>OX336389.2:385311198-385911198 GCA_946902985.2 Meconema thalassinum
TTCCCAGTCCCTAAATCCTCATTCTTCGAGGGTTGAGGGCATTTCTTTTCTTCCTGCCCTTTACTTGCCTTATCCTTTATTTGTTTACCATTTCTTCTTCTAGTATGTAAGTCTGTGGTTAGTATTAGTTATAGTTTTCATTCTCATCTCATATTTCACTATTACCCAAACCGACAGAGGCTGATAACCTAGATGTTAGACCCCTTAAAACAACAATTATCATCATCATCATCATGTATGTGGTTTTATATCCTACGAAAGTTCGAGACATTAAGGAGCTTCCATCTACCGGACTGTAGCGTACCGCAAACTGTGCTACAAAGTCAGTAGATTATAATTAAATAAGTTTGAGAATGGAGATCCTAATATACCTGATAATACCTATTATTATTCTCATTTTCAGGGTCCATAACACTCTTTACTGTTTTGTGTCTTCCTTTCTGTTGTTGATTCACTTACTGTCGACCAAAATATTATGTGCACTCGAGTTTGAAGGTTGTTTGTGAGGTAACCAATAGACCTACATAAAATCCAATAACATAATCATTTTCGTCGTTCTATTTTATCAGATATACAACATTCCAATGTATATTGTGTTAAAATTTGGATTCGATCTGATGACGGGTTTGTGAGATAATAATTCTTAAATGTGACGCATGGTTGAAACACGCTTAAAAACGAGCACTTTTTGTGTTCCAACTGCGATAAAAAATATTAAAATATAAATTAAAAATTCCAAACCTACATGAACTAACGTATAATAGAACGACGGAATTGATGATGTTATTGGATTTTATATAGGTCTATTGGTTACTTCATAAACAACCTTCAAACTCGACTACACATAATATTTTGGTCGACAGTAGGTATTTTGCGACATCGTGGTCATGTATCCCCGAGTACGTGGGTGTACATGGCAACTGTCTGATAACCTGTGTAATTATGATGGCTGTAGTAGTGTGCATATTTGCAAATGGGGTCAGGATTTGCCTTGGAGGCGGCCGTGGCCTTAATTTAGGTACCATCCCAGCATGGAGTAGGACTGGAGAACCATGGAAAACCACTTCTAGGATGGCCGAGGTGGGAATTGAACCCTCCTCTTCTCAGTTCTGCCTTACGAGGCTGCGTGTACCTAGATCCAGCCCTCAGACCAGAGTAACATTTCTTTGTGGAGTAGGGAATGGACCCGTACAGCCAAGAATGCCAGTCACTATGCCGCGAGGTGGACGTTTGCTCAATGATAAATTTAAGCTGTCATTTTATTCATCCCTGTTTCCTGAGGTAGCTGTTGTTGTTGATGATTCCTTAGGGGGATTTGCGACCTCGTGGTTATGTAGTCCCATGTACTTGGGTGTGTATATATATATATATAAATACACACACGTAAATTTGTTTGATAACCTGTGTGTAGTGGTGTCTGTACTCATGTGTATTTGTAATTGAGGAAGTATTTCGTAGGAAGTGACTGCGACCTCAAGTTAGGAACCATCCCGGTATTTGTCTGGAATAGATGTGGGAAACCATCGAAAACCACTTCTTGTATGGCTGAGGTAGGAATCGAACCCGCCTCATCTCAGTTTTGCCTCGAGAGGCTTAGTGTACCCCGTTCCAGCCCTCAAACCAGAATTGAAACTCTTGGCAGAGCCGCGAATCGAACCCGGGACTCCACAATGTCAACGAAGAATGCTAGCCACTATGCAACGAGGTGGTAGAGGTTTACATACCGTAACTAGCTACATCCATACTCACTGTCACATCCATCTCAAGTTACCTTCAATTCACTCATCTTGAAGCTATCCGAGATTTTTCAACCAGCCAATGAACACACTGGACTCGATCTGATAGTGCACAGTGTGTTAGCTTAGCACTGTGGATGATTGTAAATGCTCCTTCTAAGAATGAGCTCTGTGCCTTAGAAACAATTATAACTAATGATACATAATTACTAACCTCATGGTGGAACATGCCTATTTTGGCCAGGAGAGTCAAGTAGACGATGTGACGTATAATAACTTTTGGCTTTCTGCCTTACATGACCACGCAGCCTGCTCCAATGTGTATATCTTTTAATGACGATGCAGTAATTAATTACATTTACGTATTTTAACTTAGGCTCCTTTGCTAATGAAACTAATGAAAAGTACAATTATGAGACCAACCACGGGACGATGTATGTACGTCTGTCAGTCTGCCCTTATCAACTTCTGAAGAGCTATTCCGATTGCTACGCAATCTTGCTTCCTTCCATATAAATTTTGGAAGTTTTGTTGCCATCATTGCTGCCAATCGTGCGTAATAGTTAATGAATAATAATGTTGTTGGTTTTACGTCTCTTTTAACCACTGCGGCTTTTAGAAACGTCGGGTGGCCGGAATTTTGCCCCGAAGGTGATCTATAACGTGTCAGTAAATCTAGTGATACTGCTACCTTAACTTTGCGCACCCTCAATTAAGAACTGACTGCGTCAGGATTCAATCCTGCAACCTTGAGCACAGCAGGCGAGAACGTTACCACTGAGTCACGCAGCCAGTCAATAGTTAATGACTGAGTCAATTTGGTACAAACAAAGAATGCACTGTCAACACTCGGTTATGCTGGTCTCAACCAAATTGCGCCGAACTAGTACTCTCTACATACTGTACATCGCATGAACCCGACATGGGTATGTTCAATTCAGTTTACAGGGATAAAGCTAATCGTAAGACGGCGGATGGGATCTGGGAGAGATTTTTTAATTTGTTACTTGCAGTTGGGTAACTTCATTAACACTGGTAACCAGAGGCAAATAAAATGAAGAAGACGCCATGAAGTTTGTTGTTGCTTTACTCAAAGGTTAGGGTTTCTCTGGTCGTTAGCCCCATGTACAGTAGAACTCCAATTATCCGAATCAATTGGGACATACTCCATTCGAATAATCAACAATTCGGGTAATTGGATTCACATACATGGTATACATACATACAGTATGCATTTTAAAGAAGAAGAGCTTATTTTCAGTACTGTATGCATCTTTAATCATGTAATTAAATGAAAAGGCAACACTTTTACATGTTATATAGCGTACATAATTAAGAGTGCTGTACAACAGTAGCAAATGAAAGTCATTGTTTGCTGAATATCTCGGTCAAAGTAAGCTCTTCATCCCAATAATGTTCGCGCTGCGCCTACACTACAGTAGCTTCGTGGAGGGAAGGACAATAGCGCGCTTAGACAGAATGATTATTTTGCGAATCGCAGTAAGTTTCCGTCTTCTATTTTCCTGAAAGCGATTCGGATGGTCGGAGTTCGGATAATTGGAGTTCTACTGTACTTGCATTTGTCAGTAATTTGTATAATCTACAGTATATCATTGTGGCGATTATCGTCTACTAGCGTGTCTGTCTGTTAGGTAGTCAGCCCGAAGGCTGGTTGGATTCTCAAAAAGTACCGCCGTTACGTTATGTGAGTAGATACCCACAAAAACCCAAGGCAGCGCTATTTTGAGGCTTTCTAGGCAAGAAGAGGAGTGAGTTAGTTTGCCATTGCTTTCCTCACTGAGTCAGAACAGTAGTATATCTAATAATTAGGGGAATTTGAAGCAATGCAAAGCAAACAGTGCATAAAGCAAAGGATGTACGTCACAGCTCGTGTCGCTAATATACACAGCGTTCTGACCAGAAACCAAACTGTAGCACAAACAGTACCTGGGAGTGTTTCTATCACTTTTTTTTTGTCGTGTAGCTTCCTGAGAAGCCGAGTGCAGGTCTTTCTAGTCGACGCCCGTGGGCGACCTGCGCGTCGGGATGAAAGATGGAATGGATGAAGATGAATGAAACTGGGCAAGGATGTGGAAGGAAGCGGCCGTGGGTTGTCAGAAGGTACTGTCCCAGCATTTGCCTGGTGTTGAAAATGGGAAACCACGGAAAACCATTTCAAGGACAGCCGACGGTGGGGCTCGAACCCACGCGTCTACCGAGTCAGAAGAGAGCTTGGCCCCTTGACCTAACGGTGCGCTTTAGCCCGCGTAGCCACTACTGTCGGTTTTTCTATCACTAATACCGTACCTCTATAATGTGTAAGTGGCCAAACAAGATACAAGTGTATATAACGACAATTACTTTCTGACAGTTTATTACTGTAAAGCTTAGCAGTGTGTGTGCTGTATCAGACGTCTGAGCTAACCACGCTTACATTCCTCGCCATGTTGGATCCTAGTACTTTCCTGGAGCGAATGTGAGAGGAAAGCACATTCAGGATTTGAACTACTGATCCGTGATCCCACCACTCTTATGGTGAAAAGTAGCTGGACTATTCAAGTAGGAGTTTCAGAAATACAGGACCAGTAGTGACGTTATGTTCTGTTGGACCTAACCGCGTGTTTATCGGCCACAATAGAGTGAAAATATAAGTCTAACAGCTAGTCTATTCTTGAATGGCTCAACCCATCAACATTGGATCCAATAACGATAAGTTGACTGACACCTACAGCCAAATACTTTTCTCTGGGTAAAAAGTAATATGAATTTCACCTTCAACGTAGGCCATATCATTGTTGGCGCGATCTATAATGGAAGTACAATTATTCTGTCACCTTTAAGTGAGAGTGCGGCAATTTTCTGTTGATAATTTAAATATAAGATGATGTGTAATCATTACTTATATAAACATAATCATTTAATTATAACTAACTGAAATTAATATATTACATTACAGCATAAAAAATATCCAAAAACGGATGTATTGGAAGATTATTAACATTCTCATTCAATTATTCAAACTTCAGTAATTTTCAATAGAAAAATGCCAATATCCCTAGGCGATCCCTGGTTTTGTTGACACCAGCAATTTCACTTGCATACAAAAGTTCCTTGTCAGCAATTTGATTACAGTTAGGGGCTTGCGACATCGTGGTCATCAGTCTCATATACGTGTGTGTGTACGAGGAATCTAAATGATAACCTGTGTTGGTGTGTGTAACAGTAAGCAGGGCTAGGATTGGGAAGTGTTAGGTACCATCCCGACATTTACCAGGAGCACTTCTAAGGGGGATGAGGTGGGAATCAGGCCCATTGTCCTACTCAGTTATTCTAATGAGGCTGAGTTGACCCCGTTCTAGGCCTAAGACTAATATTAAATTTATTTTCAAAGATAGCACTTGACCCGGGACCTTTGGGGCTGGAGTCTGAATATGTTTCCCTAGCCCACATTTGGTGGCGTTATAGGTTAAATGGTTCTTATTGAGTTCGTATAACGTGGTAATCAGTCCTCTAGTTGTTCCAAGTGACGGGGCTTGATGGAGCACGCAGAAGTCATTTTGGACTTAGAACACCGTCAGTTTAGAGAGAAGTAGGCTATTGTGTTTGTTTGTTTGTTTGTTTGTTTTATTTAGGGAGTTTAGAACAACGTGGTCATCAAACCCTTACACACTTGTGTGTGTGGAGTCTGTTAAGTTTTCGGAATGGAGGTACAGTAGGTTGAATACTCAAAAAAGCACAGCCGTAGGTTACGCAAGTACCCCCCCCCCCCCCTCAATGGAAAGAAAAAAAGAAACAAACAAACAAAACGAGTGCTATAATGAGGTATACTAGGCAAGGTGAGGAGTGAGGTCGTTTGCTTTTGCTTTCCTCCCGGAGCTAGTGAAATAACACTCATCTTTCACAGCATCCACAGGCATTAGCTGTGTTCCGAAGCCATTACTGAGCACCATCCAAGCAACAGAAGATTCCATAAATGAGACTGTGATATCGGTTGAAAACCACATTTTCTCTAACCTGTGCCAACAGACAAATACAAAACTGCTACATTCATTAAGAGTAACAGGGCAACAGGGTGTAGGCTTGCAATTTGGGCTAGGATTGGGAAGCAGGCAGCCGTGGCCTATGTTAGCTACCATTCCAGCATTTGTCTGCATTTGAAGTAGGAATCTTGGAAAGTCACATCTATACTAATATAATAAAGCTGAAGAGTTATTTGTTTGTGTGTTTAAACGCGCTAATCTCTGGAACTACCAGTCGGATTCAAAAAAATATTTTTGTATATGATAGCCTGATTCAAGAGGAATAGTTTAGGCTATGTAGCATTAGGCCACACATCTCAGGTAACCTTAAATATTGATTTTTGTTCAGTAAGTCGGAAGAACAAGTGCTCCCGAACAGCTTCAATAATACCGAAGTCTATTGTTGCCTGGCAATGCGGGCTGCATCACGTCGCTCCTACCAGTGTTCTGGTGCAGAATATTGCGAGCTGTTTATAAATTGCAGTCACGGGTAGTATTTAGTGCAAAAAGATTTCTTAGGCCCCTTAAAACAGTTATCATCATGACAATAGTATGCCTCCGTATAAGGGCGATGGTGTTAGTGCAGTAAATTGAGTTTTTTTTAAGCGTATTGATTTTAGTGTCGGGAGTGTCCGAGGACATGTTTGGCTCGCCAGAGTTAGTAGCTGCTCCTATGCGGACACCCATGGAGTGAGCTACAAGTACCGTCGTGTGTGGAGTGTTGTCTGGGGAGGAAAGTGTGAATGTAAGGACTAGGAATTGGAAGGTAGCGGCTGTGGCCTATAGTTAGGGACCAATCCCGGCATTTGCCTGGAAGGAAGATGGGAAACCACAGAAGATCATATCCAAGGTTGCCGGCGGGGGGATTCGAACCTCCTCGCCTCCCGGATGTGAGCGACTGCCAGCAGCCTCGCCGTAACAACCACGGCTAACCCACCTGCAATAAGCGTTGGTGCTTTCAAGTTTACTTTCATTTATTCCGATCCTTATCCTCGTGCGCTCAGTTCTGTAGTGGTATTCATTATCATCCATAATACAAATAAATCCACCGGGTGAAGCCGGGCACTACTGCTAGTCAAGTATAAACGAGGTGGGAACTGGACCCACGTCTCGAGGCTCACTGCACGTCATTCCGGTCCTCAGACCAAAATTGAATTTCATGACAGAGTACAGCCGAGAATCCAACCCATACACCACGAAGGTGGTGTGTGGGAGACTGATACCTCAAGAGTCTCGCGTGACATTCCTGATTCAATCGACTCCGGGCATCTGAAATGTATTCACATCATGAATATGTCATGACGTTAGAGCACAAGGGCACGGGGTTGAGGTGAAAGGAAGGGGCGGCTTTCTATCTTCCCCGATATCAAGTGATCTTGTTGACTGCTAACTTAATGAGAATCCATCGTGCGCAACCTCCATGGCCGTGCGCGTTGCCAGACTCGAGAGGAGCTATGAGGGTCTAAATCATACTAGATTACAATAATATTATAACTCAGCAATTTTTTAGGTTTATGCCGTGTCTTGTGTGGGGTTTCGCCTAGGAACACCAAGCTGGCTCATCAGCGGGCTGTTGGTGTCCCCGCCCGGACCCCCACAGGAGTAGGAGTAGCGAACCCTTCTTATGAAGCGCACGTGCGACTTTAACTGCGAGAGCTAAAAGCTCAAGCAGCCTTTTACTTCCCTATAAAGGCCTCCAAAAAGATGGTATATTGGCTTTCACGGCCAGTGAATTAAAACTCAGCAATTTTTCTAGGTTTATGCCATGTCTTGTGTGTGGTTTCGCCTAGGACACCAAGCTGGCTCATCAGCGGGCTCTTGGTGTCCAAACACTCAGGCTTCGGGAGCGGGCCTCATCAGAAGCTTTTACAGCTTTTCTATTGAAAAGCGCACGAAACAAAACACAATGGAACATATAAATCACACAAATTTTCATTCAGACATGTATAGACTTAGAATTGTCTACTGTCACGCACGCTTAGCATAGTTCACAAAAGCTGTTCTAATCACCTGACGAGGTCTGTGTCCCAAGTCTTTACATTGCTTAGTTTACAAAAGCTGCTCTAATCACCTGACGAGGTCTGTGTCCCAAGTCTTTACACGCTATTTTGTTGCTTACGTTACGAACAACATATACTGCTCAAAAAAATTAAAGCACCACTTTTTTCAAAGGCCACCAAATTTGGAAAGTTGACTGCACATGGTCGAAATCTCAGTATGACGTTTGCCCCGACGCCTACCAAGCACATACTTCAGCACAACTCCCCAACTTGTGTAGTTTCGGGATAGCGCCCCCAAAACCAGCCCATTTTTGAAAACCGTAAATTGAAGTTTGCGAAAAACGCTGTAGGACTTGTCGCAGGTTGCCAAAGCAGTCGAAAATGAATGAGTCTTGCTCTTAAGGTTCCACGAACACGTTGAAATCGTTACATTTGACGTTTGGGCATTTTCAACCCCCTTCATCATCCCCTAAACATGGACTACCATTGGGGGCGCCTGATAAGGTACCGGATGTGTTTAACCACCTGAAAACCTGCACACCGTACTCAGTTGCTGATTGCAGTAAGTTCTTAAGGCCTCCGGCAATGTTCACCCCGCCTAACACCCTCAACTGGCAAGGGACCAAACCACCCCGTCTTGATTCACCCCTAAGGAAGGTTTAAATCGAGATTTTTATCAGTGCTGCTAATGGGGGGGGGGTCTTCCCCTAACGTATCAAAAGAGGACCTGCGCCTGTGTCGCCACCCCTTCCCTTGCTACTCCCTTTTGTATGATTTTTCGAATCAGGCCCTTTTTAAGGGCTGAAATGAGGTCTTAATCGCTGAAAGGGCTGTAAAGGTCCTTAGAAGTAGTGGTGACACGAAATCAACCCCTTCCGATGTTTGATTGACATTCCATCCCCCAAAGTTGACATTTTTGCACCCTCAACCCTCCCTGTCTGGACGCGTAACGCGTCATGGCAGAGTTTTCAGAGTTGGATCAAAATGAAGCTTATGGCCTGAAATGGAGCCCAAAACAGCAGGTTGGATGGGAATTCATCGGTAGGGTGGGAAACGGGACCAAAAGATTTTCAAAAAAGTTAACAGCCTCTAGTAAGTACACCAATGCATAGGCAACCCACATCACGTCATTTTTCTCCCATTGCCAAACTTTGTAACCTATTGCCGATCATAGGCAACCCACACGCACGGACGTGATGTGGGTTGCCTAAGCATGGGCGTACGTACTGTAGGCTGTACACTTTTTTGAAAATTTTTTGTCCCGTTTCCCAACCTACCGATGAATTTCTACCCAGTCTGCTGTTTTGGGCTCCATTGCAGGCCATAAGCTTCATTTTGATCCAACTCTGAAAACTCTGCCATGACGCATTACGCGTCTAGACAGGGAGGGTTGGGGGTGCAAAAATTTCGAATTTGCGGGACGGAATGTCAATCATCGATCGGAAGGGGTTGATTTCGTGTCACCACTACTTCTAAGGACCTTTACAGCCCTTTCAGCGATTAAGACGTCGTTTCAGCCCTTAAAAAGGGCCTGATTCGAAAAATCATACAAACGGGGGTTGCAGGGGAAGGGGTGGTGACAAAGGCACAGTTCCTTTTTTTAAACGTTAGGGGAAGACCCCCCATTAGCAGCACTGATAAACATCTCGATTAAAACATTCCTTAGGGGTGAATCGAGAAGGGGTGGTTTGGTCCCATGCCAGTTGAGGGTGTTAGGGGGTGTGGACATTGCCGGAGGCCTTAAGAACTTACTGCAATCAGCAACTGAGGACGGTGTGCAGGTTTTCAGGTGGTTAAACACACCCGGTACCTTCTCAGACCCCCCAATGGTAGTCCATGTTGAGGGGATGATGAAGGGGGTTGAAAATGCCCAAACGTCAAATGTAACGATTTCAACGTGTTTGTGGAACCTTTAAGAGCAAGACTCATTCATTTTCGACTGCATTGGCAACCTGCGACAAGTCCTGCAGCGTTTTTCGCAAACATCAATTTGCGGTTTTCGAAAATGGGCTGGTTTTCGGGGTGCTACCCCGAAACTACTCAAATTGGGGAGTTGTGCTGAAGCATATGCTTGGTAGGCGTCAGGATAAACGTCATACTGAGATTTCGAGCTTGTAGGTCAACTTTTCAAAATTTGGTGGCCTTTGAAAAAAGTGGTGCTTTAATTTTTTTGAGCAGTATATTATAAATCAGTGGCCAGTATATTGGCATGGCTATGTGAATTGTTTTCTGGTAAGACTGAATAATTGTGGTTCGAAGCAGAGCCGTTTCACGAGGATCGCCTCCACTATGTAACGCAGGAAACTTTCTACAATATGCACTGCCACTGTAGTGGCAACAGGTGTAAAGGTCTGTGACCCAATCATATGCAATTGACTCAGAGAAGGTGGTTTGAAACATGGCTAGACTATACAGCCCTTTTGGCAACGCAGCACAGAGCTAATTTGGGGTCCTGTTTAAGCGAGAAGCATATTGTACGTTTGAAAAACATCAATGTTTAGAGCCTACGAGTAAATTTTCAAACGTATGGTGGAGAACCAAATTCTTATGTTGCAAATGTTGATAAGATTTAAAAAAAATTACATCCCTTCTTTATTCAAAGATCTACTTAGAACAAAACAAATCCAACTACATTATTGTGATTTCTCTCCGAATAGCCATAAACAATTATAGTACGCTCCCCTTTCTTGACGATCCGGTTCTTAGTTCATAATATCACCACTACAAAACCAAAGCCACAACTAATTTCTTCGTTTCCATCATGGTTCCCAAATTGTTGGATAGCAAAGAGCATTATGAAATAACATGACGATCACATGAAACGACAGGCACAAAATTAATATTGTTAATCCCAAACAAATACACCAAGTATGCGATTTAAATTATCCCAGGCAAATATACCAGAAGGTCACTCTATTGAACAAGACTTTTGCCAAGTAATGACGTGAAAACTATATTCAGAAACTTAATACAAAGGAGTCCAGATTTAAACGTACAAGATCTGATGATATATTCGAGATACCACATTTCATGAAACAAAGGAGAACCTTGAGAAATATGCTAATTTTGGTCATTATGCTTGTTATTGGCACTGAAACAATCCAAAAACGACTATTTTTCACACATTCCATTAAGTTTCTTGTCAAGTCAGGCAATGTTCTAGAGATTCTTGAAACTTTCACAATTTCCTTCTCTCTACGTGTTGTGCCATAAACGTATTAATTAGAAAAAGTCTCTTGTCTTTTGTATTTGTTAACAATCTTACCCTTGAATACAATTTATTTATTTGTTTGTGTTTGTTTGATGAATCCCCCTGCATTATAAGAAGCTTCCCACACGACAATGTTTTAAAATTATGCCCCATGACGGAATCTAAATGCAACCCATCTATCATTATCATCATCTTCTTCTTCACTTCCCGTTTTCCAGCTGACACTGGGTGGGGGCAAATATGGTTCCTCTCCACTTTGTTCTGTCGTTCCACCATTCCTCTTCCGACATGGTGTTCCAATCCAGGTTCCGTTTTCTAATGCTATTCTCCACCGAGTCAATCCATCGCATTCTTGGTCTTCCTCGTCCTTTCTTCCCTGTCATCCGTCGTTCCAGTGCTCGTCTTGGTAGCCTTACTTCATTCATCCGTTTGACATGTCCAAACCATCTCAATCTGTTTTGCTCCAGTTTGTCATTTAGTTTCTGTACTCCCAGTTCTTTCCGTATATCTTCATTTCTCACTCTGTCTCTCCTCGTTTTCTGGACCATACTTCTCAGGAATCTCATCTCAGCTACCTGTACTCTGCTCTCATCCCTCTTAGTCATTGTCCAAGTTTCTGCTGCATATGTCATTATAGGAACATAATATGCTTTGTGCATAACTTCTTTAGCCTTAATTGGTATATCCTTGTTCCATACTAGTCCCTGTACCTGTTGGTAGAAAGCACTCCCGAGTTGTATAACCAATCTATCATAAAGCACAAATGTTACAATTTCTTCCTCTGTACCAAGCATGTCTCTAAGAATATACTACAGACGAAATAAAAATAATTTTTGAATCTGTATGAACATTACCAA
Organism: Meconema thalassinum; assembly: GCA_946902985.2. NCBI lineage: Eukaryota > Metazoa > Arthropoda > Insecta > Orthoptera > Tettigoniidae > Meconema > Meconema thalassinum. The sequence continues at coordinate 385,323,022 of OX336389.2, forward strand.
GTATCAAACTCACGTGTGCCTACTCAGCCACTAAGACTCAGCTCGGCTCGGCATTTCCTAACTTACGTATGTTACGACTTCCTGTGGAGTGTGGCCATGTTTAAGACCACGGAGACATAATCGCGTCTGGGCATGAAAAAATCGGCACAAGAGAGAGCATTGGAGCTTTGTCGAGGAACATTAGAACTGACTGCTACTCATTAGTGCAATGAATCTCGCATTCGTCTAACATGGTGTAATGACGCGAGTATCAAGGTGAGCTGCAGTCCACGATATGGACAGTTTTGATGTCAGGTGTGTAAAGGTGTGGGGTAGCACGGACCTTGTTACAGACAGAGGCTGACTGAATGCATTCAATGGGAATGGAGTTTCAGTTCCTGATACAGCAGGACAGCTTACAGGACCTCCAGGCCTGCTAGAGTCCGGTCCTCAATCTCTAGCATGCTGAGCTTCTATGCCCAAAATCGCGGGTTCAAACCCGACCGAAGTCGTCGGATTTTTAAAAGCGTTAAAATCCTTCAGTATGCCTTCCTTCGGAGGGGAATTAAAGCCGGCGGTCCACTGTCATAGATTTATGGCATGTAAAAGAACCTTCCACTAATTAAACTTGTGTGAAGCTAAATTTGCGGGTTAGATTTCGTTGAAACACTTCATCAAAGTTCCAACGTTCACCACTAGGTGTCAGTGACATCTGGTAGTGAAAGTTGGAACTACTTGAAATTGAACGTAACCTGTAGCTCACCACAAAGGTGTCCGCATTGAAGCAGCTACAGCCTCTGGCGAGCCGAACATGTCCTTTTAGCACCTTGCAATGCCCTTATTGAAGAGTGGGGAAACATCTCACAATCAGCAATACAGGAGGAACGTGCCTTGAGCCTCGATGGTACGCGGCTGTAATGTGGGCCTGTAGTACTGTCTGTGTAACAGTGAGTCAAGTGTCTGCCTATAGCGTTCCGTAGTGTGATGGAACGTACACAGGATGTAACTTTACCATCCAAAAGTTTTATTTACAGAAAATAACGTTTTGTATGACTATCCACGCCAATGAACCAAAATGTATATTTTGAATTTTTTAGTTTAATTGTTTTAGCTAGTGATTGCCGCTAATCTGAGTGCTGCCACCTGCAGTTTGTTCTTCAGCTAAGATACTGTTCCTACATGTTGGTTGAACCTTGTAGTGAGACGATGATGATGATGATGATGATGATGATGATGATGATGATGATGATGATGATAATTGTTGTTTAAAGGGGCCTAACATCTAGTGAGAGATCCCGGGCTGTTGAAGAGGTAGAATAAGAAGGGGAGCAAAAGAAGTGAATTTTACAACATATCGTTGGTATAAATGCGAGGGACGATGGGCTTATGAAGTGCTAAGAGTTGCTAGGAGCCAAACAAATATTCAATCCATGTTTTTAAACCGAGACCGGGTGAACGCGTACGCTACATTTATTTGCACAGTACGCTCTTGAATGATCCTGGTAAACAATAATCAATTCGTGTGTCTTCAGCGCTATGTGTCGTGCTGTAGGGATATTTGTTAATGTAATTTCACAATTCGCACCATATTGCTCCTTACTTTGGAAAGAACGGATGCATCACATTCGGGAGGAGATCGCGTGAGTACAGCTCAGATCTGAATAAACAAAGTAATCAATCATACTGCGGTCCTGGAGTCAGTCCTCAGCCCCACCCTGACCTTATTACACATTTTCTGGATGGGATTCAAATGTTCCACAGAAGGTAATGAAATGTTCTCACGGAGAACATCATGTCTTGTTAGAACGGGTGTGGTTTGAAAAACAGTGAATCTCCAAAATAACCACGAGCAGAGTCATAAAGCGAGCGAAACCTATAGCGACATTAATATGCATGATGTATTAATGAGGCCTGGGGTATAGCTCACTGTCACGCATCAGGATGTGCTATCTGGACTACATCTCGACACAGCTCTTCACACATCCAGGCTGCTCATATGCCCTCCTTACCGACATGATTTGAATATTTTAAAGGAGATAATTATTAATGTATGCTCTTAGTCGAGTCAGTCATCAACAAGCATACGAGAGACTACGAGTATGAGTTAGTGTTGCAGCGACTTCACAAAGGGCAAGGATACATCCCCAGGAGAGCAAGGGATAAATCTGGTGATCCTAGATGACATACGGGGAGCTCCAATGGCCTATCTTCTAATTGTTAATATTTATTAACTTCATGTTCCTGTTTCGTAGAAACTACTGGTTAGATTTAGATGAAATTTTATTGCCGTACTTAGTGATCATAGGGGGCTGCGTGGCGCAATCGGTAGAGGCGCTGAGCTTCTAACTGAAAGGGAGTGGGTTCGATCTCCACCCAGGTAGTGGATTTTAGAAACAAAACTGCCACTTTCGGAAACGCAAATAGCCCTGAGGTTCACACAGCCTACACCAGAAATGAGTACCAAGGTAATTCCTGGGAGCAAAGACGGCCGGGCGTGGAGCTCACAACTCCATCCCATCTAGTCACAAGAAGTGGAAGCCTCTACCTTCCACTACCCCAGGGCCTCCATGGCCTGTACGGAGTTGGCTTTGCTTTTACTTAGTGATCATTTCTTAGTAATTTAATAACACGGGAGTTTGGTGTTTCTCCTATTGTGACCATAATAATATATTTTTCTTTAATCTCAAATTTTTCGTTAAAAAAATCTATCTCTCTCTCTCTCTCTCTCTCTCTATATATATATATATATATATATATATATATATATATATCCATTTCTTCATAATGTATTTGAGCTAGAACAAAATCCCCGCGTTAAGATCTCATTTATAAGCCAAGCTACAGGTGGAAAAAATTCGAGACTCCTGTGATAAGTAACAACTGAAAAATATGGAACATTTATGTGCAAAAAATAAGTTTTGAGAAAATGACTTTGTATGTTCTCATTTTCAATGTTTTCTAATGCGCATTGCATTATTTAAATAAATATTACACATATTTTGCAAATAACAAATATCAAATGTTATAAATCATTTTAAACGTCAAAGTGCCAACATTCACATCATATAAAAATCTGAAAAATGATATTTCTTCATATTTTATCCATTGGAACTTCCCTTAAGTTTGGACCAGCCGGAGACAGTGCGGTGGATCCAAATTCTTTACCTTTCATGTGTACCTCTCGTCACCCTAGTATTTTTGAAGTCTGTTTGCCCATAATAATTGAGGGTTGAAGTCTATTATATAATTATCTTTATGAGCTACGCAAATGCCAGAATTACATAATACGAGACTGCCAAACTTCGTGCGATGATACATGTCGTTTGACGCGCGCATTGGAATGAATATTTTAGGATGTTTCATAAGTAATGTCGTTTTTTAAGTTTGGTGTTTTGTAAGATAGAATTGATTTTCTTTATATTATAAAAATATCCACTTTACAATGCAAATGTTTATCTCACGATATCCTTATAAACTATGATACACGTTTCGGCTCATTTTGAGCCTGCTTCAGTCAATAGCACTAATGAAGTTCTCACAAAACAGTCTATGGTTGATCAGTGTAACCTCTGAATAAAATTTGTTATTTTTTTTAAAGATTTTCACATCGTCATGGCATCGTCGTTGACGATGAGTCCATGACTTGAATTTTTATATAGTTTTTAAATTCTTTAAGCATTTTATGTCCAATGATTTAATTGCCATGACGATGTGAAAATCTTATAACAAATTTTAACAAATTTTATTGAGAGGTCACACTGATCAACCATAGACTATTTTGTGAGAATTTCATTAGTGCTATTGACTGAAGAAGGCTCAAAATGAGCCGAAACATGTATCATAGTTTATAAGGACATCGTATGATAAAAATTTGGATTGTAAAGTTGATATTTTTATAATATATCATAATCAATACGGGAAAATTTAGAATTATCACTAAAGTCATAGATATTCACTGATTTTATTTGGTTCGCCAATACTATTTACAGGAGGCCATGACTACAATTGCGTATATTGCGAGAATGTACCATCAAACGATACCATATATCGCCGGATTAAGAAACTTGGAGACATCCCCTGTATTAGACGCCATTTAACGAACTGTGCAATATTCCAAATATATGTGCGGGATTCAACGCCTACTCCAACACCATTCTCAACTAAAATATTTGCTTATTGATTAATATATTATCCGAATGTATTTTCTGTGTTTATTTGGAAATTGACTGAAAATGAAACCTTATTTTGCGGTTGTTCAAAAACAACTGATTAACGTGTGAGTGGGTGGATCACTTGCCTGTGCCTGTGTGCCGTATTCCATGATACCTCACAGCCACTCGTAGCCATTATTGCAAGAAAGTCAGTAAAACTGTCACTAACTCCTGTTCTTCACAGACGTGTTCTCAACATACAATTAGATGGTGGTTTCCTCTCTACAATTCAATTTAATCCCGTATTCCTCGTAGCCTTTGACATTGGATGGACTTACTAGAGAACATATGGTGCCGGACTTCTTATAGTTTAGTTCCCCTCAGACATAAACATAAACATAAACTTTCTTCAGAAACATTCCTCAAGATCTATATTTTCAGGTAGTCTTTGCACAAAATACAAACATACGTCTATGAACACAACCAATCCGGATAATATAAAGTTTATACCTGTGTTTGTAATTATCTTACAGATTACACAGCAATGTTTGGCCGACATATTCAATGATCTAATCATGGAGGAAATGACCTAGAAAAGGATTCTCCGTAATTTGGGCTACTCCACTCATCTTGAAAATGACCACACCCATATGCCCTTGATGTAATCTGGATAATTTTGCTGAAGCTTGAGTTATTGCCTTGATTTTGCTAAGTGTTTTTTCAAGAGCTAAATTATATTTCTAAGGAGGTCTCTTCTTACAAGCGACCACACCCATGCTACTCGTATGTCGTGAGAAACATTCATAATGCAAGCTAGTGCGGGCATGCATACATTAAATTAAAAAGGTGAACAAGAATTTAGTACCGAAGGAAACCTTCCATAATCAGAATTAGATTTGCTTATATTAAAAGAAATGGGATTATTTCGGGCTGGAATGTAATGATAAAAACAATGATGATTTCACTTTAGTAGCACATGTTCTTTCACTAAGCCATTTTGCACACACACACGCACACACACGTCCATCAGCGACTCAATAAAGGAGTGTTCAATGTTCATAGGAGTACTACAGAGTGTTTTGATGTTGCATGTCTAAAGGACATAATTGGTCGAAGGGTCGTGATAATATAGCGCCAAAGTTTCAAATTATCTAGAATTGATTATTGTTTACCCACAAATAAGGCAACCATATTACCTACCTGTGCATTGTAGAGGGAAGAGATACACAGTAAGTGTAATTATATTTAGGAATACAAAGTTGGTGTTTATCTCAGAGATTAGCAATGCTCTTACTGTTCGTAAGCGTGAATCAACGAATCAGGACGTCTTTGAGGGGGACAACTTAGTTGGCTAACTACATGACAAAGCAAATTCGATGCTATGTTTCTTCGTAGTCTCCACTAATGTCTACACATTCTTTCACCACACTGGTAGATTGTTGGGAATCGTTATACATGTAACTCAACTAATGAGGAAGGTGCCTACGATTCAAAGGTTCATTCACTTAAGTGGATTGCCGATAATATTACCCTTTCACGAATTGATTGCCGGCGGTCGAGATGGGAACTATTCTCTGTTTACTTGTGTCACACGTCACTCTGCTTCGTTGACAGGTGCAGTTGCGCGTATAGGATATGACTCAGCTCCAGTAGCTGTCCGTGGTGCCATGAGCTCCTGTGACGCTTATTTACGCTTCTAAGACAGGTAGCGCGCGCAATGCTGCTTGACTTATGTGCAGACTGCACTGTGTCCTCTTCTTTACCCCGCGGGGCTCCTGCTACAATAATCAACAAACGGTGGCGCAGCCATGCTCAGTGGCACTCAATTCTTAAATGGGTAATATGTCTCTTTATGAGACACAAGAGCCTTTTACTGTTCTAGAAATGCAATCCCCTAAGTACAAATGAATACCTAACCTTACAAAGGGGCTAAGCGCCAAAATATAGTTCCCAAGACGAATACACAGTCTTTATGCAATATACATATTTGTTTCAGAGTTAAGTTAGCTTAACAAATATTACTTGTGATAGAGGAACGTCCATGATGTTTTACAACACAACACAACACAAGGAATCTTACAAGTGTCAAGTAACATTCCTTTCAAAGGGGATAACTGAAAACACACATTCTATTTCATACAATAACATAATAATACCATGACACTACAGAAGTGTAAATTACCCTTCTTTTGGAAAAATATATTAATAATATACCCTATTCTCGAACAATCCAACTTTTGCAATGTCAGAACAAAGATACTTGTAAAATGCTCGGTGTTCTTATGAAGGTAGATATTCTATCATGGGGATAAGATCACACTTCTTTTCTGAGTTATTCTGTCAAACACACCACCTAGCTAAAGCTCAGCCTCCCTTAAATGCTCCACAGTAACCTCTTTTCTGAGCAGAGACACCTTCTTCCACACTCTAGCTTCATTAAAAGCATCCTTGATTGAAGTAATACCTGGGAACACTTGGATTCTACGCGAATCCAAACTGATGAAGTTAAATTCAACTTCGTTGTGTTTATCAGCAATGTCCTGAATGTTTAATAAGTCATATTCTTCTAGCTGCAGAATGGTGAATGGAGTACTCAGTTTGGCAGTTTAAAACCTTGTGCTGATCTTTGGGAATGTAACTCTTCATACACATCTTCCTTTTCTCAATGAGGGCAAAATCCCAGTTACACTTCATGAAACTGTGTCCACTTACAAGACATTGGAAAGGAATTAGTTGTGTCACATACCAATAATGCCATCCTTAGCTACTCATAGTAACTAAGATATTGTGAATTTCACTTGACGCCTTAGTAGGGAAATACGTAATGTTACTTAACACTTTTCTACTGTAAAATCCATTTTTCTAAAGAATTGCGCTTAACCCCGTTGTAAGGTCAAGTATTCAAATATGAATAAGACCTTCAGGTGAAATAAATGTCGATGGTATTTACAAAGAAAATCACCGCCTCATGACAAACTGAAACCTTGTATGCCAGGTTCAAGTGCTGTACTGTACCAGTTTGTAAGCTCAATAAGTATTTGTTTAGAGGATCTTAAAATACAAACTAAAGTGAACCAGGATATCTTATTTCCACTTTTAAAAATATAAGCAATTTACTCAATATTTATCTAGGAACTAGAATAGGGAGTAAAATTATTTTATATAAATGTTTTAGCACTCCGGTATATCAGTTTTTGGTCTATAGAGTGGTTGTCATTTTATCATGGTATTACGTGACTAAATATCCGTTCGTTGACCAAGACCTCACTCTGTCTCAGAAGCTAACTCGGCACACAGTCAGGCTGCAGTTATCAGTTTGCCATGAAATATTTATTTGGCTCTATCGATGAAGACATAGTTTCAATCGAGAAAAACATGGTGGTCCTTCACGGCTTCCTTCATCCATTTATTTTATATCTATTTTACTAGCTGTTGTGCCCGGCGTTGCTCGGGATCACACTTAGAAATTAAGAAATCGTAACTATGCACGCTGTATTGTATTGTGTGCAATTACGAGGAAGCTCCTTGTCATAATGAGCAATAATATTGCCACTATATGTCCTTGTTGGATCTAAAACTGAATAAGAAGTGTTCAACAATTGGGCGCACAATTAAATCTGTGTGTGCATTGTTAACTTAACTACAACATTTTAAGGGATAATTCATCTTTTAGACTAAATTGTAGTAGCCATTTGTGTTTTGTCGATCACCAATATTTTAAGAGGATAATTGAAGTCCGCAGATCTATGGTTTGAATCCCAACGCTGACAATGACTATCCTGTGTTTTCCTTTCTACCCCGACAAGATACCCATCATCACAGTAAAAATCCCCTCAGAGAAGAATATATTAATGTATGGCAGTAAAAGTGGGAAGAAACTTCAAAAGGCACAATTACAAAGTAATTCTTTCCAACAGTTGCAGGCAGACTAAAAATAAAAATCAACCTCACACCAAACATGACAACAATAGTTACCGGACATAGAAATATTGCCTCGTACTTGCAAAGGCTTAAGATTGTACGCAGACCCGATGGTTCGTGTCCCCAAACAGCAGATCATTTAATATTCGAGTGCAGTGAAGTGGAAAGCGAGAGAGAAATGCTAATAAACAGTGTTGTTATAGGAGGCAACTGGCCAATTTATAAGTCTGTCCTAATCAAAAAGTAATCAAAACCGTTTGCAAATTTGTGAATTCTCTCTAGCCTTCCAAATATTGAAAAAGTATCAAGAGCAACAGCAATTAACAAGTATTTCTTTCAAAAGTAATTTATGTTTTACCACGGCCGACTGGATAGGAGCTGCGTTCGCCACTACCGGCCTAGACAATGAGGCTTTTTACATGAAATCCCGTTAGTTACTCAACTGCTCACACAGCGATGTCAACCTAGTATAGCATGACAAAGACTTATGACACTATTTGTCATTATAATTTCCGCAATATCAAAATGCAAATTATATCACATAATAAAACAGCGTAATATTAAATCTCAGAGAAACTAGACATACCTTGCACCTTATTAAAATAGAATTCCATTAGGTTCACTTGTTTTTTATAAAACTTCATGAACTTTCCTGCTGAGTGGTTAGTTCAGAAGTCATTTGGAAGCAACCGGTATTTCGGATGGTGCAATAATATCCGTAATCGGTGATACAAATTTCTCTGAAATGACGCTGGCAAGTCCATTGCTGCGGTTAGGTTAATGAGTGGAGAGGATTAGAGTTTTGAGAAATCCAATCCAAACATTTCATACAAGAATTATTTTCCACTGTGCATACAACGTAACCCGGACTTGCAGTTTTCATTGTCGGCAAAGGTATTGCTGAAATTGTAATTTGATGATAGTTGATGTTAATGGGCCTAACATCGAGGTTATCGGCCTCTAATTTTTTGGGTGAAAATGAAATATGATGATGAAATGAACACTAGAACTAAAACTAACTACAACTTACAACTAACTTACTGATTAGGAGAAGAAAAGAACAAAAAGATAGGAATATGGGAAATAAAATATAGGTAAAAGAAATGACCAAAACCCTCGAAAAATGAGAATTAACGTATTTGGAAGGAGGTAGAGCCAAGAAAGGCAGATAGGAAGGGAAATAGGAGAGAGTTCGCCCCCCAGAGTCACTGGAATAAGGGAAAAAACCGATCCAGCTCAGGTATCCTCCTGAACTCAACAGCCGTGAGCCCTTGAGGGTGTAGCACAATCCAGGGCGCACCTTCAGTGGTGGGGATACACACACCCTGCCTCCTTTATGACCTTGTGCAGAAGGCAGGCGATATGATGAAAAGAAAAACAAGTGGTCTGACCCATGAAGAATGAGGGTATCAGGAAAGATGAGACAAGGTCCAATTAAGGCGGGAATTTGAAAGACTCCCTAGACCTCGGTTATCCTAATATCGTAAGGGTCGGAAGAGAACAAGAACTGATCCAGGGAGGCCCACAGGAAATATGCCAGAGGACCCCAGCACAATTAAGTGGAAGCAATTGCGAACTCAGCTGGGGCCCCCTGGTTGCCAACCAAGTCCCAAAAGTTGTAAGCCACTGAGGGAGGGGGAGTGTCGTAATGTCGAAAGTGAACGAGATGTGACCAAGGGTGGTTGACATGAAAGATGACAGAAAGGAGGCCGGCACAAGTAAATGCAAGCAATACCGGACTCAGCTGAGGTCCCGTGGTCACCAAACCCACGTGCCACTAGTCGTGATCCCCTGGGCGATGTACTGAAGAATGATTGAACAGAAACACAACAAAACGTTATGATACCCATTTTTCAGAAGATACCTTATGGGTATGCACTGGACGGTTGATTCCGTAGTTAATTGGATATCTTCGTATGTCTCAGAGGCCAGGAAGTCCTTAACATGTGCGTTACTAGCAGTGGTAAAGTACTATCCCAGCATTTGCCTGGATGGAGTGTAGAAAATCCACACTCAGGATATTTTCTGTCGGTGCTGAGTTTTGAACCTACTATCTCTGGACTAGCTACAGCTGTCCTCGCAGCCGTGGTGAACGATTAGACGATCACAACTACAGGGGCAAATGACCTCGTAGTTCCTCCCCCTAAAAACCTCAATAAATAACTAGTTACTAACTACGATCACAACTACGGCGCGATACTCTTAAAATGACGACTACACACAACAGACGAAGGAGTGTTTGCGTCCGGAACAAAGTCATTGCGGGAAATCACGTTAAGCCAATCATCACACCTATCTCTGTCACACAGAAGCTCGTGAAATGAAAGCACACCTCCTATTTTCTTCCTATTCGAAGTGCAAAATGGCACAAAACAGTATGACATACTGGATTTGAGCAGCGGTGATCCAACCATAGTTTATAATTTACCCCAGCATTTTACAATTCCATCAGCAAACACTCCAAACAACGTAGGAATTCAGTATATTAATATTGACTACTTACAACAATAGAAACTGAAACAAAACTTCGTTGCTCTAAACGTATCACTGTGAGAAACACATTTAATAAACCTACTGCACAGCTGTTTACTAATCGCGCCTATAAATGGGTTGGGGGTGCGCTCTATCGGCAACTAGAGGAAATTTTTCAATTGCACGTTATGCATGGGTTCTAACTGGGAATGTCAAGGCCGGGTTAGAGAGCACAGCTCGCATCCAGTCGGCCATGGTTTTACACGCAACTATGTAAGACTAATTAAGAGTTTGTAGTACTACGCATATAGCGGAGCATGCAAAGAGTATATACAACAAATAAAAAATATCCAAGTAAATAAGTTTGATCTCTGCCATGAATATATAGTACGCTATGTCGCCGATAGAAGAACGGAACTACTGGAGCCAGACAGAGACCAGAAAAGGTACCTTTAATATTTAAAAAAAAAAACAGAAGAAAAACCAGCTTCTTAATAATATACATTTGATGAGGAAAATAACAAATACCATAGATAGCCGTTACGTAAGAAAATTTTATTTACGAATCAACGAATGGCCACACTTAATTAAAACTACTTATACAAGAGCGAAGACACCTTGTGGCCACAAGCAAAATTAACTATTGACTTCACCACATAACCCCGATGGCTCTATCTGGACCTCACAGCAACTATTACCACTTTCCATATGAGGACTCTATTAGACGACGAAAAACAAAACAAAAGAAAGTAATAAATGTGCTCTCAAGTTATATTTCCCTAACATCGCTTCTTCACTTGGAAATAATTTTGAAAACCTCTTAGAAGATAGCAACACACTTCATATAAAAATGAACCCCAACGCCATATAAATCCCCTGCCACAGGAAGACCACTTTAATACATTTTAGAGGCTCGTGGGGCATGAAAATTTAGTTTTTAGCCTGTCATGACAACAATTTTTAAAACTCGAAAAAGGAAAGTTTTCAGTGCAGGGATTTGTGAATATTATTTTGCCATTTATAGCTATAAAAGACCCTTTGTGCGACATATCGCACGTGTAAATCGGGTGAAAAATTACAGGACACCCCTTGCCTCCCTTAAGCGCATGGTAGGTATTGATACATTTGATAACCTAAGTTGGTTCTGGGATAACCTTATAGAAATTCTCAAACATTTTACTGCTATTTGATGGACCATTGTGGAGTTATGAAATGACAGACGTATAGGCAAAAGTCCAATTTTATAAACGTAGGTAGATACAGGCGAGTGAATGCCCAGACAATAGTGCCATATTTTGCATGCTTTTTTAACATTGTGAGGTTTGAAGCCATTTTTCAGTGTTGCCTAAGTAAACAAAAGTTTGGTGCTTTTCAGTCGGTCAACACGAATGTGTTTTGGGGTACATTCGTGTTGACCGACTGAAAAGCACCAAACTTTTGTTATGCTTTTTTAAATTGTAAAATCGGAAGAATATATTACATGATTATCATTTGTCGTTTTTTTATTTTTTTATTTTTTTATTTCGTCAATTTACCCTCTAGGTTGGTGGTTCCCCCGGACTCAGCGAGGGAACTCACCACTACCGCCTCTATGGGCAGTGTCCTGGAGCCTGGAACATCTGGTCGGGAGGGATACAACTGGGGAGGTGTGATCAGCACTTCGCCCAGGTGGCCTCACCTGCAAAGCGAACAGGGGCCTCATGAGGGATGGGAAGGGATGGAAGATTGGGATGGATAGGCGAGGAAGAGGGGAGGAGGCGGCCGTGGCCTTACAGTAGGTACCATCCCGGCATTTGCCCGAAGACAAAGTGGGAAACCATGGAAAACCACTTCGAGGATGGCTGAGGTGGGAATCGAACCCCCTTTACTCATTTGGACCACCCGAGGCTGAGTAGACCCCGTTCCAGTCCTCATACCACTTTTCAAATTTCGTGGCTGAGCCGGGAATCGAACCCAGGACCTCCGGGACGGCAGCTAACCATGCTGACCGCTACGCTACGGAGGCATCATTTGTCGTGAGTGTATAAATTATAGAGATTGAAGTTGAATTAGAATAATAAATAACAAAATAGTGTAGACAACATTTACCTGAAGTTCGTCAAAATCATAACTCAATAGATCACAGGTTAACATACTTGCACTACATTATTGATAACGCAACAACCATAGAAGTGTTTCAAACCGAATGAGCAATAATATCTGTAAATTAGATTGACACGTTACACAAGCTTTTAAAATGTTTGTAATCTAAATATTGTATATATACAGAGTGGTCCATCAGCCCCTTATGTTTATTGGAGGAAGGCAAACCAACTAATGCGTATATCATAGTCATCCTAAAATATTAATAGCTGCTCCTTTATGGCCTTAGTACAACTTTACCGTTGAGTTCAAGCTCGGGAATATAGTAGAAATCATTAGTGGCAGTGTTATTTCAATTACCTCAAATATAATGCATGATTAAAACGATCACAGCTTCGAATAACTCCACCTTACGTTTGGACAGGAAGTGTCAACGAATTGTGCCAGCAGTAGCTAAGGTGGCTAAATTAAGCATTTCTGATGTCACGTCAGCTGATAGGTAGCATGCTCGAACCCCGGGCTAGTAAATTTTTTTTGCTTAATGTCGTTTATAGTGGATGCATACTCGTATCAACCTGTTCCAACGAATGATTTTTATTTCGTCCTGAAAAGGATCGGTTTTATTCGATCTGTACAACAAAAGCATGGTACTCTGTATATTCAGGGCAGCAAGTGTTCGAAATGTTGACGCCTTGGTTTAAAGGAAAACTCAGACTCACTCAGGTCGCCACACGTGTCACGTCAAGGCCCTATGTAACACTAGGTTTAACCATTCCTTATTCTTACGCTGTGCCAAATCAAAGCCCTCTGTAACCCATGATGCACAGGTGGCCAGAACACGCGATCGAGCAGGCGGTGGCAAGTGTCCACCGCAAAATGTTCACACTTTCTATCTTAGAATACAAGTATGTAAGCGTCCGTGGCTGAAATGGTAACGCGTTGGACTGCGGATTGAAAGATTTGGGGTTCGCTACTTGTTACGGGGAGAGTTGTAAATTTGTTTTCGTTACGTTTTATCGTCTGTGTCGACCGCTTTACCAATGTCTTACGACATAAATGATACAAGAGGCTACAATTACCGTAATTATTGAGGATGGGGCACTAGTAATATAGCGAGCAGATGCATTTTCGGATAGGATTCCATGAACGTTACATAGTGTTCGAATGCGGTATTACACGAAACATCTTAATATGTACACCTCAAATAGAGTTGACTTCTTTTTGTTAGAATTTAATAACAAAATAACACCAAGAGAATTTCTCAGGAATATGTATACTTCGATGCGATCACTGGCGATCAGAATCCCCTTCGATATGTAGTTGTTGTTTCATTTGAGGTGCTAGATCATCGCAGTCATTTAGACCCGTGTACTTGGGTGTGTGTAGAAGTTCTCTGATAACCTGTGCTAGGCGGTGTCGGTATTAATGTGTGTATTAGCAATTAAGGTGAAGATTGGGAAGGAGGCAGCCGTGGTATTAGCCTGGAGTGGAAGTGGGAAACTACAGAAAACCACTTCCAGGGTGGCTAAGGTGGGAATCGAACCCACCTCTTCTCAGTTTTGCCCCACGAGGCTTAGTGTAGCCTACCCTTTCCAGCCCCAGAGCAGCATTAAATTTCTTGGCAGAGCCGGGAATCGAACCCGGACCTCCAGAGTAACACTTCGATATGTTATGTTAATATCCATGTCAGATTTTTCAAATTTCTGCCATTACAGGTCACGTGGCACAACCTGCTGATTCGATCGTATTCTCTTTATAAATCAGCAAAATTCAACGTACTCTTCATAGGAATACATCGTAAGTTAATAAATGTGGCAATGTGACTTTGTACGTGTGGCTTAATATTACATCTCCACCAAAATAGAGCACGGGCTGTCGTTCAAAGAAGTATTCCTACGGCTGGATTCGAAGCACCATTCTACCCGTTCTCACCCACCATGTCCAGCCGGAACTTCAGGGTTTTCTCCAGGTACTCCGGTTTTCCCTGTCACAAATTTCATTCCAGCAACACTCTCCACTGTCATTTCATTTCATCTGTTCATTCATTTAATCATTGCCCCAGGGGAGTGTGACAGGCTTCGGCAGCCGGCACAGTTCATATCCTCGCCGCTAGATGGGGGCTTCATTCATTCCATTCCCTGACCCGGTCGGTCGACTGGAAGCAGGCTGTGGATTTTCATTTTCACAGATCACGTAGCGTAACTATTAATTCCATCGTATTAGGTGTATGTGTGTTCTTTCAAGGAGCAATAAATCACATGTTAGTAGAATGGTCCTTAGTATTTGGCGCGGAAATATTTAGGGTCATCTTTTCTATGCTAGACCCATGGCTCAATTACATTGCTGTCATACAGACAGAGCGCAGAGCAATATCGACTATCGGGTGAAATGTAATGTTAGTTGGGTTTCATAAAACTAAATAATAAGGGGCTGGTGGATCACTCTGTATATTTGTGCATAAGTGTAATACATAAAAATCATACATTATTAAGCCTAATTGAGCAGGATCGCTTGACGATCGAAACATGTCATCCAATTAAGTACCCCCACCCATTTGTGTACATAAAGGCGTATTATATGTGATAAATATCTCATGTAATATTTTTTCAGGTTAGGGTGTATAAGTACTTGTTTCCTGCCTAATGTAATTGGGCACAGTTTGTGTTGACCGACAGGAAATCTTCCTTTAATAAACATGTAGTACAGGAATTATTCCATCTTCTAGTTACAATATCGAAGGATAAACTCACTTAATTACCGCGGTAGATGGGGTACACTCCAACACAAAAATGTATAATTCCTGTCAGTTTTCAGGCTTAAAATAAAAGTTAATTTTAAAAATTGTTCGTTTCAAGTAATATTCTACTTGTTAGAGTACACCAACGCCGTATAAAGCTGCCATCCGCAGGTTGATCCCTTTAATGAATTAAAAGGCTTGTAGGGCATGAAAATTTGGTGTTTAACCTCCCATGGCAACATTTTTTTAAATCGATAAAGTACTTTAACAATGCATGGATCTTTTAATATATTTTTTCCGTTTGGAGCATTAAAAGACCTTTAGTACGATATATCGCTCGTATAAATCGCGTGAAATAATATTCGGCACCCCTTGCACCCCTTAAGGGCATTGTATAGATTTATGAATTGTATAGCCTTAGTTGGTTTCAGCATAACCTTATAGGCCTTTCCAAACTTTTACTACAATCTGTTGGGCCGTTCTCGACTCATAATATGGCTAACAGACAGACAAAATTCAATTTTATAAACATGATTTTCCAATGGTACGCACAGACAAGTTGCCGCTGACAGATGGACATTACATATTTCTTTAGTACTCGGGGTTAGTCTTCCTTGTGTCCACTAGGCTGAAATACGAACCGTTTATTTCTATCAATTAATACTTTTCTTCACTAAACGAGGAGCTACGAGCTGGCCAATAACCCCTTAATTAGTTCGTTCTTACCTTTTGGCTGTAGTGCATCAAGGAACTGTAGTTCTCCGCGCTTAGAAACGTGTTGGCCCAGTTCGCTCCTGAAGCGTGTTAGTTAAAGGGTAACGGACCTCGTGGCATAGTCGTGCACCAAGACTGCTATGGTGAGCTGCAGCAGGTTCGAATACCGACGCTGACAGTGGCTATCCGGAATGTGGTTTACATTCCCCTCACTCTCTCCAGGCCAATGCTGGGATAGTACCACATTCCAAGCCCCAGAATACCTACCTCATCCTTGTCCCTAATACAGGTGCTCACTCTATCATAGTCACCTCAGAAACACAGGTTACCAGACACATCCAGCTGCATGGGGATGATGACCAAGACGCCCCATGATCCCAAAAATGAATATTAACAGTAAATATAGGTGTAACTAGTATCCGTTTACTAACGTTAAATCTGAAGTTTCCGATGTGTTCATGGAATGAAATACGGTGACTTGTTAAATTATACAGGGGATGTCTCACAAGTAATGCCGTTTTTATTTTAAGAAAAATGTATTTGAGAAGCTTTCTGACAAGAAATTCAACTTTTCTTCAAAGTAGAGACCATCAGATTCTATGGTCTTGAGCCACCTTTCAGCGAGGTTTCTTATCCCCCGACGGTACCAGTCTTGGGGGTTTGATGCGAAGAATTCGGTGAGACCCACTTCCACAGCTTCAATATTTTCGAAATTTCTTCCACGCAAGAAGTGGGCCAGGGATCAAAAACTATGGTAATCTGAAGGCGCAAGATCAGGGCTGTATGCTGGATGTGATAGCAGTTCGACTCCTCCCATTTCCTGAATTTTTGCCATGGCTGTTCGTGCAGTGTGAGGTTTTGCAATCTCCTGCTGCAACAGAAATCTATTTCAGTTAACTAATGCTCGATATCGCTGTCTCAAATTTTATGAACTCTTTCATGTTGTTGCGAATAAAGATCCGCATTGACTAAACGCACGTTTGGAACAAACTTCAAGTGAATCACTCCTTCAAAATCCCACCAGACACACAACATCCCTTTGGGGCGAACCGATTCCTCTTAACGCTGACTTTGGCAGGTTGACGGGGACTGAACCACTGTTTCAAGGCGTCAGCGTTGCGGTAATAGACCCATTTCTCATCACATGTGACAATTCTCCTGATGAATCTATCATCAATGGGGTTACCGATAAGTTGACGACAGATATCCACTCAACGTTGAGCCTGTTCATGGGTCAATTCATGAGGTACAGATCTACAGCTTCTGTTTGATTTTCCAAGTTTATTAATCTGGCGATGTATGGTATCTCTTGATGCACCAAGTTCTTCTGACAGCCTACCAGTATTTCTTTGTGGACTTTCTTCCAAAACTCTGCGTGTGTTCTCAATATCCCATAGTTTAGGCCTTCTAGAACGTGGTAAATCTGTAGTGTTTTCTCCAGTGTTGAAACGTTGGAACCATAGCTGTGCCACACGCTCACTAACGACACCTTCTCCTTCAACTTCACACATTCCTCGAGCCGCGGCAGCAACTTTTTAATCTAGTTTCCAGTAGTGCTTTAGAAGGACCCTGACCTCCAACCTTGTAAGTTCCATTTGTGATTGTGTATCAACAACTGACGACTGATACATTCTCGCAATATACGCAATTCTAGTCATGGCTTTCTGTAAATAGCATTGGAGAACCAAAGAAAACCAGTTTTATCTTATAAAACACCAAACTTAAAAAAGCGACACATGTAGCCATGGCCATATTTTAGGTACCATCCCGGCATCTGCCAGGAGAAGTGGAAAAGCACGGAAAACCACTTCCAGGATGGCTTAGGTAGAAATCGAACCTACCTCCTCACAGTTTTGCTTCATGTGGCTGAGTGTATCCCCGTTCGAGCCCTCAGACCAGAATTAGATTTCTTGGCAGAGTCGGAAATTGAACCTGGGCCTCGCAGTCACTGGCAGTATAAACTGTATTTGCTACATTTTGAGCCAATATACAGTATACGGTTAACTAGATATTCAATCATTGTACTAGCGAAATTAAAGTGTACAATTATTACTGTGCTACTCTACTGGAATACATACTACTACAGTAATCACACCAATACAGGTTTCCAGACAAGTTCAACACACACCCAACTACATGGGGCTAGTGACCAAGGTCTTCCAAGCCCTTCAAATAAATTAACAACACATATACTGACTACAGATTTCCTGTTAAAACAGCGAGTCGTACGGGAATCCGGGAGCAACCAGGGTTACTGTACATTGTGGTAAAAGCACTAGGAATGGGATTACACTTAGTGGCCAAAGGTCACAGGAAGAGTAGTCCGATGAGAAAATGTTGGCTAGTGAAACCTATTCCGTGCAGGCGCCTCCTTACAGTCCTGGTAGAAATGGGTTCCTGACTCCCAACATTCAACTGAGCGGTGATCTGACTCACAGTAGCCCTTTGATCGCCCCGTATGTTTCTGCTGAGGCGACGTGATGTCCGTTCGTTAAACACCTGTGGTCGTCCCGTGCGTTGGTTTACGTGGATGTTAACATTATCTCTGCGATACTGAAGATCCACCCTCGACACTGTTGACCTCGGAAACCCAAATTCGCGTGTAATCTCCGAAATGCTATGACCCATGCGCCGTGTGCCGATGACCATCCCACGTTCAAAGTCGGTTAAATCCCGACGTGATACCAACTTCACTACACTCGTGTCTGTGACAGACTGCTCTGGTCCGCTGCAGTTAGCCGCAACGCTCAGAAGTCATGGGACTACCCTTCCCGTGATTCTTGGCCACTACCAAGGGAAGTCTCTGAACCGGGGAAACGCGGATCCTGCTGAGTAGTGGAGTGGTGACAGTTCTAACGCACTCATTTTATTTGTACCCGACTGTACACGTTAAAATAATTAATATTTCGCGACCCCATAGTCCGATTTTGGCCTTCGACATATAGTTGGACTCGGGTTGACGTCCTCTTTCCTATGGACCATGTATTATATTTTTCAAAAAATGTTTGATTTTGTTTTGTTTTCGAAAGTAGGTGATAGTTTGAAAACCAAACATGATAGAACGTTGTGCCATGGCTCAAACGAATGGTCTTTATGACCTTTACTTTTTGTAATAAAACTTTTTTTATTTTTTATGTTTTTTTGAAAACACTCGAATTTTGAAAAGCCTATATTTTGGAAACTAGGAAGTTTACAAAAAAGTTTGTTTGGCGTAAATCAATGTTCCCTATGCCCCCTACCCCCAAAATAAATTTCTAGTCTCTAGGATGAAAACCTGTAGTAGTGGGGTAAGGACAAAGCTGCTTCCAAAAGCAAGTGGTGAGCCCCTGCGACCTTGGAATGGAAGGAGTCATGCTAGGAGGGCGTGCTTGGATTCATTTTTTCGTCTCGTCGTGCTCTTTACGGGAATGTAGGTGTCGAAAGGATGACAATATGGAAACATGTTTTTTGGGGGGGTAAAACCGTGATTTTAAACTTTTTGCTACATCTCGCGAACCAATCATGCTAGAGGCATGTACGACGGGTCCAAGGACTCGGGGTGACGTCCTCTCTGCTATGGACCACTCGTTATAATTTAAAAAAATTGGAAACTCGATTTTGGGGTAAACACGTGTTTTTTGTGATTTTGCCGATATCTCACGAACCAATCATGATAGAGGTGTGTTCGACAGGTCCAAGGACTCGGGGTGATGTCCTCTTTGCTATGGACCACTCATTGTAATTTTAAAAAATTTGGGAAACTCGATTTTGGGGTAAACACGTGTCTTTTGTGATTTTTGCCGATATCTCACGAACCAATAACGCTATAGACGTGTACGAGGTGTCCTAGGACTCGGGCTAACGCCCCATTTCAAATGTGGTAGATATTTTTTTTCCAAAAAGATAATTCACAAAGGGCCTAACGCCATACATGTTGATATAACGTTTTCTTTTTCTTTACCTGTTTATAATGTTTATGAAGCGTGGTGGTAGAGAGAGACGATACGGCTGGGTGTGTGTGTGTTTCAACGAACCTGTCGCTAACCACGGTGGCTGTGTTCAATAGATCAATCGATATTTCGACGGGTCGGTTTATGACAGAGCGAGCGTGCGTTTTTTTTCACACATTTTACCTTTGACGTGTAAACGGTGATGAGAACTTGGTTCTATGTTGGTCGAAGCGAGTAGAGAAAACAAACTTTCAGACGAGCAGGAGGTGAAGGTCATTTGAGCTTATGGGAAGGCGCCGATCTGACTTGACAACAGGTGCAATGGGAAAATGACAAAGACGCTTGAAGGTGAAATAATCTGACCATCGTGGTGGCAGGGAAGAGCGAAAGGCATGTGAACATGTGTGAAACCACATGCACGCTAAACCAGTGACATCCTGTCTTGCTTCGTACGTGACAAAATGCAAGTTCATGTGAAATTTGATCTACCGCAGGTGTTCACCTTGGACGTTATCTGTCCACGTGCATGATAACTGTTAACAAGTCACATCCTGTTTTGCTTCGTACGTGACAAAATGCAAGTTCATGTGAAATTTGATCTACCACAGGTGTTTACTTTGGGCGTTAGCTGTCCACGTGCATGATAACAGAATGTTCAAAGCGAGGGAATCGCTGAATCAGTAAAAAGTATGATGCAACTTGTCGAAATGATGTCACAACCAATAAATAGGCAAGAGCTGCGAACAGCAGTGTTGGGAGGTGAAGGGAGGGAGAGGGGGAGGGGTAATGTAAGAGAGAACACAGGTGGAAGGAAAAAGAAATATGTGGAGCTGAGGACTGTACACATAGAGCTATAGGTGGTGTACAACATGTGTGAATAAATAAATTAAAAATTGCACAGGTTCACACAACATGTAATTTATTGATCCAAGAATTAAACGTAGATTTAAACCCTAACCATTTGACATAGAGTTTATTTCCTTTTTGTTTCAACACTTTTTCCACAAGATAATGCTGAGGAAATGCTGTTTTCTGAAGTTCATGGAGATAAAGACTACCTTTTATGGGTTGGTGGTTGAGGTCCTCGAGTAAATAGGTGACTGGAGTGTCCAAGTTGACTTGACGAATTAGAAATAGTTCAGTCCCCCACTGAGGCGTGTAGCCCTTATTGAAGGCAAACTTAAATTTGCTCACACGAACAAAATCCCCAATGTTCAGTCGGTGACGTTTAGGATCGGCTGTTTTTATGGGGTTAAACAGTTTATCCAATCGCTGAATATTTTTGGTCACGAGGCGTGGCTTGGTCCCTATCGTTCTATGTTTGGTGTCATTGTAACGTGATACTAGCTCTGGTAACATGTCCAACCAGCGATACGTGTCCTGAGCGGTAAACGCTTTCCACATATGGGTTTTCAATGTTCGGTTGAACCGCTCGACCACACTGGCTTTGAGATTGCTGTACGTGGTGTAATGGTGAATATCCTTAGATTTGAGAAAACTGGAGAAATCCTTGTTGAAAAAATCTTTCCCCTGGTCAGTTTGTAGCAACTGAGGTTGACGTTTGGAGTGTTGAATAATATGTTGAAAGGCCTTGGTAACTAGTGGACCAGACTTGCGACGCACAGGTTAAACAAAGGCCATTTTGGAATAGACATTTATTTTACAATAGGTAGCGCACGAGTAGTTTCTACAAATGAGTTACGGCGCACGAGTCGATTCAACAAAGTTCCGTTTGCGTTCATATACCATTCATCCGATTGCGATTGAACTTCAATTGTTTGGTTTTCAAATGCAGTGGTAGATAGTCGTTATTATGTAAAACATTCTTACTTGCAGTAGTAATAAGACTCTATGGTTCCGCTAACACATAGATAGACTGTATTATTGCCATGGTCAAGCACTCACATTAAGATCATTTACAAAATCATAAAATGAAAAATAAAAAATCTTGTTTTGGAAATATCGTTTTTCAACATACTCAAAATAAATATATAAAAAATTTGTAAACAGCAAAATGGAAAATCCATGGTCAAGCACTCACATTAAGATCATTTACAAAATCATAAAATGAAAAATAAAAAATCTTGTTTTGGAAATATCGATTTTTTTTCAACATACGCAAAATAAATATATAAAAAATTTGTAGACAGCAAAATGGAAAATCCATGTTTCCATATAGACAAAATTTAAAAACCTTAAACGGACATTTAAGAAAATATATGCAAATGGGAAATTGACAAATGTGTAAATATGAAAATGGAAAAATCCATGTTTCCATATCATGAAATTGAAAAACATCAAACTGTCATTTAAAAAAATGCAAATTGAAAATTGACAAATTGCAATGTGTGAAATGTGAAATTGAACAAATGGCTATCATTATTTAAAAAAAAAGAAAAGAACATGGTGCTCTATGGTTGAGGTGTGAATCAAACCCTCTCTACTTATTTGGACCACCCGAGACTGAGTAGACTAGTTTTAGTTGTCATACCACTTTTAAAAGTTTGTGTTAAATCTAGGAATTGAACCCAGGAGCTTGTAGGGGAGATCCAAGGTTATAATATGTTAAACAGATAGCCTTGAATGTAGGGTGTGGTAGCTATATAGAGATGAGTCGTTTTGCTCGGGGCAGGGAGGCATGGAGATCTGCATCAAACCAGTCAAAAGACTGACGACTCAAACAACAACATGTAGAGCTCACCAAAATAATGTTGTGTAACGGTAAATGTTAGTCAACGAACAGTAATGCATTACTAAAACCCATGACACGATACCTAAGAGCTTTTCTAAAATTATTTTAAAATGCCTTTAACCCTATATTTAACACCCAGTTCACAAGACTCATAACTGCAATGTTATGGTCAAACAAAACAAAATCTATATTTCAAAACAAACAAGTGGTTTAGTCAATGTATACAGGAAAAAGTTTTATAAACACTCAAGTCCACAAAAATAATTAAATTAGTAACAGTTAGGTTGACCGAGTGGTTATGGTGTTTGACTTATGTTCAAATTTTCTGTACAAGAAAGCAAGGGTTCGAATCCCTTACCTGATATAACTATTGCCTCAACATGGCTTGACCACACTGTATTATTGTGTACTCGGTACACAAACCATAAATAGAGTGTATTGTTTAAGGTCTTTGCGAACATAGTCAGAGACTGTTGATGGTTAACAATTGCATTAATAGTGGGACATAGGGATAGCAATTAAGAAAAACAGACAATACCCATACACTATTTTATTTATTTATTTAATGTAAGTACTTGTACAATAGTTATATACAAACTACAACTCTCTTTTGTCTATTACTATCTAGTCCTTTTCGATCCACTTGCATATCAAGGGCAGATGACTTTGTAGTTCAGCCCCTTCAAACAACAACAACACTACTTCTTGCATAGTCTGTGATGTTGATGACTCTTGAGGCGTGGAAGATGGATACAACATAACTTTTACAACAGGGGTTAAACGTTGCTCAACAAACAATGCACTATTTTGAGTAGCAACATCTTTCTCTTGTACTAACTTTTTAGCATTCTGATGATTTTTTGTCAACACCATCAGTGTTTTGTCTGGAGCACTACATTGATGATCACTCACACTTAAAACCACACCATTTCTACTTTTCATATTGCCTCGACATTTTGTTGACCTCTGTTTTGAGCATCGCCAGAATATTATTCCTTTTACATTTTGTCGTCTATAGTTATAAGAGTAGCCTTTATAGAGTACACGTTGTTTACCTCGGTTAGTTGTAGTAAGGTCCATAGTAGTAACTAACCTGTTAGTATGATTTGCACACTACAAAGGTTATCTCTGTTCTGGTAATAGAATTATTTAGCGTTGGCTTTTATATTTAATATGTACAGTTTAAAGTTATAGAAAAGTGGTAGAAACGTGGTAGCAAAGTGGTAGACAATTGGTAACATAGTGGTAGAAAAGTGGTAGAAAAGTGGTAGAAAAGTGGCAGAAAAGTAGTAGAAAAGTGGTAGCATAGTGGTAGAAAAGTGGTAGCAAACTAGAAAAGTGGTAGCAAAGTGGTAGCAAAGTGGTAGAAAATATTACATGTATTGTTAAGAAATAGTTTAAGCGGTTACATGGATTCATTACACTATAATTTTAGCATCACGAAGCTCATTTTCTATATCCAAAAGTTCTTCCTCATATTTAATATGACCAGCCTGTTTACAGGTATGCAAGTACTGAAGCCGCTGGATTAGCTTACTGGGATTGTTCCAGTATACAAATTTAACAAATGGATTTTTAGGTGTAAACAAAGCATTACCATTATCATGATCATTATCATCATCATCATCATCATTATCATCATCATGATCACCATTATCATCATGACCATCATCACTGTTACTATATAGTCCTTTTTGATCCTCTTGCAATACCACTTTATTTATAGTCTGAGTTGATTTTGATAGTGTTGAAGGTTTCTTGGACGTTGACAACTGTCCTAACATGACGTTTTGAGGACATGATAAGTCCTTTTGAACAAACACTGCACTATCTTTAGCCGCAATATCGTTTTCTTGAACTTGCTTTTTAGCATTTTGATAATTGTTTGTAAACAGTAAGCGTGGTTCGTTTCGAGCACTACATTGATGAACACTCACACTTAAAACCTTTCCATTTTTACTTTTCAGATTGCCTCGACATTTTGTTGACCTCTCTTTTGAGCATCGCCAGAATATTATTCCATTCACATTCTGGCGATTATAGTTATAGGAGTAGCCTTGATAGAGTGCACGTAGCCTACCTTTGTTGGTTGAAATAAGTTCCATAGTAGTAACTGACCTGTCAGTACGATGTTCACACTACAAAGGTTACAACTGTTTTGCAGATGGAGTGACCTACCATAAGCTTATATATTGGCTTATGTTTTGGCTTTTTGTGTTGGCTTTTTGTGTTGGCTTTTTGTGTTGGCTTTTCGTGTTGGCTTTTGTGTTGGCTTATGTGTTGGCTTTTTGTGTTGGCTTTTTGTGTTGGCTTTTCGTGTTGGCTTTTGTGTTGGCTTTTTGTGTTGGCTTTTGTGTTGGCTTTTCGTGTTGGCTTTTTGTGTTGGCTTTTCGTGTTGGCATTTCGTGTTGGCTTTTCGTGTTGGCTTTTTTGTATTGGCCTTTCATGTTGGCTTTTTGTATTGGCTTTTCGTGTTGGCTTTTGTTGGCATTTCGTGTTGGCTTTTCGTGTTGGCTTTTTTGTATTGGCCTTTCATGTTGGCTTTTTGTATTGGCTTTTCGTGTTGGCTTTTTGTGTGGGCTTTTTGTGTTGGCCTTAGTATTGGCTTTTGTATTGGCTTATTTGACAAGTTATTTGTGTCAATGTATTTAGTGGATTTTTTTTCTTGGTGTTGGAAAGTAGTTGAAAGAGAGAGAATATTTAAAGACTTAACCTCAGCTCACTAACCTAACCTAACCTAACCTAACCTAACCTAACTTTACCTAACCTAACCTAATCTTTCAACTCTCAGATGTTAACTAAATTCTGTGCATAGTCGAGTTGGAACCCAAGACCTCAGGGGTAAAAAACAATTCTTTTTGACGGCTTATTTTGGTAACTTATTTTAATGGCTAACCTAACTTTACCTAACCTAACCTAACCTCAGCTCACTTTGGATATTACTAGTAAGTGTTCATATCCTCTGCTAGGTAGCATGCTAGTAGTACAGGTAGTGCTCATATTTTCCGCTAGGTAGCGGAAACATACTTTGCATGTTGCATGTGACACTTGTGAAGTTTAACCACATGCAAAACGTGCTTGTATAAGTTCTCTATTTAAACTCAATATACAATTAACCACTAAATGTTCAGAACTAACATGTATAGCCATGTTTAGGGTATATAGGAGACCCTTAGCAAGAAAGGCAGTCTAACCCACGAGTGTACAGCCTTGTCATACGCAGTAAGCACCTGTTGGCAGAAAACAACAACAACAACAACAATTTGAGAAAGCCATTACACCACGTACAGCAATCTCAAAGCCAGTGTGGTCGAGCGGTTCAACCGAACATTGAAAACCCATATGTGGAAAGCGTTTACCGCTCAGGGCACGTATCGCTGGTTGGACATGTTACCAGAGCTAGTATCACGTTACAATGACACCAAACATAGAACGATAGGGACCAAGCCACGCCTCGTGACCAAAAATATTCAGCGATTGGATAAACTGTTTAACCCCATAAAAACAGCCGATCCTAAACGTCACCGACTGAACATTGGGGATTTTGTTCGTGTGAGCAAATTTAAGTTTGCCTTCAATAAGGGCTACACGCCTCAGTGGGGGACTGAACTATTTCTAATTCGTCAAGTCAACTTGGACACTCCAGTCACCTATTTACTCGAGGACCTCAACCACCAACCCATAAAAGGTAGTTTTTATCTCCATGAACTTCAGAAAACAGCATTTCCTCAGCATTATCTTGTGGAAAAAGTGTTGAAACAAAAAGGAAATAAACTCTATGTCAAATGGTTAGGGTTTAACTCTACGTTTAATTCTTAGATCAATAAATTACATGTTGTGTGAACCTGTGCAATTTTTAATTTATTTATTCACACATGTTGTACACCACCTATAGCTCTATGTGTACAGTCCTCAGCTCCACATATTTCTTTTTCCTTCCACCTGTGTTCTCTCTTACATTACCCCTCCCCCTCTCCCTCCCTTCACCTCCCACCACTGCTGTTCGCAGCTCTTGCCTATCTATTGGTTGTGACATCATTTCGACAAGTTGCATCATACTTTTTACTGATTCAGCGATTCCCACGCTTTGAACATTCTGTTATCATGCACGTGGACAGCTAACGCCCAAAGTAAACACCTGTGGTAGATCAAATTTCACATGAACTTGCATTTTGTCACGTACGAAGCAAAACAGGATGTGACTTGTTAACAGTTATCATGCACGTGGACAGATAACGTCCAAGGTGAACACCTGCGGTAGATCAAATTTCACATGAACTTGCATTTTGTCACGTACGAAGCAAGACAGGATGTCACTGGTTTAGCGTGCATGTGGTTTCACACATGTTCACATGCCTTTCGCTCTTCCCTGCCACCACGATGGTCAGATTATTTCACCTTCAAGCGTCTTTGTCATTTTCCCATTGCACCTGTTGTCAAGTCAGATCGGCGCCTTCCCATAAGCTCAAATGACCTTCACCTCCTGCTCGTCTGCAAGTTTGTTTTCTCTACTCGCTTCGACCAACATAGAACCAAGTTCTCATCACCGTTTACACGTCAAAGGTAAAATGTGTGAAAAAAAACGCACGCTCGCTCTGTCATAAACCGACCCGTCGAAATATCGATTGATCTATTGAACACAGCCACCGTGGTTAGCGACAGGTTCGTTGAAACACACACACACCCAGCCGTATCGTCTCTCTCTACCACCACGCTTCATAAACATTATAAACAGGTAAAGAAAAAGAAAACGTTATTTCAACATGTATGGCGATAGGCCCTTTGTGAATTATCTTTTTGGAAAAAAAATATCTACCACATTTGAAATGGGGCGTTAGCCCGAGTCCTAGGACACCTCGTACACGTCTATAGCGTTATTGGTTCGTGAGATATCGGCAAAAATCACAAAAAACACGTGTTTACCCCAAAATCGAGTTTCCCAAATTTTTTAAAATTACAATGAGTGGTCCATAGCAAAGAGGACATCACCCCGAGTCCTTGGACCTGTCGAACACACCTCTATCATGATTGGTTCGTGAGATATCGGCAAAATCACAAAAAAACGTGTTTACCCCAAAATCGAGTTTCCAATTTTTTTAAAATTATAACGAGTGGTCCATAGCAGAGAGGACGTCACCCCGAGTCCTTGGACCCGTCGTACATGCCTCTAGCATGATTGGTTCGCGAGATATAGCAAAAAGTTTAAAATCACGGTTTTAACCCCCCGAAAAACATGTTTCCAAATTGTCACCCTTTCGACACCTACATTCCCGTAAAGAGCACGACGAGACGAAAAAAACGAATCCAAGCACGCCCTCCTAGCATGACTCCTTCCATTCCAAGGTCGCAGGGGCTCACCACTTGCTTTTGGAAGCAGCTTTGTCCTTACCCCACTACTACAGGTTTTCATCCTAGAGACTTGAAATTTATTTTGGGGGTAGGGGGCATAGGGAACATTGATTTACGCCAAACAAACTTGTTTGTAAACTTCCTAGTTTCCAAAATACAGGCTTTTCAAAATTCGAGTGTTTTCAAAAAAACATAAAAAATAAAAAAAGTTTTATTACAAAAATTAAAAGTCATAACGACCATTCGTTTGAGCCATGGCACAACGTTCTATCATGTTTGGTTTTCAAACTATCACCTACTTTCGAAAACAAAAAAAATCAAACATTTTTTGAAAAATATAATACATGGTCCATAGGAAAGAGGACGTCAACCCGAGTCCAACTATATGTCGAAGGCCAAAATCGGACCATGGGGTCGCGAAATATTAATTATTTTAACATGTACATTCGGGTACAAATAAAATGAGTGCGTTAGAACTGTCACCACTCCACTACTCTGCTGGAACTTAGCAGGTACGTTGCGTGAGCCCAACTAGGCAGAACCGTGAAGAAAAATCTTTCGGAAATTAACTCCTACCCACCATAGACGGCAGTAAGTACAACAATTTTGAACTGTGCGCGCTAGTCAAGCGGGAGTGGCCTCACGCCTGATTGGTGGCTCAAAAGATCACGTTCCAAACGACCGCCCTCCCGTACTCGCGCTCACTAACTGCGCTGCGGCATGGGACATTAATGCTGCATCTTTACAATATATTGCACGTTGTGCAATGTAAGGTATCACAAATACATGTCATTACAACACAACACACAGTAAACTGAACCAATGGTCACACAAGTGAGTAAGTGACCAAGCGATTTCACATAGTTCTGACAACAGTGATGTTCTTGGTAATAATGTTGGAAACACAAACTGCTTTTACACCATCCTCACCGTGTAAGACACGGGAGAGTGCAAGTACTACATTGTATTACACTGATATCGAAACAATATGGCACAGGGTGTTCAAACCGTCCGGGAAGGAATGTCGGACAGATACTGACTTCGGTACCATGCGTATTGCCACATTGAAGTAAAACGAGGGGACGACAATTGTTTATATGTCAGAGACTGCATTTTCAAGATCGTATTTCTCTGGGGCAAATTGATGTCAAAATTCAATAACCGAACGCTGTTTGAAAATCTACGGACACAGATTTTCCAAACCCTAAAGCCGTATACATCCAATGGTTGGCAATGGGCTGTGGCCCCAGGAGAGATGATCATCAGTCGTATGCGCTCTTCACTTTCTAACGATTTATGTCTAGAAAAGGAATCCAGAAGGAGTGCCACATTGCCGCACGGTACATGCTGTTTGAAAACAATAAGAAACCAATCCTTCAATTGTGCGGATCCCATTTTGCCAGGTTTTGTGGGAACAACGTAAACATTGTCTTGTGCATACATACAGTAGTTTCTTTCACCCTCTTACCAAACACACCTTTTGGTTCCTTCAAAATTATGAAGAAAGGTCCCAGCTGCTTGCCGGCTGCTGTTACTGCTGGCTTTATTGTATAACTG
Source organism: Meconema thalassinum (assembly GCA_946902985.2). Classification (NCBI taxonomy): domain Eukaryota; kingdom Metazoa; phylum Arthropoda; class Insecta; order Orthoptera; family Tettigoniidae; genus Meconema; species Meconema thalassinum. The sequence goes on from OX336389.2 coordinate 385,352,605, forward strand.
TGCGTTGTGGCCCCCCTCTGATTGCACTTTGGAGCAAACCGTTTTCGACAGTTTTATAGCCAGTGTCCTACCCAAACACATCTCCAAATTGAACCCACTTTGATCACTATTACATAAGATTCCAGGGCCGAGAGAATCTAGAACCGATGTAACCTCTACGAATATATCTGCTGCTGACATAATATTCATTTCTCGATGGTCATTCTTTGATGTCCTTACAGTTGTTATTTTTCGCGAAATGATATTATAGCGATCCTTAAAGTGCTGCACCCAGGAATGGCTGGCTTTAAGCCCCGTACACGTTACGTCCTGTGCAGCTAGCATTGCCCATTACTGAATTGTCACGTCATGTATTACGTCATTATTCTATTGGGCAATGCCAATTGGGCTTTTACGGCACTGTTATTCTCCTCAATTTGTGGCGGGCGGTGCCGCCCCTTTTCACGTGCTCTGCCCACACGGTAGAACTTACTTTTTACGGACGAAAAGGAAAGCAGACGCCTCATTCACGCTTTTCCAATACTCAACAGCATTTTGTTGGTATTTCATACCTACTCCTTCGTATGTCATGTTCCTGGGTGAGCTGTCGGTAGCAGTCCAAATATTATCGTTATCCGAGTTGTTGGTGTTACTGTCATCCGGTAGCTCATGTGTGGCAACAGTAAGAGTAGAATAGGTGTCCACGTTCATAGTACTGTTTTCTATACAACCAGTTATGATACCTGTAAATATCAATTAGCACAACAAATAAACACACAATAAAAGAACGCCAGAAAGCCATATAGGGACAAAACCATCAACAGACCATCCAAACTGTCCAACAGGTCCTGTTCTTGAATGCTGGAAGGTCTTTCCATAAATTTTCCATATTTTTCCTCCAGACAACAACTTTTCCAAAGTTAACATTCATCATGCAATGCATGGGACACTCTCCGTGGCGTATACGAATACAAGCGTACGCCGGGTCTGCCTCTCATTCGCCTTAGGCCGGGAAGCACAGTACGGTAGGGAAGCAACCTCTGACGCAGCCAATGAAGCTCACGCCACTGGCGCGCCATTTTAAACGTATAAATCTTAATTTTTCATCTAGTACAAGGGGAAGTTAATTTCCGAAAGATTTTTCATCATGGTTCTGCCTAGTTGGGCTCACGCAACGTATCTGGAAAGTTCCAGTAGGATCCGCGATTCCCCGGTTCAGAGACTTCCCTTGTAAGTGTATAGGGCAAACGGAAGTACAGCGACAATTCTTATTCAATCGTGGCTGTAGTGTATTACTTCCAGAAAAAGGCTTTCAAAGACCATGATAATTAACGAAATATGAGCTTTCATAACGAAGTCAAGCGAGTAGAACTTATACACAGCATTCAGTTTTATTTATTGAATATTATAGGTAAATCACAAAATGTTCAAGTATTACATGTTACATACTCATGAATATGCAAATTAGGTTGGTATTATAATTCATTTTTATTGCTCTCTAGCCAAAAATGAACTCCGCGTGTTCGCTTTCTGTTTTCATGTTAATTGCATGCAAATTAAGGACGTTATTCGTAATAGATGCTTGCTTTTGTCCAGTGATCCGAAATACAGGAGGAAAGTAATCTTGGTTCTATTTATGTCGAGGAACGACGGTTCTCTCGTGTGTAGAAATGTACAGACATATACGCGATAATGTATCATTTATCCATGGCCGATACACGGCGACCACGTTCCTTTCAAACAAATAACGTAGAGCTGTAGGATCTTGTAGTGCGTAAGATGTAAGTCTTGAAAGCCAATTGCTGATTATCACCCTAATGATTGCAAGTGCTCCAACATTAAGGTATTTTTTACACACTTCAATTGCCTTATTTGTTGGTCCGTCTCGTTGCTTAGTGGTTAGCATTCCTGGCTCTCACCGCGGAGACCCGGGTTCGATTACTGGCTCTGCTATGAAATTTAAATCTGGTTTAAGGGTTGGAACGGGGTACACTCAGCCTTTTGAGGCAAAACTGAGAAAAGGTGGGTTTGATTCCTACCTCAGCCATCCTGGAAGTGGTTTTCCGTGGTTTCCCACTTCCACTTCAGGCAAATGCCAGGATGGTACCTAAATTAAGGCCACGGCCGCTTTCTACCCAAATCCTACCTCAATTACAAATACATACACTAGAAGAGACATCATAGTGACATAGGGTATCAGAAAACTTCCATACATACCCTAGTACATTACCTTGACACGATGTCGCAAAGCCCTTAAAGAATCATCATCAACAACAACAACAATTGAATCACGTCACCAAACAACTCACATTTATCAAAATGTACAGGAACAACAACAAAAATATTCATCGCATATACATTAATTTTCGACTTTAAAACAATTCAACGTAATTATTGATGAATAACAAACCATGTTCAGCCAGAAAATTGCATATAGCCACTCCAATGCCTACGCAATACCCGTTTGATATCTCAATATCGTAGAATAATGTTGTATGCGACTCTTATTTCAGCGCTTTTCCATACCAGATATAACAATAATGCCAGAAAGAATTTTCTATTCTATTCCATTACACAGAGATTTGTTGTAAATACATTTTAGGAGATGGGGTCATCTAGCACATCAATTTCGTGTAGTTAGCTGTGTTTTGTACTTGTCTGATAGCCTGTATTTACTTGTTGACTCTAGTAGTGTGTGTAACAATATTAGGGACAAGGAGAGGTAGGTGCCCCGGGACATGAAGTAAGGTACTAACCCCAAATTTGCCTTGAGGGAGTGTGGAAAAACTAAACTCAGGATATCTCCTCTCAGCACCGGGATACAAATTTGCGTTCTCCGTATTTGTTGCAGATTCCTTCGCGGCCGTGGTGCACGATTTAACGAGCTCGGCTACGCCACGGGACATTACACAGAGAATACATTTCCTCCATTTACATAACATATATCAAACTATACGCTAATTTCCATTTATTATTGTTATCTGGTACAAATATGGACACTACAAAAAAAGACATTGGATATTTTGCAATTTTTTAAACATGGAATCTGACAAAAAAAACTATAGTTCAGCTAGATGTAACCTAAACCAAGTACTCGGGGCTACATGACCGCGATGTCTCAGCGCCCCTAAAAAAATCAACCACAATATACACTCTCCAACTCGGCTTTATATTAACCACATAGCTATGACAGCGCTGTTCCAATTACCTGGTTTGGAGGCTGTTTAACAGAGATATTCTTCCTACGTCCCTGATCCCTCGACTTCTTGCGTTTGATATCATTCCACTCATTCACGTTTACTTTAAGTTTTCTTGATCTGTTCAATCGATTTACACTACTAGAACTCAACACAACATCTCCTGTACTCACCATATTGTACACACTATTGTGCTACACAGTGCTTTTACACCTGGCGTCAAACTTATAGCCTAGAAACGAGGTGCTTCAAAATGTCATTTGGCCGTGTTTTCCAGGTCAGCACGCGGAGAATGCCTCATATATCATTGGCCGACCGTAAACTTAACTAGCAAAAAAACGTGCTATACAGCGTTGTTCGGTGGGGTGCTTCAATTGTCTTGTTATGCCACCTTCCAGTGTGTTTTGGCTAGAAGGGTGGATGGTGTGACTGTATAGTGTGTACAAACTGAATTGTGTCTGTCCTTTAAGACATTATATTTCAAAAATTTGGTGCTTTTCAGTCGGCCAACACGAATGTACCCAAAAGAGTTGGGTTATACCCTAATCCTGAAAAAAATACATTAGATTAATAAATACACTAGGATGACCAGTTTTGATCGTCAAGCGATCATCATCAGATCCATTACACTTCGGCTATAAAATCTATGTTTGAAAATACAGGTGAAAATATTTACAGTACCGTATGTACAATTATTTAGTTGCAGTATTGGTAATGCAACGTATCGGTGTATGCTAGTTGTAGTATATATGATGTTGTGAAATGCTAAAATGGTGATAGAAATCCGGAATTTGTCTGTTTGGAGTGACTATATGGTTGTAAAAAGTCAACTATGGTTGTACTGTATAGTACAGGCTACTACTTATCTGATTGGATGTCTTCCGCACTGTAGCTGTGAGCAGTGTCAACTTCACTCTTGCACCAGTGACTGTCGATAGCCGAAGTGTAATGGATCTGATGTTGATCGCTTGACGATCGAAACTGGTCATCCTAGTGTATTTATTAATCTCATGTAATTTATTTCAGGATTAGGGTATAACCCAACTCTTTGGGTACATTCGTGTTGACCGACTGAAAAGCACCAAACGTTTGATTACTAAGGCAACACTGAAAAATGGCTTCAAACCCCTTAACATTATATTTCTGAGCTATTGCACATGTGTAAATTTGAATGTGTTCTAGTGAGTTAAGCCCGTCTCCTTTGCGTATTATGTGTAGAATGTTCGTTGATATTTGTGTAGTTCTGTGCTGTGTTTATCAAGTACTCAACGATCATAGCTTCTATGGTGGACTTGATGCACAGATGTGCTCGACAATCGTGGTATTACAGTATATAGAGCTTGGGGCAATCACTACATGTTAATGCTTATTTGTTATGTTATAGTAATTAGATTGTTCTTCTGAATGCTATATTGTAGACCGAGCTTACCACCATTGCATTCTCAACTCAGAATGTCGTGGATACTTACTAAATAATAATGCTTATGATTCCATTCCTGCCTTATAGAAATCTCAATATTGGCACGATGTAGCAACGCTGAACACCGAGATATATAATTCAATTTACAGCTCATTCTAACTAACAGCACGAGTAGAGAGACTCATAGCACAGTTCTTAAACACCAGCCCAAGTAGGCAGGCTCGCAGCATAGCCCCTATCTTCAGTTTGAATAGACAGACACGCAGCACAGCTCCTACCTTCAGTTCGTACAGACAGACCCGCAGCGCAACCCCTACCATCAGTTCGAATATACATACCCGCAGCACAGCCCCTACCTTCAGTTCAAACAGACAGACCCGCAGCACAGCCCCTACCTTCAGCTCGAACAGACAGCCCCGCAGCACAGCCCCTACCTTCATTTCGAGCAGACAAACCCGCAGCACAGCCCCTACCTTGAGTTCGAACAAACGGACCCGCAGCACAGCCCTTAAATAACTGATAAGAGTAGATAGACCCGCAGCACAGTTCTTAACAGAGTAGATAGACCCGCTGAACAGCTCCCGTAGTTGTAGACAGACCCGCAGCGCAGCTCCTGTTGTAGACAGACCCGCGGAACAGCTCTTAATTAACAGATAGAGTAGATAGACCCGCTGAACAGCTCCCGTAGTTGTAGACAGACCCGCAGTGCAGCTCTGCAGCTCCTGTTGTAGACAGACCCGCAGAACAGCTCTTAATTAACAGAGAGAGTAGATAGACCCGCTGAACAGCTCCCGTAGTTGTAGACAGACCCGCAGTGCAGCTCTGCAGCTCCTGTTGTAGACAGACCCGCAGAACAGCTCTTAATTAACAGAGAGAGTAGATAGACCCGCTGTATAGCTCCTTACTTCAGCTCGAGTAGACGGACCTGCATCATAGCCCGTGACGGACAGCCAGATGAGACAGACCCGCTGTACAGCTCCTGTACTGGTAGAGAGACCCACAGCGTAGTTCCTCTAATGGTCGACAGACGCGCAGTACAGTTTCTATCCGTATTAGTGACAAATTGAATACTGTATATGCGTCAGTATTTTCCTTCGTATAGCAGTAATGTGTACCATCTGATATATAACACTGTCACTTCTGAATGGAAACTTACAATTCTGAGCTAGGTGAAACACAAATTGATAGCAAGGAGCAGTTATACCGCATTATATAGCTATGTGAAAATCTTCTAAATACATGGGGTTCTTTCAGTGGTTCAAAAGCAAATCACTTAAACATATTTCAGTACTATGGTTATTAGTTTTATTATTAGTAATAATATTATTATATCATTATCGTTAATATTTGAATTAGGCACTATAGAAAAACCCGTGATATATAACAACGGAATGTACCCTCGTTTGTACTATTAAACATACCAGTTAAGTCATAGAAATGATTAGGGGATATTTTACATTCAAAGACATAATACTGACGCCTCTTAGCGCAAACGTAAAAGTACAACTTAAAATTTGAAATTGAATTTTATTGGTGATTTCATGTAATTTGCAAGTAAGTACTTGGATCTACATGAGGACACAATATTGGCAATTTTGACTACTTATTTATATAGTTCTAGCAGTAGTGCCCGGCTTCGCCCGGTGGATTTATTTGTTTAATGGATGATAATTAATACTACTACAGAACTGGCACATGATACTTAAACTAACAGAAATAAATTAAATTTATAACGTCTTGTGGTGGTGGTGGTGGTTTTAGTGGGGTTTTTAAGTAATACGGTATAATGGACGTAACATTCAGGTCATTTTCCCGTAATGATAATTATGAATAGGGAAACAGCTATTTATTAACTACAGCACTGACACGTGTAATTTAGAAACAAATTTACAAAAAAGAAAAAAAAATAGAAAGAGGAGTAAGTGAAATAAAAGACACTGCCTAGGGCCTATATCTCATTGGCTGTTAGAATTGTAGAGACCAATAGTCTAGTCTTTTTTCACATAGCGCCGTAGGAAAATAATCAGAACACTTTGGAAAAATTCGGCTGTTCCGAGCTCCTGAGGTAGCAATAGTATAATTGAACGCCACATAGCGCTCAACGATAAGGTTCGGAATAAAAGAAGGTAAATTTGAAAGCACTAACGCTTATTGCAGCTGATAACCTCAATGTACTGCACCAAAACCATTGCACTTATACAGAGGCCTAATAATGTCATGATGATAACTGCTTGAAGGGGCCTAAGATTTTTTTTGCATTAATTACTGCCCGTGACTGCAATTTTTAAGCTGCGCCAGATTTAAATATTTTCGCAATTCTGCACCAGAACAATGGTAGGGGCGACGTGATGCAGCCCAAATTGCCAGTCAACAACAGGCTTATTAAAATAATCTTACAGTTACACTACTACGGACATGAATGGTTCTAGGGCCTTGATACGTGGTTTTCAAGTTCATTTTGTCTGTTATTCTGAATGTAGGGAATGGAGAGCGTTGTCCAAAAATATCAAGTGGACAGTGTTACCAGCAGGGTTTCAAAGTGTATGTAAAGTTCTGTGCAATTAGAAGAAACGGTGTAGATTTGTGATAAAGGGTCTAAATGCAGGGAATGGAGTGGTCTGTCCGAACATTAAAGTGAAAAGTGTCACCCGCAGGGTTCTAAAGGGTAAGTATACAAAATGTGGTTCAGATCGGTAAAACGGTGTAGATTTGTGCTAAAGGACCTAAATGCAGGGAATGGGGTGATCTGTCTGAATTTTCAAGCAGACAGTGTTACTCGTCGAGTTCCAAAGGGTAAGTATACAAATTTTGGTTCAGATCGGTGAAACGGTGTAGATTTGTGCCAAAGGGCCTAAATGTAGGGAATGGAGTGGTCTGTACGAAATTTCATTTAAACAGTGTTACTCGCAGATTCCAAAGGGTAAGTATACAAATTTTGGTTCAGATCGGTTAAAAGGTGTAGATTTGTGCCAAAGGGCTTAAATGCAGAGAATGGATTGGTCTGTCATAAATTGCATGTAGACAGTGTTACTCGCAGGGTTCCAAAGGATAAGTACACAAATTTTGGTTCAGATCGGTGAAATGGTGTAGATTTGTGCCAATGGGCCTAAATGCAGGAAGAGGTGTAGCCTAATGCCACATAGCCTATACTAATCCTCTTGAATCTGGCTATCATATACAAAAATAATTTTTCGAATCCGACTGGTAGTTCCAGATATTAGCGCGTTTAAACACACAAACAATCTCTTCAGTTTTATTGTATTAGTGTAGATAACGAAGTACTTGACCCATGATATTTAATTTAAAACATTCAGTTTGAGGTTCTAAGTTTTCGTTAACTCTTTCAAGCACATAAATTTGACAGGAATGCTGCCCACAATAAGCTCTGTGCTCATGACAACAGACAATAGCCTCGTAAACACAATATGGAGGGAAAGGTACTAGTGCCACCTAGTAACTAGCAGCATCATAACACAACGTGGTACAGAGAGTGTACCAGCATTCTGGAAGAGGCACACCTTCACCATTTAGTGGTACATTCCCTGTACCACCATGTATTGAAGCGATGACAGCTTGTAGTTCATTTTTGCACCACCTAACCTGAAAGAGTTAATATGCGTCTGTGTTATGACAGAAAGGAGAATACAATAGTTCAATTATTATTGATTTAAAAAAATAACATCCACAAATTTACAAACTAGTATTTATAGAGAGATTAGAGGACGTAAAATTAACATTTAAAGACCTAATCCGAGAATTATTTTCAAATTTCTAGTATTTATGTTTCATTGATTTGATTAATATTTCAAGATTTTAATTCTGTTAATTTATTTACATTAAAAGCATTTCTTTAGACTGTGCTTAATGTACGAAAAGAGGAACTAATACTGCACAATGTAATCGGTACAAAGATGTGATAGAAAGAGTAAACCTCAGTAGCGGAAGCGGTTTCAAGTTTTCATTGACAAGTGATTGTGTTCTAACAAAAGAGAGACTAGAACCATTGATAAAAGGAACAAAACCACTCAGCTTGAAATGAAGTCCATTTGAGTCCTCCAAAACATTAACCTCGTACGCGTCATTTCGTAGCTGCATCTTCCTTGTGCATGGCAGGCATTTACCCCCTGCGTGCTTTCCATAAGGGTAATTTAACATCTGGGATGATAAGGAGTCATTGATTGTTGTATTTCGATCCGCATCAGTGAATTATTGCAAGGATAACGTATCAGTGACTACAGAACAAAAATTATAGTTTTGTCTTATCGAAATCCACTAATAATGGTGCACAATGAACAAGGAACTCCACAATACTGATCAGAAATACTGATAGTAGTCTACTACTGACCGCGTAGGATGTACATAAAACAGGCTCCACGACTGGGCAGCGTAGGTGACGTTCGTAAATCCTGAATTATGGCCCACTGTGCATCTCTCTCATACTCACTCTATTGCTCAATCCCGGGGCACTAATCGCAATTTAAGATGTTACTCATAACACGTAACTTGGTTTGATAACCACGTTGATGTTATTTTTCACATTTTATTGAAGAGTATAAAGAATGATTTCACCCATTCGTTCTAATGTACTTCTTGACTCAGGTGTTTGATAGGATTTCCTCTGCAACTTTACATAGCTCGCTCTCGTGCCCGCAACTTCTGTTAGATACTGACTCTTGGTTTGAGCACTTTTCAATGTCTTGTAGCCAGTTTAGCATGGCTTTCGTCTGTGCTACCCATATATATTCGTCTTGTAGCCTGTCACGCCATGCAGCGATTAGCTGAGTGATTGTGATATGTGACCCTGTGCTGAAGGTAAAACGTGTTACAAGCGTTGCGTTGGGACAATTCTCGTGAAATTGATATTCAACTATTAATCAAAGTGCATGAAAAACTTTCTATCCGTGTGCGTATCAGCAATTTTCAAACTATCTTTTGACGCACAGCCATTTTGCGATTTACATCAATGGCGGGGACGCCTTTGTGATGCAATTGGCCTTCACTTCGATAATTGTACATCATTTTCATATTCCTTTCTAACAACGTTTAATCTAATGGATATGTGGTATTTTGAAGCCATGTTTTCAGTGTTGCCTGTACGAACTATCAATTTGTACTTCTCAGTCGGTCAACACGTTTTTGATCAATTACATTAGGCGGATGAACGGAGAAGAGGGTTGTCAGACAAACTCAACACGCACCCAAGTACATGGGGCATACGATCACGATGTCGCAAAGCCTCTAAATGAACCAATAACACAACAACCACCTAATCACATGCAGATATAAAGGAAATATATGCATTTCCTAAAATATGTCTGAACGAGAGAGAGAGAAAACTTTGAAGTTCAATTTCTTTGAGATACTGTTGAATCACTGAGTACGATGCCCATCCAGAAATTAAGTTTTCCTATTTTTTAAATAGAACCAAAAACTCTTTATTGGTACCAGGTACAGCAATGTTTAAACTATTTATCAACATAATCACCACCAGAATTGAGACACCTGTCCTATCATGGGATCAGCTTTTGTATGCCAGTGTCGTAGATGTCTGCCGCCTGGGAATGGAACCAGCGAGTGGCATTCGTATTCAGCTCTTCATCATTATGAAAATGCTGAATGGAGGAGAGCAATTTCTTGAGGTGAACGACAAGCTGGAGATCGCTGGGAGCAAGATCATGACTGTACGGTGGGTAATTAAACAGCTCCCATCTGATATCCTGCAGAAGAGTTGCTGTGCGTCGAGCCGTATGTGGCCGAGCATTGTCAAGGATCCAAATACCAGGTGAATCAGCTGCCCCTAATAATATTATTATATGCAGCCTAACTGACGTGTGTCGTCAGGAAGGTTTAATATTGGTAGCGTATTTAAAATGTGAGGTAGAAAACTGTGTATGTGTACGCGAATTCCTGAAACTACCACTTTGAAAAATGAAACTCAGGAAACGTAATCTTAAAAAAAAAACATGTTCGACCAATTTTTGAAAATCCTGCCCAAACCGCCAAGGTGGGTGCTTCTTTGAAGTTAATCTTTATCTTAGGAATCCGTTGCGTTCGATTATTTTACATTCCTATGTCCTTATTAGTTTTATATTTTTCATTACATATTGCCTTCTTATATTGTATAAATGAAAGTATGGTCTTCATTGCATTCTGCAGTTAGTTTTGGTCAAAGAAGCTTTAAACCCATGTAAGAGAAATTTGAGTATTTTCTGTGACATTTTTGGAATTCAAGGGGACAAGCTCATATTATTTTTATGTCAAAAATTCAGATATGACTCTTTCAAATCTTTCTGTCAGTTTGTTAAGTATTTCCGTTGATATTTCATTAAATATGTTTTTTATAAAGAATATTGTCTCATACTCTTTCGATATCAGCTTCTAAAGCATCGGAAAAATTTACAAGAAATGATTACTAGACTATTAATCTAAGGTAGCAGGTAGGGACCCTCTTCGGAGGTAGCCCGGCCCAGGGATTGGCGCCCCTGCCTATGTGAGTCCCAGAGCATACTGGCCCGGTGTGTACCATCTGGTAAGGGTCCCAGCTCAGGGTTACGAGTGAAGACATCAACGGAATCTACAGCGGAGAGGATGGACTTCGGAACGGTGGAGATTGCGGACGAGGCAGCCCAGTACTCAGGGAATAATGTGAGTGCACTAAGCATCAGCAGCGTCTGTTTCCCATGTTAGGGGCGGCTGCAAGGGCGTCTGTTCTCCATGTAAGGGGCGGCCTGAATACTTGCTGGCAGTAGCTCAAAAATGCCATTGGGAGTGGCGACCCCATTGTAATTAACGCTCCTGAATAAGATTCGGAGTGGCCAACCTTGAAGGCGTTCAGTCTTCACCCCTAGTAAATCTCTTTACAAGTTCACATACGATGATAAACAACGACGCAGATGTCACTACCCCAGGGAGTATCCAATCTCCCGTCACCAATGGTGGCGCATTCAGGCCTTCGGACTCTGGGGAGCCTGACCTCATCGTGCAGGGAAAGTCGGAGTTCCCCAATACTGTCAACTGATTGAGACCCAAAACTATCACACACATTGGAACTATCAATATTCAAACTCTTTGTAAGACCGGAAAACTCAAGCAATTGACCGATATCCTAAATAAACGCAAAATTTCAATAACAGCAGTCCAAGAAACCAGATTTACTGATGATGTGGCTTTTGAGTCAGAAGGTTATAGAGTAATTAAGGAGAAGCCGGCGTCTAAGACTAAACAAGGCTCTAGCGTTTTTGGAACAGCCTATTTAATAAGACGTGATATGATGGATTCTGTCATCGGATTCACATCAGCTAGCGAACGTATCTCCGTATTATCTCTCAGATGCGGCAACAAGGGATACTCTATTGTAAATGCACACGCTCCAGTTAATGATGACAACAAGAAGAACCCTGAAAAGGTCCAAAGTTTCTGGCAGTTGCTAGAAGACGAGATCAGTAAGATCCCCGATCACCACGTCAAGTTCCTGGTAGGTGACTTCAATGCTCAACTGAGGAAAGAACGACAGTACCAAGACATACTGGGGCCATATACAGCACATAGACGAACCAATACCAACGGCAAACGCTTAATTGAACGGTGTAGGTTGTACCAATTAAAGATCATGTCCACAGTTTTTCCTAGAAAGGCAAGATACCAGACCACCTGGCAGTCACCGAACACTGCTATGGGATCATTTCAAATCGATCACGTTGCAATCAGTGTAAAGAGTAGGAAAGAGATCATGAATGTCAGAGTTCGAAAAGGTTGGAATGTTGACTCTGACCATTTCTTCACACAAATTAAGACCAGATTATTACCTAAACGAAAGATACCTCCTACCATAATTCCACCACGGATTGATCCTCAATTCATTATGGAGAATAGAGAACGCTTTAAATCTGACATCATGCAAAATGAAATGAAAGACTGGAACCACCTGAGGTCCACTATATGCGAATCGACCAATAATCTCAGACAACCTCGAAGGAAGCGACGCCATAGGTGGTGGAATTCTGAATGTGACCTTGCAGTTGATGAGCGTGCTGCTGCTTGGATGAAGTGGAACTCGACAAAACGACAAGAAGATTGGGAGAATTTCACAGTGGTACGGAAACTGTCGAGCAAGACCATAAGGCGTGTGAAGACATCTTACGATAGGTCAAGACTGGAAAAGTTGGATGAAGAATTTAAAATGTATAACACCAGAAACTTTTATCAGGTCTTCAAAGAGGAACTCTCTGGGTATAGACCGCAATGCCTTCACTTCAAGGATACAGCCGGGGAGCTGGTCACCAGCAACCGCGAGAACGTGGAACTTTTGGCAAACTACTTTGAACAATTGCTTAATTGCGAAGAGCCCACGGACAGATTGCCTGTTGAAGATCCTCCAGAGATACACCTGGCATCTAACCCACCAACTTTGCAGCAAGTTGCTAATGCCATCAACCATCTCAAGAACTACAAGGCACCCGGGGAAGATGGAATCATTGCAGAAGCCCTGAAAGCAGGTGGAAATACGATCGCAGAGGCCCTACACCAGATCTTAATCGAATGTTGGGAGACTGGCAGGATCCCTGATGACTGGAAATCAGCTGTCATACACCCTTTACATAAGAAAGGCGATCACAGTAATGTAAACAACTACCGGGGGATATCTCTGCTGTCAATAGCATACAAAGTGCTCTCCAGGATTTTACTGGATAATGTAGAAAGTCAATGTGACCAAACAATTGGTGAATATCAAGGAGGATTTCGGCGTGGAAGGTCCTGTACCGAGCAGATCTTCAATCTGAAAACCATTCTCCAGCTAAAACAAGTAAGGAGTACGAACATTACTGTGGTTTTCGTCGACTTCGCAAAAGCTTATGATTCCATCGACCGCCAGACACTGTTCTCAATACTCCAAGAACGAGGTGTGGATTATAACACACGCACCCTCATCAAACAGACTCTCACGGATACAACCTCTAAGGTGAAGTTCAGAGGAGAATTATCTCGGAGTTTCAAGATCAAAACCGAAGTACGACAGGGTGATGGTCTCTCGCCCATTCTGTTTAATCTGGTGCTTGATAAAGTCATCAAGACCTGGGAATGCACATTGAGGAATCTAGGAATCAAACCAGTTGCCATTGGAGCTGGAACCCGAAGAATCGAGATCAGGTGCCTTGCCTTCGCAGATGACATTGCAATCTTGGCCAACAACTCTAAGGATGCTGGCATAGCTGTCCAAGCCCTGCACGAGATAGCGGTGAAATCTGGATTACAGATATCTTACGATAAGACCAAGTACTTTGAAAATCGGCACTCCGGAAACACCCCTTTGACGACCATACATGGAACGATTGGAAGAGTCAATCGCTTTCGTTATCTTGGTGAATGGGTCCACCCCAATGGTAGAGATGGCACCTCCATCTTAGCAAGGCGTACCAAACTCAACGCAGCATACCAACTATCCCACAATTTGTAAAACAAGAAATGCATTTCGAGGAATGCTAAGATCTGTCACTACAGAACTGCTGTCAGACAACAGTTTCTGTATGCCGCAGAGACCCTCTTGATGAACAGAAAAGGCACCATGGATGACCTGGAGAAAGCCGAAAGACGTATCCTCAGGAAAATCCATGGCCCGAGATTGCTCCCAGATGGAACCTACCGTTTGAAATCTAATTCTGACCTGTATCGACAGTTAGAATCAGCCAATACCAGTATGCGACGTAGGAGGGTAAAGTTCTATGGGCACCTACAACGAATGAACAGCAACAGGCTTACCAAGAAGATCTTCTCCTTGGTTAAAAGCTACAAGACTGGAAGCCTGTGGCTTAATGAAGTACTAAAGGACTTGGATTCGGCTGGAATTGCAGACTTTGATGTAGAAGATCGTTCTAAATTTTGTGCTATGGTAGAATCTTGGACCCCACCACCTAGAGTCTCTAAATGTCGGAAGCCCCTTTCGCAGGAGAGAAAGGAGAAATTATCAGCAGGGCTCAAGGGATATTGGGAACGGAAAAGAGCATCGAAGAACTAGTCATAAGCGCTCCGTAGTGGGCTTAAATCAATAATAATTGTAGCAAATATTATACCTTAACGTTCATGACAAGTACATTTCCACAAGCAACTAATATTAATGGAGACATTCGCCATTCTTGATTTTAGCTCCTACTTCTAGGAGGTACTTTTTTAGTGATGGCCTGGCGCTCATTAGCCTATAAAAATGATCATCATTAGCCAACTTTCTTTTCACAAATTAAACCATTCCTGACCATTCATTCAGAGAGCGCACTCGTGGTGACTATAATTTAATAATATTATGGCATAATAGTTTCCCACCTTTTGTGGTCTAGGGGTACGCATTAATATTCCCGTCCCAAATATTCTGGAATTGATTACCAGTTCTACCAAGAAAGTTCATTCTGGTCTGAGTATTCGGTCAGGGTACACTCAGCCTCGAGAGGCAAAACTGGGAAGGTGAGTGTTCGATTCACACCTCAGCCATCCTAGAAGTGGTTTTCCGTGGTTTCTCACTTCTACTCCATGAAAATGCTGGGATGATTCCTAACTGAAGGCCACGGCCGCCTCTTTCTCTCAATTACAAATACACAATACAGAACCAAACATTCACAGATTGTGAGGCAAATCCTGCACATACCCAAAGTACACGGAGCTACATGACCATGATGTCGCAAAGCTCCTAAATGAATGGTCAACAAAACAACATATTTTTGTGTAGGCCGCAAATATGAAGATATCCGTCTCACTGTGTTGACTGTGGACACCGAAAGTATAGATGTTTCCATGACGTACATAAATCTGTGGTTTACATGAAACAATATTGGCAGGGACAGCTGATTCACCTGGCATCTAGTTTTTTTTTAGCGTATGGCTTTTAGTGCCTGGAGTGTCCGGGGACATGTTCGGCTCGCCAGTTTTGTAGCTGCTTCGAGACGGACACCCAATGGGTGAGTTACAAGTACCGTTGGGGAGGGAAGTTGGAATAGAAGGACGAGGAATTGGAAGGTAGCGGCTGTGGCCTATAGTGAGGGACCAACCCCGGCATTTGCCTGGAAGGAAGATGGGAAACCACAGACCATCTTCAAGGTTGCCGGCGGGGGGATCCGAACCTCCTCGCCTCCCGGATGTGAGCGACGGCCAGCAGTCATGCCGTAACGCCCACGGCTAACTCACCCGGTGATATCTAGGTAATAGTATTGGAAAATAATTCAATAATTGTACTGTATGTCAAGAATATTTTTGACAAGTTTTGAAATGTTTGAAAATACATTTTCCCAGTGTAAAATGTCGCATACATGAAATACACACATCAAAAACAGTTTTTCATATTGCTATGGAGCACAGTGGGGATGAAAGAGAGAACGGACTTATTTATTAAGCAGTGTCCACGCCTGCTCTATACAACTGAGATCGGGAGCATAGGCGGGCCATCCCATTCTGTGAATACCATTCTCCTGAAGAAAGGCATATTGTCAGAAATAATTACGGTACGAGAAAATTTCGAGTGAATCACTTGATGAATCAGTCAATGAGTAGGGTACCGTATTTAATCTTCCTGAATGAAGTGAAAGTGATCAATTAAGACTGTTGAGCCGAATTATTGATGGCTATGTAGTTATACTGTGGCCAAATGTCAAATTGAACAAAGAGGAAGGAATTATTATTATTATTATTATTATTATTATTATTATTATCAATTTGTTTGCAATTGAACTTAACAAATGTGAGATATGGAAGGTAATGAATACAACAATGTGGATCAAATAAAGTGTTAATTTGAGATATGACTGTCGTTGCCGTGAAATCAAGCATTCTTTGTTGAAACATAGTTGGAATATTGAATCAGCGTTAGGGCATACGAGGGATTGATTATTTTATTTCAGGAGTGTCTATCTTAATTCTTTTTACATATCTCAAAGAATTAGGAGTGATAAAATTATGATATTTATGTTTGATGGAAATAAGAGTGAGTGTTGTTTCTGAGAGTGATGCTATTAATGTCGTGTTTATTTATCTGTCCCTATTCACGTGTGGAGCTCTAGAGCAGTTCTAACCCACCACCTGTTGCGCCCTGAGTGTTAGAGATTTCGTGCTGCAACTGTTCTCGAGTTAAATGCGTATGTGGTTGTTGACTTTTCGTGGGTAACGGGCGCAATACCTCTCTCACCAAATTGGGCTTGTATCCAAGATTTTTCTTTTGTTTCACATTGTCTCCTGATGAGATTTTCTCCTATTTGGCATGCCTATCCAAGAATTAACTTTCAGAAAGTACAACCCCGAGTGCTGGCGTAACTCTATTCTACGAGTTATGCTGTTTCGAACCGAGTTCTACACGTTATATGGATTGCCACCTTCAATTGACGTCAAGGATCTCCAATATGGAAGCAAGACAAGCAAAAGTGTCTATGTGCTATAAATTTATGCAGATTCGCATTCTAAGCAAGTTTATGCAAACCATGAAGGAGTCTCAAATCATACATTCAATTCTTTTGCCACCAATGAGATTTAAAAAGTACAATATTCGATTCTTTTGCCTATTCAATCCAATTTCCGGTGTTCAAAGGCTTTAAAAAATCGAATCCACCACTCATTACTATTCAACCACATCGTATGCAGCGATACTCA
The DNA here is from genome assembly GCA_946902985.2 of Meconema thalassinum. Lineage (NCBI taxonomy): Eukaryota > Metazoa > Arthropoda > Insecta > Orthoptera > Tettigoniidae > Meconema > Meconema thalassinum. The sequence goes on from OX336389.2 coordinate 385,369,822, forward strand.
AAGGTGCTTTTAGTCAGTGCATCCACACACATTTTCCTTGTTGCGGTGTTAATTCGTTTAATTTATTAAACCCTTTCAACTACTTTCTTTTTTGTGCATTTGCAAACATTCGCATCAAACTGGACCAGACTTAAAAGTATCTGTTTTTACAGCATTAAACCTCTAGTAATTTAGATGACCCACTCAACAGGGCATTAAAAAGTATAATACATGGCCGCCCTTTGATCTTTCAAACCTTCTCCTTTTAGGCCTGGCGCATTCTAATTGTCACCTTCGTTTGAGTGTGTTCTCCTCTTTGCATAAGTATCCTGTTTGTAAACAACCTATTTAACCTTCTAAGATATTGGGGATTTTGCCCCATTTATTCAAGCCAATTCAATTGGAAATTGCACCTCATTTTGTTTGCTAAGTTTTGTCATCGATTACCGTTAGCATTTTTATAAAATATATTCTTATGACTGGTGTCTATTACTTTACACGCATTTGTCATCCCCTTCTCCCATAACCCCCCCCCCCCCCCTCGAACAAAATTCCACATTGTGAAGGATATTAATTACCGTCAGTGAGGAACACAAATAGATAATCTATATTAGCGTGTGATATGTTAGAGGCTAACACGTTATTAACTAGTCTCCGTTTGTTAGCACCAATCACTGCCCCGAAGGGCGTACCCGTTCCAAGGTGGGGCCCATAAATCTTATCAATTAACAACTGTGAGGGAAACCGTTTAGCACAATTAAGGGGTACACAGTGAAAGATTGCATCGCAGGTTATAAAGTATAAACCACAAAGCCAAATATTTTCTTTAACAGAAATAATTGAAAAGGTTAGTTCAATGTTCACACCTATGTTAGTGCTTTACTCCGTTCTAAATGTCCTATCGTTTAGCATTGGTTTGCTGAGCTGTGAAAACATACGAGTTAGTATAAAGTAGATGCTGGGTCGATGGGCAGGAGAGTACAGCTAACACTGCAGGATACGGGAGGGAACCAAGGACTGCTCTCATACAAATCTTAATATTAAATAATGTTAAACGTGGTGATATTTTTTGTCGTGTTGCCTCCTGAGAGGCCGAGGGCAGGTCTTTCTTGTCGACGCCCGTGGGCAACCTGCGCGTCGGGATGGGAGATGGAATGGATGAAGATGAATGATACTGGGCAAGGATGCGGAAGGAAGCGGCCGTGGCCTGCTAGAAGGTACCGTCCCAGAATTTGCCTGGTGTTGAAAATGGGAAACCACGGAAATCCATTTCAAGGACGGCCAACGGCAGGGCTCGAACCCACGCGTCTACCGAATCAGCAGAGAGCTAGGCCCCATGACCTAACGTTGCGCTTTAGCAAGCGTAGCCACCGCTGAATGTTGTTTGACAGGTCGCCCGTAGCCACTTACTTATCAATTGTTGTTGATGTTGATTGATTGATTTATGGGCTTTGCGACATCGTGGTCATGTAGCCCCGTGTACTTATGTGTGTGTAATTCATCTGATAACCTGTGTTAATGTGATGGCTGTATTAGTGTGTGTATTTGTAATTCAGATGAGGATTAGGAAGGAGGCGGCCGTGGCCTTATATTAGGAACCCTCCCAGAATTTGCCTGGAGAAGTGGGGAAACAACGGAAAACCACCTCCAGAATGGCTGAGTTAGGAATCGAACCCGCCTCTTCTCAATTTTGCCTCACGATGCTGAGTGTACCCCGTTCCAGCCCTCAGAACAGGATTGGGAAGGAGGCGGCCGTGGCCTTACGTTAGGAACCATCCAAGCATTTACCTGGAGAAGTGAGAAAACAATGGAAACCCACCTCCAGGATGGCTGAGTTAGGAATCGAACCCGCCTCTTCTCAGTTTTGCCTCACGATGCTGAGTGTACCCCGTTCCAGCCCTCAGAACAGAATTAAGTTTCTTGGCAAAGCCGGGAATTGAGCCCAAGCCTCCGCGGTGACATCCAAGCATACTAGCTACTACGTAACGAGGCGGACTTCTTACTTGTCAATGACCTCAGATGAATTTGAGGGGTGGGGGGGGAGTGAAGTTATTCTGGAGATCAGAGGACTATGATGAGATGTTTTCCGTGTTCATTGCAGGAAATGTTGGGATAGCACCTCAAGCCACGGGGCGATGACAACATGACAAACATCTGCCATTCAGGTCGAATACTGTACAACGAGTGACAAACAATTCACCCTAAATGTAAACATATAGGGACTACAGGTCACTTGCCACGTCCGAAGACCCCTCTCACACTTCTCGTGCCAGTAATATAGAATATTTATTTATTTACATAGGTCCCAATGAGCCAGAGCTCGTGTTAGGGACAATCAAGTAGCATAGATACAACTGGGGATGGTGATATCCCGATCGCCCAGGTGACCGCTAGCTTGGGTCTAATGAAGGAAAGATCAAGAAAGGGAGTGGGAAGAAAGTCGGCCTGTTGAAAGGAACCGTCCCGACATTTGCCTGGTGGTGGAAATGGGAAACCACGCAAAATTCAGGACGACCGAGATGGGGTTTGAACCCACGCTCTCCCGATACCAGCGAGGCACGAGGTAGCGCATTAGCGTTCTCGGCCACCGCGCCGTGGCCGGTGACTCTGCTAGTTAATGTTGGTATATTTGATGCACGTGTATCTCTAGTAATTATGAGAATATGGAAATCATTAACCCGTTAATTGCTACGTCCGTCTATAGTCGGGGCACGAGAACTTGTATTTCTTTTCATATTTCCCGTTCACTCGTAAGTGCCGACTTGACCCTGGCATGTTCTGCCATCTGTTGGGTATTATGCAGTACTACTTGAGTTTGGAATTTTTCTTCCAGAAGTAGCTAACATGTCACTTTGTATAAATCTCTCGTCTGTCCTCTATAGCTGGAGTTAATCTGTGATATAAATAAGCATGGCAGAACAACATGGAAGATTATTTTCACCTGTTGTGAATTTGGATCAAAGAATTTGAAATTTTGCACTAGTAAGGAGCAATTTGTGTTACCAGTAGTTGCATACTGATTTTAGAAAATATTTTTATGGGCTCTTTACCTTGTATGGAAATGATGCAAGCGTGAGCACACAAAATTTGATTTGTCTCAAATAAAAGAATGAATATAAACATAAGATTGTGAATTTGCGTTTTGATTAATAAGACACAACCTATAGATATTTTAAGATCTCCCTGATTAGTTAAATGAATGACAGAATCATCACGGAGTTTGAAAACAGCCAACTCAGCACTTAAAAGGTTAAATGCAAACTTGAGAGGAACCGCATGACGTCTGGAAACCCATCATTAGCTGCAAATATGCAAGAATTTACATAGAACGTTTTGTTATCCACTTCTTCAACATATTCCATTACCTGAAGCACGAATTCCATACGGTGTTAAACCATACGAGCCTGCTAATTATCGTGAGGTGTCGTATTGTAGAACAGACTTAATCCCCATCTCAATATCCTTTGAGGTTAGTATCCTTGTCAAACTTTTCTCGCCGGCTTTTCCTTTCCCAACAACAAAAAGATGACGTCACTACTACTGATGACTCACGTGCTGCAGCATGACGTGTCGTGTCATGTCGTGACTCCCCATTCATATTCCGTAATGAAGACCAATTTACTTCAAAACTTGTCGTAAGTAGGAAGAACAGAAAGTGTTTGCCTTTTTTCATTCATTCATTTTCATAAGAGACAGTTTTGCCTTTCAGTGTCCAGTCTAGTCTGCAAGTCTCTGTGTGCGAACGAGTGGCCTCCATTATCCCATTAGCACTGCGGCCCCCTCTGCTCCTACACCTTGAAATCGTTCAACAACTGAATATAAATGTCGCCTCCTAGGTCCATCTCTGCTATTCGTACCCTTATTCTTATAGCCGAGTTCAAAAATCTCCCCCCCCCCCCAGGGGGGACGTGGGTTGGCAACCATGGGGCCCCAGCTGAGTCCGGCATTGCTTCCACTTACTTGTGCCGGGCTCCTCTCCGTCTTCTTTCCTGTCGCCCTCATTTGGTCAACTCTTGTTCTCTTCCGACCCCGACGGTATTAGGGTATCCGAGGCCTAGGGAGTCTCTTCCTTTCCCGCCGTAATTGGCCCTTGTCTCATCTTTTCTTATACCCTCCTTCTGCGAGGGGTCAGCCTTCTTTTTCTTTTCATGTTGTCCCGTGCCTTCTGCTCAAGGCCCTCAAGGAGGCAGGGTGTATGTAGCCCCACCACTTATGGTGCACCCTGGATATTGCTACACCCTCAGGGGCTCACGGATGGTGAGTTCGGGAGTTGGCGACCCCGAGGGATTCCTGAGCTGGGTCCGGTTTTCCCCCTTTTATCCATTACCTCTGGGGTGGACCCTCTACTCTTTCACTTTCCTATCTGCCTTTCATGGCTGTCCTTCCAAATCCCTCAATCCGCATTCTTCGAGGGTTGAGGGCATTTCTTTTCCTCCTGTCCTTTATTTGCCTTATTCTCCTCTTGTTTTCCATTTCTTCTTCTAGTATATAAGTTAGTAGTTAGTTTTAGTTATAGTTTACATTTCATTTTCATCTTCACGATCGACCAAACCATTATGGGACGATAACCTAGATGTTAGGCCCCTTAAAACAACAATTATCATCATCATCATCATCATCATCAAAAATCTCCTAGGTAATCTCTCCTCCCCCATTCACATCACAGCCATCTGAGTCGGCTCATACGAACAGACTTATTTAACGTGTTCACTTCGAATTTACCCTTTATCTCTTCATTACAAGTACCCGCCTCATAATCTTAAGGACTTTATACAGGATGAATTGTAAATACACCGACAAACTGCAGGGAGAAGTACCTGACTGGAAATGGAGAAAAAATGTTCATATCAACATATGTCCGGAAATGGACGGTGACTGTGCAGAGGCAGCAAATAGTCCAAGCATACAGTAGGCCTACATGGTCTGAAGCTCATGATCCACGTCACAATAGGGTTTTAAAGTGGCCTCCATGGGATGCAATACAGGAATTCACACGTCACATCATGGATTGCCCCATTTTTTCCAATGTTCACAGGCTTCGTGGACAAGCTGTTGAAGAGCTTGCACATCAGGAATTGGCGCACCGTACACAACGATATTCAGATGGCCGACGTAAGTCCGGTGATTGAGAAGGCCATGCAATAGAGCCTCCGCATCTTATCCAACGTCTGGGGAAGGTGTTGTCAAGGTGTTGGCAAATGGATGTGGGTTGGCGCTCTGTCGTGCAGCAGCCACGTTATGGTCTGTCGTATTGCCAAAGGCACATTCTCAAGTAAACGTGGCAGCGTATTCTGCAGGAAGTTACAGGAGAATGACGGCTATCATGGCAACAACGCATTTCCTGACTTTTTTGATCCATTACTAATTAAGAAGCCCTTTCTGCAGTTTGTCGATGTACATAAAATTCACCTTGTACAGTGCATCACCTCACTGTCAGTATAATAGGGATTAGGGTCACCAGTAGGGTCAATGGAGGCTGTGGAGGACGAAAGTAGAACTGCAAAACTCAGCACGCATAATTGGTTATTGATGGATTTTACATCCTGTTTGCATTTTGGTCACCTACCTGCTATCGAAAAACCTGTATATTTCTGGTGTCGGAAGCAATGTATTTTCCTGAAATTAGTGGTGGATATGCTATGGGACGGAGCAACTCCACAGATTGAAGGTCTTACCTTCTGAACTATATGAGTTGGTACTAGAATGAAACTGGGCAAGTTAGCACAAGTTGAGTAGTCCCATCTCGGGCAACGATGAGCGTCACCAATCCTGAGTATGTTTTTCAGACACACAGCTGGAAGAAATTTGTCTTGAATCATTACAAACAAACATAGGTAACTTCGGTTGTCAGCCCAAGTACAAGACTACAGTGAGCAAGTCCTACCCGTTACCTGTTTTTGCGTTCTTGTGAGAACAGGTTCAGTTTAATGATTATTCATTTATGACTTTATTCATTTGACGTCATTTGTAACCACTATGTTAGTTTTGTTGTTCCTGTTATTATTATTATTATTATTATTATTGATGATTCATTTAGGGGCTTTGCAATATTGTGGTCATCTAGTCCCGTGTATTTGGGTGTGTATGGAATGTGTCTGATAACCTGAGTCATTGTGATGGCTGTACTAGTGTGTGTATTTGTAATTGGGCTACAATTTCAGTAGGGAAGGAGGCGGTCATGGCGCTAAGTTAGGAACCATTCAGGCATTTACCTGAGGTGGTATTGGGAAACCACAGAAAAACCTTTTCTAGCATGATCAAGGTTGGAATCGAACCCACCTCTCCTCAGATTTTCCTCACGAGTCTATAAGGGACATACAATGCTTAAGTCAATTTCAGAAGATAGTTTTAATAAATTGTAAGTTAATTTACGGTACACTGAGGTTTATGTCAATACATAACACAGTGTAACTACCTGTTGACTCACCATTTTCGTGAAGATCGCTGGCCTTTTCAGTATTTTGTTGTTATTGATGAATTTAGGGGCTTCGCGACATCGTGCTTATGTTGCCTCGTGTGTGGAATTTGTCTGATACCAGTGTTATTGTGATGGCTGTATTAGTGTGTGTATTTGTAATTCAGATGAGTATTGGGAAGGAGGCAGCCATGGACTTAATTTAGGTACCATCCCGGCATTCAACTGGAGTTGAAGTGGGAAACCGCGGAAAACCACTTCCAGGATGACTAAAGTGTGAATCGAACCCGCCTCTTCTCAGTTTTGCATCACGTGGCTGAGTGTACTCCGTTCCAGCCCTCAGAACAGAATTATATTTCTTGGCAGAGCCGGGAATTGTACCCAGGCCTTCACGGTGAAAGCCAAGAGGCGGACTGTACAGCATTTCACTTGAAAGACGAGATAAATCATCCACTACAAACTGAATTACTGTATTTGCTGGGGCTGACGCCCATCCAAAAAATATTGTTGGTGAAAGGGTGGGCTCCGAGTTGCCCTTAGGTGGGGCGTGATGGTGCAGTGATCAAGCTGCTTGCCTATCACCAAGGTGCACCGGGTTTGATTCCCGATCAATGCATGTGAGAATTTCGAAGTCAAATATCACGTCCTGTGGTTCAGATTCCACGTAAAAATGGCGATACTTGACTCGTGATCGCGAGATTAACGGTCATGTACAACTACAAGCTTCCTTCCTTTCCTACAGAGTTGCCCTGGCTGTAGGTACTTCCCATATGACAGAGACAGCGATGATACATTCGGTATGATACATCTACAAAAGACATTAAACGAGAGTTATGCCCAATTTTTCATTTTACAGTTTCCGAATATACACTATACTACCTGTGCCATAAGACACAAGCAGCCTACATATCGCGCCGAATAATGTAGTTGGCCAAACGGTAGCGTTCAATCCCTTGATTGCCTGATTCGACCTGACTCAATCCGTTGGAATTTAAGGGTGTTTGTATATTTACTGGCACCCCGCAGCGTAGCCATGCGTGTTAAGTCGCGCACCATGATCGTGATGGGCAGCTGCAGCAAGTCTGGAGATCAAATAGTAGCTTATTTCAAGTCCTGGGGCACCTGGACCTGCTGTCCTTAATACAGCTACACACACAGGAATACAGATTATCATACAAGTTCAACACATTTTTATTTTATTTTTATTTTGTCGTGTAGCCTCCTGAGAGGCCGAGTGCAGGTCTTTCTATTTGACGCCCGTGGGCGACCTGCGCGTCGGGATGAGAGATGGAATGGATGAAGATGAATGAAACTGGGCAAGGATGTGGAAGGAAGCGGCCGTGGCCTGTCACAAGGTACCGTCCCAGCATTTGCTTGGTGTTGAAAATGGGGAAACCACGGAAACCATTTCAAGGACAGCCAACGGTGGGGCTCGAACCCACGCGTCTACCGAGTCAGCAGAGAGCTTGGCCCCATGACCTAACGCTGCGCTTTAGCCCGCGTAGCCACTACTGTCGGTAACACAAATTCAAGTACACGGAACTGATGACAAAGTTGTGCCAAACCCATAAAATGAACTAACAACAAACAAGAGTAGGTTGACTGGCACATTCAAGATCCCCTGCAAGGCACCCCAGCACAGCAGTTAAAAGGAACGGCATTACAATATTGGCATCAGCACAATATTCCTGCATGGTGGGTTGCTTTATGACCAATTTTACCGCACTTCAAACCGGGTGAGTTAGCCGTGGTGGTTACGGCATGACTGATGGCAGTCGCTCACATCCGGGAGGCGAGGAGGTTCGAATCCCCCTGCCGGCAACCTTGAAGATGGTCTTCTGTGGTTTCCCATCTTCCTTCCAGGCAAATGCCGGGGTTGGTCCCTAACTATGGGCCACAGCCGCTACCTTCCAACTCCTCGTCCTTACATTCCAACTTCCCTCCTTCCCTCCCCAACGGTACTTGTAGCTCACCCATTGGGTGTCCGTCTCGAAGCAGCTACAAAAACTGGCGAGCCGAACATGTCCTCGGACACTCCCGGCACTAAAAGCCATACGCAAAAAAAAACCGCACTTCAAGTATGACAGTTTATTAGAAAGAACATTTTCAATATGAAGGTGTATTGATAGTTTCAGAGCACGTCATAGATGATGATGATGATGATGATGATAATTGTTGTTTTAAGGGGCCTAACATCTGTGTTATCGGCCCCTAATGGTTTGGGTGATGGTGAAAATGTAAAATAAATGAAATTAAACCTAAAACTAACTACAGTACATACATACTAGAAGAGGGCATGGGAAACAATAAGAATAAGGGAAACAAAAGACAGGAGGAAAGAAAATGCCCTCAACCCTCGAAGAATAAGAATTAAGGGATTTGGAAGAAATGAGAATCAGGAAAGGCAGATAGGAAAGGTAAAGAAGAGAGCCCGTCCCAAAGGCAATGGAAGAAGGAAAAAAAACAGACCCAGCTCAGGAAGCCCTCGGAGTTGCCAACTCCCTAACTCACCAGACGTGAGCCCTTGAGGGTGTAGCACTATCCAGGGTGCACCATAAGTGGTGGGGCTACACACACCCTGCCTCCTTGAGGGCCTTGAGCAGAAGGCAGGAGATACAATGAAAAGGAAACAAGAGGACTGACCCCTCGAAGAATGAAGGATCAGGAAAGATGAGACAAGGGACAATTAAGGCGGAAAAGTGAAAGACTTCCTAGGCCTCAGATTCCCTACTGTAATACCATCGGGTTTGGAAAAGAACGAGAGTTAACCAAGGGAGGTCGAGAGGATAGTGAACGGAGAGGAGGCCGGCACAATTAAGTGCAAGCAATGCCGGACTCAGCTGGGGTCCCGTGGTCATCAACCCACGTCTCACAAGTTGTCAGCCCCTGTCAGTCAGCTGGCATTTGAGGGTGCGCAAATGCGAGGGAGCCGTGTCAATACATTTACTGGCACGTTAAAGATCCCCTTCGGGGCAAAATTCCGGCACCCCGGCGTCTCTAAAAGCCAGTGTAGTTAAAAGGGACGTAAAACCAATAACATTATTATCAGCCCCTGTGGGGGTGGGGGCAAGTCATAGAGAAATTCTGAACAAATTCCTCATTCTACCGTGCATGTGATTGAGCCAATGAAAACATTCTATCTCATCCCTAGTAGTGTCAGACCCGGCCGCCAGCGCCACCTCCGCATGTGCCAGCTACATTCTCCTTCTCCCGCTGGCCGCTAGAGTGCTCTACACGTCACGCCACACTGGCAAGAGGTGTGAGAGTGAGCATGGAGGAGAGTGAGTCATGCATGGTGTGGGAAGGAAGTGGACTCGTGTGGAAGTGCTAGTGGGAGGGGGCGGGAGGGATCTGCGAGTCAGTGAGCTCCTGCAAGGTCACAACCCCGCACTGCACAAAAACTGTGGGCAATTTTCTTACCACGAACTCATGTCCTTCTATCGTTGTCTTATCGCTGGATTGTTAATGTAACTATTGCACGACACAGGCACAGCTGGGGACAGCAAGAAATAAATGCTTTGAATACAATCTCTACGTGTGGGCGTAACGGGCGACAACTGTATCATTCTATCATATGATGGATAGCTCGGCGACACATGGAGACCAGCTCTTTTCTTTTTCTTAAAGCACTCTTCCGCACAGAGCAGTCGCAGCTCATTTATTCCTTAAAAACTACCGGTATGAAGAAGCGAACTAGTCCTTCCTCCAAGTGCTCTTCCACCCTCGGAGATTCTAGGTAAACAATCTAAATGAATTCCACCAAAGGTGCTTACGTTATAGAATCCCCTTATTGAAATAATAATAATAATAATATGGGATAAATGGAGTCCTTTGGTATATAAAATTGGGGTAACGTATACATTTAAATATTTAGAACGTAAAAAAGCACCAATAATTTTGCTACTGAATGTATGCATAAAAATATGATGATGATAATTGTTGTTTTAAGGGGCCTAATATCTAGGTTATCGGCCCCTAATAGTTTGGGTGATCGTGAAGATAATGAAATGTAAACTATAACTAAAACCAACTACTAACTTATATACTAGAAGAAGAAATGGAAAACAAAAGGAGAATAAAGCAATAAAGGACGGGAGGAAAAGAAATACCCTCAACCCTCGAAGAAGGCGGATTGAGGGACTTGGAAGGAAGGAGAGCCATGAAAGGCAGATAGGAAAGTGAAAGAGTAGAGGGTCCGCCCCAGAGGTAATAGATAAAAGGGTGAAAATCGGACCCAACTCAGGAATCCCTCGGGGTCGCCCAACTCCCAAACTCACCAGCCGTGAGCCCCTGAGAGTGTAGCAATATTCAGGGCTCACCATAAGTGGTGGGGCTACATACACCCTGCCTTCTTGAGGGCCTTGAGCAGAAGGCAGGAAATAACATGAAAAGAAAAAGAAGGCTGACCCCTCCCAGAAGGAGGGTATCAGAAAAGATGAGACAAGGGCCAATTAAGGCGGGAAAGGAAGAGACTTCCTAGGCTTCGGGTACCCTAATACCATCGGGGTCGGAAGAGAACAAGAGTTGACCAAGTGAGGTCGACAGGAAAGAAGACGGAGAGGGGCCCGGCACAAGTAATTGGAAGCAATGCCAGACTCAGCTAGGGCCCCGTGGTCGCCAACTCACGTCCCACGAGATGTGAGCCCCTGGGGGGTGTACATAAAAACGGACTGTAGTTACTTATACTAACAATTTAACGCATTATAATATATACTTTCTTATGCTAAATTTATGTTGCCAATGTGGATGTCATAATTTGTCGTATATTCTATCATACCTTAGGACGTGTTTCTTTGCCGAAGTATGACATGAGTGCCATGTTCTAAGCCTCTTTCAGTCTTTGATGGAATTAAGGTCCTGTATTAAATATATATTCTAAGCATCCTTAGTTACATTAGGCACGTCAAGTATAAGTTTTATTGTACAGTATGCATTGATGAAAATACAAGCAGTTCAACATATCCCACGCCTTGTCCTATGGCGACTAGTGACTGCTCTTCGCATGTGACTAGCGTATAATATCGTCATTAAGGGAGAGACCCCTATCATTTCCCGGAAAATTGGGAATCCCTCCAGGAGAAAATTTCCAGGAAGAAATACTGGAACGAACAACGATCAACAAACGAAGCTCAATTATACACACATCAAAAAAAGTTTTGCATCACCTCGGTTCCCAGATCTCCGGCATATAGACGTTGACTGTGTATATTGTATCCAAGATACAGTCCCTTTGACTGTTCATAGATGTCACTAAAACTGCTCAAAGATGTAAACAACCATGCATGAGCAGGGCCTATTAGACGGAGGGGGTACGACAGCCGATCAGTTCCAGTCATTCCACCAGGACGAAGGTACGCTGCTCATGTTGTCTGTAGTTCTACCATGCCTAGAAGGTCAATACCGCAGTTCGATCGCGTCCGCATTGTTACTTTGTGTCAAGAAGGGCTCTCAACAAGGGAAGTTTCCAGGCGTCTCAGAGTGAACCAAAGCGATGTTGTTCGGACATGGAGGAGGTACAGAGATACAGGAACTGTCGATGACAGGCCTCGCTCAGGCCGCCCAAGGGCTACTACTGTAGTGGATGACCGCTACTTACGGATTGCCGCTCGGAGGAACCCTGACAGCAATGCCACCATGTTGAATAATGCGTTTCGTTCAGCCACAGGACGTCGTGTTTCAACTCAAACTGTGCGCAATAGGCTGCATGATGCGCAACTTCACTCCCGACGTCCATGGCGAGGTCCAGCTTTGCAACCCCGACACCATGCAGCGCGGTACAGATGGGCCCAACAACATGCTGAATGGACCCCACGGAATTGGCATCACGTTCTCTTCACCGATGAGTGTCGCATATGCCTTCAACCAGACAATCGTCGGAGACGTGTTTGGAGGCACCCTGGTCAGGCTGAACGTCTTAGACACACTGTCCAGCGAGTGCAGCAAGGTGGTGGTTCCCTGATGTTTTGGGGTGGCATTATGTGGGGCCGACGTACGCCACTGGTGGTCATGGAAGGCTCCGAAACGGCTTTACGATACCTGAATGACATCCTCCGACCCATAGTGCAACCATATCGGCAGAATATTGGAGAGGCATTTGTCTTCATGGACGACAATTCTCGACCTCATCGTGCACATCTTGTGAATGCGTTCCTTCAAGATAACGACATCGCTCGACTACAGTGGCCAGCATGTTCGCCAGACATGAACCCTATCGAACATGCCTGGGATATGTTGAAAAGGGCTGTTTATGGACGTCTTGACCCACCAACCACTCTGAGAGATTTACGCCGAATTGTCGTTGAGGAGTGGGACAATTTGGACCAACAGTGTCTTGATGAACTTGTGGATAGTATGCCACGGCGAATACAGGCATGCATCAATGCAAGAGGACGTGCTACTGGGTATTAGAGGTAGTGGTGTGTACTGCAATCTGGACCACAAATGCTGAAAGTCTAGCTGTATGATGGTACAACATGCAATGTGTGGGTCTCATGAGCAATAAAACGAGCTGAAATGTTGTTTGTGTTGATCTCTATTCCCTTTGTATTTAACGGTTCCGGAACTCTTGGAACCGAGGTGATGCAAAACTTTTTTTGATGTGTGTATTTGTGGATGCAGCATTTACTGATCCATGTGCATGATAGCTATACTATGTCCATCTCATGGCGTGATAACTAGCATTCTTGGCGGCTGTCACCCTGGAGGTTCAGGATCGATTCCCGGCTCTGCCAAGAAATTTACTTCTATTCTGAAAACTGGAATGGGGCTCACTCAGCTTCGTGAGGCAGAACCGAGAAGAGGTGGGTCGAATTCTTAACTCAGACACCTTAGAAGTGGCTTCCCACATCTACTTTAGGCGAATGCCGGTATGGTACCTATATTAAAGCCACGGTCACCATTTCCCCAAATACTGGCTCCAATTACAAATACACACACTAGTACAGCCATCACAATAACATAGGTTGTCAGACATATTCCACACACACCAAGTACATGGGGCTACGTGACGACGATGTCACAAAGGCGAGGCAGATGTCGTGAGGCAGAATTGAGAAGCGGTGGGTTTGATTCCTAACTCACCCATCCTAGATGTGGTTGTCCATGGTTCTTCCTCCCCATTTCTATTCCAGGCGAATGCTGGGATGGTACCTAGATAAAGGCCGCGCTTAGCGCGCAATTTTCACATTATAGGTTGAAAGAAATGCTATTTCAACGTGTTTAGTCGGCCGATGATAGTTATCACAAATTATTGTTGACTGTATTAGGGATGTCATCAAAGCAATATTAATGTTGTTTGACAATTGTGTGGTTCTGCACACGAGGCAAAGGTAGCGTTATATCCAACTCCTGCCCGGCTGGTCGGCAGTAGTGCTAGTGACTGCTTCTTATTATGGCTTGTAAGCAGGCGTGGATCTAGAGTTTGGTTTTGGGGGGGGGGGGGGGGGTGTCAGAGAATCGATCTAGAGTTTGGCTTGGGGGGGGGGGGGCGGCGGTGGAGGAGGGGGGTCAGAGAATCGAAATTGTTAAGAAAAATGGTATCACTAAAAACGCAATCACAAAATAACCAAACGTACAAAACCAGACCAATTTTTTTGCAAGCTTCATTGATAGAAATTTGATGCGTTTAGCGCACCAAAAATATTCGTACAAATTGCAACGGCGTGTTTTGCGACTTTTACATCGAGCTTCGAGAAAAGGATCAAGGTACGTAACAGTTTCGGCAAGTCGAGTTGGTACCGACAAAGGGAGAAAGTCACAGCTTAAATTGCCAACCAAGCTTGCAGTTTGGACGTCGGCAAAAATTTTTGGTGCGAAAAAAGCCCCAGTTTCCTATCCGTGCATTACTGCACATTCATCGTGACATCACTATAAACATCGATTAGGTAATCACAAGGTTTGCTAAACAAAATAGACGAGTTGATTTTGTTGTATAACTAATAGTTTTTATACAAGAGGTTAGAAGTTGTAAATATGTACAGTTGTAACAGAACATAATCATTCCAATAAAGATAATTCAGTATTGAATAAAATGAAAAAAAAAAACCTGTTTTTCAGTTAAAATTCGTTAAGTTTTATTTGTCTGGTAATTGTGTTTTCGTTTTTTGAGTTTGCAAAAAAAGTTGGTCTCCGTTTGGGGGGGGGGGGGGGGGGTCATGACCCCCGTGACCCCCCCCCCCCCCTTGAATCCGCGCCTGCTTGTAAGTGGCAGTAATGAAAAAAGTAAGTATTCTGTATCATGGAAAATGTTAATACAGGTATGCTCTTATTCTATGTGTCCATTTTCAACAGTCATCGCAGGATAGCTTCGCATTATCGACATAAATTATATACTGGAGTCTCAAAATTATTACTTTTTTTGGTTTACTACATTTAAGTAGAGTTTTAGTAGCCTATTCGGAATCACCATAATTTTGATATCATTCTACTAAGGTATTACTTCTCTATTGAATGTCACTATGGGTAGCTGCGCATACTTGCGCACCTATTCCAAATTAATTGTTTTCAGTGGTTCGGCGCGCACAGCCTCCGTGGCTTAGGTGGCAGCACGCCGGCCTCTCACCGCTGGGTCCGTGGTTCAAATCCTGGTCACTCCATGTGAGATTTGTGCTGGACAAAGCGGAGGCAGACAGGTTTTTCTCCGGGTACTCCGGTTTTCCCCTGTCACAATTTCCTTCCAGCAACACTCTCCACTATCATTTAATTTCATCTGTCATTCATTTAATCATTGCCCCAGGGGAGTGCGACAGGATTCGGCAGCCGGCACAGTTCATATCCTCGCCACTAGATGGGGGCTTCATTCATTCCATTCCCTGACCCGGTCGGTCGACTGGAAGCAGGCTGTGGATTTTTTTCAGTGGTTCAGCGCACGATAACCCGGCATGAGCTCTTCGATGTTTGGTTGCAATCTAAGATAGAGACACGGAACAAAGATGTTTTAACCACTCTGCCAGTGCTTTAGGTGTGCAAAATATTAGACTCGACACCAGTTTCCCAAAATAGCATTTATACTTTTCACGACTTAATGAACTAAATATATTTGCAAGGCGGTGAAATTTCTTCCAATGTTTAACCAAGAGTCTTAATTATATTTTCTTTTAAGAAACTCAAAGTTAAATGAATTTTTAGAATTTCCACAGAGGAGCTTTGCTACTGCAAAATGCCACACGTTTTGTTTTAATTACTTCACTCTACTTTTCGTGTTAGTTTAGAGCTGAGGGTTTTGGTGTCAATTTATTGATGATCTGCTCTTGAACTCTTCAAAGATTCAAGAACTATGGATTGAAATCACCTGACTTGGAGGGTATATTCCAAAGTCAATAAAAATAGAAAAAGGGCCAAGCTCATGTATCCCTCGGAATTCCCAATTCTGAAATTTTCCAGACACAATTCCTAATGGGAAAAGGTTGTAAGTCGCTAAGGGAGAAAACATTACTAACATGGAACGGATTGCGGTGTAAAATTCTAATCTGGTTGAAATTTAGTATACAATATTCCTGCAAAATTGTATAATGACTTAGTGAAAATCGCACGGGCCACTTTCGATTTTGAACGCCAATATTGAAGGCAAAAAATCTGCCGGGTAGGAATATTGTGTAGTAAAGTTTCAACCAGATTTGAATTTTGCACCGCGATCCGTTCCCTTGTAAATAGGGTTACAAAAGATGCCATAAGATGGTCAATAAAATGATTTTGAATAAAAAAATGTGATTGATTTAAATTCTAAGAATTTGCACACTTTTGTAGATAACAATCCAGAAGATTCTAAAATTATATTTGAGTTTCTTCAAATAACGGTTGCATAGGCTGTCATAACATAAGTATGCCGCGAAGCTCTCCAGCAGGAGCGTTCCGAACAATCAAGGGGGGACATACATCTTAAAGAGCTAAAACAAGAACGATTTTAATATTATGACTGTTGTTGTCGCTGTTGCTGTTGCTGTTGTTGTTTGAGTCTTCAGTCCTTTGACTGGTTTCATGCAGCTATTCATTCCTCCCTTTCCTCAGCTAATAATGTTATACCCATCTACATAGCTACCGCACCTTACATCTAAGGCAATCTGTTTAACATATTATAACCTTGGTCTACCCCTACACTTCTTGTCCTCGACCATTCCTTCCATAACTAAGGTTGCTATTTCTGGGTGTCCAAGTATGTGTCCTATCAACCTATCTCTTCTCTTCATTTGCAGTCGCCAGAAACCTCTCTCCTCTCCCACTCGTCTTAATACCTCTTCATTTGTTACTCTATATACCATCTGATTTTCATCATTCTCCTGTAACACCACATTTCAAACGCTTCTATTCTACTATTTTATCCTGCACCAACAGTCCTAGCTTCAATTCCATAGAGTGCCACGCTCCGAACAAAGGCTTTCAAAAATGACTTTCTAATTTCTAAATCTATATTTGATGTCAACATATTTCTTTTTTTGTAGAAATGCATTCCTTGCCTGAGCCAACCTACTTTTTATAACCTCTTTGCTTCGTCCATCGCTGGTTATTTTGCTTGTACAACAATTTCCAAGGAAAGAAGCAAAGTTTTATATTTTCAAAATTAAAATCACCCAAACATTTGTGGCTTTAATTCGTCTTCTGTAAAACGTTAAAACATATTTTTTGAGTTTGTTCAGAATAAGAATTTAATAATAGACTAATGCTTAATTAATTAATTAATTAATTAATTAATTAATTAACAATGTGTAAATATGTGTGATTCATTTTGCAGCTGAAGGTTTAACACCCATTAAAAAAAAGTCCTAAAACTCCTATAAACTTGGGGGATATGAGGGAAATGATGAAGAACAGCGCAAAGCAAGAACCCAATTTTGAAAAAATATTAAAATTAGTTACGATTTGAGTTTTTAAAGTCTAAAACTGTGCTTTTATTAGCAAGTTGTGTGTGTTCCCTTGGAAATGTGTATAATTGCTGTACAAATTCTATGACAGGCATGGTCATAATAATAAAATAGTTATTGTTGGAGCTCCTTAAGCTGTATGTTCCCCCTGTAACAGAATCATATTACCCCCTAAACCCCAACTAATCGCCAAGTGTCGAAACAAGCATTATGCACATTGTGTGCTTTTCTTAAATAAATAAATAAATAAATAAATAAATAAATAAATAAATACATAAATAATAAATAAATACAAGTGTTGAAACAATGTGGAAGTATCTGATAAGTGTTTCTGGTCATTATAGGTGGTTTCTAACTAGTTGGGTGGCAGAAGATCCAACTTTTGCCTTATTTTGAATTTTGTCCACCTAAAATGGAAAAAATTGCACACTGTGCCATGACCGCCTCCTACCCAAATCCTAGCCCCACACCAGTACAGGTATCACATTAAGACAGGTTATCAGGTAGATTCCACACACGCACACACACCCAAGTGCATGGTGATAACGATGTTACAGACCCTCTAAATGAATCAATAACAACAAACACATATACATATGTGCCTTATTTTCTGACGGGGCCACAGTTGACTTGACCTGCTCAGGAGGATTCCAAGCCTGAAATGAACACTGTGCAACAGAACGAGCATTCCATACGCCATAGGTCTCCAGCTAAACTGCTGGCCGGTCGACTCCGGGCAGCTAACATGCAAGTGGGCCGTATCACAGATATGCTGGAGTGACTGAACAGCAACTCAGGAAGATGTTCACGCCAAAGAGCAACGATAAAGGACTCACACCTGGCGGCCCGGTACTGATAATTAGCCTACTTCCAAATTTTGTAAAAATATGCAAGTAGACTAATGAGATCTACACAAGCCAAATGTCCGTGTGTCTCCGAGTCTGTTCAGGGCGCCCTCGCTTGATGAGGGAGACTTGGAGAGGTTTGACCGATGCAACGTCATTTTCAAATATGCCCATGAGATATACATGTATAGATCTTTACTTATACCAAATTTGGTTGCGATAACTGTAGCCGTTTAGGAGTTGATAGGAGAGGGGGCGGGGGCACACACAGACAGACAGACAGACATTTGTCCGGATCGATCTCATAAGTCTACATTTTCCTCATTTTTACAAGATGTGAAAAGTAGGCCTAGGCTAAAATAGCACGTAGAATATACGACGGATATAACATCCAATCATAGGTGCTCCGATACTGTACTGTTCGTAGTAGATACCGCATGTCATGTACCGCAAGGATTGGTCGGCTCAGTCGAGATGGTACAAATTGTACCGTAAAAGCAATTCCGATACAGGCATGAATAACGTTATTCGTACATGTACTGAGCATTTCGATTGGCTCAGCACGGTCAGCTGCAAGGAATCCAACATGGAGGAATGTTGTGGTTTGAGAGTAATATTGCTGTTGATTGGCATTATTAATGCAAATCAGTCATTAAGATGCGTTACGTCCATGCCAGGCACTGACTGATTGAATGCATTCCTGTCAGTATTTGAGATTTCACTGAAATCAATCGACATTTAGCTATGGGGATTAAGTTACGCACTGTAAATAGTACCATATGGGAAAAGGGACTTACTGTATTATTGCAATGTGCTAAAATATTTCATATAACCCTTCTTTGTATAACGTGACTAATCCTACACAACGTCGCTCCTACCAATCCCACACAACGTCGCTCCTTCTACATCAGATTTACTAACAATAACGTTGGACCCTCTGTTCGAGCTGTTTCCTTAATAACGTTCTTGACGGAATATGTACAATTTATTTTCATAAACACATGGTTTGACTAATAACCAAGAAATGGAAATAAAATTGATATGTAAAACGCAATTTCAGCCGTCTTTTTAATAACGTTATCGTCGGTAGCTCTCACAATTTCGTTCCTTACCCATTGGGTATCACAAAAAACGAAAATAGGCGAATAACGTTTTTATGAAGAACGTCGTTTACCCGCCTTTCGATTAACGTTACTGTCAGTAGTTTGTTCAATTTCGTTCTTTAACATCAGGTTGAACTAATAACGAAATGATGCCAATAACACTATTTAGTTATTCACTATGTGATCCTCCCGCCCAATAACGTTATTGGTAGGGACCAGAATAATAGCGTTCTTCAATTCGGTTAGTGAATTTAACGTTATTGTGATAGTATATGATAAATACGGTATTCTTGTCGAAACGAAGTAATTCCTTCTATAACGCATTTACCTAAATGCAATAAAAGATTTTTCGGTACTGTACCTAATTACGTTACGTTACGGTTACGGTTGAGTTATCCAGCCCTGGAACAACCATAGATATTGGTATTGAGCCCGATTAAGAGAGCTGCACTGCCTTATTGTGTGTTATGATGATTGACAGCTCGAGCAAGTATCTAATCCCTCTGTCGGAATTGACGCGCGCCTAGCCCCAGGGTTCGATTGACAGCTCCTCGGTCGAGGTAATTTTATTGTAATGCATTTTTTACCACCCGCAAAGGTAAAACAGAGATGATATTTTTTAATATTTACTGCAAATGCGATTGTGGGGTTTGAAGCCATTTTTTTCAGTGTTGCCTTAATAAACAAGAGTTTAGTGCTTTTCAGTCGGTCAACACGAATGTACCCAAAAGAGCTGGGTTATGCCCTACTCCTGAAATAAATTACATGAGATTAATAAATACACTAGGATGACCAGTTTCGATCGTCAAGCGATCATCAGATCCATTACACTTAGGCTATAAAATCTATGTTTGAAAATACAGGTACAATATGTACAATTATTAAGTTGCAGTATTGGTGTGGAGTAACAGTGAACACGAAAACTGCGCGTAGCTCCAGCAAGGAAGACAACAAGATAAGTAGTAGCCTGTAATATTACAGTTTAACCATAGTTGATTTTTACAGCCATATAATCAATCCAAACTACAAACTCCGGATATCTATCACTATTTAGCATTTCACCTAACATCATATATACTGCATTTAGCATACACTGACAGTTGCAGTACCAATACTGCAACTAAATAATTGTACATATTGTAAATATTTTCACCCATGCAAGTGTATTATATCGTAATGCTACAGACGTAAAATATTTACGAGTGCGGAACAGACATTTATAGTGAACGACAAGTGACAGCGCATCCTACGGAACTCATAGTAGTTGTTTCATTTGAGGGGCTTGGAAATCGTGGTTATTTAGCCCCGTGTATTTGGGTGTGTTCACAGCTTATATAGATATACATTTTTGTGATAACCTATGCTATTGTGGTGACTATAGTAGTGTGTGTATTTGTAATTCAGACGACGATTGGGAAGGGGTGGCCTTGGCCTTATGTTAGGAACCATCCCAGCATTTGCCTGGAGTAGAAGTGGGAAACCACGGAAAATCACTTTCAGGATGGCTGAGATGGGAATCGAACCCACCGCTTCTCAGTTTTCCTCACGAGGCTGAGTGTGCCCATTTCCTGGATGAATGGTTTATGGAGGGACCATTATCCAGTCGAGGATCGTGTCACAGTCATCAGGTAACCAGACACTTTGGATCAGGCCATCGCAGACTCTCACTAAGGTAGAATGAAGACCAAACTTTTTTATTAAATTAAATTTCTTGCCAGAGCCGGGGATCGAACTTGGGCTTCCGGGGAGACAGTTAAGAATGCTAGCTGCTACACCAGGAGGTGAACGACTCATAGTTGAGAGCCTCGATAGAGCTAGCTAGTATCATCGATTTGTTGACTGAAATACTTTTGTCATTTGAAGAGTGAACGCATTATTAAGCTTTGTTGCGAGTGACGGAATTTGTAATATTTAGCCGATATTTTCCCCGTATGTCAGACAAGAATAAAGTGGATAAAACGATTACAAATATTAGCCTTCAGCAGGGATTAGGACTTGTGATTATTTTCATTGAGCATCAGTGACATTATTCGACGTCAGCGAACATTGCAAATTATATTGTTAACAATTGAACAACAATTCTTCGAAATATTTTTTAAACATTAGGTCAGTGTGCAAATTATACAGACATGTTTTTCCAAACTGAAGTAAGAGGGAAATTCTACGATGTTACTGAAGTCAGCGTTATGGTGTGTTAAAACGTGTATGGGGGTTAAAGGACATGTAATTTATTCAGGAGGTGAGTGTGCACAATAACGTCTTTCAAAATAGAAACAACGCGCAATGCTAAGGAAATGTACGAGGAAGAAGAAAACTGCCAGAATAGTCAAGAACGAAGAGATCTCCCAACTGTCGACTGGAAGGAGATGAAGCTGATGGCAACATTTAAACGATGGACGATGCTTCAGGAAGAATGAAGACCATGGAGGGTGTACCATTTGATTCACCTAGATGAATGGTTTATGGAGGGACTATTATGCAGTCGAGGGTCGAATCACAGACATCAGGTAACCATACACATTGGATCAGGCCATCGCAGACTTTCACTAAGGTAAAATGAAGACCAAATAACTTTCTATGTCATTGTCATAGTCTTGTAGTGTCCAACTAATGACCATTATTATTTTACTAGATTTTTCTTTATCGTCGAACTATTCATATAACTCTTGATTAGGACGTACTTCAGAAGTGATATAAAATCTCATATAAATTAATTGTAGGGTAGAATTTACTAAATTTGACTATATTATTATTGGATAAATGAATGCTTTAGTTAGCCAGGTAATAGCTATGGATCAGCTGTTCAAATGGAGTCATGTGTTGATAGTTCATGGCAGTGAGAGTAAACCCGTAGTTGACAAGCGAAAGATTTTTTGATTATACAGAGATCAGTTCAGTTGGGTGTTAGTGTTACGTTGATAATAAAATGTTGATACTTAGTTGAGAGAAAGAAAGTGCTATTAAGTTCATGTGTCAGTCAACTGAGTATTTGTGGATACAGCTCAATTATAAATGGATCAATGATAGAGGATGAGGTAGCTATAAATTTAATAACTGAAGTGTCAGATCAAACTTAGTGAAATTATGACGACATCTAACCATTTTGTTATCATTGTTCAGGATGTTTGAGATGCACAGTGGTACATGGAAATGGTGCACATCTAAATATATGAGGTTATAGTAAAGAGCAATAGTGGGAATTGTCCTAGCTCGAATTGTGAATGTTGAAAATGGTATTGGAACACCGCAAGGAATATGGAAAATGAAGCGTCGATACATAAATAAAGTATAGGAATCTGCAAGTATTGGAGAGTTACCTAGAATCTGCAAAGGTATTTATGGATTTGCAAAGGTTATAAATGTTATGATGTGCAAAAATCGAAAGTAGGCTAAAAAAAATTGGTGACTGTGAAATGATAATAGAATGTGTGAGGAGAGAATTTGTTAGGAAAGAAGCGTTGTGAACAAGGAGATTGACATGTGTCAATTCAAACAGAGAATGTGAATACGGTTAGTGAATAGGTCACCGAAGAAATATTTATTTATATTGTGTTAGAAAGTGTCAAGTGTTTTGTTTTGCTGTAGCAAAACGCAAAAAGGTGACAGACTTGATGGAACTTGGGTTGATTATTTACGTTTTATCTCCTTGAGTTTGATAATAGGACTCACGTTAGGTTTCTTTATTTCCATTGGATTTAACCACAGGACAATTAAGAAACTGAAACATCAAGGAGAAAATAATCGAATAAACAATTAAATTAACATTGAGTAGGGTCAGAGCAGGAAGTGTTGCTTATGTTGCTCTACTGTAAGAAATAGCACCGAGTGTTAATTGCTTTTTATAAAAGAAGAAACTGGATTTGTTTTTTACTGTAGTTTGAAATAAAATAAAATAAATGGATACTAAACTAAATTCCGATGCATAAATATGAGTTTCAAATAATAATGTTTCATTGCAAGTTATTAATGTTTTCTTTCTCTTTTTTTAGCGTATGACTTTCAGTGCTGAGAGTGTCCGTGGACATGTTTGGCTCGCCAGAGTTTCTTATTTTATTATTATTATTATTATTATTATTATTATTATTATTATATAATATTTACAAATGGGGGTAATTCTCCTGTGGCAAATTGTACTAATACAGAAATACAGAAAATTACCAACGATAACATCAAACACAATATACACATTTCGCAATTTAGGAACTATAGTAATTACACACAAAATTTCTATCTTCTCTTAAACACATCAATATGTTTGGGGAAAGGCTCTAAAACCGAGGCAGGTAATGAATTCCAATTATCAATACCACGGTTAATGAAAGAATATTTTCTATAATTTGTATGCTGTGGTCGGACCCTGACATTATGTGGATGATCTGCCCTGCTCAGGTAGGTGGGATTTCCCAGACGTTTGCTTAGTTCTCCCCATGCTGGTGGATTAGTGTAAGTGTTAAACATACCGTATAGTCTGGATTTCATATTTCTATCTTTCAGAGATTCCCTCCCTAGTTTTTCTATCATTCGAGTTGCACTACTTCTAGGATTAAAATTGTTGAGCACAAACCTAGCAGCCTTCCTTTGTACCACCTCCAGCTCATTGATGAGCCCTACCTGATATGGGTCCCAAACCGCTGAGCCGTATTCCAAGATTGGCCTCACCAGGGTCAAATATCCTAATTCTTTTGCGGTAGAGCTGCCGCCTTTTAATACGTGCATTACAAAATGAACTGATTTGTAGGCTTTGGAGACGACACAACCCACATGTGTACTCCATTTCATATCATTCCTTACATGGAAGCCCAAGTATTTGCACGAGTCTTCTTCTACAAGTATTTCAATAATCGCCATCTAATAGTACATAACTCTATGGCCTACATATATAATAATACAACATGGCGACCATCCGAAATATTTAGACGGTTCTCAATATCTACTAATCTATGACAGCAAACAAACTGAAATTTTGTATGTTGATAAAGGCTATGGATATAAGTTCACCTGTGGGACTTTCAATAACCTGGTGAGAACAAATCCAACATGGCGGTGACGCAAATTTTAAATATTTAAATGGACGTTTCTCGTGATTTAACCATTCGAGCGCAGTGAAACTGGGTACGGTTAATGCTTATACAAATTTTAATACACTAACATCTAATTTATTTCCATTGTTTTTATAACCAAAAGATGGCGGCTGTGCGAAATTTTAAAATCTCCTTATTATTTCTTGTGTCCAAATCATGCGATTGAAGTTTCAATAATACACCTACGCAATAATCTTTATGTAATGGTATATAACTATATGGCTTACATATATAAAAATCCAACATGACGACCATCCGAAATATTTAGATGGTCCTCAATATCTACGAATGTATTACAGCAATCAAACTGAAATTTTGCATGTTGATAGAGGCTATTAACATAAGTAGGATATATGAAAATAGACTATTTAGTTCTTCTTCACGGAACTACTTGTTTTTCTTCTGAGTATCGCCAATTGCAGTCAATTGACTACCTCGAACCTTCCCATGTGGTAATTGCCTACCATATTGAATTACAGATTCTAATACTGCTGAATAATCCATTATACAATACGGTGTTGCACAGTACGCGTAATTGTGAAAGGAGAAGAGTGTTTTCTTCTTCTGAACTGTATTGCCATTGTTTAAATTTGCTTGTCCTACTTCACAAAAACAGTAATTTCAGAGCTGGGCCATAGAGAACCGTGTGAATACAAAGACGATTACCACTCAACTCATAACCTACGCTTTATGAGGGACGCATGGCCAGCACGAATACAGAATCATCCGCATTAACTTAGTTTTAGGCCATGGAGTGATATTTCACATATCAAGCAGCTACTCGATTATCCTCACGAAGATGAGCGCAACTCGTTCCAGCTCTCATGCCTGGTGTAGAGACGGGAATCAAACCCGGATCATTTTCGGTAATAGGCAAGCGTACTACCCCTATACCTAAAAGTCGCTCACTTGAAATAACAATACTATATCTTACGGTGGTAATATAGAAGCCAAGGTGCCCGAATCCCACCCTAAATTGGAGTCATTATGGTGCTAGTAAATCTACTGACACGGGTCTATCACATTTAAGCATGATGTAGTGAATAGCATTCTTGACTCTCAACCCTCAGGTCCGGGTTCGATTCTTGACCCTGTCAAGAAATCCAATTTGGGTTGGAGGGCTGGAACGGGGTACGCTCAGCCTCGTGGGGAAAAATTGAGAAGAGGTGGGTTCGATTCCTACCTCAGGCATCTTGGCGATCTGCATTAAAGGATTTGTTACAGCTGCTTCCCACATATACAGTAGGTGCCCAGCACCCATAGGGGGTAGACTGTACCTCACAACACAGAGGAAGTGAGTAAACGTGTATGGGAGGGTTTCCCTCTTTGTCCGACACATTGTCCCTCACCAGGCTTACATCCATGCATCCATACCACACGGCCTTGATGACCGAGTAACCTATACTCTCAATTGCATGGAACTTGGTGAAAGAACTGCAGCAACGTCGCGTCGTGCAGATATACAGAATATATTGATCATACCACTGAGCCATTAGGTGTGCAGTGTAATCAGGTTCTTGCTACTAATTCATTAGTTTCTAATTTCCTCTCAATCATCATCCCCTTCCGTCACTTAGGGCGTGACCCCACACCTTCGCCGAGGAGGCTTTTACCAAGATTAAGAGGCATGATGTAAGCATATGGTACACATGCAGATGCTAGAGCCCAAGACTTGGTAGAATAAAAGATGATTCTAGCCTATCGCAGGTTAGAGGCATTCTTGTTGTTGTTGCTTTATTAACGGGTTTGGTATACCGTGTTTATCGTTCATGTGTATAGTCACTCAAACAAAGAACGAGTGCACTCTTCTTAACTGTTCGGCCAAGTGCCAACGGTGGGTTTACACGATACATTTTACAGCAGTATTGAAGAGCTAGAAGCGATTATTTATCAGTGTTTCCTAAAAGTAATCAAGCAGTGGCAAGGATTATAAGTTACACTACCATTCCTTCGAGTCTTGGCTTTAGGCTAGACATCCGGACAAAAAACAACAATGGAAAAAAGTGAGTGTGTGAGTGAGTGAGTACGTATGTGAGTGAGTAAGTGAGGAGTGAGTGAGTTAGTGAGCGAGTACGTACGTGAGTGAGTAAGTAAGTAAGTACGTATGTGAGTGAGTAAGTGAGTATGTGAGTGAGTGAGTGAGTGAGTGAGTGAGTACGTATGTGGGTGAGTGAGTGAGAACGTATGTGAGTGAGTGAATACGTATGTGAGTGAGTGAATACGTATGTGAGTAAGTGAGTGAGTGGTATGTGAGTGAGTGAACGAGTGAGTGAGTATGTGAGTGAGTAAGTGAGTAAGTAGGTGAGTGAGTGAGTACGTCTGTGAGTGAGTGAGTGAGTGAGTACGTCTGTGAGTGAGTAAGTGAGTGAGTATGTGAGTGAGTGAGTGAGTGAGTAAGTAAGTGAGTGAGTGAGTGAGTGAGTAGGCTATGTGAGTTAGTGAGTGATTACTTATGTGAGTGAGTAAGTACGTATGTGAGTGAGTAAGTGAGTGAGTAAGTAAGTGAGTGAGTATGTGAGTGAGTATGTGAGTGATTAAGTGAGTGAGTGAGTATGTGAGGGAGTAAGTAAGTGAGTAAGTGAGTGAGTGAGTATGTGAGTGAGTGAGTACGTCTGTGAGTGAGTAAGTGAGTGAGTATGTGAGTGAGTGAGTAAGTGAGTGAGTATGTGAGTGAGTAAGTGAGTGAGTATGTTAGTGAGTGATTACTTATGTGAGTGAGTGAGTAAGTGAGTGAGTAAGTGAGTGAGTGAGTGAGTGAATAAGTGAGTGAGTATGTGAGTGAGTAAGTGAGTGAGTATGTGAGTGAGTGAGTGAGTGAGTGAATACGTATGTGAGTGAGTAAGTGAGTGAATAAGTACGTATGTGAGTGAGTGAGTGAGTACGTATGTGAGTAAGTGAGTAAGTATGTGAGTGAGTGAGTGAGTTAGTGAGCGAGTACGTATGTGAGTGATTGATTGATTGATTTTATTTTCACTGCTACACTTAGAGCTTACTCCTTTACAGTAGCGCCCTACATAAAACAAGATTAGGGCTTATAAAAAAAAACATTTCACTTACATCCACAATATAAATAATCATAGTCTAACAATTATAGTGACAAAAAGATAGTAACAATACAATAATAATAATAATAATAATAATAATAATAATAATAATTATAATAATAATAATGGAAAATTATATACAAAAGAGTGAGAGTGCATACAGACTATCAGCCCGAAAAAAAACACCATATACTGTACAAGATAAGCTATTAAAGTAGGCTGGTTGTCAGCTAATTGTCCTTGTGTTATAATTGAACTTTAAAAAAAGTATTTTAACATAATACAGTAATCAAATGTGAGAGGTATACTGCTCCAAGAAGTAGGATGAATGATGTCTTTTGAATGCTGCAGTGCTTGCAATGTTGACGAACTTATATAAATCGAAGGTGTTGAAGAGGCGTGAGGCGGTGCAAACAAAATATTTATTGAACTTCATGGTTCGGTGTATAGGAATCTGGAGTGTTAATTTTGTGTATCTATTTTCTCGATTATGAACAGAATGCATTGGTGTAAAGGCATTGTAGAGATATAACGGGGTCTTGGTATGTAATATTTTATGTGTCAGAATGGCAACTGATAACTGCCTGCGCTCGTGGAGTTTCAGCCATTTCAGCTGCACGTAGTAAGGTGTGATATGTTCATCTCGCCTTATATCCAGAATGTACCGAACACATGCATTCTGGACTCTTTGTAATTTGATGTTCTGTGTTTCTGGTAAATCATTGTATACAGCAGAGCCATAATCAATGATTGGAAAAATGAGAGTTTGGACGAAGAGCTTACGTATGTTAGGAGGGGTGTAAGAAACAGTTCTTTTCAGGAGATGCATAGTTGATACAACCTTCCTTACCATATTAGACGTATGCTCTGCCCACGACAGTGTTCTATCAAATATCACTCCGAGATTATTGACAGTGTTGCTATATTTAATATTATTATCTTGATGGGTGGTAGTGAATTAAAATCTACTGAATTTAGAAGTTTTATATATCCAATGGATATAAGTTGTGATTTAGATATGTTCACGTTAAGATTATGATTTAGGGCCCATTCACAAAGCCTGTCAATGTCTTCATTAAACAGATTTATACGATCACATGCAGTGTTAGGCGTGGGGTGAAAATAGGCTTGGAGGTCATCAGCGTATATATGAACAGAACTATTTCGGAATTCATTAGAAACATCGTTTATATATAGCGAGAAGCATAGTGGACCTAAGACAGATCCCTGAGGTACTCCACTTTCTACCGATTTCCAGTCTGAGGAGGAGCCATCCGCGAGAACCACTCTCTGTGTACGTATGGAAAGGTAGGATTTGAACCAGGAGAGAGCACTCTGAGAGAAGCCAAAAGATTTCAGCTTTGCAAGAAGTATATTGTGATTCACCCAGTCAAAAGCCTTACTGAAATCGAAAAGACATAGGATTGTAAGCTGACGCTTGTCCATAGCTGAACGTATATCATCGCTGACCTTTAACAATGCAGTGGTGGTACTATGACCCTTTTTAAACCCAGATTGGTAAGGATTGAAGATATTAAATTTAGTTAGGTATTCACATACTTATTCATGAACTATTTTCTCTGGCGCTTTACTAAGGGCACAAAGGATATTTATTGGTCTAAAGTCACTACAGCTAGTGTTTTTTTAATTTTTTGGCACTGGACGTATGTTAGCACACATCCAAAGAGACGGGTATACTCCACTTTGTAGAGAGATATTAAATAGATGGATAATTGGGGGTAGAAATACTTCAAGGCAGTTAGAAATAAGAGAAATTGGGATGCTATCAGGGCCTCTTGCTTTTGTACGAATTGATTTGATGGCTTTCACAACCTGGTGTGGGTAAACATACATAAAGAAAAAAATTTCATGGGCAGGGGGAGGGATGGATGTGTATTTCACGACGGTCTCTGATACTATTAATACATCACCAATCGAGGCAACATTTGAGTAATGTTCATTTAACTGTGATGCAGAGACAGGCATCTCAACATCAGTGACTGAACTGGCACCGACTCCGAATGATTTTGCAGCACGCCATCTGGCGGAGGTGGTTTTGCTGTCACTGAAGAGGTTGTACATATATTTCACTTTTGTGTTCCTGATTGTTTATTTTGTCTTATTACGCAGAATTCTGTACTCTTCATAGTCAATGGTAAGTTCAGATTTAATAAATGTTCTACGTGCTTTATCACGTTTCTTTAAAAGCGTTTTGATTTCCTTACTGATCCACGGAGCAGAGTTATGTTTTATATCCACTTTCTTTTGCGGTGGATGCATATCATTGAGTTTATTTACACAATCATTAAATAGAGTCACTTTCTCATCTATGTCAGTGGATTGGTAGAAATTTTGCCAAGGGAGTAATTCTGCATCCGTTTTAAAATCATTTAAATTAAATTTGCTGAAGTCACGTACAAAGATTGATTTTGGTCGAAATTTCGGGGTAGATAGAGAAAACACTGCATACAGAAGATCATGGGCTGAGAATCCAGCAGCTGGTTCTTGTCCGTAGTCAACAACGAGGTCAATACAGTTTGAAGAGATAATATCGAGAGAGCTGTCGCAAGTAGCTGTGTGAAATGTAGTATAGAATGGTAAACATTCAACATTACAGGAACAGAGCACATCACATACCAGTTCAGTTTCAAAAGGTCCACTACCAAACCGAGCATTAACGTCCCCAACAATAAAAACATATTTATAATCAAGAATGAACCTGTACATGTCATTCAGAAAAACATCTAGGTAGCCAGCTTTCGGTGGACGGTACACACAAGCAAACATAATTTTAGTTTCGGGAAGAGAAATGCCAAGTATAATGTATTCAGGCCTCTTATTATATTCACCAGGAGACTGACTTAGCACGCTATACTTTATGTTATCCCGAAGTGAGTGAGTATGTGAGTGAGTACGTATGTGGGTGAGTGAGTGAGTACGTATGTGAGTGAGTAAGTATGTGAGTGAGTTAGTGAGCGAGTACGTATGTGAGTGAGTGAGTGAGTGAGTACGTATGTGGGTGAGTGAGTGAGTACGTATGTGAGTGAGTGAGTGAATACCTATGTGAGTGAGTAAGTGAGTGAATAAGTACGTATGTGAGTGACTAAATACGTACGTGAGTGAGTGAGTGAGTGAGTGAGTAAGTGAGTGAGTGAGTAAGTGAGTGAGTATGTGAGTGAGTGAGTGAGTATGTGAGTGAGTGAGTGAGTAAGTGAGTGAGTAAGTGAGTGAGTGAGTGAGTGAGTGAGTGAGTATGTGAGTGAGTGAGTGAGTGAGTAAGTGAGCGAGTGTGTATGTGAGTGAGTGAGTAAGTACGTATGTGAGTAAGTGAGTGAGTATGTGAGTGAGTGAGTGAGTAATTGAGTGAGTGAGTGAGTGGTATGTGAGTGAGTGAGTGAGTAGGTGAGTGAGTGAGTGAGTGAGTGAGTGAGTACTTATGTGAGTGAGTAAGTACGTATGTGAGTGAGTGAGTAAGTATGTGAGTGAGTGAGTAAGTGAGTGAGTGAAGTGAGTGAGTATGTGAGTGAGTATGTGAGGAAGTGAGTGAGTACGTGAGTGAGTATGTGAGTGAGTAAGTGAGTGAGTATGTGAGTGAGTGAGTGAGTAAGTGAGTGAGTATGTGAGTGAGTAAGTGAGTGAGTACGTGAGTGAGTATGTGAGTGAGTAAGTGAGTGAGTATGTGAGTGAATATGTGAGTGAGTAAGTGAGTGAGTACGTGAGAGAGTGAGTGAGTAAGTATGTATGTGAGTGAGTGAGTAAGTGAGTAAGTAATTAAGTGAGTGAGTGAGTAAGTGAGTGAGTACGTGAGTGAGTATGTGAATGAGTAAGTGAGTGAGTATGTGAGTGAATATGTGAGTGAGTACGTGAGAGAGTGAGTGAGTGAGTAAGTATGTATGTGAGTGAGTGAGTAAGTGAGTAAGTAAGTAAGTGAGTGAGTAAGTGAGTGAGTATGTGAGTGAGTAAGTGAGTGAGTGAGTGAGTGAGTGAGTGAGTGAGTGAATAAGTGACTGAGTGAGTGAGTGAGTGAGTATGTGAGTGAGTGAGTGAGTGAGTGAGTACGTATGTGAGTGAGTAAGTGAGTGAGTGAGTATGTGAGTGAGTGAGTGAGTGAGTAAGTGACTGAGTGAGTGAGTGAGTGAGTGAGTAAGTACGTATGTGAGTGAGTGAGTGAGTGAGTAAGTGAGTGAGTAAGTAAGTAAGTGAGTAAGTGAGTGAGTATGTGAGTGAGTAAGTGAGTGAGTATGTGAGTGAGTAAGTGAGTGAGTAAATGAGTGAGTATGTGAGTGAGTAAGTGAGTGAGTACGTGAGTGAGTATGTGAGTGAGTAAGTGAGTGAGTATGTGAGTGAGTAAGTGAGTGAGTGCGTGAGTGAGTGAGTAAGTATGTATGTGAGTGAGTAAGTAAGTGAGTAAGTAAGTGGGTGAGTAAGTGGGTGAGTAAGTGAGTGAGTGAGTGAATAAGTGAGTAAGTGACTGAGTGAGTAAGTGAGTGAGTAAGTGAGTGAGTGAATAAGTGAGTGAGTGAGTGAGTATGTGAGTGAGTGAGTACGTATGTGAGTGAGTAAGTGAGTGAGTATGTGTGTGAGTGAGTGAGTGAGTAACGATGTGTGAAGCCTTCTAATGACGATTGTGCGACGTGATAAATAATGTGTATTCTGGGATGATCACTGTTTTGTTGGATTGAAGCAGATGGTATTATGACATTTAAGGTGAGCAAGAGGGTTTTCGTCGTCATATGGGTCCGTGGAAACTACAAGGGAGAAAATATGAAAGTCAAACAAATGACGATCTGACGACGTCCGAAGTATCTGATCGACGTGTAATCATCTGTGAGAGGTCGGTTGAGTGTGATTTATTCCTAATAAAGGCTGCTGTTACAAAATTTGATAGCTGTTGTACCGGTTATCTCTACTTGGATTATAATTCATGATTGGTTAGCGAACCTTAACCTAAAGATGCTGACGACTGAATGTTAGCTTTAAGAA
This sequence comes from Meconema thalassinum, assembly GCA_946902985.2. Classification (NCBI taxonomy): domain Eukaryota; kingdom Metazoa; phylum Arthropoda; class Insecta; order Orthoptera; family Tettigoniidae; genus Meconema; species Meconema thalassinum. Next base: position 385,402,128 of record OX336389.2, read on the forward strand.
AGGAACGTGATTCGATTGCAATAAGTACCATGATGTGCCTTAGGTATGAAGGAACTTGTGATGAGTAAATGCAACGAATCCTTGATCATCTCTCAGACTTAGGTTAGTTTGAAGACGGTAAACGTGAACGCGAGGATGCCGAAGGAGAAGATGGCAGCGAAGAGAGTGGCGATGGTGATAATAATCATGATACGAACATACTGCCGAAAAGAAAAATGCATTGAGAAATGTACGTGAGAGTCGATCCGTAAGTTCTTGGTACACACAACATCAGCAAAGACCAAGTGTTGATCGTCATTTATTTTCCCTAACCTTTTGGGATGCTGGAAGTTTCATACAATCATTTGACGGCAGTGGAAGTTGCCCCATTAGAAAATGGATAATAGAGTTCTGATCTGGCTAACCTTTTCAGAATAGAACGGGAATTTTATCGTGGCGTAAGTTACGAGAAGTGATGCAAGAAGCATTCGATACAAAACCAACCAACACCGAGTTTGAAAAATTACTCATTAATCGTAAGAAACAGAAGGACGAATCATCATCAGAGTACTTCGAGGTGAAAGAAATTGCAAGAAGGGGTGACAATGATAAAGACTCTCCTGTACAGTATGTTGCTGATGGTATCAAGTATAATTCGGGAAACATAATTCTGAATGGGGCTAAAATCTTAAAAGAGTTTAAGGATGAACTCTGTGACTAAGAAAGTGTCAACGAGTAGGCTGCTAAAGCAGATCGCCGACAGAGAGTAAACCTCACGGTATGAAAGAGAAGCAGGTATCTTCAAAGTGTTTTAATTGCAGAGAAGCAGGGCACAAATCATCTGGTCACCTATTCGAAGAAAAAAGGATTATAATGTTTCCACTGCAACAAGTTTGGTCATAAATTAGTGGAATATCCATCCAAGACAAAGCAGGATGATAGAAATACAGTTAGGAGTGTCTCCTATACAACTCAGATGGGGAAAATGAACCAAAGCCTTGATAGATGCTGAATGTAAACTTAAATATCATTCGGGAAGACATGTATGAAGAAATTGGTTCTCCAACACTAACCAAGAATGGCGTTACACTTACAGGGTTTAAGATCTTGCCACGAGGATAATTTCGCACCAAAAGTTAGATAATTAACTTATTTGACGTTTACATGTATGAAGTATCCACAGACATAAGCCATTACGAGGATTTATAGGGAATGAAATTTTAATTCTAACAGAATGACTATTCAATCATGAAGTTACTCGTGAAGCCAAAGAAACACCTGATGTGAGCGGAATATGGAAAGAAAAAGCTGACAAGTTTATTGTGTGCATCGATATAACCGAAGAGAAAACGCTGAACATAATGAAAACATCACAGGGAAATATCAGGAAGAAATTGAGCAACTAATCGGAAACTATGAGCCTGAGAAAACCAGAAGCAGTGGTGAAGTTGAAGATCGCAATGCAAGATGACCAACCAACATTCAGGAGACCAAGACATTTATTACCAAACTAGCAACTCGACTCGGCTTCACCCGGGAACAGTTATGAATGCATTACGTGAAAAGCGCTTTTTTTTCCAATGCCAATGAAAAACGACCAATATCCGTTTTAAGTCTCGGCATGATGGGTTAAAATCACGGACTGGACAATTAATTATATTATCATGGAGGTGCATGTGCAACAAATTCTTGTCAGACGTAAGTTAAGAATGGCGAGGTGCATGAAACATAAATCCCCCTTCCGTCCAATCTTGACTGTGAATTTTGCGGAACAAAAGGTTCACAGGCGAAATGAAGAAAAGCCGAGTTGCACTTCCAGGGAAACTCCAAACACAGCCACTCTTCTCTCAAGTTTTTAACTCAACACGACTCGACAGTTTGCTGCTGGCTGTATCTGGGTCAATAAGCTCGTCCGCTAGCTAAGCTGTAACTGGGGTGATAGACTCGCCCCTAGCTAGCTCGTAAACTGTCGCCTCAGTAACTGAATGGAGATTGTTGGAAGAAATGAAAACGTAAAAGCACTTACAGTAGGTAATGTATTGAAGATAGAGGTATGCTCTCGCAGGTCTTTTTGTAGAACTTTTCATGCTGAATAATTCTTCCACTCATAGTATATATTTAATGGCTTGTCCAGCGTAAGCTTAAAGAGCGTACGGACGCCAGTTTTTTTCGACCTTTTCACTGAAATCGTTAGTGCTTGACTTCCTTTGGTCATAAATAAATTATTTTCTACAGAAAACTTCCTCGAGATATGCTTTACAGAATGGTGAAAACCGCATCAAAATCCATTCAGTGGTTCTCGAGATTACCCGTGACGTCCAAGAATCGGGGACTTTGTTTTATACTAAGTAGAGATTATACGCCAATCAGTATAATTTAATATAATCCCCCTTCTGTCCAATCTTAAATTGACTGTGAATTTTGCGGAACGAAAAGTTCACAGGCGAAATGAAAGTTGCACTTCCAGGTAATGGCGAGGTGACTGAAATTCAAGTCCCCCTTCCGTCCAATCTTAACTTGACTGTGTTTCACAGGCGAAATGAAGAAGATCCGAGTTGCACTTCCAGGGAAACTCCAAACACAACCACCCTTCTCAGAAGTCTTAACTCAACACGACTCAACGGTTTGCTGCTGGCTGTATCTGGGGCAATAGGTTCGCCCGCTAGCTAGGCTGTAACATGGGATGATAAGACTCTCCCTTAGCTAGCTCGTAAACTGTCGCCTCAGTAGTTGAATGGCCATGGTTGGAAGAAATTAAAACGTAAAACACTTATAGTGGGCGATGTATTGAAGATAGACATATGCTCTTGCAGACTTTTTTGTATAACTTTTCATGCTGAACAATTCTTACACTCATAGTATTTAGATATTTATAACGGTTTGCCCAGCGTAAGCTTACAAAGCGCTCGGACGCCAGGTTTTTTTTTTTTTTACTTTTCCACTGAAATTGTTACTGCTCGTCTTCCTTTGATCATAAATAAATTATTTTCTACAGAAATCATCCTCGAGATATCCTTTAAAGAATGGTGAAAACCACATCAAAATCCATCCAGTGGTTCTCGAGTTTACCCGTAACATCCAAGAATCGAGGACTTTGTTTTATACTAATCGTAAGTAGAGGTGAGAGAACCATTGTCGACAATCACTAGAAAGAGTGGGTGTTGCAGAGAATCATCGAGCCCAGTTCATTTGAATACGCTTGCCAAGGTGTGTTGGTTGAGAAGAAGGATGATTCCCCACGAGTATGCATGAATTATCGCAGAAGTAATAAATTGTTCTAAACGACCTATATCCGTTGCCGTAGATAAAATATCTGTTAGGTAAGTTACAAGGACCACTTTGGATTTATAGAACAGATTTCTCTTTCTGGTTCTGCTGAGGACGAGAGTTGGAAGTACATCTTGCTTATAACCCAATCTGCTCATTGCCAATTCACGAAGACAACTTTCGGAGTATGCAATTCTCTTGTTGTGTTCCAGACAATTATAAACCATGCTTTCCGTTCCCTGGTGGTGGAAAGGATAGTGTTTACCTACATGGATGGCATAATTCATGCAAAGGACAACATCTGGGGTTGGATAAAGCTAAACCATATGGGCTCGTACTGAATAAAAAGAAATACAATTTAATTAAGACTAGCTTTTAGGTCTTTAAGACATCTAATCGAGAATCGTAAAATATACCAATCGCCAGCGAGGACTTCCACCGTCATGAACTTCCTGAAGCTAATAAATGTAAAACAGGTCCAGCGGTTTGTGGGTATCTCTGGGAACTAAAGAAAGTTCATCCAGAACCATTCGATAATAACAAGGCCACTAAGTGATTCTCTGAAGAAAGATGCCATGCCCAATTTTAATCCCGAGCACAGAGCTGTCTTCAAAACACTTTGCAAGAAACCAGTTTCAAGCATCTTCAATCCTTCTCATGAAACGGAACTTCATACATCTTCCTGATTACTAGTTTCACCCAGATTATTTTTAGAAAGAAAACTACCCCAAAAGAAGAGGAATATCACTGCTACGAATTAGAAGTGCTCGCCGTTATCACTGCATTAAGACGTTGTGGGTATGTGTGTTTGGTGTTTACTTCACGATTAATATAGTTTGTGTGGTCTTCCATAAGACCATGTACAAAATGGATTAACTCCGAAAGTTGCAAATTGGGCTCTAATGCTAGAAGAGTTTCAATACGCAATCGTACACCGCAAATGAGCTAAATTGCCACACGTTGACACCTTAAGTTGACACCCTGCCCTATATGCTGCATCAAATGATACGATTGCCAGGACGTAAAGGGCTCCGAGAGAAGACGACAGGCTCAACGCTATTAGGGAATTAATCGAAGAACGACCATACAGCAAGGACTTTATGATCCGGAATAGATCTTCTATTCAAATTCCGAGAAGCCCAAGAAGTGCTAGTTATACCAAAAGGCAATCAGGAAGATATTATAAAGAGTGCATATGAGAAGGGTAATTTCGCAATTGAAAGACCTGACGATGCTGTCAATAAAGAGTTTCACATTCCTGACATCAAGAGTGAGGTCGAACGTATCTTAGTTGAGTAAAATGTATTTTGATAAATCGAAAAGTTGGAAAACAGGAAGATTTACTGCATCCACTTTTCAAGGAAAATCTACCACATTGATCGTCTTAGGCAGTACCGTACATAATCCATAATGATAAACGGATTTATGAAATTTGTATGGCAAAAGCGTACGAAGTTCACAAAACGCATCGTTCGAGAGTCCAGCGCAGATAATATCCTATCGAGGGTCAGCGTTCAATTGGAAAGAATTTGAAGAATATTTTATGTGTGAGAGAATTTCACATGATTAATATCCACCAGATTATTATGTGCCAACGGACAAGTAAGAAAGGATTAATTCAGTTGTTATGCCAGTCCTATTCAGGAAGTCAGTTGAGAATCCAATAATGTGGTATAAATATGTTGAGACTGTACAAAAGTACCATTAACTCATCGTATTAACGAAGCATCAACACGATTCGTTCTGAGCTTCTGACGGGGGTTATAATGAGCAATAAAACTGACATCAGAATAAATGAACTCATCAATAAACAGCTTGTGGAGGAGTTTGAGAAGCATGTGGAACATCTGCGAGAACAAGCAAAGAGTAAAATCCTGAAAACTCAAAGACAGAACAAACATTCTTCAACCTTCATAGATGACTTGCACGTAAGTACCAGCCTGATGATTAGGTGGCTATAAGGCAAACTCAATCCCTTACATGCATCAAAATCAAAAACAAATACCTAGGACTTTACAGAGTTGTCAAGGAAGAACCCATAAATGTTCCGTGAAGAAAGGCGGGCTGTGGAAGATTAAGACCGATCTGAGCGCCCGCCACGTTCACAACTGTAACGATCGACGATAATGAACAGGAAATGGTGTTAGCTGACAGACGCGTAACATTGACCGGTGTCACATCCATTTTGAGTGCTGGACAAGCTCAAGGCCTCAAGCCCACCACATGATACATGAAATGTTGCGATATCAGTAGGTGTCGGCAAGATGGGTGCCAAGACAGCTCACCCCTGATCACATGACTGCAAGAATGACAATAAGCCTCGAACCAATGAAATGGAAATAACCCAACTCACCCATCAATTACTGGTTGTATAGAACTACCTGTAAATCATGAGCACGCGACCCAGTGGCGGATCCAGAGGTTCACCTCGGAGGGGCACTCTAGGATTTCAGATAGCTGGAGAAAATATGTATTATAATTGCTTAATTTGTAATTAATCTACACACACTACACATAACATCGACCCACCAGATTGTATAATTCTACAAGAAATTCATTATATTAAAATGGTTTATCGGTTTCAGTTTCAATAACACAAGTCATTGTCATTCAGTAAAAAAAAAAAAAAAAGCCTACAGTAGTCGCATATGATGTGTAACATCTGACATAGAAGAAACCTCACGTGAAATTGTTGATACGCCGGTATTTTATACTATTATTGGCACAAATATTAATCTATTGTAAAAGGGAGTGTTTTACAGATATTGTAGTTTATAATACGGAACTCATTTTATTAGATGATTTGTAGCTTCCACCAGCACTAGCCTAAATAAAGAATACGATATGGATCAACTAGATTAATAGACGCGACACCGCTCATAACCTTAAATTCCTTATAAACAGGTCCTCTTCATTCACAGACCAACACGTAATTTCATATAGATTCTGTTAAAATGAGTCATATTGATATGATAAATATCGTTTAAAATGATAATCTGGTAGCAAAAATATCTATCCCGTCCGGGATTCGAACCCAAGATCTCTAGATTCACAGTCAAAAGCACTAACCCCACGGCTATTTCGACTACGCAAATGTTGTGCACAAGATGGTGGCTTATTTCCACGTTCCAATAATACTGCATTACGGAATTAAGTTTCATTTATATTTTGCTTGTTTCGATAAGGTTCCTGCGTGAAATTGAGTTTAAAATGCCTTATGGATAGGCCCTCTTGTGAGTAAAGAGAATGTATTCAGTAATAGTTCATGAAGGCTTGCTCAATTCTCGTATAACCAAAACGATTATATTATATTGATGACTGCATTACCGTTATGTGGGTTAATATTTGAATAGCCATTGTGCAGAAACATAATACCGGCAATGCCGACTACTTACAATGTTTGATATTAAGGCATTTTACCATTTAAATACTGTAGCCTCCGTGGCTTAGGCGGCAGCACGCCGGCCTCTCACCGCTGGGTCCGTGGTTCAAATCCCGGTCACTCCATGTGAGATTTGTGCTGGACAAAACGGAGGCAGACAGGTTTTTCTCCGGGTACTCCGGTTTTCCCTGTCAAAATTTCATTCCAGCAACACTCTCCACTACCATTTCATTTCATCTGTCATTCATTTAATCATTGCCCCAGAGGAGTGCGTCAGGCCTCGGCAGCCGGCACAGTCCATATCCTCGCCGCTAGATGGGGGCTTCATTCATTCCATTCCTGACCCGGTCGGAGACTGGAAGCAGGCTGTGGATTTTCACCATTTAAATACTGATACGAAGACTTCGAACATGTACCATGTCATTTGTTTCAATCACTTGACACCAGAGTTCGCATGAGCGTTTTCCGTTCAGTATGTCATATACATTCCACATGGCCGAGAGTACGTCGTGGTATCAATTTCCGACACCGCACGCTCAGTGTTTCTCGTACCACTGCCAGCTGGGTCTTACCACTGCCCGCTGGATCGATCGATCGAGTTGACAGTGCATCTTATACTTCCGTTTTCCACCACTGCCAGCTAGTACACTTCCGTTCGACTTATCGAGCGGGCAGTGCATACTTCCGTTTTCCACCACTGCTAGCTAGTACACTTCCGTTCGATCGATCGAGCGGGCAGTGCATACCTCCGTTCGATCCACCACTGCCAGTTCGATCGTTCCGATCCACTTCCGTCCCCAATTTTCAAAACCACTCCCACAAAACTATCCAGCAACCGAGCGGAAAGATGTTACACATCAAAAAACCTTTTTAATTCTAGAGAATATGTACATTTCCACATTTTAATGCACATTACACAGTCGGATATGTATTAAAACATTTGCAATCATAGTGACTATCTGAAGACAATATACAAGTCTACTACACAAATGTTACAAAATATGTACATAGTACCAATATTGTCAGTCACTGAATCACTACTAGTCACATAAATATAAATACCGTCCACGGCCAGTCAAATAGTCAAGTAGTATAAGAAGGCGCTCCATGGCACAAAGGATTATGAAATATATTTCTACTTCTACCTGTCCTAAACATAAAAAATTGTATGTCGATGTAGCGATTATATTAAGTGTTGCCATTACATACTATATGATAACAAACAGTGACCACATTCATGAATGCAGGCAATACAGCAAAGATTTTACTTGCAGTGCAGTTTGCAGAAACAATCATTTTTATCGGCAATAACAATGTAGCAGACAACTGTTTTGTGTGTGTGTGTGGGGGGGGGGGGAGGGGGCACTTGCCCCTGATGCACCCCTCCCCCCCCCCTGGATCCACCACTGACGCGAAATCTGTTTTACGTAGAACACGATAACTCTTCATAATAATACGCCTATCAATACAATTCATGAAACACCTATTCAATTGTACGAGGGCGAATCAAAAAGTAAGTTACACTCCCCAGTTATGTCCCTTTATTAAACCACATACATATAGGCAACACGGTTATGACAACAAAAATGTAAGTTCAATTTTCCACATAGTCCCCAAGAGACTGTTAACATTTCTCGGAACGGGCAACCAGCTTTTCGATTCCGGATGCGTAGAAATTCAATTGTGTAACCATCTGTATACAGCTGCTTTCACCTCCTCATCGTCCACCACTTTACCCCCGAAACAAAGAGAACATCGATTGGGTGCACACCACATCACCACAACGAACGAAGGCCAACCTTCAGCGGGAAAGGTAATGGCGACAGTGTTCTTTGACATGGAGGGTGTGGTGCTCGTGGAATTTATGCCGAAAGACATGACAATTAATTCTGCCTTGTATTGTCAAACGTTGAACCGGTGAAGCAGCCGCATCCATGTGGTTACATAGCACTGGAGGTGATTTCAATGCATCTGGAATCGAAAAGTTGGTTGCCCGTTCCTAGAAATGTTTACAGTCTTTTTGGGAGTATGTGGAAAAGTGAACTTAGTCTACATTGTATGTTGTCATAGCCGTGCTGCCTGATTGTATGTGGTTTAATAAAGGGCCATACCTGGAAAGTGTAACTTACTTTTTGATTCGCCCTCGTACATATTCGACCCTTCAGTGGAGTCTTCTTCAGCTTAAATCTAATTTAATTTTACATTTCTTACCAAGGTAAAATAATGTTATTGGTCTTTACGTGGAATAGGAACCGCTGGACATGGCTCTTCACCTCGCAAGTCTCACATGAGGAATCGAACCTCATCCGCCTTGGTGAAATGCAAGCAGCCTGACCGCTGCGCCATCACGCGTCATGGTAAAGACATACGTTAGCTACACATTTTTGTAAAACGACCCAATTGTGAAATATCAGGTCCATACGTACTGAGCGAGAAAGGTAGTTAAGTAGCTCATTGACATGCTTACGGAAAGTTAGGGAGTGGGCATTGGTGGCACATGATCCCAAATATATAAGTTTCATAAACCTCACCCTTGATCGACGGGTACGGCTGCGAGTTAAAAAATAGTCGAATTCATGAAAACATATTTAAAATGTAACAATAACACCAGCGTACGAGGCTGGACTCGAACCCGTACCCAGCACATCGCTCAGTTCAAAAGCTCACTTGATGAATCCAGACTATGCATGAGGGCCATTGTTGAGACTTCACACCTTCATTGATTTTAACTGCTGCATCAGTTTCATTTCGTTCTTAAAGCTCACACTTGTTGCTTCAGAGGCAGTGCTGCTTCCTGCAATCAGCTTGTAGAATAGGCTATCTCGAAGGTGACTTCGGTGGCGTAGTTTGTAGCATGCTGAGCTTCTATGTCAAAGGTTGCGGGTTCAAACCCGACTGAAGTCGTCGGATTTTTAAGAGCATTAAAATCCCTCAGTATGCCTTCCTTCGAAGGGGAAGTAACGGCGGGCCCATGTCATAAATTTATGGCATGTAAAAGAACCATTTGCTAACTAAACTTGTGTGAAGCAAAATGTGTAGGTTAGGTTTGATTAATGCTCTTTAAGTTCCAACGTCCGTCACCAGGCGCTGGTTACGATGGCATCTGGTAGTAGCCAAATTCACAGCTAGGTGTAGTGGACGGTAACATTTGGTAGCGAAAGTAGGAACTACTTGAAATTATTGTCTGCAGTTCTTACCTGGATTAAAAACAGTTAACACACACTAATACAGTCATCACAATTAACACCGGTTATCAGACAGATTCTACACACATGATCGCGTTGTCGCAGCCCCTAACTAAGGAACCAACCAAACTATCTCGAAGGAATCTGCCACCGTAGTGGAGTCCAAACCTCTTCATGGTTTAATATAATATAGCCTATTGAGTATTAGAAGCCTTTTTTCAGTGTTCCCTAGTTCTATTACAGAAAGCTTTCCAGTCGGTCAACATAAATTGTGCCCAATTACATTAGGCGGGAAACTAGTACTTATATACCATAACCTGAAAGAAATAGGGTAAACCTTGATTATTTCGTGGTATTCTTTTATCTTTTCTTCATGAAGTAACCAACCATACCAGCAGTGTCAAATTTCTCTTATAGATGGCATGATATGTCGTGTTTCTAAATTCACCACGCTAGGCTTTGTCCTTGAATGCTAGTTGACTGAGTGAGTCTTTGTGCTTGTTGAGGGGATATCTGTAGTGCATTTATCGCAGCGGAATCGGTGTGCTTATTTCACAACAGATAATTGGAGATATATGAAAGATAAGAATCTGGGATTTAGTATAACTAACAATTGTACGTTACTGTTTTTTTTTTACATATTTAGATATCTTTTACATTATTTGTTTTCACAGTACCACCTTAGCATTGCCGGCGGAATTTTTACGATTTTATAACTATTTTTTACCGCGCTCGGCACCGTTCCTATATGCTAGCCGTTGTTGTTGTTGTTGTTTGAGTCTTCAGTCTTTTAACTGGTTTGATGCAAATTTCCATGCATCCCTGTCCTGAGCTAATCGTTTCATCTCTACATAGCTACCACACCCTACATCCGAGGCAATCTGTTTAACATATTCTAACCTTGGTCTACCCCTACAGATCTTGTCCTCGACCCTTCTTTCCATTACTAAGCTTGCTATTCCTGGGTGTCTTAGTATGTGTCCTACCAACCTATCTCTTCTCTTCATTAGCATTCGCCAGAAACATCTCTCCTCTCCCACTCGTCTTAATACCTCTTCGTTTGTAACCCTATCTACCCATCAGATCTTCATCATTCTCCTGTAACACCACATTTCAAACGCTTCAATTCTCCTCTTTTCTGCTGCACCAATTGTCCAAGTTTCACTTCCATAGATAGCGACGCTCCAGACAAAGGTTTTCAAAAATGTCTTCCTAATACCTAAATCTATATTCGATGTCAACAGATTCCTTTTCTGTAGAAATGCTTTCCTTGCCTGGGCCAACCTACTTTTTATATCCTCTTTGCTTCGTCCATCACTGGTTATTTTGCTTCCTAAGTAACAGAAGTCTCCTACTTCATTTATTTTCTCCCCTACCAATTTGATGTCCATAGAGGTTTCTGATTTATTGCGGCTGCATTCCAATATTTTTGTTTTACATTTATTAATTTTCATCATGAATTCTTTCCGTAAGACGGAGTCCATACCATTCAAAAACTCATTCAAATCCTGAGGCGTGTCGGCCAAGATGACGATGTCATCAGCAAATCTCAGAGCTGAAATTAATTCTCCTTGAATCTTCACTCCCACTTTAAATTTCTCTCTAATTTCCTTCATTGCTTGTTCAATGTAAAAATTGAAAAGTATGGGCGATAAGTTGCAGCCTTGCCTCACACCTTTCTGAATACCAGCTTCTCTCTCATGTCCATCAGCTCGAATGACTGCTGTCTGGTTTCTGTACAGATTGTAGATTACCCTCCTATCCCTCTACTTTATTCCAATCATTTTCAAAATGTCAAACCGTTCAGTGTCCTTAAAATTAGAAAATTAGTCATTCAATAATCAAATAGAGATAGTAAATTAAAATGTCTTCATTTTGCAATATATGCTACAGTAAATTAACATATCACGAATTAACCAATGTAGCCTATCACGAAATTACCATACCGTGTTTTCTTCTTTTCATCAGATGCCTCCGAAATATCCTTTTTCTCGCTGCTGATCTGCTGTTACAGCATTTTCATGCGGTTGATCAGTCAATTTCGAGGTAGATATTTCAATAAATATGTATTATAAGTTTTCGTTGCATTGCTTAATAGGCTATATTTATTTAACTATCACGAAATTATCAAGGTGTTGTCACGATATTGCCAATGATATCACGAAATAACCAACATATTCCTTTCAAGACCCAACTGATTTTAAATCGAAGTCATGTGCATTTAATTACAACTTTATCCTTGATGCTTTGCGCACCAACATTGTAGCTCATAAAATTTTGAAATTATTTTCCTACCCCTATAAATGAAATAATCCTAAAATTATCACGAAATTACCCAGGTTTACCCCTATAACAAGAGATATTTATCACAAAATAACACGCTTTTTTATCAATTCAGAAGGGCCACGTGCACAGAGTCGAGTGCGGCCCGAGAGGAGCCGTAAGCCGGATTCTCAGCGACGGATGTGTTATAACTATTATTATAAATATTATAAATATTTATTAATCACCTGTAATTTATTTCAGGATTAGAGAATAACCCATCTCATTTGGGTACATTCGTGTTGGCCGACTGAAAAGCATCAAACTTTTTAACTAAATAGCTTATTTTCATATATCCACTGGCCTTTTCTATTAAACATTTCTTATTAAAAGGATTTCCCATGTGATATACAAAACAGCTTTTGGTTCATGACTTATGTCTTCACCAACACCATTAAATAATAATAATAATAATAATAATAATAATAATAATAATAATAATAATAATAATAATTATGTTATTGTTTTTACGTCCCTTATAACAACTGCGGCTTTTAGAGACGCCAAGGTGTCGGAATTTTTCCCCGAAGGGAATCTTTAACGTGCCAGTAAATCTACTGACACGGCTTTCTCGCATTTGCGCACCTTTAAATGCCAACTGGCTGCGCCAGGATTTGATCCTGAAACCTCCGGCACAAAGAGCGAATACATTACCGCTGAGCCAAGCAGCCAGCCAACACTATTAAAATGAAAGTTATATGTTAGAATATATGGCTATAATTATCGGCGATTAAGAATCCTCACGCGAGATGGCATATTTCCGTAACGAACCACGGGAATTCATATTTAGAATAGTCAAATGCACGGCTACTATGATTTACGAAAAGTAGGCTGCAGAATTCAGTGCCAATAGATAATAGTAGATAATGGAATATATATACGAGAAATAAAAATTAAGGTTTTAAAATTTCGAACTGATGAATCATGAACATTTGAAAACAATTGAACATCTTTAGATGTCTCTACACTAAGCTCTGAATAAAGATTCGCTGTGCCAAGTTTCATTACACTCGGGTGATTAGATTTAAATTGAAAATCACTTAGCCGCCATGTTGTTTTTGTGTTTCTCAGGATTGCTAAAGTCACATATTTGTCCTTACATAATTAACCTCTAACACAATGCAAAATGTCAGTTTGATTGTTTAAATTGTTTCGGAGATATTGAGAACTGGTAAAATGTATCATATGGATGCCATATTGGATTATTTTATATATGCTATAGAATTAAATGCAATCAGATGAATATGTTAATCGTGGCTTATTATGTCAACGTACATTTCTACCGCTTGTTTTTGGACACGAGAAATATAAACGTGTTTTTTTAAATAGCACAGTTGCCATTTTAAGTTCTCATATCAATTGAATTAAATAAGACGCCAATATATTCAGGCCTGTATGGTGATTTTCCGTGCTAAGTTTCACTGTACTCGGATAATTAAGTCGCGAGAAAAATCCATATAAATATTTAAATTTAGCGTCGCCACCATGCTGGATTGTATTCATCACGTAATTGAAAAGCCCGTAGACGAACTTATGTTAATTGCCTCTATCAACAGACAATATTTCAGTTTGAATCCTGTAATAGATTTGGAGATATTGATAACTGTCTAAATACAGTATTATGATCGCCATGTTGGACTATCCTATATGTAGGCCATAGTGGGTGAAATATATTCAGTAAATGGTCCATATATATAAACAACTGGGTCCTTGACGAACTAAGCAGCCCACTTTTCTTAACATTAAAGATTCAATCCGCATTCCTCTAATTAAATATACTGTATTTAGAATGCTGGTAGCACTGGCGTTGTTCAAAATATAATTGTAATATTTTGGCCTAATATAGCATGTTGTTTCCTTGCCTGGATTCCGAGATATTTTGAGTATATGGCTCAAATGCACAGCGAGAGATATAATGTAGTTGGCAAGACTGAGAATGTGCACAAGTATCTCTTATGGCATACATTTTATGTATTCAACATTTAGCAGAAATCTACTGAATGCCATGGAAGTTACAGGCAGGTAATCATGGAACATATAAACGCACGTAGAATTATTTTGGTAACACTGATAGGGTAGTAGGTAACACATGCAAAAAAGGAAAAAAAAATTACGAGCCTTACAGTTGTCGCATATGATGTGTAACATCTGACATAGAAGAAACCTCACGTGAAATTGTTGATACGCCGGTATTTTATACTATTATTGGCACAAATATTAATCTTTTGTAAAAGGGAGTGTTTTACAGATATTGTAGTTGATGATACGGAACTCATTTTATTAGATGATTTGTAGCTTCCACCAGCACTAGCCTAAATAAAGAATACGATATGGATCAACTAAATTAATAAACGCGACACCGCTCATAACCTCATTCCTTATAAACAGGTCCTCTTCATGCACAGACCAACACGTAATTTCATATGGATTCTGTTAAAATGAGTCATATTGATATAATAAATATTGTTTAAAATGATAATCTGGTAGCAAAAATATCTACCCCGCCCAGGATTCGAACCCAAGATCTCTAGATTCAGTCATACGCAATAACCCCACGGCTATTTCGACTACACAAGTATTATGCACAAGATGGTGACTTATTTCCACGTTCCAATAATACTGCATTACGGAATTAAGTTCCATTTATATTTTGCTTGTTTCGATAATGTTCCTGAGTGACATTGAGTTTAAAATGCCTTATGCCAATGCAATGCCGACTACTTACAATGTTTGATATTAAGGCATTTTACCATTTAAATACTGATACGAAGACTTCGAACATGTACCATGCCATTTGTTTAAATCACTTGACACCAGAGTTCGCATGAGCGTTTTCCGTTCAGTATGTCATGTACATTCCACATGGCTGAGAGTGCGTCATGGTATCAATTTTCGACATCGCGCGCTGATTGTTTCTCTTACCAGTGCCAGCTGGATCGATCGATCGAGTTGGCAGTGCGTCTTATACTTCCGTTCGATACATCACTGCCAGCTAGGGTACACTTCCATTCGATCGATCGAGCGGGCAGTGCATACTTCCGTTGTCCACCACTGCCAGCTAGTACACTTCCGTTTGATCGATCAAGCGGGGAGTGCATACTTCCGTTGTCCACCACTGCCAGCTAGTACACTTCCGTTTGATCGATCGAGCGGGCAGTGCATACTTCCGTTTGATCCACCACTGCCAGCTCGATCGTTTCGATCCACTTCCGTCCCCAATTTTCAAAATCACCCCCACAAAACTATCCAGCAACCGAGCGGGAAGATGTTACACATCAAAAATTACAAGCCTTACAGTAATCGCATATGATGTGTAACATCTGACATGTTATTCCAATAATTCCATATTACTTACTCGCATGTTTTAAAGAATGAACTCATAGTGCTACCTTGTGCCAGAAAACATGAAAGGATTCTCCAATGCATCTGCAGTAGTGACATATACCTGCAACTGTATGCGGGAGCAATCCACTGCCTACTTGATGCGAGCTGCGCTTTATACCGGCCAGTTAGTGAACCCATGCCAGCGGTGTTATTGAAAATGGCCTCTTATTGCCGATATAGCACACTGCCAGGTATAGGCGCGATTAAAAATTAGGTGTGCAGTAGGTATATTAAATGCGTTTCTCCCAGTGATACGTTTAGACCAACCAAATAGCTTAATATGATAAAAGTGGAAACTCTCGCCACTTAACACGCAGAGCAGCGGCGACAGCACATAGTGCTACTATCTAGCGGCTCGAATAGACAACTACCGGAATGAACTATTGGAGTTTATCACAATTCGACTTAAAAAAAAGCAAAGGAATACTGATTTTTAGTGCTTTGCGTACTTATTGCTATATAATATAAGGAAGGGAGATGGGCGTTGATCCGAAAGGGGCAGCAATAAGAATGAAATACATGTACAGTATATTGTCATTAAAACATTAAATCGTTATTTTATGACAGCAGTTTGACTAGTCTACAGATATTTCCAAAAGCAAATTACATTAGCCTACACGTGAAATATCTTATTGAGCTTGATATTTTTAGTGGAAAGATTTTTCACTGATGAATCATTAGTTCTATTCACATATGCCTTTTATGCTGGCTGCGTGGCTCAGAGGTAACGATCTCACCAGGTGTTCCCAAGGTTGCAGGATCGAATCCTGGCACTGCCAGTTGGGAGAGTGCTCAAATGCGAGGGAGCCGTGTCAGTAGTTTTACTGGCACGTTAAATATTCCCTTCGGGGCGAAATTCGGTACCCCGGCGTCTCTAAAAGTCGCAGTACTTAACAGGGACGTAAAACCAATGAAAATTAAAATTAAACACATACCGTAAGCCTTAATAGTGACTTTGAAATACTTGTCAGTCAGTAATTTCGTACAGCTATTACAGATACCTTCATTAGAGTCATTAATTGATAGAAAACAACCAGTTAATCTGCTTCCAATCAGATGGGTGCTTTCAGATGAAAAATGGCAAAAACTATCTCCATGTTCATGACATTTTGGCAGTCAAACCCCCCACACACATTTGGAAACAGCATTGTGGAGTTATCTACTCTTCACAACCCACTGAGCACAATTTGGAAAGGATTAAATGGATAGGTTTAATCACAACAATGTTTTAAAGAAAGACAGAGGCGCCCCTAGCAATATTTTCAGGTGGTGCAAGATCCCCCTCCCCTGTGGAGACTAAGTATAACGAACATTTTTTACATTATTTATAACTATTATTTTAATATTTTAATATTAAACAATAAAGTTCGTTTTTAGTCGCGCTTAGACCAGGCTAGGCATGATCATTATCTATATAAAAGGAAATATGCCTAATATGATGGTGTTACGGCTGTGAGTTTGTTTCATGGCTCGCCGCATGAGTCACAACTGCCCCAGGGCTGGGCAGTGCTCTGCCTCAGTGTATTGCGTGCGCCTTATGCAACAGGACTACTAGGACAAAGGGATGGTCCAGAATATTCGTGACCCAGCCAGCGATGGAAAACTCGAGAAGCCGTGAACCCTGGATGGGTCTAGAAGCATTTATTGAGTCACCGGCCTGCTATATAAGAGCGACCTGTCAAGCAGTGAGTGTGTGTTTTACGAGCTAGTGCGAGCGTTTATCCTGAGCAACAGAAGTGTGGTGACTTGCGAAACCCGAAGTGAAGCCGATTCTCTTGACAGCGAGGGAGTGAGAAGCATACAGGGGACTGCCTGTGTTTTGAGCGAGTGTGATTTCACTGAGCGACAGAGGTATTGTGGAGAAGTGCCGTGCGAGTTTCGAAATCCAGTGACATTGTTTCCCAGCTTGTGGACAGCGAAGCAGCGTGTAGCAGGTTATCGTAAGTAACTGTAGTTTGTGTACATAAGGAAGAGGTGCAGGTATTCCACGGGTCTCATTAGTGGAGGATTAGCTGCAAGACTAAGTGAAAGGGGCAAGAGCGCTCCATAAGGAAGAGACTTGAGGAAACTGGAGTAAGGTTCTAATTGCTTGTATTTGCTGTTGAGTGGTGTATCTTTCTGGCCGCAATAAAGTTAATTATTTCTTTAAAGGAACAATCTGTGTTGTGCTTCAACCCACCGTAATCCAGTTAACAAACTGCCACTAGGGGGGAGGCACGTAATAACTGGTGTCAGAAGCCGGATTACGAACTCAAGCACAAGCACAACACCTGACGGTCCTGGTTTCAAAACCCGAGCAGGTCATTTCTCTCTAATTTTCCTGTGAGTGCATGCCCTTTACAAGACAAACAACCAAAATGGAAGCGCAATTTGCAGCATTGCTAGAAAAGTTAAGTGGCATGGAAGCCAAGATGGAAAACGGCCAGAAGAAATTAGCCAAGGACCTGAAGGATGACCTGAAGAAGATGGAAGACGGCCAGAAGAAGATGGAGGACGGCCAGAAGAAGATGGAGGACGGCCAGAAGAAGTTAGCCGAGGACCTAACTGCCAAACTAGAAGACGGCCAGAAGAAGATGGAAGACGGTCAAAATAAGCTAGCGGAGGACCTGAAGAGGATAGAGGACGGCCAGAAGAAGATGGAAGACGGTCAGAATAAGTTGACACAGAACCTGAAGAAATTAGAACTGGGTCTGCGTGAAGAAGTCACGGCAGTGGAAAAGAAGTTCGACGCCTTACAAGTGGAAGTTGCCGAGCTGCGCCAACGCCCGCTGATGGGGGTGGAGGAGAAATTCAACGCCTTACAAAAGGAAGTTGCCGAGCTGCGCCAACGCCCACTGACGGGGGTGGAAGAGAAATTCAACGCTCTACAAGAGGAAGTTGCCGAGCTGCGCCAACGCCCGCCCACCGTTACACCGGGAATATCAGGAACGGGACATAGCAGAGTAACGCCCCCAACCTTCAACGGAAAGGCCCCGTGGAGCACCTACTTACGTCAGTTCAAGGCGGCCTGTTCCATAAATAACTGGAACAACACAGAAAAGGCTACAGCTCTCATTGTAGCGCTGAGAGGTGACGCCCTTAACGTCCTTCAGGCCATCCCGACTGGATCCCAGGAATACGCTTCACTGATCGCCCATATGGAGTCCCGATATGGAGATAGCCATCTTCAGCAGGCCTACCAGATGCAGCTCCGGACCCGGGTACAGAAGAACGCGGAAACCCTGCAGGAGTTCGAGATGGACATCGCACGCCTCGTAAGGCTCGCCTATCCAACAGCGCCGGCCGACTTTCTGGAACAGATTGCGACGCAGACCTTCACCGACGGGCTACGGGACTCGGACACTCAACAGGCGCTGCGACTCGCGCGCAATAAGACCCTGGCACTTGAGTTCGAGACGGCAAAACAGGCATCTAGAATGCACGCGCGGGTGCGTCAAGTGGACGTCGACGAACCAGCAAAAACCAACGAGACCAAGCCCCTGGCCGACGAATTGATGGAGGCGCTAAGCCGTTTCTTCGATAGTCGCGGCACTACCAGCAACGACACAGCCGGAAGACAACCGGAGAGGCGGCCCGGAAGAGGACTACTGACCTGCTGAGCCTGCGGTAAGAAAGGCCACCTGAGCAAGGACTGCGGTGATCGCCGCCACCGAGGGTATCCGACGGGAAATCAGTCGTCTGAATACCGCGCGGCCCAGGGAAACGAGTATTAGCCAGCCTTGTGGGTCAAAGGTTGGCTTGTGACAGTCGTCAAGCCCCGGCAGTCCAAGTGCGTGTGACGAAGTTACGGAGTGACAATAGCAACCTGATGGTCGACGGAGTCGTCAACGGAGTGAGCTGGCCCATGCTGATCGACACGGGAGCGTCGAGGACCATCGTCAATCCCACCGCGATCCCGAAGTGGAGAGTGCAACCCACACAAAGGAACCTCTAGCTAATAACCACGACTGGAGAGACCGCACCGGTACATAGCGAAACATCACTGGAGCTCGTCATTGGTCGACGGGCGGTGAAGCATCCAGTGCTTGTGGCTGACGTATCAATCGAAGTGATCATTGGACTGGACTTCCTGGACCAGAACAACATAATCTTGGACCTGAGTACCAACACTCTGCACTTAAGAGGTGAGGTACTTGCTTTGCAACCAGCACACGAGGCCGTCACCGCATGACGAGTAAGGCTGAGAGAGGACGTCATCGTTCCCGCCAGGACGGAGGTCAGTGCCGCCGTAATTGTCAACGGAACTGCTGAGGGAGTGGCGGCTGTCATCGAGCCAAAATATGAGGACATCCAGACAAAAAGATTGCTAGTTGCCAAGACCCTCATCAACACGACGTCTCGGCCGTACGTCCGCCTGTACAACCTGAACGACTACGACATTACGGAGCACCGAGACACCAACCTAGGAGTCTGCGAGCCCGTTACCTGGATTGCCCGCATCACAGATACGACGGACGGACACCTGCAGACGGACAACCGAAGAACACGCGCACTGCCAGAAGAACTACAGAAGCTGTACCAAGGATCCCAGGACCATTTAGACGAGGAACAATCACGCCAACTTCAGGACCTGCTACGCGAATTCCAGGACGTCTTCTCCGTGGGGAGCAAAGACTTCGGCAGGACAATCTTGGTCCAGCACAGAATCAACGTTGGGGACAGCGCACCGATTAGGGCCACATTCCGAAGTGTCCCGCTCGCCAAGCAAGCCGAAGTCGAGCGGATGGTAGAAGAGATGAAGCAGCCAGGGGTGATCGAGCCATCACATAGTCCTTGGAGTTCTCCGGTCGTGCTTGTGAAGAAGAAGGACGGTTCCACCAGATTCTGCGTGGACTACAGGCGGGTGAACGACGTCACGAAGAAGGACAGCTACCCTCTACCCCGGATCTACGATACGCTGGTCACCATATCAGGATCAAGATGGTTTTCCACCTTGGATTTGAAGAGTGGCTACTGGCAGGTGGAGGTCCACCCTAAGGACCGCGAGAAAACGGTGTTCTCTGTGGGCAGCGGGCTCTGGCAGTTCACCGTCATGCCATTCGGTCTGTGCAACGCCCCTGCGACCTTCGAAAAGCTAATGGAGTCCATTCTGAGGGGACTACACTGGAAGGCCTGCCTGGTCTACCTAGACGACGTCATCGTTCTGGGAAAAAGCTTCGAGGTGCACTACAGCAACCTGAAGGAGATCTTTATGAAACTACGGGCTGCCCAGCTGAAGTTGAGCGCCAAGAAGTGTCAGCTCTTCCAGAAGCAGGTCCAGTACCTTGGGCATATTGTCTCCGAGGAAGGGGTGCGCACCGACCCAGAAAAGACCGCAGCTGTGAGTGAGTGGCCAGTTCCGAAGGACAAGTCCCAACTACGAAGCTTCCTGGGACTCTGCACATATTACCGTCGCTTCGTGAGAGGATTCGCCGACATCGCCAAACCACTGCATCGACTGACTGAGAAGGACCAACTCTTCACGTGGACAGCAGAATGCCACAGTGCCTTCGAACAACTCAAGCAGGCTCTGTGCACCGCGCCTATTCTGGCCTACCCCAGACCTGGAACAAGGTTCGTCGTCGATACCGATGCCAGCGACTTTGGTATAGGGGGAATCCTGTCGCAAATAGTGGACGGCGAGGAGAGAGTAGTGGCCTACTTCAGCAAAGCCTTGTCAAAGCCAGAGAGGAACTACTGCGTCACCAGGAAGAAACTGCTCGCCATCGCGAAGACCATCGAACACTTCCACAAGTACCTGTACGGGCAAGAATTTCTCATCAGGACCGACCATGCATCCCTGCTGTGGCTCCTGAACTTGAAACAGCCCGAGGGTCAACTCGCGCGGTGGTTAGAGAGGCTTCAACAGTACAACTTCGAGATCCAGCACAGGAAAGGCCAACTGCATTCTAAAGCCGACGCCCTGTCACGAAGACCGTGCCCCGAAGACTGCACCTTCTGTACTAGGAGGGAGGAGAACACCGGGATACCGTGCTGACGGAGTACTGTGGAACTTCAAGGGAACTGGAGCTGCGAATCTTTCACGCGGGCACAAGCAGAAGATGATGACCTGGGACTGATAGCCGAATGGGAGAGGGCCTGTGTCCCCAGACCCGGGTGGAACATTGTGAGTGGCTGCAGCCCAAAGCTTAAGTCCTACTGGGCGCAGTGGGACTCGCTGATTGTAAGGGATGGCCTCATCTGCCGCACCTGGGAGAGCACCGACGGGAAGACATCTCGGGAACAAGTCGTCGTTCCAAAGGCTATGACGGAGGAAGTCCTGAAGGAAGTCCATGGAGGAACATCTGGTGGACACCTAGGGATAAAGAAGACCCTGGAGAAGCTGAGAGAGTGGTTCTACTGGATCGGATGCCGAACTGACGTGGAGAACCACTGCGCGAGGTGCCACGATTGCGCAGCCAGCAAGGGCCCAGGACGAAGACAACGGGGTCCACTGAAGACCTACAACGTGGGCGGCCCCATGGAGAGAGTGGCCATCGATGTTGCCGGGCCATTCCCGTTAAGCGAGGCAGGGAACCGCTACATATTGGTCGTCAGCGACTACTTTACCAAATGGCCGGAGGCGTATGGGCTCCCTAACCAAGAAGCCGGGACGATCGCAGAGACCCTGGTGAAGAAATTCGTCAGCCGGTACGGAGTACCCCTGGAGCTGCACTCCGACCAAGGGAGGAACTTCGAGTCGCAGGTGTTCCAGAACCTATGCCAGCTGCTGGGAATCCGGAAGACAAGGACAACGCCGCTACACCCTCAGTCCAACGGGATGGTACAGCGATTCAATCGCACCATCGAGAACCATCTCCGAATAGTCGTCAGCGAGCACCAGAGGGATTGGGACAAACATCTTCCACTATTTCTCCTGGCCTACCGCGCCGCCGTGCATGAAGCCACCGGGTGCACACCAGCCCGGGCCATGTTTGGGAGGGAGCTCCGTCTACCTGTCGATCTTGCCTTCGGCCGACCTGGGAATGATCCGGTCCCGGTAAGCCAGTATTGTCAAGAACTGGTCGACCAACTGGAGGACGTGCACGCGTTCGCGAGGAGGAAACTGCGGATCGAGACCGACCGAATGAAGACCCGATACGACCAACAGACGGATGCCGGCGGATTCCACGATGACGACCTGGTCTGGCTCTTCAACCCATTACGGAAGAAAGGCCTGTCACCCAAACTGCAGAAGTCTTGGGAGGGCCCGTACCGAGTCGTGAAACGGATCAACGATGTCGTCTACAGGATCCAGCGGAGCCCGAGGGCGAAGATGAAGATCGTGCATCGAGATCGCCTGGCAGCCTACGGAGGGACACAGACGGACCAATGATTGATCGGGACGATCAGCCTTTTAGGAAGGGTGTGGTGTTACGGCTGTGAGTTTGTTTCATCGCTCGCCGCATGAGTCACAACTGCCCCAGGGCTGGGCTGTGCTCTGCCTCAGTGTATTGCGTGCGCCTTATGTAACAGGACTACTAGGACAAAGGGATGGTCCAGAATATTCGTGACCCAGCCAGCGATGGAAACCTCGAGAAGCGGTGAACCCTGGATGGGTCTAGAAGCATTTATTGAGTCACCGGCCTGCTATATAAGAGCGACCTGTCAAGCAGTGAGTGTGTGTTTTTCGAGCTAGTGCGAGCGTTTATCCTGAGCGACAGAAGTGTGGTGACTTGCGAAACCCCTAGTGAAGCCGATTCTCTTGACAGCGAGGGAGTGAGAAGCATACAGGGGACTGCCTGTGTTTTGAGCGAGTGTGATTTCACTGAGCGACAGAGGTATTGTGGTGAAGTGCCGTGCGAGTTACGAAATCCAGTGACATTGTTTCCCAGCTTGTGGACAGCGAAGCGGT
Organism: Meconema thalassinum; assembly: GCA_946902985.2. Taxonomy (NCBI): domain Eukaryota; kingdom Metazoa; phylum Arthropoda; class Insecta; order Orthoptera; family Tettigoniidae; genus Meconema; species Meconema thalassinum. The sequence continues at coordinate 385,425,481 of OX336389.2, forward strand.
GTGTAGCAGGTTATCGTAAGTAACTGTAGTTTGTGTACATAAGGAAGAGGTGCAGGTATTCCACGGGTCTCATTAGTGGAGGATTAGCTGCATGACTAAGTGAAAGAGGCAAGAGCGCTCCATAAGGAAGAGACTTGAGGAAACTGGAGTAAGGTTCTAATTGCTTGTATTTGCTGTTGAGTGGTGTATCTTTCTGGCCGCAATAAAGTTAATTATTTCTTTAAAGGAACAATCTGTGATGTGCTTCAACCCACCGTAATCCAGTTAACAAAAGTGCCACTAGGGGGGGTGGCACGTAACAACACCAATTTCTTATATTACATAACACCACCTTAGTAAAGTAGTAACGTTCTAACAGTACCGGTAAGTCAAGTTTCAATTTCACGCGTAGCTTGTAACACAGACAAAAATCACAATCCACATGCACCCGCACACGATTGAACGCCAAGAAAACAGGTGGCGGACAGAACCCTAGATATGGTTCCAACTCGTTAATACTTATACAACGTTATGTGAGAATTTCACGTTATACTGTATGTCTATACCATTGAAATGCACGCACTCCAGCTCACTTACAGTCTATATAGAATTAATTTTGACGGGTAGGGTTAAGTAGTATGCTAATAAGCCGATTGGGTTTTATTTTTATGCGCTGTCAAACTATCTTTGCATATTCTGCGCCTCCCATATGACAGCGCACGGTGTGGTCGCATCACCCTCACCACCCTAGGGCTGTCCCTGAGAAAGTATGCTATGCTCAGATTAATAGAAAAAAATACAAGCACGTAAACATTAGCAGGTATACTCACAACTGTTTGTTTTGAGGAAATCTGTAAAATGACTTGGGATCACTTTGTATTTTGTAATGAAAACACCCATACATAGCCCAAAAGTTACACTTCTAACATGTGCAGATAAACTTGCCAGCTGATTGAAATCGAGTTCGTAGTTGTCAGCGCGAACCACTAGATGGCACGCATAATCGGTGTCGCCAGTTTCTCGTGAGGGTTTCCACTATTATCGTATTAAGCTATTTGGACCAACGAAGTTTCAATTATTGTTAGTAGTCGGCGTTAATATACTGAATTCCTACGTTGTTTTGGAGTGTTGGTTGATGCGACATAGCACTCGAGGTATCGAGTGCTTACATTAAATAAGAATAGAGCAAAAGTATGAAGATTTAATTGTTTTCAGCAAATATGATATAATGAATATTTTCACACCAAAGAACGACAACTTGAAGATGATTTATTGTAAGAATTTCTTTAATGGGGCCTTCAAACCTTGAGGTAAACCGTATGCGATTTACATTCCACATAGTCACATGGCTTACAGTACGTCGTTGCACCGATCTCCGCCACCACGCGCGCTCATTGTTTCCGTCCCATCCACTCCCGTCCCATCCACTTCCGTCTCTTTTCCAAAATCACTTCCACAAATATGTCCAACTACCGAGTGCCACAAAAATATCCAGATACCGAGTGGAAAGATGTTACACATCAAAAATACATGTGTTAATACAGTAGATCTTGGCGAGTAGATTAAAATGTTGACAGTTACGTGTCTGTAGCTTGTACCGTTCAAGACAAAAATCGTATTTGTAGAAGTGCAACATTGTGGCTGAGTGTAGGCCTATAGCTTCCTGGCTGGCTGCGTGGCTCTGCAGTAACGTTCTCGCCTCTATGCCCAAGGTTGAAGGATCAAATCCCGGCGCAGTCAGTTGGCATTTGAGGGTGCGCAACTGCGAGGGAGCCGTCTCAGTAGATTTACTGGCACGTTAAAGATCCCATTCGGGGTAAAATTCCAGCACCCCAGCGCAGCGTCTCTAAAAGCCACAGTAGTTAACAGGGACATAAAATCAATATTATTATTATTATTATTATATTTAGCTTCCTCAGTAGCGCATCCAGGTAGCTCGCTCAGTCCGGCTGTGCTATTCCCAAGGTCATGCGTAGGATGTAATGTAAATAAATATTGTGGGCTTTTCCCTTGGCAGGGGAATTACATAATGCCTCAAGCGTGTTGTGTGACCATTGTAGGGTGTAACTTAACGCTTTGTTTTAAATGTAGTAGTATTGGTAGTTATTTCATTCAGAGGCTTGAGACTTGTGGTCAACATCCCTGTGTTACTGATGTCTGATAACCTGTGTTACTGCAGTGTCTGTAATCGTATGTACATTTGTTGTGTGGGTTCGTATTGGAAAAGTAGTGTCCGTGGCTTGAATAACTGTATCATCGCGGTGTTCACCTGGAGTGGATGTGGGAAACCGCGGAAAATCACTTCAAGGATATCCAAGAGAGGGACTTGAACACACATACAAAATGTGGCTGAAGTCCAATAGAATAATATGGATGGAACATGCAGTTAAACATTTAAAATATCAGTACCCTTAGAATCATGTTGGTAACACTGTCATATATGTGTTGCTGAAAATTAATCTGAAGCATTATGATCTATTTAACCCCTAGGTGCTAGGATCAAAGGATTCACGAGAACAACATTACGAGGAGTAAGGATATGGCAATATTTCGGCAGTTACCAGTCATTAAATGGAGAAAGTCATCAAAATTAGGAAAATAACAAATCCAGGATCTCATCGAGCCAGCGGAATAAAGAGTTGCTATGAAATATTTCGGTGCCGGTATGTCGGGAGTGGGAGTGACCGTTACACACACAATGGAGCCCGTCGATGTTAGCGACCGCATTTCCTTGAGCGGAGATTCGCCCGGGAATCCGAGACAAACGTCCCGAGGGCTGAGTCACTGCCATCGTTATGTCGGTTGCTGGATAGATTTGTGGGAGTGATTTTGAAAATTGGGGACGGAAGTGAATCGGGCGGAAGTGGATCGAACGGAAGTGGATCGGACGGAAGTGAAGACGCACTGCCAGAAAAATGGGATGGAAGTGAATCGGGCTCAGAACATTTTTGTTAAACACAACAACAACAAAAAACTGAAAAATTACTGTCTCTATAGCACTTTCTAGAATGAATATCTTAACACATGTATAAAGTGTGGAACCATTTAGAATATCCTAATCTAAGTGTCATAATTTCAGTCAGTATTAAGCTACTGTTGTGTGAGCCTCCGTGGCTTAGGCGGCAGCACGCCGGCCTCTCACCGCTGGGTCCGTGGTTCAAATCCCGGTCACTCCATGTGAGATCTGTGCTGGACAAAACGGAGGCAGGCAGGTTTTTCTCCGGGTACTCCGGTTTTCCCTGTCAAAATTTCATTCCAGCAACACTCTCCACTATCATTTCATTTCATCTGTCATTCATTTAATCGTTGCCCCAGAGGAGTGCGTCAGGCCTCGGCAGCCGGCACAGTTCATATCCTCGCCGCTAGATGGGGGCTTCATTCATTCCATTCCTGACCCGGTCGGAGACTGGAAGCAGGCTGTGGATTTTCATTCATTAAGCTACTGTTGTAATATCAGCACTAGATGTTAACCTCTTATTGTGTAAGCTACAGTACAGAAAGTTAATACCTAATGTAGCCTCGTACCAAGTTAGGTGTGAACGATAATATAATGAGATTCAACTTACAATATTATTTACAGGTAATCACACCAAAAAATCTGTCCTAAAATGTAGACCTATGTACAGTATATATGATCTCAAGGGAAACTACTCATAATTTGTAGATCACAAGTTTATCATTCTTTATCTGATCAATTCTAATCGTCACTATTCACCACTTTAAGGTTAAATGCCTGAGAAAACCCAACATCACTCTAGGCTATTCAACAAATCACATTCTAAACTATTTCTGGCTCATGATATGATGCACAACGTAACCAATCTCTAACTGTAATCAATGCACAGAACACCTCTTGTGTGACCTAAACAGAGCCTAACCTAACAGCACACATTTTCAATTACTCAATCTAACTTGGCTATTGCATCAGGAATTTACCATGGATTGTAATCTAGAAATCAGGTAGATAGGTTGCTAACAATCCCATTAATGTAAATACAGCAGCCTACATAAATGCTACCACATGAAAATTATGTTCACTTGAGGTTGAACGGGACACATCTTGGATAGACTTCAAACTATGCTGAATAATACCGTACTGATTTGCATAAGTAAGCCCTAACATGTAATTTAACCTCAGCATTTACATGTTAGAAATCTTTCCAGTCCTAGCATAGGCTGGCTTTTCGAACTTCATACTATAATATTGAAACCATATTATTAACTTATAAATTACCATCAAGACGAGTAGCCTAGGCCTAAAGGTAGCTCTTATCTCCCGAAGTATCTTACTTTCAGGGAAATGTTTAACACACACTCTCGTCTTCCCTGTAATGTGCAAATCTTTTCTAGGACTTTTAAGTATTCATTGCTTTCTTAAATTTTCGTCGGTGGGGATGGAAAAACAAGGCATATAACCTAATTATATCCATCATAATAGCCTAGTTGTTTTTGCACCCGGTAACACAACTACGTTTTGGCATTCCAGGGACCATGGAAGGAATAATTGTTTCAATGAATAAATATAATTGTATTACCGGTACCGTACCATCCAAAAAACCAGCATTAGTCGAAAATAAGCGATGTAAAGCTCCTAACTGAACCATAACCTTAATAAGTGTGGTGGCAAACATGCAACTCAAACATTTTGTAGATATAGGCTAAGTACCTACCTACGAAATGAACATTTGCCTCAGAAAACAAACGGAGTACCGTAATCCTCATTCTGGATGACGTAAGTAGTAGCGTTCTTACGTATTGCTTTTAACTCGGATACTAACTAAATTGTATAAACAACACAGCACAAACCACTCACAGTAAAGCATAATGGTCGTTACCCATCCACCCTTAGCGATCAGCTGATCACAATGGTAATGGCCGCTGCCTGATGGCCTGTACATTACGATGGCAGTGGCTGAGTAGACCCCGATGTCGAGCTACAGGGAAGAACTGTGTGACGTCATAATGATGAAATAAGATGATTACATGAAACTGAAACAAGAAATTGGTCACAAAAATATGGGGATTATTATAAGGTTATGCATTCCTGTAATACATCATTATTTGGAATATTACCCGTCTAGATCAGAACGCTAAATACCCTTCCAACCACGAGTCTACCTTATTTGACCAGTGGGTCACTTGATAGGGGAATCCCCTTTGAGGCAAAAGAGTCCAAATAACGCTATTTAGATTACAATAATGAATCGTATGATCGGATTTGAAATTCGCACACACCATTGTGATAAGCGTAGTCCACTCTACCTTTCATAAATCCCATGCCAATTTGATTATCCTCTACAACTATTTCATACGGTACCTAATTTCGCACTATACTTTATAAATTTGTGGCAGAATTTCATCTACCCATGCTGCATTTTGACGTTTTAGTTTGTTTACCATCCTCTCTACTTCTTCAACCGTGATTGTATTCCCGTCCTCATTCTCCTTCTTCATAATATCAAAATATGGGACAGTGCTAGACGTGTTTCCATTTACATCTAGCAAGTTTTCGAATGTTTTTGATATATTCCCAGTGCTTCCTTGGCACCTACAATGCATTTCCCAGAATTTTGCAAAGCACTCCATTTCTGAGTTATTTTTATAAGATTCCAGAACGTATTTCATGTCTCCTGACTAGAAGTGTCCTATAATGCCCTTTGGAGATGTATCTGTCTGGCGAATTCCTTGTTTGGAGCCACTTAGGGTAAGTTTTTTTTTTTTAAGGTGTAACATCTTTCCGATCGGTTGCTGGATAGATTTGTGGGAGTGATTTTGAAAATTGGGGACGGAAGTGAATCGGGCGGAAGTGGATCGAACGGAAGTGGATCGGACGGAAGTGAAGACGCACTGCCAGAAAAATGGGATGGAAGTGAATCGGGCGGAAGTGTATCGGACGGAAGTGAAGACGCACTGCCAGGTGGATGTACAATTGAAAATGTGTGTATTGGAAACAAGGCAGTGTGTGCTCTGTAGCACGAGAATGTTATGGCAATACAGTAGGCAGTGCATTTAGCAGGCACTGGTTTGACGAGCACAGTGGCAAATGTTTCACCGATTTTCATTTGTCATTGAGCAGTTTATGAAGCTTCACGTTCAAGGTTGAATATCACATGGGCTAGGACAAAGAAGACAAATTACATTTAAGTAAGCGGCATTATTGTCAAGCTGTGGGTGAGTAGTCAAATATTAAATGCATAACAGAATGTTGTTATATGAGTGGTATAAAAGCTGTATTTTCATCATATGTGAGACTAGGTCATTTCATGATTGTAGGAAGCCATGTTTTGATTGTTAACGATGAACTTTATGAGAGCCTTGATAATAATGAATGTTATAGTCATTGAGGAATGGGCTCAGAGTATTTGAGAGTACTGTCGACGCTGTGTGTCACTTTGTTATTATGAATTATTAATGTAAAAGGAAGGAAGCTTGTAGTTTAGCGTGTCCGTTAATCTCACGATCATGATCCACGGTACCTTCCTTCTACGTGGAATGCGAACCACAGGACATGGCATTTCAATTCGAAAATCTCACATGTATTGACCGGGAATCAAACCCGGTCTACCTTGGTGAGAGACTAACAGCTTGACCGCTGTGCCACAAATGTGACAGTAGCATAATCTCCAATTCAATCTATACATTCATCATAGTACCAGTATGAAAATGGAGTGTAAATTAACATTTTAAGAATGTCCAAGCTGTGTAGTATACGAGTAGGATAACATGTCAGATGTACACTTCATATGCGACTACTGTAAGGCTCGTATCTTTTTTTTAATATATATATACAAGCCGACTTCATTACGTCATTCCACCAGGATGTGTCCATTGTCCCATGGCATGTATTATGGCTTTGCTACTTCTAGCACTGCTCCCTTAAATTATCCTGACCACTCCGTTTCAATGTCCTGCGATACTTTAATATCTCCTCTTTGGAATTTGTCACCAGGTACCTAAAATTAAGGCCACGAACGCCCATTTCCCAATTCTCACCTCAATTATAAATACACGCCCAACTACAGACACCACACTTACACAGGTTGTTATATATGTTCTATACACACACACGGGGCTGAAGTAACCACAATAGCCAAGTCTCTACTCGAAACCGCGTTGTTGATTAGGAGCTTGGGACATCTTGGACATCAGCCCTGTGTAGTTCAGTGTGTGTTAAATTTGTCTGATAACCTGTATTTATGTGATGACTGTAGTAGTGTGTGTAGCTGTATTACGGATAGGGATGGGGTAGATGCCCCGGGACTTGAAATAAGGTACTACCGATATTTGCCTGGAGGGAGTATAGTAAAACACTGGGGAAAACCACACTCAGGATAGCAGCAGTCAATCCCGGGATTCGAACCTGCGTTCTCCAGCCTGTCTGCAGCTGCCCACGCGGTTGTGGTGCATGATTTAACGAGCACGGCTACGCCGCGGGACGAAAATGAAACAGTATATATTATATGCATTAATTTCAGTTTTTCATATCCTCGCCGCTAGATATCCTCATTCATTCCATTCCCTTACCCGGTCGCTCGACTGTAAGCAGGCTGTGGATTTTCATTTTCATTTCAGTTTTAGAAAAGATGTTTGTGTACTATATTAACATCAACCATCCGTCTACGTGTTGATTGACTGGAAAGCAATCTTTATATGCAGTAGATTCTAATGAGGCAACATGACTTCCAAGTTTCCTATCTGTACAAGTGAACTATAGAGAAGGCTAATTATAAAGGTCAATGTGCCTCGGGACTTAGTCCTCAGCACTCCCGGACTTGGAAATATGAAAAGGAAATGATATAAAAATTTGCTATTAATCATGTAGTGGCTGTGTAATCAATGAGCGATATAACTTAGAGGTCAGGATATGACTCACTGCTTGCCATGGCGTGACCACACTATGTTGTGTGCTACTTGCTATTTTCTGAGATAAAGTTTGGCTGCCAAGAACTACACTGAGGGGAGCACACGATCTTCTACCAAGAATTTAAAAAAGAAAAACAGGTTTGAATCTGGCCTTGGGGGATCAGTCTCACTCTCATTTTAACAACATTATGGTGTTTGAAGCCATTTTTCAATGTTGCCTTAGTAAACAAAAGTTTGGTGCTTTTTCAGTCGGTCAACAAGATTGTACCCAAATGAGATGGGTTATCCCCTAATCCTGAAAAAAAATACATGAGATTAATAAATACACTTGGATGACCAGTTTCGATCGTCAAGCGATCATCATCAGATCCATTACACATGATTTTATAGCCTAAGTGTAATGGATCTGATGATGATCGCTTGACGATCGAAACTGGTCATCCAAGTTTTTTGATGTGTAACATCTTTCCACTCGGTATCTGGATATTTTTGTGGCACTCGGTAGCTGGACATTTTTGTGGGAGTGATTTTGGAAAAGAGACGGAAGTGGATGGGACGGAAACAATGAGCGCGCGCGGTGGCGGAGATCGGTACAACGACGTACTGTAAGCCAAATGACTAGGTGGAATGTAAATCGCATACGGTTTACCTCAAGGTTTGGAGGCCCCATTAAAGAAATTGCTTCAATAAATCATCTTTAAATTGTCGTTCTTTGGTGTGAAAATATTCATTATAACATATTTGCTGAAAACAATTACAATTTATTAAATCTTCATACTTTTGCTGTATTCTTATTTAATGTAAGCACTCGATGCCTCGAGTGCTATATCGCATCAACCAACACTCCAAACAACGTAGGAATTCAGTATATTAACACCAACTACTAGCAATAATTGAAACTTCGTTGGTCCAAATAGATTAAACACTTAATCACTTTGTATTTTGTAATGAAAACACCCATACATAGTCCAAAAGTTACACTTCTAACATGTGCAGATAAACTTGCCAGCTGATTGAAATCGAGTTCGTGGTTGTCTGCGCGAACCGCTAGATGGCACGCATAATCGGTGTCACCAGTTTCTCGTGGGAGTTTCCACTATTATCATATTAAGCTATTTGGTTGGTCCAAACGTATCACTGGGAGAAACGCCTTTAATATACCTACTGCACACCTAATTTTTAATCGCGCCTATACTTGGCAGTGCGCTATATCGGCAATAAGAGGCCATTTTCAATAACACCGCTGGCATGGGTTCACTAACTGGCCGGTATAAAGCGCAGCTCGCATCAAGTAGGCAGTGGATTGCTCCCGCATACAGTTGCAGGTATATGTCACTACTGCAGATGCATTGGAGAATCCTTTCATGTTTGCTGGCACAAGGTAGCACTATGAGTTCATTCTTTAAAAAATGCGAGTAAGTAATGTGGAATTATTCGAATAACATGTCAGATGTTACACATCATATGCGCCTACTGTAAGGCTCGTAATTTTTTTTATTAATCTCATGTAATTCTTATTTGGTTACAATCGTGTTGACCGACTGAAAAGCACCAAACTTTTTGTTTTTTTCATTATAACAAATTGATTCAAATAATTAGAAACTGCTTGTTTTAACTTCTTTGAGGGGCTTGGAACATCTTGTTCATCAGCCCCGTATAGTTGGGTGTGTGTTGAACTAGTTTGATACGCTGTATTTCTGTGATGACTCTAGTAGTGACAGTGTATTCGGAACAGCGATGGGGTAGGTTCCCGGGGACTTGAAGAAAGGTACTATCCTGGCATTTACCTAGAGGGAGTGTGGATAAACCCGGGGTAAAACCACACTCAGGATAGCCGATGTCAGTACCAGGATTCGAACCTGCGACCTCTGGACTTGCTACAACTGCCAGTGTGACCGTGGTGCACAATTTTACGAGCAGAGCTATGTTGCGGGATAATTGGAAACTACTGTAAGTACTGTACAGTATACAGTATCCTTGAAACACATAGGCTCATTAGGGGCAGATGACCTCGCTGTTCCGCCCCTTAAAACAACAAATATTAACACAGACTCAGTAACACACCCTGAGAGGAGGCGGCAAGAAGTGTTCACTTCAACACACCTCTAGTCAGGATTCATAGCTAAGAGTTGTTCCATTTATGGGGCTTGGATATCGTGGTCATTTAGCCCCGTGTACTTGGGTGTGTGAAAATTTATCTGATAATCTGTGTTATTGTGGTGTCTGTAGTAATGTGTGTATTTGTAATTCAGACGAGGAATGGGAAGGAGGCGGCTGTGGCCTTAAGTTAGAAATCATCCCGGCATTTGCATGGTGTAGTAGTAGGAAACCATGGAAAACCACTCCAAATGTAGCTGAGGAGGGAATCGAACCCACCGCTTCTCAGCTTTGCCTCACGAGGCTCAGTGTACTCCGTTCCAGCCATCAGACTAGATTTAAATTTCATGGCAGAGCTGGAGATCGAACCCGGACCTCTAGAGTGACAGCCAAGAATACTAGCTGCTACATAACGAGGTAGTCTCATGGCTAAGGTTATATCGTTTGCCTTTGGTGAGGAAGGCTCCGGATTCGATGCCCGGTTGGGTCGTGGAATTTTACCTTCATACTGTCAATACCCCTGGCTCGAGGACTGAGTGTTTGTGACGTCATCATAACGCACAGATTATCCATGGGCGTCAACAAGAAATATCTAAACCAGGCCTCTCCGGAGGTCACACACCGTTACTATTACCTCATCCTCTAACCCGTAAGAGACGGAACATGGGGATAGGACTTAATTATACTTAAAAAAAATACAGACTTTATATTACGGCACAGCGAAAAGTGGACAGTTAAAGCGCTACAAGCAGCGGAGTGCGGACTCGGATAAACACACAGAGAAGCAATAGGGAACAATTTGTAAACTGGTTGTAAATATGGTCTACTAATTGCTCAATATTGGTGAAAACAAGGCAAAGTGCGCCCCAACAGATCACGGCTAGGTGGCTTCGGAAACGAAACGTTGAAATTGACGCCTTGATCGCCTGGTGACGTAACATTAATAATTCTACGCACAAGGTACTGAGCCCGAATAGCTCATGCTGGTGATAGCTTGTACGAGAACCATGGAATTTATAATGTTCAAGAATTATGAACGCATCCCAGATGTATGCCACTACATCTGATGTTCTTTTGACTTTATTAAGAAGCTATGAAAATTACCTAACATGATCAAAGAAGTTTCTTTGATGTGCAATCTAGAATTTATAATAAGGAGTCATGCAGCATAATTAGCCACATTTTCATGGGCTTATAAGATTTATTTATGGTTTACAACCGAAGGTATACCACCGCAGACACGCGGAAGGACTTGGAAGTGATAGAACTGAGTACACCTACTTCCGTGAAGGAATGACTCTAATCCGTACTCGCATGGCGAGCAGACGTCATTTGTGAAGGTCCAAGGTAACCCAATATTAGCATCATCGTTATCAAAATTTGAGAAGTGAACACGACCAATGTATTTATTTTAGCACGAAGTGTGCTTGTGACGCGAAACAGTCCGTCGAATATCTTGAATTTTGTGATATTTCCACTAAGTGAAGTGATCGACCACATGGTTGCAGCATGTTTAATGGCTGACCAGTGTGACAAGTGATTTATGTACCAGCGATACACAAGTGAAAATCTAGTCGAAATATTCATCAGTTTATGTGCAATATTGTTGAGCCGTGCAAAGGCCGAATTTAAAACGACTAAGATTACGCTGATGCACTTAGATAAAATATCTACCACATGTGAAGTAACTTCAGTGAAACGACACGTGCTTTGTGTCAAATCTAGCTTCTGTGATTTAAGCAGACAAGGCCATTTTTGAATATAGTCTGCTATCTACAAAGTGTAAAAGCAGTGAATTTAACATACGCTAGAAGCAGTGTCTACGATTCTACAAATTCTACGATTAAACCAAGATGCCTTCATTCAACCATGTGCTGAGGCATAATTGTACTGTACTAAAGAAGAAGATGACAATGGCTTAAATATCCAAATGGGAGGAATGCCTGACATCTAAGCCACACTACGACTATGGAGAACCACCAGTGGATAACCACGCTTATAGCCAAGCAGAGAAGATATCTGTGGATTGCCAGGACAAAAGGCAAAATCCTCAATCCTCGTGTCTGGATAATGAACTGCAATAGCTGTGAGTCATGATCTTATAATCTATTTATGTACGGTGGATGGTCATGGGTGGATTAGTTTGAAGCATCCGTAACTTATTGTCAGTCATCAAGGTAGGGATATTTTCATTCTTTTTGACCACCTTCTTATGGTGATTTTCACGCTTCTAAATGCTTCTTTGCATTTCGTTAGTCGACAGAGAGTTAGTCACCTGACTGTGTGCGTTCACACGGTGCAACATTGTTTTTGAAAGGTAATTCCGCATGACGGAAGATCAATTTAGTCAATTTGTGACAGGGGCATATTTTTAATTCAGCTCCAGCTGATTATTTGTCAAGTTTTCTGAAGTCCCCTTTTTCTATTATTTTGTACGCCACTGACGTCTATTATTTAACATTTAAGACGTATCATTTAGGCATGGAAAGGATCCAGCCCACATTATTATTGTGAAGTACATTTTTCCAAGAGTGAGCAGCTTGCCACCAGAATTAAGATGAATTCACATCGCTTTTAAATGAGTCAAGTAATGTTTTGAACTTACTCATAATTCCTATTACACGATAATCGTATCATTTCAATTATTTCCACCAGAGGCTAAGGTGTGAAGCCAGTATTTATTCTCATTTAAACGTGTTCTGTAGGCAGCACATATTTTGCTGTGAGCTTCAGTGGTGCTACACATTGTCAAAGACTTTCAACAGGAGAGAGATATCTTTCCGTTACGTTTATTTGGTTTTTAGAAGCCAAACATATCATTCTTACTGTAATTTATTCGTCTTTAACGACATAATAACCTTTCTTACATGTGTATAATCATATCGAGTGAATGCTAGGATCACTCAGTCTACGTTTATTGTGAATTTAATGTGTTTTAAATATCAGTGAAAGACGTTTCTTTGAGAACTCATTGACACGTCATAACGTGTATTGCAGAGCGCTGGAAGCATGATGACAGATGCTCGTCCAGTTCGCGCCTGTGACATTGCCCAAGGTTATTTACGATCTCTATTGTGAGACATTTGACTAACGACTTCATTTTTATTTTATTGTTTCTAGACCTTGCTAGGAATGTCCATTACGAGCCATGTTCGTTTATGCTCATGCTATTGATCTTGATCAAGTATCGATTTTTGTAAAGTTGTTCTAGTACAGGAGTACTAATAAGTAATGCTAAATATTTGATATACTCGCAGGTATTTGTGAGCGAGCCCAGTTATATGTTTTTGTCATGATTCATATTTAATTTGAGTAACCATTTGACAGGTTGGACCGTTCAGGCCATTGTACAGTATATTCTCACTTGTAAGTGAATGATTATTTACCGTGTTTTTGATCCACGACGTCGGGTTGGCTACCATGTTTATTAGTGAAATACGGCAAATCTATGTTACAGAACAAGTTTGACCGAGGAGGAAAGGTAATGGTCTCTTACGAGTACCGATTGTGTTATTGTTAACGTGCGAGCCACGTATTCTTTGTTGAGGTGTACCACATGTTGGTAGCACACTCCTGCGAAGCCTTGCATTTGGTCAACTATCCTAATAATAAATTGACTCATAAATCTACGGCATTAAACTTAGGACTAAATCATGAACCATCAATTTATTTCCTAAACCTACGATGCTAATAATACAGTTAATCTTTAATCGTTGTTAAATCTTGATCTTGTTTCTTTAGTCGAGCGGACCAATGCATTGAGCTTTCATTTGTTCTTACTAGTAAGTCTAGTAGCTAACACTGATAGACTTTTTCACAGAGATCGCACGCGAACCCAAAGTTCAGAACTCGTGGGCCGTGACCCGATCAGGAGAATGCTGTTCTTGCACAGTTGGATTCTCATGTTTAAATACACTGATAGATGACGATGGACAACAAACAGTTGTTCATTTGACTGTAGGCAGGAATAATAAGATGATTATTTGTGTGTACAACTTATTTATTCATTGACATGTTATCCCACTGTTACCCTACTGTTTCTTGTAATGTAATATCTTTGTTGTTGTATATAATTGTATCATTGTACAGTAATAATGACTGACAATCATTAGTTTTTGTTTAGTTTGTTTATCACGGACGTCTAACGCCGTTGATCAGCTTAAAGCAGGTTTAGTTCGAATTAATTAGAGCGTAAATGTAAATATGGGATGGTACCAGTTCTTTAACTTTTGTGTCATGTTTGACATGTTTTGATGACATGATGCCTTCTTCCCAGAAGCATCATTTATTCTTGTATAACTATTTTATTGCGGTACCATTTCCCCAGCTTTGATTTTTAGTTTGCTGTATTTAGGACATTTCGAGGGGATTCTACGTTAACTTCAGGAGTTGTTTATTTTCTTTTTGTTTACTAGCTACGGAATAGCCGTTTTACCAAACCCTCCGATCGTAGGACAGGGGTTTGGCATTTCAAATAAACAAACCATGAGTATGTCTTAAGTCTGGATGTAATTATTTAGTAGTTTTGAACTTTTGGGGGTGAATTTTCTTTGGGCGTCTATGACAATCACTGTGATGGGAACCTGATCCTTAGGGAAGCAGAGTCTTGTGCCGGCTAGTCCCATAATTCATTCATTCATTCATTCATTCATTCATTCATTCATTCATTATTTCATTCATTCGTTTATTTGCAACTGGGGGTGTGTCCCCCGGTGGCAAATTAGATATACATAACAAATTAATTAACAATTCACTAACAATTAAACTGGAGTATTTACACAAATAGTCAGTCTTTTCTTAAACACACCTATATGTTTGGGAAATGGCTCTAAGACTGTGGCAGGTAGAGAGTTCCAATTATCAATGGCACGGTTTACGAAAGAATATTTACCATAATTTGTTCGCTGTGGTCGGCCCTTAACTTTGAAAGGGTGATCGCTCCTACCCATGTAAGTAGGCTTTTCCATACGTTTGCTAAGCTCACCCCATGATGGTTGATTTGTATACGCGTTGTACATAGCGCAGAGTCTGGATTTCAACCTCCTAGCCTTAAGTGATTCCCACCCAAGTTTCTTTAACATACGGCTCACACTGCTCCTGGGATTAAAGTCACTGAGCACAAATCTAGCGGACTTTCTTTGTACCATTTCCAACTCATTTATGAGCCCTACTTGATATGGATCCCAAACTGCCGAGGCGTATTCCAGAATAGGTCTTACAAGTGACAAATATCCTAATTCTTTAGCAGAGGTACTACTTCCTTTTAATACCCTCATTACAAAGTGCAGGGATTTGTAAGCTTTAGAAACTACACATCCTATATGACTACTCCACTTCATATCATTTCTTACGTGAACGCCCAAATATTTGCAAGAATCTTCTTCTGCAAGTACACACATCAAAAAAAGTTTTGCATCACCTCGGTTCCCAGATCTCCGGCATATAGACGTTGACTGTGTATATTGTATCCAAGATACAGTCCCTTTGACTGTTCATAGATGTCACTAAAACTGCTCAAAGATGTAAACAACCATGCATGAGCAGGGCCTATTAGACGGAGGGGGTACGACAGCCGATCAGTTCCAGTCATTCCACCAGGACGAAGGTACGCTGCTCATGTTGTCTGTAGTTCTACCATGCCTAGAAGGTCAATACCGCAGTTCGATCGCGTCCGCATTGTTACTTTGTGTCAAGAAGGGCTCTCAACAAGGGAAGTTTCCAGGCGTCTCAGAGTGAACCAAAGCGATGTTGTTCGGACATGGAGGAGGTACAGAGATACAGGAACTGTCGATGACAGGCCTCGCTCAGGCCGCCCAAGGGCTACTACTGTAGTGGATGACCGCTACTTACGGATTGCCGCTCGGAGGAACCCTGACAGCAATGCCACCATGTTGAATAATGCGTTTCGTTCAGCCACAGGACGTCGTGTTTCAACTCAAACTGTGCGCAATAGGCTGCATGATGCGCAACTTCACTCCCGACGTCCATGGCGAGGTCCAGCTTTGCAACCCCGACACCATGCAGCGCGGTACAGATGGGCCCAACAACATGCTGAATGGACCCCACGGAATTGGCATCACGTTCTCTTCACCGATGAGTGTCGCATATGCCTTCAACCAGACAATCGTCGGAGACGTGTTTGGAGGCACCCTGGTCAGGCTGAACGTCTTAGACACACTGTCCAGCGAGTGCAGCAAGGTGGTGGTTCCCTGATGTTTTGGGGTGGCATTATGTGGGGCCGACGTACGCCACTGGTGGTCATGGAAGGCTCCGAAACGGCTTTACGATACCTGAATGACATCCTCCGACCCATAGTGCAACCATATCGGCAGAATATTGGAGAGGCATTTGTCTTCATGGACGACAATTCTCGACCTCATCGTGCACATCTTATGAATGCGTTCCTTCAAGATAACGACATCGCTCGACTACAGTGGCCAGCATGTTCGCCAGACATGAACCCTATCGAACATGCCTGGGATATGTTGAAAAGGGCTGTTTATGGACGTCTTGACCCACCAACCACTCTGAGAGATTTACGCCGAATTGTCGTTGAGGAGGGGGACAATTTGGACCAACAGTGTCTTGATGAACTTGTGGATAGTATGCCACGGCGAATACAGGCATGCATCAATGCAAGAGGACGTGCTACTGGGTATTAGAGGTAGTGGTGTGTACTGCAATCTGGACCACACATGCTGAAAGTCTAGCTGTATGATGGTACAACATGCAATGTGTGGGTCTCATGAGCAATAAAACGAGCTGAAATGTTGTTTGTGTTGATCTCTATTCCCTTTGTATTTAACGGTTCCGGAACTCTTGGAACCGAGGTGATGCAAAACTTTTTTTGATGTGTGTATTTCCGAGCCAATGTTATATTGAAAATCTTGCCTTCGCACTTTCCCTATTTTTATTAGACTACATTTTCTTGTGTTTATTTTCATTTTATTTTCAATCGCCCACTTATAGACCAGGTTCAGGTCATCTTGAAGTACTGCATTGTCTTGTGAGTCATGTATCTTTCGATATATTACACAATCATCCGCAAACAATCGACAGTCACTGCGTATCCCATTTGGTAAGTCATTTATAAACGCCAAAAATAACATAGTTCCGATTACGCTGCCCTGAGGGATACCCGACGTTACGGTAATTTCATCCGAGAATCGGCCTTCAACTTTCACTTTCTGGGAACGACCCGTCAAAAATTCTTGGATCCATAAAATTACTCTTCTATCAATCTTCGTCGAAGCTAATTTATGGAGTAGCATGTCATCAAATGCCTTCGCAAAATCTATAACTACGGCGTCGACTGAAACTCAATCGTCTAACGATTCGCTAATATCTTGAAAAAGTGATAGCATCTGACTCTCGCATGAGTAACCTTTCCGAAATTAGAAGTGCATTTCGATCCTCTCCGGCAATGTGTCTCGAGGTAGGGGTCATCTGGGAGGCCACGTTACGGCTGGTGGTAACCAGATAACCTCGTCCAACGGGCACAGTACTGCGTCCATCGAGTTGCAGTCAGTGTCACTGTAGTAAATTTTTAAAAGTTTTTAACTCAACGACTATGAAGCATGCTTTTAATTATTCATACTTCTACGGATATTTTCCCTATGTGACATGGTATGAAGTCGAGACATTTTTGACAGTAGATTTATAATAATAATAATAATACTTAGATGATGATGGTTGTTATTTTAAGGGGCCTAACATCTAGGTTATCGGCTTCTAATGATATGGGTGATAGCGAAATCATGAGGTGAAATTAACCAACCAATACTGCTAAACTACTTCTAACTACAGCCTTGTAATTAATATTGCGAAATACACGTACGAAATCCTAAAACGTATGTGCAAATATTTACGTTCCTAACCTTCGTAATTTCTTTGATAAAGGCAGATTAAGAAATCCCTTTCATGTTCCTAACTAGGCTGCATTAGGTAGACTACGCTATTCAGATACTTTTTAAGAACATTTACATGATATTAAACCAAACAATTTAACATTTAATCAGTGGTTAACTGGAATGTAAACAAAGACAGTTATGACATCAGATTTCTCCATTTACGGTTTAAGGGGCGTACAAAATGTTTTAATACAAAAATGGCCTTCTTTGGGATTGCCCAGCAACCCCCAATTTGCATTTACTTTAATGTTTCTTTCACAGTATACTGTTCTTGATGTCCCGTTCTAAATGAATTAGTTTTTCACCACTGTACTAAGAATTAATATAACATTATTTGGAAAATGCAAAATTTCAATAATAATTTATTTTCTATCTCGATATTCGATCTTTGACTGGGATATATTCTATCTCTGTCTTAGAACAGAATATTACCAATTTAATGGTCGTTAATTTGAGACCTTGTTAAGGTAGACAGCTTGACTTATTGCTGTTTGAACCTGTAGAGAAACACAATTCTTAGTTATTGAATACATTAAGTTCATAGTTCTCTTTTTCCTAACTGAAAGTATTAGAATTCCCCTGCTGTATAGGTGGGAGCTTCAATTTCTTGTCCTCTTTCAGTTTTTTTCTTCCCCTGAGGTACTTCCTTCGCTGTTTTTGTTCGGCAGTGCTCTGAAATTGACTTATGCATGTTGGGCTTGTTGTTGCTGTTAATTTGTTTAAAGTGATTGAAACATCTTGGTAATCAGCCCCGTGCAGTTGTGTGTGTGTTCAGTTTGCCTGATAACCTGTGTTTCAGTGGTAGTGTGTGTAACTGTAATCATACGATTCGAGAAAACCCTGGGACTTGAAATAAGGTACTATTCCAGCATTTGCCCAGAGGTAGTGTGGGAAAAAAACTGGAAGAGCCACACTCAGGATTGCTATTGTCAGCGCCAGGATTCAAACCTCGGTTCGCCGGACTTTCTTCAGCTCTGATCGTGGTCGTAGTGATCCTCTCCACGCGCTCGGCTATGCCGTGGGGTATTATTAATACTTCGAAAAAAAAAAACCACCTCCATTTTAACTTTGTTTTAAGGGCAGATTACCACAGCATCGTGAGGCAGAGCTGAGAAGAGTTGGGTTCGATTCCTACCTCAGCCAGCCCAGAAGTGGTTTTCCGTGGTTTTCCCATTTCTACTCCAGGCGAATGCCTGGATGGTTCCTAAATTAAGGCCGCGACCACCTCCTACCTAAATGCTAGCGCCAATTACAAACACACAAACTAGTACAGCCTATAAACCAATATAGTACAATATATTTCCGTCAATCAATACCAAACAAATTATGTTAAACTGTATTAACACTCACATTCGTGGGACATGTTTCGGGGCCATGCTGCTTCCTTCTTCAGCCACTTCATCTCCTCAATGTCATCGTGCGATCTCAAAGATATCTCATTATAAAAGATGCTCACACAAACAAACGTTAAAAACAACAATAACAATCTTAAAAAACACTATACTAAAAATACACATACGTATAAACTTAAACAACTATATCGAAACTCAGAATGTCTGTCACCATGTCCATGTAAAATAATAATTCCTCTTCTACGTTGAAGTTGGCCAATCGACCGTTTTGGCCTTAGGTATTAATCACTGTACATATTACGGAGTGACCAGTCCTTTAAATTATAGTGCTTGATACGAAAAATGAAACATGAACCAGTCAATGCGGACCATGATAGATATCGTAAATTATCTGTCACGATATCTACACTATCGACATCTATACTTCATCTATCATCGTCCGCATTGACCGGTTCATGTTCCATTTTTTGTATCAAGCACTATAATTTAAAGGACTGGTCACTCCGTAATATGTACAGTGATTAATACCTAAGGTCAAAACGGTCGATTGAACCAACTTCAACGTAGAAGAGGAATTATTATTTTACATGGACATGGTGACAGACATTCTGAGTTTCGATATAGTTGTATAAGTTTATACGTATGTGTATTTTAGTATAGTGTTTTTAAGATTGTTATTATTGTTTTTAATGTTTGTTTGTTTGTGTGAGCATCTTTTATAATGAGATATCTTTGAGATCGCACGATGACATTGAGGAGATGAAGTGGCTGAAGAAGGGAGCAGCATGGCCCCGAAACATGTCCCACGAATGTGAGTGCTAATACACTTTAACATAATTTGTTTGGTATTGATTGACGGAAATATATTGTACTATAATGGTTTATAATCTCTTGTTAATACGGATCATGGCGAAATCTAAAGTAGAAGGAATAGTACAGCCTATAGAGTGACACAGGTTATCACACAGATTCGACACACACCCAAGTACACGGGGCTACGTGACTATAATATCTCAGACCTTAAACGAATCAACAACACATATGTCATTACGGAGTTGTGGTGTTGGCTGTACACGCTCCACGCGGGTAGTAACATTCATCGATCTTCCATTCATTCTCCCCTCCAGTCGTAGTGAATCTGTGTTCTGTGAGATGCACGCACGCAATGTGTACAAACAGCTGGTCCTGCTCAGAGTTTGACCTTGTCACCTGTCACTTGTCACTTGTCAGCTGGACTACACCTGCAAACTTCTGGCACGCACGGCAGTTCAGTATTCCAAGTCAAGCCGTCCTAGTGGCAGATCTCATTCACACCTGTCTCTAAGTATCTGTGTGCAAGACACTTGAACTTAAAACGTAAAACTTAAAAAAAAAACGAAAATTAAGTTGAATGAATGAATTAATGTGGTATTACCAGAATTCTCTATACGTTAACAACCGGCGTCTCAAAGGGCTTCTTAGAAGTGAGTGGGGGGTAGGAAGTGGAGTAGTCTCTTTCCTTTCGTCAGTGACTTTTCTTTTACTTCTAATTTTCAGTTTCTCTTTGTTGGCGTAAATTAGATTTAGGGGGCTTGGGACATTTTGGTCATCAGCCCAGTGAGCTTGGGTAAGAGTTCAATTTGTTTGATAATAATCTGTGTTTCTGTGGTGACTGTAGAAGTGTAATATAACATAACCCCTGGCACTACAGCCCGTGATGGGCCTCGGCCAACCAAGCGACCGCTGCCCAGCCATTTGGCCTTCAGATATTGGGTTGACGCGTGATCAGCGAATCGGGTCCCCTTGGCCGTTAATCTTGGTTTTCGTGATCGGGGCGCTGCCTCACTGTCAGACAGCTACTCAATTGTCCTCACGAGGCTGAGTGCACCCCGTTCGAGCCCTCACGTCAGTTTCTAAAATCCCTGACGGAGCCTGGAATCGAACCCGGAGCCTCCGGGTGAGAGATAGGCGCGCTACCCCAACACCACGACTGTAGAAGTGTGTGTAACTGTAATTACTAAGGTTGGGAATTGGGTAGGTGTTCCAGGACTTAAAATAAGGTACTATCCAAGCATTTGTCTGGGGAGAGTGTGGAAAACCACACTCACTCAGGATAGCCGCTAACAGCGTCGGGATTCGAACCTTCGATCTCAGGACTTGCTGCAGCTGTCCATCGTGGTCGTTGTGAGCAAATTAACGTGCACGACTACGTCGCATCGTGGGGTGATTGAAGTTTCCTTTGCCGGTTGATAATAAGGGGGTAACTAGCTCATGATGGAATATTTGACTGGAAGTTGGTTGTTCTTTTATTGCCTGAATGAAGGCTGTTGAAGGCAACCTTAATACAAACAAAGCCTTACAGAATATTTAGTGAAAAGTAGGCAAAGTGCGCCCCAACAGATCACGGCTAGGTGGCTTCGGAAACGAAACGTTGATATTTACGTCTATGTCGGCTGGTGACGTAACTTTGTAGTCCCACGCATCGAGTTGTTCATCTTGCAGGCCATTTTTAGTCAGTCATTCAGTGTCACTGTTGTACTGTAAATTTGTAGAGTTTTCTTTACTGTATTAAGCATGCTTTTAATAATTCATACTTCTTCGGATATTTTTCCTCTGTGACAAGGTATGAAATCGAGAAATTTTTGGCAGTAAGTTTATAATAATAACTAACAACCTGTCCCAGCTTCGCCCGGTATCTTTAACGGTTTACCCAGCGTAAGCTTAAAAGGCGCACGGACGGCAGGTCCCAGACGCTATTCAGAAAGTCGAGGTGAACAGCGAACTCCAAACACACATTCTCTTCTCTGAAGTATTAACTCGACACGACTCGACAGTTTGATGCTGGCCGAAGCTGGGGTGATAGGCTCGCTCGCGAGCTCGTAAACTCGCTCCGAAGCTAGTCATTTAAATTTTCACTGAATGGAGATTGCTAGAAGAAATGAAAACGGACGAAAACGTATAGTGCGCGATGTATTAAAGATAGAGATATGCTGTCACGGACTACTTTGTAGAACTATTCATGCTGAACAATTCATACACTCATAGTTTATGATATTTTTAACGATTTACCCAGCGTACTGTAAGCTTAAAGGGCACACGAACGGCAGGTTTTTCTTCGACTACGTTCACTGAAATATTTACTGCTTGGCTTCCTTTGGTCATAAATGAACATTTTTCTACAGAAACCTTCCCTGAGAAAACCTTTACTGAATGGTGAAAACCGTATAAAAATTCATCCAGTGGTTCTCGAGAATACTCGTTACATCCAAGAATCTGGGACTTTGTTTTATAGTATGCAGAGATAATAATAATACTGATGATGGTAGTTATTTTAAGGGGCCTAACATCTAGGTTATCGGCTCCTAACGGTATGGGTGACAGCGAAATTATGAGGGTGAAATGAATCAACCAATACTGCTAAACCATTTCTACCTACAGCCTTGTAATTAAATTGCAAACTAAAAGAAGGAAACCGGAAAAATAAGGACAAAGGGAAATAAAAGACAGCAAGGTAGGAAATACCCACCCCTCGTAGAATTTGGATTAAGGGACTGGGAAGGAAGGAGAGCCATGAAAGTTAGACAGGAAGGAAAGTAGGAGAGGGTCCGCTCCAAAGTCAATGGAAAAAGCGGGAAAACCGGACCCAGATCAGGAATACATCTGGGTCGCCAACTCCCGAACTCACCAGGCGTTAGTCCTCGAGGGTGTAGCACCATACAGGGTGCACCGGAAGTGTTGGGGCTGCACACACCCTGTCTCCTTTGGGGCATTGAGCATAAGGCAGGATATAGTGTGAAAAGTAAAGAAGAGGTCTGACCCCTGAAGAATGAGGGATCAGTAAAGATGAGACAAGGGCTAATTAAGGCAGGAAAATGAGAGACTCCCTAGGCCTCGGATACTCTAATACCGTCGGAGTCTGAAGAGAACAGGAGTTGGCAAAGGTAGGTCGACAGGACGAATGATAGACGAGCCCAGCACAGGTAAGTGGAAGCAATGATGGACTCAGCTGGGGTCCCGTGGTCGCCTACTCAGGTCCCACTAGTTGTGAGCCCCTTGGGGAGATATAATAATACCTAGCAGCGTAGCTGAGTCTACTATGTCACGCTCCAGCATTGCAAATCCAAATTCCGGTACACACAGTGGTCATGCTAAGCGTATTTTAGGCCAAAATCTTTCCACACTTCCTCCAAGAAAATGCTGAGATGGGACAAGTGGTGCATATGGTTTTAGCGTTGGCCTACAAAGCCCAATATAGTAGGTTTCACTTTGGTTTTGATGGGATATCAGTCGTTAAATACGACAACTTGTGTCAATGGAGTTACAGGCACGTTAAGGATCACCTTCCGGGCGCATTTCCGGCACCCTGGCGTCTTTCCTGCCCCAGCATTTAAAAGGGATGTTAAACCCCTAATTATAATTAATCAAGTTCTTGTCTTAATTCCTGGAGCACTCTCCCCAAACCATGAACACACATTAGTACAGTCACCAAGGAAACATAAGTTATCAGACACACACATAAGTACATGGGGATGAAGGCCAAGATATTACAATTCCCTAAATTAAATAATAGCAACAATAATAATAATTATAATAATAATAATAGTAATAACAATTGTTTAATAAGATGATAAAATGAGCCACACCACGACCAACATTTATTTCCAAGTTTCAAGTGAAGAGAGCACTTGCATTAGTGCAACGATTTTATTTTTATTGCTTACTGAACAGTTATGATCGTTCCTAGGGGAGCTCTGTCAGATACTACGCTGTAAGGAGATGATCCAGCACAACCAATGTAACGCAAAGTGAGCTCTGTTAGATACTACACTGTAAGGAGATGATCCAGCACAACCAATGTAACGCAAAGTGAGCTCTGTTAGATACTACACTGTAAGGAGATGATCCAGCACAACCAATGTAACGCAAAGTGAGCTCTGTTAGATACTACACTGTAAGGAGATGATCCAGCACAACCAATGTAACGCAAAGTGAGCTCTGTTAGATACTACACTGTAAGGAGATGATCCATCACAACCAATGTAACGCAAAGTGAGCTCTGTTAGATACTACACTGTAAGGAGATGATCCAGCACAACCAATGTAACCCAAGGTGAGCTCTGTTAGATACTACACTGTAAGGAGATGATCCAGAACAACCAATGTAACCCAAGGTGAGCTCTGTTAGATACTACACTGTAAGGAGATGATCCAGCACAACCAATGTAACGCAAAGTGAGCTCTGTTAGATACTACACTGTAAGGAGATGATCCAGCACAACCAATGTAACGCAAAGTGAGCTCTGTTAGATACTACACTGTAAGGAGATGATCCAGCACAACCAATGTAACCCAAGGTGAGCTCTGTTAGATACTACACTGTAAGGAGATGATCCAGAACAACCAATGTAACCCAAGGTGAGCTCTGTTAGATACTACACTGTAAGGAGATGATCCAGAACAACCAATGTAACCCAAGGTGAGCTCTGTCAGATACTACGCTGTAAGGAGATGATCCAGCACAACCAATGTAACCCAAGGGGAGCTCTGTCAGATATTACGCTGTAAGGAGATGATCCAGCACAACCAATGTAACCCAAGGTGAGCTCTGTTAGATACTACACTGTAAGGAGATGATCCAGCACAACCAATGTAACGCAAAGTGAGCTCTGTTAGATACTACACTGTAAGGAGATGATCCAGCACAACCAATGTAACCCAAGGTGAGCTCTGTTAGATACTACACTGTAAGGAGATGATCCAGAACAACCAATGTAACCCAAGGTGAGCTCTGTTAGATACTACACTGTAAGGAGATGATCCAGAACAACCAATGTAACCCAAGGTGAGCTCTGTTAGATACTACACTGTAAGGAGATGATCCAGAACAACCAATGTAACCCAAGGTGAGCTCTGTCAGATACTACGCTGTAAGGAGATGATCCAGCACAACCAATGTAACCCAAGGGGAGCTCTGTCAGATACTACGCTGTAAGGAGATGATCCAGCACAACCAATGTAACCCAAGGGGAGCTCTGTCAGATACTACGCTGTAAGGAGATGATCCAGCACAACCAATGTAACCCAAGGGGAGCTCTGTCAGATACTACGCTGTAAGGAGATGATCCAGCACAACCAATGTAACCCAAGGTGAGCTCTGTTAGATACTACACTGCAAGGAGATGATCCAGCACAACCAATGTAACCCAAGGTGAGCTCTGTCAGATACTACACTGTAAGGAGATGATCCAACCAATGTAACCCAAGGTGAGCTCTGTTAGATACTACACTGTAATGAGATGATCCAGCACAACCAATGTAAACCAAGGTATGGACAACGCGCCACAGCCTGCCATACGGCCCACCATACGGCCGGCCGGACTATTGATCGCATCGCTGAGAGTGACCAAGCAGTGGCCCTTCTTGAGATCCAATGCCTTCCGACAGCATACCCCGTCTCAAGGTCGCGCAAAACAACATTTCTTAAAGAACTTGGATGCCTTGTGAACGGTGTGAAGAAAATTAGCAATTCGAACCTGGGTCTCCAGAGTCTGTCGTTTCACTTCACATATTTTACGGAAGTTGATACGGGAGTTGACACTGCATGAGCAACACAGATTTCATTGAAGCCAGATGTAACACCCCCCTTTCTCTTTTATCACACAACAACGCACCTCGAGAACCACACATTGACTTCATAAAAAATTAAAAAACGGGTGCAACCCCCGTGATTGCTGAAGATAGTTACAAACAAGTGATGACGAACAACTTTAGTTTGAAGTCCACAAGTTATGCTTTCTCAAAATGGAGGCGAAATCAGCTCCTGGGTACCTTGACAAGGTTACTACCACGCTTGTTTGGTTTGATCTTGTAGTTGTTGTAGCCGCCTCATTTACAGACTTGGAACATGGGTGTCAGATGTATCTGATAACCTTTGTTATTGGAGTGTTTGTGCTTGACATTTTTCATTAAAGAAAAGCCAACTATACAATCTCAACCGTCTTGGGCACTTCAACGAATTGGTACCTAATTAAACTTAATTTTAATATATGAAATTTGAACGCACCATAAAAATAATATTGCGAAAAGCTTAATATATTGTTCAGTGTATTCAAAAAGCAAAAAAATCTGACTCAAGAAGAAAACAGCGAACTCGCTTAAAATTTAAAGCTATCCAATATTTTATAAATACGTGTTGGTATGTGGATTTTTACAGTGTGCTCTTAATGTTATTTTCTAGTGCATGTGTAAAGCCAAATTTTTAAAAAATCAACAGTTTGGACTAGAATGTTTATAAAAAAAATATTTAAAAAAATAATGGTATAGATATCTTCACAAAACCGTGAGAGCTTTATGACATAGCTCGAAATATGCACTTATTTTAATTAGATGTGTACTTGTTCTAATTTTAATGTATTGGCAAGGCTGAGAGGAGTTAGTACTCTTCACGAAAATATTTATGGAACCTATTGAAGAATAATAACGTTAGGAAAATTGTATCTTTAATGCCATTCAACAAAGCACATATGACCGGAAAATATAATAATAATAATAATAATAATAATAATAATCATAATAATGTTATTAGTTTTACGTCCCTTCTAACTACTGCGGCGTTTGGAGACGCCGGGGTGCCGGAATTTTGCTCCAAAGAGGATCTTTATCGTGCCAGTAAATCTACCGACGCGGCTCCCTCGCATGCCAGCTGACTGCGCCAGGATTCGACCCTGCAACCTTGGGCATAACAGGCGAGAACGTTACCGCTGAGCCACGCAGCCAGTCTAAAATATAAGACATATTGAACCTAATTAAGAAATATCCTCACAATATAACCCTTTAAAAGGCGACAAATATCACTTAGGCCTGTCTACAAAATTCTGTTTCTTGAAACAAACACTCCAGATTCTGTATGATTTAGGTTTCACATTTCACTTGGACGCTCGAAAAGTGAATGAAACTATACACCGCAAACTCCATATTGCTGAACCTAAATAACAGGTTGACTCTCTCAATCAGCTGACCTACTAAACGATGCGCTGCCTGAGGACTGAACCTACCGAAACCAGTGTTAGAAACCATAGAGTATGATCCCCTGAGGAGGACGAAAATGTAATACAGAAATGACGGCCATATCCTATATTTATACAAGTGTATTACCAGGTTAGTCGTGAGTTAGCTGTGGTCGTTACGGCAAGACTGTTGGCAGTCGCTCACATCCGGGAGGCGAGGAGGTTCGAATCCCCCCGCCGGCAACCTTGAAGATGGTCTTCTGTGGTTTCCCATCTTCCTTCCAGGCAAATGCCGGGGTTGGTCTCTAACTATAGGCCACAGCCGCTACCTTCCAACTCCTCGTTCTTCCATTCCTACTTCCCTTCCCAACGGTACTCGTAGCTCACCCATTGGGAGTCCATCTCGAAGCAGCTACAAAAAAAACTGGCGAGCCGAACATGTCCTCGGACACTCCCGGCACTAAAAGCCATACGCTAAAAAAAAAAAAACCAGGTTAGTCGCGTAAGTTGTCTTAATCAAATAACTGATCCGTCGATATCCACACCAGTTAGTTCAACGTTTTACCGTGATTTTAGCAACAGAAATAGCAATACCAAACTTGTTTTCAATAAATAGACTACACAACCTATCCATTTAAGCCCCCCCCCCCCTATTTGTGTGAGAGAAGTGTTTCATTAAGTGTTTTAATAAATCATGTATGTTATTTCAGACACTAGGATATCAATTGTAATTCCCCGCCCAATCTAACTTAATTGGATACACTCGTGTTGGCCGACTGAAAAGCTTCTACTAAGAGATTACTGCAAAATGGCTTCTAATATTTCAATATAGCCTACAAGCCTACAGACTACAGCCATCTGCACGGTATTCCTCAGTTAGAAAAATCCAGCGGTGGACCGTTTTTTTAAAATCCGATGAGTACTTTTGGAGAAATGGAGCATACAAACTTGTAATTGTAGAACCTCGTGGCGTAGCCGTGCGCGTGAAATCGCTCACCACGATCGTGAGAGCAGCTGCAGCGAGTCCTGACTGGCTGTGTAGCTCAGTGGTAACGTACTCGGCTTCTCTGCCCAAGGTTGCAGGATCGAATCCTGGTGCAGGAAGTTTGCATTTGAGGGTGCGCAAATGTGAGGGAGTCATGTCCGTAGATTTAATGGCACGTTAAAGTTCCCCTTCGGGGCAGAATTCCGGCACCCCGGCGTCTCCAAAGGCCACAGTAGTTAAAAGGGACGTAAAAAAAATAACATTAACACATAGCCTACAGCAAGTCCGGAGATCACAGGTTCGAATTACAGTGATGACAGCGGCTATCCTTAGTGTGGTCTTCCCGGAGCGTTTCCACACTACCTCCAGGCAAGTGC
The DNA here is from genome assembly GCA_946902985.2 of Meconema thalassinum. Lineage (NCBI taxonomy): Eukaryota > Metazoa > Arthropoda > Insecta > Orthoptera > Tettigoniidae > Meconema > Meconema thalassinum. The sequence goes on from OX336389.2 coordinate 385,454,029, forward strand.
CAGGATAGTACCTTACTTCTAGTCCTGGGCGACCTACCTCATCCCTGTCTCTAACACAGCTACACACACTATTCACAGTCATCACATAAATACAGGTTATCACACAAGTTCGACACACACCGAAATAAACGGGGCTGGTGATCAAGACGTCCCAAGCCCCAAGAATGAATTAAGAACAACAACTACTGTAATTTTAGGCAAGGTTGTACAGTTACTGAAACAAAGAATGAGCAGTCTTGGCAACTGCACAATCTTTCTTCAATTATTTATTTTTTGAGCCCAGAGCAGAAACTCAAAGGAACAAGTAGAGTAATCTCGCGATGCATCCGTACATAATCCCGACTCCTCCCTAAATGTTCTCGTGCAAACCCGCAATTGGGGCTAGGCCAATACAGGTGCCAAAGTGTGCATATTCCTTGCTTTAGCGACTGTATCTATGTAGTAGATGTATCTCATGGTAACTTTCATGATCGTCCTTGTACGAGTAGTGTGGTCACTCTCTTAAAATCACAAACGTTTTCTTCAAAACCACTTTTCTAATTTTTGAGATCACCTTTTGTCCGTATGTATGAGTATATGCGCGCGCGCGTGCATCATGAAGTGTCCCCCACTTAAAAGCATTTGATTGGCTGGATCAATCTCAATAAGAGTTGGTAAATAATACTTAGGCCTACTGGTACTCCGTCCAACCTCGACCATGGCTTTCAAATTTAAATGAAAGCCACAAATTCAACATGGCGTTTGTACAAACTAAGTCACCGATGCTCAATATTTCTGAAACTATTGCAGCAATGAAGATGAAATTTTGTATGATTAGAAAAACATACCAAGTAAGGTCATGAATATTAATTTCAAGAAACTGATAACCACAAAACTAACATAGCGGCCACGCGAACTTCAAATATTTAAATAGGCTATTCTGGCGGCTTAATTATCCAAGTGCAGAGAAACTTGGCGTAGCCAATCTTTATTTTGAGTATAATATATTGGCGTCTAATGTAATGCAGTTGTTACGGAAAAACAAGACGGTGCAGTACGAAATTTAAAAGAAATTGTTTCTATATTTTGTGTCCCAATGAAGCGATTGGAGATAAACATTGTTTGATGAACGGTGTATAAAGCTATAACTTACATGTAAAAAATATATACGAGGTACGTCCAGAAAGTAAGTTCCGTTTGGTAATAACATTAAAGTGTGTACAGATACAGAAAAATTATTTATTGCACAAAATTCTACAACCCTTAAACTACTTTTCCACGTAACTGCCGAAATGTTGCAGGCATTTGTCGTAGCGTGGCACGAGTTTTTGTATACCTTCTTCATAGACGTGTGCCGCCTGTGTCTTCAAGTAGTTGTACGTTACGCAGCAGCGCAGTTCCGCATATGCGCGGTAGACGCTCTGCATCAAGGGGAAGAATCGTGCGCCATTTGGAGAGCGCTGTCAGCCACGTACGCGTTGTTGTGTATGTTTACTCGTACAATATCGGTGTTGATTGAAAATCCCGCTGCTTGTGAAATCAGATCTGTGATTCGTTTTCTGAATGCTAGGAAAGTGAAACCAATTGAAATTTATCGGCAAATTTGCGAAGTGTATGGACAAAATGCGATGAGTGATTCAATGGTGAGAAGATGGGTCCGACAGTTCAATGAAGGACGTAGTGAAGTGCACGATGAAGAACGAAGTGGGCGTCCATCTTTGGTTAGAGAAGAACTGGTTCACGCGATTGATGACAAGATCCGGGAAAACCGCAGGTTTACAATTAGTGCTCTCGCTATGGAATTTCCCCAAATCTAACGATCACTAATTCATGAAATTGTTACCGAAAAACTGAACTTTCGTAAACTTTGCCGACGTTGGGTACCAAAGATTCTTACGGAGCAACACAAAACAAAACGGATGGGTAGTGCACTTCAGTTTTTGACCCGTTACAATGAAAACGGCGAAGAATTTCCGACACAGATAGTCACAGGAGATGAAACTTGGGTTTCTTACGACACCCCTGAAAGTAAGCGGCAATCAATCGAATGGGGGCGCACTTCATCCCCAGCAAAGGTTAAGCCGAAACAAATCTTGACACCTCGGAAAATGATGTGCACAGTGTTCTGGGACTGGAAAGGCATCTTACTCATTGATTTCTTACCGCGTGGTCAAACAATCAACGCAGAGGCTTACTGCGAGACACTTAGGAAATTGCGCCGCGCAATACAGAATAAGCGCCGAGGGTAGCTGTCAAAAGGTGTTGTTTTTATTTACGACAGCACACGACCACACACTGCAAATGAGACGAAAAGCCTCCTACAGGGATTTGGCTGGGACGTGTTTGACCACCCTCCGTACAGCCCTGACCTCGCTCCTAGCGACTTTCATCTGTTCACACATCTCAAGTCTTTCCTTGGCGGTCAACACTTCAACAATGACGACGAGCTGAAAGAATATGTTTCCAACTGGTTGAAGACACAGGCGGCAAACTTCTATGAAGAAGGTAACCAAAAACTTGTGCCACGCTATGACAAATGCCTGCAAAAGTTCGGCAGTTATGTGGAAAAGTAGTTTAAGAGGTGTAGAATGTTGTGCAATACATAATTTATCTGTATCTGTACACAATTTAATTTTATTACCAAACGGAACTTACTTTCTGGACGTGCCTCGTATGTCAATTCTTGAGATATGAATTTACCTAACTCTTCAAGGAATGATCCGATACATGTGAAAATTGGTACAGAGGACCAGTACGACAGGCTAAACCTACTGGTATATAAATATACATATTAACTTTCATTTTGTAAGCCTCCGTGGCTTAGGCGGCAGCACGCCGGTCTCTCACCGCTGGGTCCGTGGTTCAAATCCCGGTCACTCCAAGTGAGATCTGTGCTGGACAAAACGGAGGCAGACGGGTTTTTCTCCGGGTACTCCGGTTTTCCCTGTCAAATTTTCATTCCAGCAACACTCTCCACTATCATTTCATTTCATCTGTCATTCATTTAATCATTGCCCCAGAGGAGTGCGTCAGGCCTCGGCAGCCGGCACAGTTCATATCCTCGCCGCTAGATGGGGGCTTCATTCATTCCATTCCTGACCCGGTCGGAGACTGGAAGCAGGCTGTGGATTTTCATTTCATTCATTATGGATGGTGCGCATGTGAATTCTTAATACATGATATCACCTAATTCGTCACTGAATGATCCGATCACTGTGATATCTGGCAGAGTGAACCATTAATATAACCTTAAGTTACAGTATTGTAACGTGCCACCCCTTGTGGCACTTCCGTTAACTGGATTACGGTGGGTAGAAGCACAACACAGTGGTCCTTTTAAAGAAAATGTAGTTTTATTGCAGGTCTTAGCAAGTTACAGTTCACCACACAATAAACAGATACAAGCAATTAGTGTCTCACTCTAGGTCCTCTCTGACTGGGAACACTCCCCTTTCACTCTCTCGAGCAGCTGTCCGTTCACTAATTAGGCAGGCCTGTGTCCAGCGAGTCTGTCACTCATCAAAATACCTGTACACTTCCTTGAGTACACAAACTACCGTTAGGCTACTTACGAGTCTGCTACGCACTGCTCCGCAGGCTTGGAAAGAATCTCACTGGGTTTCGCAATTCACACAGCACTTCACTGCATGCAATAGCCTCACTTGGGTTTCGCACGTCACGTCACCAACTATTGTCGCACTCGCTCAAAAACACTGTCCTCCCTCGCTGGCGAGGCCGCTTATATAGCAGGCTGGTGACTCAATGAATGTTTCTAGAATCGTCCAGGATTCACGGCTTCTCGAGATTTCCATCACTAGCTGAGTCACGAATGTTCTGGTCCATCCCTTTTTGTCCTCGCAGCCCCGTCGCGTAAGGCGCAGGTAACACACAGAGGCAGAGCATAGCCCGGGGCGGCTGTGACTCACGCGGCGAGGCGACGAGACAAACTCACAGCCGTAACAGTATTATAAATCCATTGCTTCCTTTTCAAATGTCAGTTCTTCAGAAATAAATACTATTAACTCCTCGCAGAATTATCCAATCTCTGTGAAACTTGACATACTGGGCCACTGCTGTATTCTAAACCTATAGTTAAATAAACCTATATCTTACATTTCATAGAGTATAGATCGTGTACATGTCAATTCCTCATACATGAATTCGCCAAATTGGTCACTGTGAAATATGGTATAGCAAACCACTACTATAACCTAAAATGACAAGTGTGTAATCTCTTTCTGTCGAATGCAGTGAAATATTTTTTAGAGCTTAATATATTAGCGTCTAATATAATTAAATTGTTACGATAAAAACATATGGCGTAGTTCGAAATTTTAAAATGTGTGTTGACATGGTGTGCAGAACAATTTCCTGATGTATGGATCTCTCCAACTTGTCAAGAAATGATCCGATCTCTGTGAAACCTAGTATAAAGAACGAATGCCATAATCTGAACGCATATATATATATATATATATATACATCAATGTTACCGGTTAGTTTGTATGTATGTCCCCTATGCGTTCATATACCATTCATCCGATTGCGATGAAATTTGAGCGAGTTGTTGTGTTCACTCCTGGGAAGATTTCTGGCTACAAATTATTTATGTAACACAAAAGGGTGAGGGACTTACAGGTAGCCTTAAATCCTACAGTCACCCAATTGCATAATCTGTATGCTTATCACACCGCAATGCAAGGTGTGAGTATAGCTTGCTGATTCATCGTGAGGTGACATGAGGAGACTGTCAGCAGCCCACCGTGTTATCTGGTATCGCTGTCTATTCCAATACAGTTCACGCCACAGTTTTTTTTATTATTAAGGCCCGGAAGTTCATGCAAAATCATATTTATGCATATTTATGCACATTTTGATTATTTTGGCACAATGCATCATATGTTTCTCCTTTGCCTGTTTAAGTGTATATCTCTGCTTGAGAAGGACGTATATTCTAATTTCCTATTGTTTTGAAGCGCTTTTTGTTACTTCATGTTCTTAACGTCGTATATTTCGATTTTGACTCCGAGAGTCTATCACAGAATAATACTGAAATTATTTTAATACCTAGTACGTTTCAGTCTGTATTGCACGTTAATATCAGTTATTTTTATTCAGCATTCACTATGTAAATATAGGAAAATTACTTTCATTTTTTTAAACATCCAATGGCTATTAAAATTGCATATCAGTTATACCTAAAAATTAACATTATAAAATATTTATTGATGGTCAACACCGCTTGAAGTTCCATAAAATAACATTTCCTACCGTTTAGAACTGTTTCTTAGTTGAGATATTATAAAGAAAGGTGTCCGTCAGTTCATATTTTCTTTATATTCAACATAGAAACGCTGAAGAATACGGAGTGGTTGTAATTGCCGTAGTTATTTCATAGTGCATACTTTTTGAAACGTGATGCATATTTTACCAATAATTAGTGCATTGTTGCCTGCATATTTATTCATTTAATAGTGCATGAAATTCCGGGCCTTAATAATTATCTTCCTTCCTGTCTTTGAGTGGTATTGCAACGCATGCCGGGAATAGCTATTAGGTATATATAAGGTGCGTTCAAAAAGTAACGAGCCGGAGGCATAATTACAGAAACCAGTACCTATATGTTAGAAGTATTGGCCCTGGCTGTTGAGGCACTTGTTCCACTGTGACACGAGGCGGTGAATGGCTGTCTCATAAAATTCCCTGGGCTGCGATGTGAACCAGTTCAGCACGTACAGCTGGACGTCGGCGTCCGAGGTGAATCGTTGGCCCCGCAGAGCCCTAATCACAGGGAGAGAGGTCTGGACGGTTGTGTTCTGACTGCGGTCATTCCAGATTGCGTTCACCTCATTAGCAGTCCAGATTGCGTTCACCTCATTAGCAGTCCAGATTGCGGTCACTTTCATTTTAGGGAAGAACTATAAACATTCCAGCGTCCAGATTGCGACCACTTTTCTTGGGAGACTGGTCCTTTGTTCTTGGTTCTTCCCGACTGACTCATACCTTCCGTAAGTTATGTGGATAACAAGGGGAAACGGATATTTCACTACCTAACCAAAGAATACAGTTCAGTGTTCAACTGAGCACACCCCATAAAACTTTGCTTAAAAAATCAAGTCCCCTCCCAATCTGACGGCACCTCGTAAAGCAATGATTATAACATTTTCAGTCTTAAGAATAGAGACGTTTCAGGATCGGAATCAACGACCTTCACTTTCAAAAAAATTGTTGTAACGGGAAATTTTATACTTACAGGGTATAATTTTAAATTTCTGCCCCTCCTCTCCCATTTGAGGCGCGAGATATCTATTTTTTTAATAATCGGTACTGTAGGCTATATCGTGAAAAACATTCTTTCCATTACCTCAAAAAATTCGTCTCGTAAAAGTAGTTTGTTCTGTGTTTGATACTAAATCCCCTTTGTATTCAATTTTTGTCCCCGCCCCCTCCTACACACAAAAACAAACATTTGAAATTTTAGGTTTATTAACATTCCAGATTTGAAATCTGTGACTTTTGATGAGTCAAAATCAATAAGTTCACTGTCAAAATGTAGTGTATCAGGACCAAAGAGAACTGACACATGGCATGCACCTCAACATTGGCAAGAGGGGTGGAAGTGAAAGTTGAGGAAATCCCCAGGGGAGTTACAAACCGGACCGGTCTCCGAAGAAAAGTGATCGCAATCTGGACGCTGGAATGTTTATAGCTCTTCCCGAAAATGAAAGTGACCGCAATCTGGACTACTAATGAGGTGAACGCAATCTGGAATGACCGCAATCAGGAAGACACCGTCTGGACTGTATGGAGGGTGGCCGAGAACCTCCCATTTGAATTTCTGCAGGTGTGCCGCGACTGTGTTGGCCGTATGAGGTCGTGGATTGTTGTGGAGCGACCACGGCGGCTATGGCGTTCACTGTCACTCGGTGGTCCTGGGTAATGAGTGCATCAACCAGTTGGACGTTGTCATCGGTAATGCAGGGGGGTGCCCCAGACCGGGCATCATCGGCTAACGACACTCGTCCTTCCCTGAAGCGCTTGTGCCACGCCTTGACCCTTGCAAGGGACATGCAGTGTTCGCCGTACACTTGTGATATTTGGCGATGAATGTCCGTTCCCCCTCCTTCCGCTGTCAGAAACCGAACGACACCTCTTTCCTCTTCGGTTGACGCCTCCATGTCACTGTTTGCAATGCGACTGGCAGCGTTGGACGATTGATGCATGCTGCTGCTCGCTTTGTATCGGCACGTGACGTGCACGCGTGCCCTCTAGTGACGGGCTGTGACCTTCCACGCTCTGGTCGGAACCACACCTCGTTACACACGCCACGATTAGCCGATGTAGTCACCAGTTTGCGCATTCCAGCCTCCGGCTCGTTACTTATTGAACGCACCTTATAAATCTATAGAAGGAATGCATGATATTTGCTCAGAGAAGAATTCGTTTCACTCGCCATGGAATAAGTTAAGTCAATCGCAGTGAAGCTACAGTAGGTGCAATGGACGTGTAGGCTACATGGTGTGTGTACAGTACATATTTCTCAAATTAAATTTGTATATTTCATGCGTTAATGTACGGATTACTGGAAAATATTGCGTGATAACTACTTCTATCATAATCATCATCTAGCACATAAATTTCTAGCTTACTTTCCATTACATGTAGATGCAATTCATATGACATTCTCTAATGTGAACCCCTGTGACTCCTCGTAGAAAGATGCAGTCTCTAAGAGAACGGTAATAAATAATTACTCGATAATATAAGTTAAATATTCTTGTGCGTAATTTAACATTTATAGTGATAGTGGTCATTGCTGTTTTAAAGGGCAAAACATCGACATCAATTGCTCCATTTTTTAGTGTGATTATCGTAAATTATGGATAGTAGTAATGTTAATTAATAATAAAAAATCAACATCTTTTATTCATGTTCTATTGATAAAATGCACCAGTATCGCGAGATAAATACTCTGGTACATGTGTTTTGGTGTTTTATTCATCGTATTGTAGATAATGCCACATCAAGTAACTTCTAACAATGTTTTCCAGTGCTGGAATGCGTTGGTGGGAGGTATCTCAGGCAACGGCGTGGCGGCAGCTTCAAAATAACAAAAATAATGATAATTTTATTGGTTTTATGTCCCTTTTAACTACTGAGGCTTTTAGAGACGCAGGTGTGCCGGAATTTTGCCTCGACACGGCTCTCTCGCATTTGCGCACTCTCAAATGCCAACTGACTGCGCCAGGATTTCACCCTGAAACCTTTGACACAGCAGGCGAGAACGTTGCCGTTGCTCCACGCATCCAGGCACAAGAAGTATGGAACAAGGAAACTCTACTGGGTTCTGTGAGTACAATGCATGTAATTCTTAGGACAATAGGGCAGGAATATCTCTGACTAGACCAGCCACGGTAGCCGAGAGCTCGAACTCGTGCCTCACTGGCATTGGTTTCCCATTTTCACCGCCATTACGGTTCCTTTCAACGACCGACTTCCTTCCAAATTTGACCCATGTTAGCGGTCGCCTGGGCCATCGGCCTGTCACCATCCCCACCGTCATTGCGACGGTATAGGAATGATCCCTCACTGAGTCTGTAGGTGAAGCCAAGCTGGGAGAATAAGCGATTAATAAATAACTCAGACTGTGCTTTATGACAGCATGCAAAAGTTTGTTGAGGTTTGAGGTTTGAGTACCAAAAGCTTAATTTTCTTAATTTGTTTCGTTGCTTAAAATGCAATGATTCATCAAATGAGGCATACATTCAAGCCCCATAATCCTAGGAAATAATTTTGGCTGCCTAATTTGGTCAAATAGCTCACCACTCGTCGTAAAAACTAGAAACAATGAGATGCTAGACTAGAGACGCTACCTTGTTAACACGCGAGTGAAGGAAGGGTTGGCGGGCCCGCCACTGTTTACGTATTGCCTGGCCTCGTTCTCCTAGGAGGGGAGGTTGCGCCATACCTTGGTGACCCCATTGTTTGGTGCGGGGTAGTAGCCCCAGCGCGGTAGGGCGGCCTTGCATGTCTTCTATCACGGAAGTACTATGCTAATGTTGTCCGCCTTGCTACTGACCGCTCACAAAACATGCAGTCACCACTGGTCAACTAGAGCAGCCAGCTATTTTTAGATCTATATGGCAATAGCCCACTTGTGGTAAATAGATTCATCAACTACTCGGTATACGACCTCCGGTAATTCTCATTCCATTAGAAATTTCCTCTTACTCGAAAACACAGCAACCAGATACGCCCACTCGCTTAAAAGATACCTGATCGCCCCAGGTATTTTCTTAAAGAGGAAGATCAGGAATGTATTAGGCCGGTCTTCACGAGATTACTCTGGAACACTAAGAGCAACCCTTCTGAAGTAGCTGGCTCCACTTTGACACAGTTCTCAAGGCAATTTTGATATTAGGTCAAGACGGCAGATTTGAAAAGCAAGCAAAATATATAAAATATATCCGACGAGTTTGAACACAACACAAGTCAATAAACAACACGTTTTGTGTAGAGTCTATTATTGAATGCATATATTCTGACTGTACATCGCACAGTAACCAGAAACGCCATTTAAAATTATTAAAGTTTGTTTTGTACTTTATGCAAGGATTAAAAAAGCGTTGCATATAAAATTAGGCCTCATGAAGCAGTTTGTAAAGGCTCTTCGTCAAGATTCTGAAGCTTTTCAATATTTAAAGACTTTTCTCCCTAAATTGTCAGAAGTTACAATTTAAGCTGGTATTTTCGTCGGTCCTCAAATAAAGAAACTAATGGCCAGTGAAGAATTTCCACAATTACTCAACCCCCACCAAAAACAATCCTGTTACAGCCTTAAAGCAGTGATCCATGGCTTCCTTGGAAATAAGAAAGCTGTGAATTACAAAGAGCTTATGTCCAATATGCTTGAGAACTTTTAACTCAAGGGTTGCAAATTTCCCCGTAAAGTACGCATGCTACATGCTCACTCGGAAAAATGTAAAGATAATAATAATACTGTTATTGGTTTTACGTCCCTTTTAACTACGGTACTGTGGCTTTGAGAGACGCCGGGGTGCCGGAATTTCGGCACGAAGGGGATCTTTAACGTGCCAGTATATGTACTGACACGGCTCCCTCTCATTTGCGCACCCTCAAATGCCAACTGGCTGCGCCAGGATTCGATCCTGTAACCTTGGGGACAGCAAGCGAGAACGTTCCCGCTGAGCCACGCAGTCAGCCAATTTAAAGATAAATTGGGGGCTTATTCAGAAGAGCAAGGAGAATGTTTTCGCGAAGACGTGATGGACTTTGAGCAACGTTATTGGTATACTCTTCTAATATGCTATTTAGGTAGTCTTCACCCGTATTGGAATTATAATTTTTCTCGCTTTCTCATAAATTTTGCTTCTTTTCAAATCACCAACAGAGATCACATTTTATGCTTGCTCTCTCTTTGTGCTGTTTTCTTATGTGTTTCTCAGTATGTTGCAGTTATTTACTTTATTTTCCTCCTCAACTGTGCGTATCTTCCTCCTAGTGCTGCCATCTCAAGGCGGCTAGCCGAACTTTTTTCAAACTACAAGTCCAGCGGCAGTACTAAGTTCGTGACAATATTACTGTCGCCGTAGAATTTCTTGCTGTGGACATTGGGGGCACTGAAGACACTTTTTTTTCTTGTATGTTACTGGGCACAAAGAAGACACTTCTTTGGCGTTTTACAACAGCTTGAAAAAAAAAGTCCTCTTGGCACGCCGGAAGGCGGACGTAGATTTCACCGGACACACTTGGGGATAGGCGAAAATAGGCAGAATATGCAGGTTTTCGTAGAAGGATCAGACCTCATTTATTGCGAGAAGGTATTTTATAATTGGAGCTTAATTAACTTTGTTTTTCGTCATTTTATGCTTATTTTAAACAATTTTATTGTCTTATGGGAACGGTAACCTTCTTGTCATTTGGGGTCCATTTTTATACTTGTGGTCACACTGTCCTTATGCAAGGTTTTGACACTGATGTGTAACTATGTAACGGTCTGTTACTTCTTCACGCAAAATTATATCTCCCGCAGAGATTTTGGTTGGTTCCTCAGTTTAGGGGCTGCGACAACGCGGTCATATAACCCCGTGTACTTAGGGATGGCTGTATTAGTCTGTAATTCAGGTAAGGACTGCAGACGGTCAATTTCAAGCAGTAGTTCCTAATGTTGCTACCAGGTACTACCGTCAACGACACCTACCTGTGAACTTGGCTACTAGATGCCACCGCAACCAGCAACTCGCAACGAACGTTGGAACTTCCCCTCCAAAGGAAAGCATACTGAGGGATTTTTAGTGCTCTTAGAAAATCCGACGACTTCGGCCGGCTTTGAACTCGCGACCTTGGGCATAGACATTCAGCATGCTTGCTGCCAGTTACGTCACCGAAGCCGCTTCACACTTAGTCAGATGGAATTCTGAATATGATCTCGTGCAAGTGCGTTATCTTGGCAACGTCTGATGGCTCATCCCTCATCAATTTAGTAGTGTTGCCATGGCAACCACTGATAGCTCTTGGCATTTTCTTATAATTCCGAAATCATTTTTCTCATCCTTTGGCAAAATGGTGGGTCATATCAAAAATTCTTTCAGACAAAATTTTAGGTAATTATTAGGGGAATATTGCCCATATTGTACGGTTTTGATATTGTGCCTATTAAGAGAGATATGATTAATGTTTCCCGAAAAACCCACTTTTTCCCACCCCTTTGGTCAATGGTTGGTGTTATAAAAAATCTCTTCAAACATAAATTTTTGGGCTTTATCCGACACATAGTATGAACGTTGAACGGATTCGATATTTCACATATTAAGAGAGTTATAGCAATATTTCACTTTTTCGAAAAAAAAAAGCCCCCATTTTCACCCCCTTCGACCAATTTAGCCCAGTAACGAACTCGCCCGAGATTTTATAGGTATACATATTCGGTAAAAAATTCAAAGTGATTGGTGCAAAATTACGGCAGTTATCGTGTCCACAAGAAACTGATATACATATATATATATATATATATATATATATATATATATATATATATATATACATACATAAATTATAAATAAACTTTTGAACTGACGGTGGTTTTGGGGTCTGGGGGATGTGAAACGCGAAGATATATCGAAATTTTCCGGAAGTCGAAACATGGGACCCATTGCAATAGTTAGCTTTCTAATGAAATCTACCTAATAGATAGAAGATGCTCTTTGTTTGAATGTATTTTGATTTTTGTGTTTTCTCTATGTTCCTACTTCACTACCCCTAATTTCCCCCTCCCTTTCTCGTCGCTGATTGCTTGCTAACTTGTTCGTCACATTGCTTCCGTGTGCTTGACACTCTACTGGTATCTCTCCTCAAAATGGACACTCTACCGGCAGACATTTTGTGACGATCTTCTTTCGCCATGTAATGGTGACATTTTTAGCGGCTGGCTGCTAGTATCAACATCGTTAATGGCAAGATAAGTAACATCTTAAGAACATTTTAATCCCTGGAATAAGTGGCACTTCAAACCACATCCAGGATTTTTTATATAATTGTTATATTTTGCCCTGCTGGAAGGAAATGAATTTTAAGTGGTTTCAAGTCATATACGCCCCCATCGTGGGAAATCCTCTACAAAAAGCCAATTAAAAGTTGATAATTCAACTCTACGTGTTATTTTCTATAGCTCTTCATCTAACTTGTCAAATGGGTAAACCATACTCGCAACGAGGGATTCTTAACTTCAAGCAATCATACTGTATTGCAGATCATTGATTTAGCATCTTCGTGGGACCCATTCAGTGCCCTATTCGATCTAGCCAAAAACTTTGTACAACATCTAGCAATTTCGTTAATTGTTGAAGACTGCAATAACATTGAAACAAAACAAATGCTCAATTCTAGAAAATATCGCTTCATCGTGCTAACTAAGTGATCTTTCCATTACAGTAACTTTCGCAGTGCATCGTGCTAAAATATACCTTGGTTTTTCCGTACGAACAGTTAGGACTGGACGCCCACCCTTCTTTAAAGCGATCAATTCCTCATTTCCTTTCCCCCATTTTCCACTCTATTAACAGATTTAAAATCCAAATTAAGTAGCCTTTTGTATATCTTTGTTGTTGTTGTTGTTGTTGTTGTTGTAGTAAAATTGAGGGTTTTCTGAGGAAATCGTCCCCCTTTTTGATATGTATAATTAACGCGTAGTACAGCTTAACTCGACTCTTAGTGGTATTTATATAACCACTTCTTTAGCCAACGTACAATTTGTAAGAGTGCATTTGTAAACAGTGCAGAGAAAACTTGCGGTAGAACATCAGGAAAGGTACGGGAAAAGGCGACAAAATGGTGGAATGATAGAGTGAAAGAAAAGGTAAGAGAGCAGAAGAAAGCTTGGAAGGAATGGAAAACAAAAAAGACTGAAAAATGTAGAGCAAAATATATAGAAGCAAACAGAGATTGCAAGAAAGTAATTGCAGAGGAAAAGAAGAAAAGCTGGGAAGAATTCACTCAGGAAATAAGGGAGGGTTTACATTGTGGAAATAAATTGCTGCTTGGAATTATAAAAAGCAAAAGGAATGAAAAGGTGAACACTGGGTTCGTGAAAAACAAAGAAGGTGAAATATTGACAAAACCCGAAGAGATAACGGACTGATGGAAAGAATATTTCAGCGAGCTGTTGAAGGTGAGACGCCAGGCATGTGGAGAATTACGCAAACAGCCAAAACGGTGGAGGAAGAAATAGAAGAAGAACCAGACATTACTATGGCTGAAGTGGAATGGGCAGTTAGGAAGATGAAGATGGGGAAAGCTGTGGGAATCGACGAAGTGGCAATATAAATGATCAAGGCGGCAGGACCAGTGGGACTGCAGTGGACATACAGACTTCTCAGGAGTGTGTGGAGAGAGAAGAAAGTACCTGAAGACTGGAAAAAGGGAATAATATTGCCAATATTCAAGAAAGGGGACAGGAAGGTGTGTGGAAACTACCGAGGAATCACCATCATCTCGCATGTTGCCAAAGTAATGGAAAGAATCCTAGAAAAAGGAATTATAGTAAAGGTAGAAAGCCAAATAGAGGAGGAGCAGTTTGGATTTAGAGGGGGCAGGTCAACAGTGGAACCCATTTTCATTCTGAGGCAGAACATTGAAAAGAGTTGGGAATATGGGAAGGATATGGTAATGACTTTTATTGATCTAGAAAAGGCCTATGATAGCATCCCTAGAACAAAAGTTTGGGAAAGCTTAACAAATAGGGGGATTGGCAAGGAACTGAGAGACATGATAAAAGGAATGTGCATGGAGTGCTACAGTAGTGTGAAGACTAGAGTCGGGACATCGGAATGGTTTAAAATTGACACTGGACTAAAGCAAGGAAGTGTGTTGTCACCATTATTGTTCGTAATGGTGATGGATGACATCATGAAGGCAGCAATGAAAGAATATAGTAGGACAAAGATGAAGGTAATGCTGTTTGCAGACGACGTTGTGATCTGGGGCGAGGATGCGATGGAGGTACAAGAACAGTTACACGTAATAAATGAAAAGATTGAGCAATGTGGATTGAAGATAAATGTGGAGAAGAGTAAAACAGTGGTGATGAGTAGAGATAAGAAAGAAGGAAAAGGAGTAATCAAAGTAGGAGATAAGGAATTGGAAGTAGTGAAACACTTCAAATACTTGGCAAGTGAACTGACTGAAGATGGAAGTCTAGATTTGGAAATTAGCCGAAGAATACAACTCGGGAGTGCTTTCTACCAACAGGTACGGGGACTAGTATGGAACAAGGATATACCAATTAAGGCTAAAGAAGTTATGTACAAAGCATATTATGTTCCTATAATGACATATGCAGCAGAAACTTGGACAATGACTAAAAGGGTTGAGAGCAGAGTACAAGCAGCTGAGATGAGATTCCTGAGAAGTATGATCCAGAAAACGAGGAGGGACAGAGTGAGAAATGAAGATATACGGAAAGAACTTGGAGTACAGAAACTAAATGACAAACTGGAGCAAAACAGATTAAGATGGTTTGGACATGTCAAACGGATGAATGAAGTAAGGCTACCAAGACGAGCACTGGAATGACGGATGACAGGGAAGAGAGGAGGAGGAAGACCAAGAATGCGTTGGATGGACTCGGTGGAGAATAGTATTAGAAAACGGAACCTGGATTGGAAAACTGTGTCGGAAGAGGAATGGTGGAACGACAGAACAAAGTCGAGAGGAACCATATTTGCCCCCACCCAGTGTCAACTGGAAAAGGGGAAATGAAGATGATGATGACAATTCGTTGGTGCTTTTAATGCTATTTAGTACATGTACATATTTGTGCTTTTATTCTATCAGAAACTAGCTCATGTTTGTTGAGAGTTGCTGTGCCCAACATGCCAGGATCAACTGTCTGGCAAATGACTTAGGAAAGCTTGTTGTTTTAACGTGACTGTTAATCTTGAGATCATGAGCCACGGGACCTCCTTTTTACGTGGAATCCGAACCACAGGACATGGCATTTCACTTCGAAAATCTCACATGCATTGACCGGGAATCGAACCCGGACCGCCTTGGTGAGAGGCATTCAGCTAGACCGCTGAGCCACCACGCCCCTCAAATGACTTAGCTCTTATTGTCCATTGCCGTGTTAAACAGGGCACATATACTTGCAATCTTTTCTACACATTTACTCTAGTCAAGACAATTATTGCTATTTTCCTACATTATATCCTAGAGTCTAGCTAGGTCATAGAACAATCATTGAAATAAATTATATTTGCTTACCGTGTATGCCATTGGCAATTATATTGCTCTAAATTGTATTTAGTGGCATAGCTTTCAACTTTTAGCCACGGCAGTTTCCTGCCCCATATTTTATTGTTACTTTATACTATTTTATTCTGGGGGGTTTATCCCATATTGTTGGCCAAGCTAGTGGCCAATCTTACTTATCATTGCCCTCTATTATCACGCATAGTAAACAAATTGAAATACTACTCATCCACTTTGGGACTTATTCTTTGTTGTGCTCCAGCAAAACTTGCTCACTTAAATATTTTGTAGCTAAGTTTGTGATTTGCACTGTTCTATTTAGATTGGTTATTGCTGATACAGCTTGCTCAGTTAGCGGCAGTAGTATAGATCGCGATACATTTCCGTATAAAATTCCCCTAAAAACAAAATGGTGGCGTTGATGACGTCATCGACGACGTCACGAAAGACACTATATACTCCTCTAGCAATCTTACGGCAAAAGCCTGGGGAATAGAGGGTTTTGCGTGGGGAAAACAAACTGAAATTAGCATTTACAATAAACCTCCGAAACGCGATGCACATCGACATTTTCGCATTTCAGCTTATATTTATAAAATATATATCCCCATCTTTACTTGAACTATATAGGTCAGGTAAAGATTGCGATACACATCGACATTTTTGCATTTCAGCTTATATTTATAAAATATGTATCCCCGTCTTTACTTGAGCTATATAGGTCAAGTAATGATCGCGATACACATCGACATTTCCTCATTGCTGCTTATATTTATAAAATATGTATCCCCATCTGTACTTGAGCTATATAGGCCAGGTAAAGATCGCGTTACACATCGACTTTTTCGCATTTCAGCTTTTATTTATAAAATATGCAACCTCATCTTTACTTGAGATATATAGGTCAAGTAAAGATCGCGATACACATCGATATTTTCGCATGGCTGCTTATATTTATAAAATATGTATCCCCATCTTTACTTGAGCTATATAGGTCAAGTAATTATCGCGATATACATCGACATTTTCGCATTGCTGCTTATATTTATAAAATATGTATCCCCATCTGTACTTGAGCTATATAGGCCAGGTAAAGATCGCGTTACACATCGACATTTTCGCATTTCTGCTTATATTTATAGAATATGCATCCCCATCTTTACTTGAGCTATATAGGTCAGGAAAAGATCGCAATACACATCGACATTTTTCATTTCAGCTTATATTTATAGAATGGGTATCCCCATCTTTACTTGAGCTATATAGGTCAGGTAAAGATCGCGATACGAATCAACATTTTCGCATTTCTGCTTATATTTATAAAATTTGTATCCCCATCTTTACTTGCGCTATATAGGTCAAGTAAAGTTATGGATACATATTTCATAAATATAACCTGAAATCCCAAGATTTCGATCCGTATCACTTTCATTACTTCACCTATATAGGTCAAGTAAAGATGGGGATACATATTTCATAAATATAAGCTCAAATGCCAAGATTTCAATCCGTAAAACTTTCTTTATTTCGCCTATATAGGTCAAATAAAGATGGGGATACATATTTAAAACATATAACATGAAATGCGATAATCGCAATCCGTATAGCTTTCTTTATTTCACCTAGCCTATATAGATCAAGTAAGGAGAGGCATACTTATTTTGTAACTATGAATTGCAAGTGCAAACATTTGGATCTGAATCAGAATCTTTCCTACACCTTGATCAGGACTCAACATAAACACACTACACATCTCATTTACAAATACTATTCCAAATGCCAATTTCAGTCCCTATTTCACCATCCCAAAACCCTTCATTCCCAAACATTTCCCCATAAGCATGCCAGGTAAACATTTAGCACAAGCAGAAATTTACTAGTTTGTAAGGCTTTCCATACATACACAAACCTAACCTGGGACTCACGCCCCAGCCCCCCCCCCCCCCCTTTGCTTCTACAACAAGCAGTAATTTACTAGTTAGTAAAGTATTCCATACATACACAAATCTACCCGTTGCTTGTACCACAAGCAGTAATTCACTTATTAATAACACTTTCCAGACTTTAACCAACCTAACATGCGGCTAACCCCAGCGACCCCCTTGCTTCTAACAGAAGCAGTAATTTTAATTCATATAGCATTTCACCTAGTAGCGACCAATGATTTCACGAAGACCGTTGTCTCATCAAGTATCTACCAATGGCTTTAGAACAGTACAATCCAACTATTCAATGAAACATAACAAGTAAAAGTAATGCACTGTATCATCATTTATAAGTCATCAGTCATCACCAAACCACACTTGTACACATATGATGACATTGACAAGTAACGAAACACTGTTTTAAAGCTCAAACAAGGAGCAAAATGGAGACAATAGAAGCCAAATCATCAAACATCTAAAAATCTACGTCCGCATATCAACTACACTGAAAATTCCCCTACACATAGGCCATACACATCATAATTAATAATTATATCCCCCTAGTCGTTGTCACACATATAACAGACCTTATGTAATGGTCTATTTTCCATCTTAGTAATTCGCAACATTAATAGTAGTTACAAATATATGGCAGGCATCATGCAATAAAGGTACTTTATTAGAAGATATTAAGAGGCATATTAAGGGTGGGACTACGATTTATAGCGATAAAATACGTCATTACTTACCAGAAAACCTCATGCACCGACGTTCACACTCGACCACGTTTCTTTTGAACCTCATACCAACCCTTACGATATACAAAAATCTGTCCAACATCGTCATACCAACACTTTAAAAAAATCATAATCACAGATAAAACATAAATTAATCACACACAGTTCTGTTCATTTAAGATTACTGTACATACTATCCGTCACTACAACAAATGTTTCCATTCAATGACAATACCAAAAATGAACCAACGCATATTAACCTTCACAGAACAGAAAAAAGACAGCAGCGCCACTCAGTGGCCATTACAGCAACTCCACGAAAACGTCCAACATCCGAGCATCAACAACAACACGTCATCCGTGACATCACCGGGGACCCTAAAATCCCACTAACTGAAATTGATCGCAATGTGAACTTTATCCCTAGTCACGCTAAATCTTTCATTAGTATTTACTCTGGTGAGAGATTTAGCTTATGTTGAGCACAACAATAATTTATTTAGTAAAAGCTTTAAGCTTCATTACATTGTCATTACTGCCAATACTCGTAAATAGCCAAGGGGTACTCCAAACATTTTTGGGAATGCCTTTTTTTTGCACTTTCATGCTTTTTTTTACTAATCACTACTACAAGTAGTACTTATCTTTGTCTTATTATTTTCAACTTGTATGCTGATTTGTTTTTAATAAAATCTTTTGTCTTGGGTTCATCCCTTTGATCCAACTTTTTCTGATTTCTCTCCCTCACTTATTTCCATTATCATACATCTTCCCTCTGGAAGTGATTGATTGGGCTTCGCCCTGTTGCTCCAGTTATCAAGGACAATATAATGAGAACATGATGAGTGATTTTATTTCGGGGCTAATACGAGAAAGTTCGTACCCACACAGACGAAGTACCAAAAGAATTCATTTTTAAAGCTTGTTTGTACTGCGTTTTTAAATTTGTAGGTTAATGTTAACTATGTTTTGTAAATAAACGTGATGTAAATATATTAATTATCGTTTGTTTTCGTTTATACTTATAAAAATAGAGAATTTCTTTCAAATTTGAACTTTCGTTGTGGTAGCTACTAAAGCAAACTTTATTAGATAAAACTATATTTCTTTCATTAGTTGTGCATGGCAAATTAAAATCAGACATACATAACCCAGACTCAAAATTCGCCTTGACTTGTGTGATCCATAATATATATAGGCCTATATGTAAAATTAAATTTTATTATAATATTTTGAATCTTCTATTCAATTTAAAATAAGCTATTTTTTTCTAAAAATCTATTTATTTTATAGGCTACATGATTATCAATTAAACTTCCATTTCCCAAAGTCTGGAAACGGTATGCCATCGTGACCTGCAGTTACGTGTTGTTGTTGTTGTTGTTGTTGTTGTTATTGTTCTCGTTCTTGTTGGTTGTTCATTTAGGGGCTTTTCCACATCGTGGTCATCTAGACCCGTATACGAGGGCGGATCGAAAAGTCTTTGCCCCAATTTTTGTTTTAGCCAAACAAAAATACATACAGTTATTATAAATATATGTACTGTTCTACGTGAAGCCTCCGTGGCTTAGGCGGCAGCATGCCGGCCTCTCACCGCTGGATCCGGGGTTCAAATCCCGGTCACTCCATGTGAGATTTGTGCTGGACAAAACGGAGGCAGACAGGTTTTTCTCCGGGTACTCCGGTTTTCCCTGTCAAAATTTCATTCCAGCAACACTCTCCACTATCATTTCATCTGTCATTCATTTAATCATTGCCCCAGAGGAGTGCGTCAGGCCTCGGCAGCCGGCACAGTTCATATCCTCGCCGCTAGATGGGGGCTTCATTCATTCCATTCCTGACCCGGTCGGAGACTGGAAGCAGGCTGTGGATTTTCATTTTGTACTGTTCTACGTACCTTACACTATTTTAAGCCTACTTTCATTTATGGATTATGAAAAAATAGGCTTATGAGATCACCTATTGAAGTCATCCGTGGCTCAGGCGGCAGCACGCCGGCCTCTCACCGCTGGGTCCGTGGTTCAAATCCCGGTCATTCCATGTGAGATTTGTGCTGGGCAAAACGGAGGCAGACAGGTTTTTCTCCGGGTACTCCAGTTTTCCCTGTCACAATTTCATTCCAGCAACACTCTCCACTATAGTTTCATTGCATCTGTCATTCATTTAATCATTGACCCAGGGGAGTGCGACAGGCCTCGGCAGCCGGCACAGTTCATACCCTCGCCGCTAGATGGGGGCTTCATTCATTCCATTCCCTGACCCGGTCGGTCGACTGGAAGCAGGCTGTGAATTTTCATTTTTCAGATCACCTATTGTCCGTATGAGTGTGTGTGTATGTATCCCCTAATAAAATATAAACGGCTAGAGTGATTTTAATGAAACTCGGTAAGGTCATAGTAATATTTTGTCCAACACCGACCGTGCCCTTTAAATTTTATAACGTCTCACCAATCCAACATGGCGGCTGTGCGAAATATTTCACTGGCATTCTATATCTCCGAAACTATTACTGATATCACCCTAACATTTTGTGCGTTGATCCAGAGCGCAACTAGAAGTTCACCTATGTAACTTTCAAAAACCTGTTAGTTTCAAAACGAACATGGCGGCCAAGTGAAGTTGAAACATTTAAACAGACTTTTCCCGCGATTTAACCATCGGAGCACAGTGAAACATGGTACAGCAAAAGTTTATACACATTGTAATGCACTGATATCTAATTTGTTCAATTGTTTACATAACCTGAAGATGGTGGCTGTGCAAAATTTTAAAATTAAGCTTTCATTTCTTGTGTCACAATCATGTGATCGAAGTCAACATTTGAATAATGAACCTACGCAATAATCGTCATCTAATTGTACATAACTCAATGGCCTAGATATATAAATGTCCAATATGGCAACCATCCGAAATATTTAGACGGTTCTCGATATGCACTAATCTATGACAGCAATCAAACTGAAATTTTGTATGTTGATTAAAGCTATGATCATAAGTTCACCTATGGAACTATCAATAACCTGGTGAGCACAAATCCATCATGGCGGTGACGCAAAATTTAAATATTTAAATGGACGTTTCTCGCGATTTAACAATCCGAGAGCAGTGAAGCTTGGTGGTACGGTAAATACTTCTACGAACGTTTATCCACTGGCATCTAATATGTTTCAATTGTTTTCATAACCACACGATGGCGGCTGTGTGAAATTTTAAAATTGAGTTTTAATTTCTTGGGTGCTAATCATGCGATTGATATTTGAATAATAAACCTACGTAATAATCTTCATGTAATAGTGCATAACTGTATGGCCTACATAGATTATAATCGAACATGGTGACCATCCGAAATATTTAGACGGTTCTCAATATCAACGGATCTATTACAGCAATCAAACTGATATTTTGTATGTTGATTGAGGCTATTAACATAAGTAGGTTATATGAAAATGCTGACCCCGTGGTGTTGGGGTAGCGTGCCTGTCTCTCACCGGAGACTTCGGGTTCGATTCCCGGCTCCGTCAGGGATTTGAGAAACTGATGTGAGGGCTGGAACGGGGTACACTCAGCCACGTGGGGACAATGAGTAGCCGTCTGACAGTGAGGCAGCGCTCCGGTCATGAAGGCCAAGATAACGGCCGAGGGGACCCGATGTGCTGACCACACCCGTCACCCTAATATTTCCAGGCCAAATGGCTGGGCAGCGGTCACTTGATAGGCCTAGGCCCTTCATGGGCTGTAGTCCCAGGGGTTATTAGTATTAGGATATATGAAAATAGGCTATTTAGTTCTTCACGGAAGAACATGTTCCACAAAGTCTCCACATTTGTTCAGTCATTTGTCCCATTGCAGCACTAAATTTGAGATGTCCCTGTGGTAGAATTCAGCCGGCTGACTGTGGAACCATCGTCGAACTTCTGTCTTGGCGTCATCGTTGCACGTGAATCGTTGGCCTGCCATGAAATTCTTCAGCGGACCAAAAACGTGGAAATCACGAGGGACGAGATCAAGACTGTTGATGAGTGGTCCAGATTTACCCAGTGAAATGACTGAAGCTTGTTGGCGGTTTTGGTTGCCATATGTGGTTTCGCATTGTCATGGTCCGCTGAAGACGTTGCAGGTAGGACAGCGGTTCACGTGAAAGGTGACTCCAAGACAACAGTCCGACGATGGTTCCACAGTCAGCCGGCTGAATTCTACCACAGGGGCATCTCAAATGTAGTGCTGCGATGGGACAAATGTCTGAACAAATGTGGAGACTATGTGGAAAAATAGTGTAAGGTACGTATGTTTGTAATTACCTGTATGTATTTTTGGCAAAAAATATGGGGGCAAAGACTTTTCGATCCGTCCTCGTACTTAGGTTATCAGATTGGTTCCACACACACACACACCTATGTCATTGAGATAGTTGTAGGGGTGTGTGTATTTATAATTGAGGCTAGGGTTTGGAAAGAGCCGGCCGTGACCTTAAGTCAGGAACAATCCCGTGTGAAACACAGAACATCCTGCCTAGGACAGCTGAGGTGGAAATCGTACCCACTTCTTCTCAGTTTTGCTTCGAGAGGTTAAGTTTACCGCGTTCCAAACCTCAGGCTTGTAGTAAGACTTTTGGAAGAACTGAGAAACGAACCCGGGCCTCCAAGATGAGGTGGCCTTGCTGTGGTTTCTTTAGAATTCAGTCAGAAAATACGACCCGCGGCGTAACCGTCCTTGTTAATTCGTGCACCACTCCCTC
Source organism: Meconema thalassinum (assembly GCA_946902985.2). Classification (NCBI taxonomy): domain Eukaryota; kingdom Metazoa; phylum Arthropoda; class Insecta; order Orthoptera; family Tettigoniidae; genus Meconema; species Meconema thalassinum. Next base: position 385,477,173 of record OX336389.2, read on the forward strand.
CAGGAAGATGCAGGGATAGAAAACCATTTCAAATCTCGGGGCACCTAGCTCGTTCCCGACCCTACTCCAGTCGTCGTCCTCGCTGCGTAGTGGTGAGCATTCTTGGCTGTCACTGTGGAGGCCCGAATTCGATTCCTGCCTCTGCGAAGAAATTTAATTCTGGTCTGAGGGCTGGAGTGGGCCACACTCAGCCTTGTGAGGCAAAACCGAGAAGAAGTGGGTTCGATTCCTACCTCATCCTTCCTGGAAGTGGTCTTCCGTGGTTTCCCAACTCTACTCCAGGAAAATGCCGCGATGGTACCTAAATTAAGGCCACGATCGTCTCCTACCAGAATCCTAACCCCAATTACAAGTAGGCTACACACACTACTACAGCACCGACAGTAGTGGCTACGCTGGCTAAAGCGCAGTGTTAGGTCATGGGGCCAAGCTCTCTGCTGACTCGGTAGACGCGTGGGTTCGAGCCCCACCGTCGGCCGTCCTTGAAATGGTTTTCCGTGTTTTCCCATTTTCAACACCAGGCAAATGCTGGGAAGGTACCTTCTGACAGGCCAAGGCCGCTTCCTTCCACATCCTTCTCCAATTTCATTCACCTTAATCAATTCCATCTCTCATCCCGACGCGCAGGTCGCCCACGGGCGTCGAATAGAAAGGCCTGCACTAGGTCTCTGAGGAGACCACACGAAAAAAAAAACTACTACAGCCATCACAATGACACAGATTATCAGACAGATTCCACACACACACAAACGAGTACATGATGTCGCATATAAACATGTAAACAACAACCAACCATCTTATGAAAAATTGGAAACCTCTACCATGGATCTCCATGGCCTATACGGAGTTGGCTTTGCTTTAGAGAAGATCCCCGCACACCGCATGGTTCGTTCTGACCTGCTCTTCTCTTGTATATAAATGAAGGGTCCACGGGAAGAAGGGGGAATGTCACTCAAGATGTAAAATCGAGATATCAGCGCGATCTGGTAGGCCTCTTAGCGACGTATTGAAGGCACAATTGTGTCTGGCTAAGAACAATGAGGGGCGTGAGAAAATGACGCTTGAAGTTGACGCGTGCATATAAGTACATAGGCTGTAAGTAATAAAACTTTAAAACTCCTTTCCTGAACATTTTTACATTTTTGACATTTCCCCTTCTTCCCCAGGACCCTTCAAATATCTTCATCCGTGAACAGTTGGTTGTTATTTGCAATCCTCGTGTACTCTCTGAGCAAAGCGTTGCATCTGAATAGGTGAGGTGGAGGAATATGACTTACAGATGTGTTTTTGTTTCTGTTGGGAATCATAATTCCCTAACGAGAGATCCTTACTCCACTGTTCATTTGCTAAAGTACAGTATTGCAACCAATATTCGATCAGAAGGCGCTCGCGCATCTTAAGGATTACTCGATATGAACATTTCATTGATCCGGCAGTGCAGATGGTAGTGCTCCGGATTTGCAGTCGAAAGATGGTGATCAATTCTAGCTACAAGCTCATTTTTCCAATGCGTCTTTTGTTTAGCCTTTTCTAAATTCAACTTTATTACATTTATTTACAAAATGTTCTCAACTACAGTATAACTATGTACTGTAAATATGAACGTTCCGGATATGTAGTTATTTTTAGTATTCATTTTTACATAAAGTCAAACACACGAAAAAATTGGTATTTTGAATAAATAGTTCAGTTTGAGTAGAATATAAAACGTTATTCACGTAAATTACAAAAAGAAAAAGGAAATATCATAATAGTATACTATTAGTTAGTTAGTTATTGGAGTTTAAAGGGGTGGAACAGCGAGGTAATCTGCCCTATAGTATATAATATTAATCTTGATTGGTCACATTGGACCACTTGAGTCGTTCCACAATCACTTCTTCTTTGAAGGTAGTACTGCTTGGTTCTTGCGCTCTTTCCAGTACTTTTTCAGTCTTTCAGATCGGGATTTTCTCAACTCATCTGAAATCTCCATAGGCTTTCTATGTGTCATTTCTGCAGAAAATTTGTGAGTTTTAAGAATGGTGTTAATTTTATTTTTCTCCTCGGCATCTGTTATCTTGAGTCCAACTGCTTTGAGATCTTGTTGGATTTCTTGGATCCATTTTCCTCCAGTTTTCTGGAGTATACTATACAAAGATTTTCAAATATCTGCTGTAATTGTACACACTCTAGTACAATTCAATCGTATGAGCCAGAATGATAGCCTACTGTAGTTATCATAGAAACACGCGAACAAAAAATATTAAATAGATGACGGACGATATGTTACAAGAGCAAAGTAATATCAGATAATTTAGTTTTTGATCATCCGAAAGCTTCACGGTAAACCACGCGTATTTTGTCATATCATATATAACCGTTGAGGACACCTGATGGTCAACAATAGTTTGAATATTCATAGAATTCTCTCAGGAATTGATTTCACGCTGTTGTTGTATTAAAAATTACAGTTTTACATATGCTTGATAATATTTATTTAAGTAGATATCACGTGCTTGAACCAAAGGAGATTGTTATTGTCTTTGTTTCATATGAGAGGCTTGGACATCATGTTCAATTAGCCCCGAGTACTTGGGAGTGTGTGGAATTTTGCCTGATAACCTGTCTTATTGTGATGCCTGTATTAGAGTGTGTATTTGTATTTTAGGTGATGATTGGGAAGAAGGTGGCTGTGACCTTAAGTTAGGAACAATCCCGGCATTTGCCTGGAGTAGATACCAAAGGAGAGCATTGTGGAGTGCACGCCGGTATTCTATCATCATGCTGAAAGGTTTCACCATTCGATGCTGGATTTTTTAGCCCTCTCCAAGAGTCGACTAGAAGAAGAAACTTTTCTTTTCCTACACATGGTTTCAAAACATTACGCTTTGTACAGAACTCCATAAGGTTTACAGATGTCAACGATGCGATGATGATGTATTTGCACTGTACTTCTGCCCAACTGATAATAATTATGATTCAAGATAACCTTCTCTTTGTTCAAGACACCACTTCCTGCTGTACTCTTATTGGAAAATATACGTATTAATCAATATGGCAAATGCATACTTTTCATATATGAACTGATGAATGTCGCTAATGATGGTCACAGACGACGTGTATGGAAGAAACCTCCGATACTGCGTTGCGCGTGTGCAGCAAGGTGGTTGCACATTGATGTTCTAGTTGGCATCCCAAAGGGTCATTGTATATCTCCCGTGGTTGTTCAATGCACTCTAAATGCTCAACAGTACAGGGACGACATTCTTCAACCAATAGTGGAACCTTATCGCCAGCAGTTCTGGTGTCCAACATGCAGTTCTCATGAACACGTACGTGCAGCGTACTGCTCGGGTACAAGCTCTGTGAACATGCGGGGTGAAGGGAAAGTGCAGGGAAGGGTCAGGCGAGAGGACAAGGGTCTGTCAACAGCCCGCCGTGATATCTGGTATTCCTTTCTATTCCAATACTGCTAACATAGGGCCGCTGCTCAAACCACTGTAGTGTTAGGAATCAGTGAGTGAGTCACCGACCAATGTATTTGGTTCTGTATTGAACCCAACGGGGTTAGGCTGACTGGTGTCGAACGTGGATCTCTGAGATAGATGAGCTCAGAATAGAGATTCCAGCAAGGAACGAACACGAGATCTTTTGAGGGAGTTTAAGTTATAAAAACCCCTAGAGAAAATACATATTAAATCACTGTTGTGATATGAACTAATTCTGACATTATTTGTTAATATAATGCAGGGAATAATAGCAGAATACTGCATTATTGGGCTGCATGAGTCACATAATTCTGGACTTGAGCACAGAAAGTTTGAGCGCTTGACAGTTGTCAAATGATTCTCGAATAGGGGCGTGGTTTCTTGGAGACGTGCCACTCAATGTGACCTACTTATGCCGTCTGGAGCAGGTCAAGAGGGTAATATATGGGCAAGTTATTCCCCGTTTGAGAATAGAGAGGCTAGGAGAAGGGGAAGGTACCAGCGTAATTTAATGATTACTCGTGATTGGGGTAACTCAGAGACATGAGGATTGCACCTATGTGAATGTTTAGCCGGGAGGCTAATTATCAAACCATTAAACATTGAAATCGAGGCAGATTTAATGGAACGCGCAGGAACACAGTAAATCTGAGGTTAGCGGCGAGATCTAACCATGTCTTCGGGGATTTTTAGGGGACGCCGCGTGGGTAAGCGCTGGCAAAGGCAATTAATATTAATTAATTGGCCGATCGATCCTCGAGCACTCATACCGATCTGTGATCAGCGAGGAAAAAGGAACCGTATAAACGTTATTTCAAGACCAGAATCATACTGAGAGAGAAGATGACGCTGCAGGGAAATTTTCGGTCTACTTTTTCTCTCCAAGCGGATATAAGGGTTGGACGCAGGACAGAGGCAGTCAGTTGAACCATACTTGAGCGCAGAGAGCACGTCACCCGAATTCAGAGAAGGGGTGCGCGGACTTTAACATTCTAAGTGCAGCAACATAATAAACATGCAGTAAGGCATGAATTAATAACGATTAATGTAGTCAGTTGAACCGCAGTCTAGTGCAAAGTGCGCGTTACCGAATTCAGAGAAGGGACGCTCGGACTTAAACATGAAGAGCCGTGCAGTAAGGCATTTATTAATACCATTTATTAAGGACAGTCGCGCCATACTTGTATAGTCGGCATTACGAGCGATTGTTATTGTGCACGTAGGAAATGTACCGTATGATATACAAGGTAGGACAATTGAAAGTGGTAATTTGTACAATGGTTGAGCGTAGTATGTAAACTATTGGTTAGACATATCATAGGATATCGGACTGCGCCGATATAAACTTTGTTATGCGATTGGTGAAATTTCATAGGAATACCAAAGTAATTAATGCTCAGGACGATATGCAAGCATATTTAGGCGATATCAGGAAATTTATCTAAGGATAGAGATTGATAGACAGTTTGGGGGACCGATAGGAATCCGTAGCCAGAGAATCGAGACTTTCAAACGAGATGCGGGAGAGAATTGGAGGAGAGATCTTCAGGGCCTGAATTTTTGATATTCTGCACGGAGAGGTCAACCATTAAGAAATGTACATAGCATTCGTGTGATTGTAGTGATGATCATTTAAATATATGTAAAATTAATAGTGTAATAAGTGATATAACGTGTTGTGTGAATAAGGAAGCAACAGCTTCAATATGGAAAAGAAAAGTGCCGTGTGTTTTGAAAGGCAAAAGTTATGTAAAATGTGTATGGGAAGTATAAGAATGCCTTGCTAATTTTGCAAATGATGGCGGGCATTACTGGAAGAAATGCGTGGTTGAAGCCACCAGATTAACTAATGTATGTACCCAAAAACCATGATTTTGTAGCAATTATAGTCCACTGTATGTTGAGTGATTTCAAAATTTCTAGAATATGCCAATAAGAGTCAATTTTGGAGGTAGAACCTCAAGATATTATTGTTGTGTTGATTTTAGTCAAGGTGAGATGTCTTTGTACATCATTGAGTGGATAAATCGTTACCACTAATATAAAATGACAATTCAGTTATATAGAAACGTAACGTAACGAACGCGGATGTTCGGTTATTGAAAAGGGTTACGTTGTGTCGGTTATGGTAATTCATGTCAGTAATAACAATAATAATAATAAGAATAAGAATAAATGAATACACATCAGGGAAAAATGGTTGTAAGCAAAATATATATGCTAATTGGAATATTTATCTATCCAAGCAGTAATATTATACATGAAGGGCTAAGCAAAGCAATTTCATATCAGAGTATATTATGATAATGGAAATAAATATGCAAGAATCTAGGAAATGGAAGAGTTTAATAGAGAATTGAATTTGCAGCTTGTGAATAAGCTTGTAAGAGTAATTGGTAGATTTATCTTACTAATTAAAGGACGAGATCATAGCACCATGGTCAGGGAAGCTAGGTAATCTATTCGACGTGTGAAATCTCGTATAGCCTAGGGCATACAGAGATATTTATTATGGCCAGAGCGTAATTAGTGATTGACCCTAGCTCTGTGGATTGCCATGAAATGTTCCGGGTTCGAATCCAGTGGTGTATGGGAGGATAACAATGGAAACCTGCACATGACACCTGATATCGACCGAGAACTAGCTATTGAAATAATTCAGCTCCTGGGAAGTGAATTTAATTGGCGGCAGGATGTGCCTGACCGTGTCATTTAAAAAGATGCTGGCTAGCCAGTTCGACCAGTGATTGATGAATCTCGTTCCTTCATATAATGAAATGGACCTGTTGAGGACAGTTATTAATATCCCAAGGTTAGGAATAAATGATTAAACACGTCCATAACCTATCTTGCATACAGTTTAAGTTAAATCATATGGGATGTGTAGATCCACGAGACTGCACTATTGTATTTAAAGTCACTTGTTACTGCTTGGAGAAAAAGCGAGAGGGAAGCTAGGAAAGGACGGAACGAGTGTTTTGTTACCGCCCGACTCAGCCCATTATATACAGGAAGGGCCGAGGGAGAGCTTGTTAAACGACCCTTGGAGGTTGACATTTAGAATGGACAGACTTTAAAACCCTGTTTGTAAGAAAAGAATCATTGTTGTATTGTATAATGAAGGAAGGAAGGAAGCTTGTAGTTTAACGTGACCGTTAATCTTGAGATCATGAGCCACGGGACCTCCTTTTTACGTGGAATCCGAACCACAGGACATGGCATTTCACTTCGAAAATCTCACATGCATTGACCGGGAATCGAACCCGGACCGCCTTGGTATTGTATAATGAATTTGTGTGGATTGAAACACATTGTTAATTAAGGATCATCCTGATGACTTAATATTCAGAAAACTTATGAGTTGTTGAAAGTTGCAATTTTATACTGACATTGTCACTTTGTTCTAAAGGTCGACACTAGATGCCATAGGCTATGCCCACGCAAGGGTAGCATAATATACCATCCGACACAGCGGTAACGGAATCTTTGAAATTGAACTCATGACAGCATACAGTGGTACTGTAGAAAAGGGAACTGTAGAAAGTGGAACTGCTGAAAGGGATATGATTACAAGTAATTGTGGAGTTGCACGTAAATTTGAGGTGCAACCCATAAATTGGTTAATGCATGGTAAAGCATTTTGGTGGGAAGAGAGATACAAAACACAATTGTATGCATAATGTAAATTAAGATGTGTTGAGAGTAAACAATTAAGATTGTGAAATTAAAGAGGTCACAATAGGTGACATAAGATTATAAGTACAGTTTATGTGTAGTTTACCTGTGCATCAGCGCACTTGAGAATGAATTTGGATGTTAATCTCATGGTAAATGAATGAATAATCATTTGGATTTACTAGGATAAAGTGCGAATGTTGGTGGATTGAAGGAATAATTTTGCATTGTTTTGTGTTATATTGTTGGGATTGTGTTTTTGTTTGTATGAAGCCATGATTTAGAACTTAATTAAAGTCTTTAGAATAGAGTTGTGCTTTATTATTGTAGAGTTGATACCTTTTAGTTTCAGATAAAAAATATGCAACTGCTCAGTGGGTGGACGGTACACGCCTGAGGACTGATGCTGGCTGGAGGCAGAAGCATGTTTTCCATGGAAATTACTCACATGGGTACATGGGATTTGATGTCCTGCACAGTGATTTGAGCTAAAGGTACAACATAAGTCGGTCAAGATCTAGTGTAAACAACTCTTAACTTAACGAATAAAATGAATTAGGGGAATGACCGCACCTAACCTTAGCTAAGCTCCGATACAAACAATATAAATTTTGATAAGTAACCTCTCATATATTTATCATGTCGCTGATATGTGGGGCCAGTTTAAAATACAGGTCACCATAGGCGCATGTGTGTACATATTTATCATGGCAAGGCCCAAGGTGGGGCATTCGACAGTAAAACCGAGTCCTTGGATGGTTGCTGCGATGTCTTACGAGGCCAAACCACTTACTTATTTATCATGGCGCCCAACGTGGGGATTATGGGATTTAGGGAAACCCCAGAGATTTATATGGTATTTCATGGGGAAAACCATAATAATTATTTTTTTGCCTCAAACTGTGTTTGAGTGATTTTTGAGTTCAGTAGGCTTTTGAAGTAACGCAGAATCTCTCTATTGAGAAGAGAATTGCCCAAGGGTATGAGCGCTACGTACCCAATCCACAATTTATCCTAAAATCCAAATTTTTAAGTACAATCTTACAATATGTGTACAGTGTCTTATATTTCTCTTCAAAACGAATCCACACATGTATCCAGGAAGCCTGCCTATATCTCAAAGTAAATTGTTGTACGAATGGCTGGTACGGAGGGAATTTTGCAGGGGATTGCAGAGCTAAAGCAGCATTTTGACGCTGTTAATGAACAGAATAAGCTGGAAACCAAGGCTTTCAAGGATGAAATAAACAATCGTTTAGATGCCAATCAGGAGGCAATTAATGCAAATCAGGTTGCAATGAATAATAATCAGGTTGAATTGAGTAATCGTTTAGATGCCAATCAGGTGGCAATTAATGCAAATCAGGTTGCAATGAATAATAATCAGGTTGAAATAAACAACCGATTGGATGCAAATAAGGCAGAAATAAATGATAAGTTAGGTCAAATGCAGGAAACATTAAGACCGAGGTAACTGAAACCGTTGTAAGCATTATATCAGAAATCCAGGTTAAGGCCGATAAGCGTTTCGAGGCGATAGAAGCCAAACTTGAAAGTAATTTGCAGGCATGTAAGCACGCGCAGGACGAAACGAACAGTAGGTTAGATGCGCTGTCTAATGACATTAAGGATATTCAAATCCAAAATGAGGCGAATCTCGAACGCCAAGCGAAACAGTTTTCAGAATTTACTAGAACGGTAGATCAGAGATTAGAAGAGAATGACAATAAATGGGATGAAAGTTGAAAGGTTATGCTAGAGCGATTAACGGTGATCTAAAGAAGCAGGATCAGAACATATTAGATCAATGTCAGGAAACAGGAGAGATTAAGGCTATCGCTAACTAAAGTAAAGAGCTGGTAGGCAACATATAGCGTCAGATGAGCAAAGTTCCTCAAGAACTGGACCGAATTCAAAGCGACGTTGTTATCGTTAACAAAAGACAAGAGGAAAACAGAGGGGAAATCGCTAAGTTCCGAAATGAAATATCAAAGGTCAATGGACATATCCAAGAGGAAATTAAAGGACTGAGAGAAGAACTCGAAGTGAGAGAAGGCCAAAAGACAGAGGCAAGCGACAAGACCCTTGCTCACATAAAGGAAGATGTAGAGGATGAAATCTCCCATATCAAGCAAAGCCTGAAGGAAGATAAGAAGAAAATATTTCAAGTGGCAGAAGAGAACAGGGATAGGCTTAGCAGAATAGAAAAAGAGGTAATCACTCGATTGGAAAGAGCAGAGATGCGCCACAATCAAATGGAGACTAGGATAATAGCACAGGAGGAAACCCTAATGAAAGATCCTAAGTCAAGTGAAGGCAGCGTGGAAGATGTGAGGAAAACCAAGTGGGCAGATTTAGAAACCCAACCTATAATAAGGAATGCTACAGGCCCAGGCGAAAGTACATATACTGTATGACGCCAGGTGCACCGATTGCAGGTTCTACGCCGCATGAAAATGCTATGCACAACCAAGTTATAAATGTGATTAGAGCAAGCAAGGAGAAACCAAGAAAATTTTCAGGTAGCCATTGTAATATGACACCGAAGTATTGGTTGAAAGAAGTGTCCGAATATTTGAACGATGCGCGGATACCACAAGAGCGCAGGCTACGAGCCATAGAGAAACTAACGGAGGGAGAATGTGCGTTATGGTTTCGCAGTTTCCGTTATACCTTCGATACAGTCGAGGAGTTCCGGGAAGCTTTTTTGAAGAGATACTGGGATCCAATGACCCAACAGAATTTACGATTGGATTTGTACTCGAAAAGATACAGCACCAACAATCCGACGAAGTACGCTGAATTCTTTATATCTCAGATGTGTCGGTTTAAGGAACTTGACCAGAAACCTAGCGAGCTGGAGCTATGCATTGCTATTGCCAAACAACTTCCTTATGAAATCCAAAGGCTGCTGATTTCAGCAAATGCAAAAACCGCAATGGAAATGGAGGCAGTTCTTAGGCAACTGGACCTCACAACATCCAATACTATGCGTCAGAATCGAACCGTGGAACAGGTACACGTGACCAACACGCAGGCTGACTAGTACAAAGCTCCGAAAAATAATAAAGCTACTAGCACTGAAACGTTAGATTCCAACGGTCGTCAATGGGAACATGAACCCAGAAGATGGCAACCGAAGTACAAAGGGAATGCTGGTAGAGGAAGAGGAGGCCGAAATTCTTGGAATCAACAGAATACAAGGGGTGGACCGTACCAAAATAATGGAGGTAACAATGGCCAAGAAGGCAACAATCGGAATTGGAGACCCCAGGAAAGAAGGCGTAACTTTGATGACGAGGTAGAGGAACGTTATCACGCTTCATTGCAATACCTCAATGAAAGGGGAGAAGAACCCCAGAAGCAGCAAGTCCGCTGGCAAGAAGCTATGCAAAATAGGACGTCACCAGACAGATATGGAGACGGAGCCAAAAGTTTGGAGTTACAGCGCAGTGAACAGGAGAGAAGAAACTCTAACGGGACTGGCGCTGTAGAAAAAAAAAACTCCAAAATTAGAAGAATTTGAGAATGATGGATGGAAGGCGGTCAACATCATTAATTGGATAGCCAAACCGGAAGAATTAATCGAGGATACAGGAGGATCACAGGTCATGATCAAAAGAGAATTGCCCATTATTATAGTAAGTGTGGCAGGGTTGAAGATAAGAAGTCTGTTAGACACGGGTTAAACGGTGTGTCTTATGACACAAGCTTTGTATAATGGGATAGCGCAGAGAGAAAACGTTTTGAAAATACCTATCTCAAGTGTCAAAATAAAAGGTGTCATTCCTGACAAAACGATGATATGCAAATATCAGGTATTCCTCGATTTACAGATAGGGGGCTCTATTTTTTCATAGAGTTTTCTACTAGTAAACAAATTGCCGTTTAACCTTATTATTGGGGCAGAGTTTATAAGGGAATACAGAGTGGTAATAGACCTATTACAGGACAGAGTTATGTTCCGTGTGAACGAGGAAGCTGAGGGCTTAGAGGTCTCACTCAAACAGAATGAACCAGGGACAGATGAACAAGTATGGCATACATACAGAGACATGGCTGAGGAGGAAGTGTTAGCTATCGAGCAGTTAGAAGATGAACTGAAAACACTAGCCGCAGACATGGAGAAAGATCTGGAACCCGAACTGGAAGAATATATTTCGGAAAAACTAGAAGAAGCGAGAATTGGTCCAAGAGATAAAGAAAATTTAAAGAAATTATTATTGGAACAGAAGGAAGTCTTTGACTCGAGACCTGGTCGTATAAAGAACTTTACTTATGCATTCCAAGTTAACGACTGGACACCATTTTGGCAGAAACCCTACCCTATAGCCGAAAAGCATTTTGCTAAGGTCAAAGAAGCAATTCAGGAGATGTTGGAGCCCGGTGTTATTGAGAAAACACCTACGCCTTATGTAAGCCCATTGGTAATCGTACCTAAGACAGACGGGACTGTCAGAGTATGTCTGGATTTGAGGCATTTGAATATGAAGGTGATACCAGAGTTTGACAAAGTGCCACATATTAAGGAAATCCTCAGAAAGTTTAAAGGGAAGACCATATTTACAAATTTAGATATTACGTCGAGCTTTCACCATCTTGAATTGGAGAAGAAAACGAGTCTGTTGACAGGATTTATGTTTGATCAACATACATACACGTTTTTAAGATTACCTTTTGGTTTGAAGACAGCTGGTTCAGCTTTGATAAGAGCGTTAGATCGCAATCTATCAGATGATGTTAAAGAGAGTACCATCAGATACGTAGATGACATTCTACTCACATCAGAATCTCTGGAGGAGCACATGAGAGACCTGAAGAAGTTGCTGGATAACCTTCGAGAAGCTAATTTTAAGGTTAATATCAAGAAATCGCACTTCTGTCAGAGGGAAGTTAAATTCCTAGGGCACGTTATCGATGAAAATGGAGTTAAGCCAAACCCAGAGAAATTAGAGGTAATTCGAAATTTTCCTCGACCCACGAAAGTAAAGCACGTCCGACAGTATTTGGGAGTAATTGGATTCTTTGCTAACCACTGCCCAAACTATACTACAACTGTGGCACCCCTGCATGATCTATTGAAGAAAGGCGGCAGGTGGAATTGGACGGAGCAATGTCAAGAAGCATTCGTGAGGTCAAAGCAAATGCTTTTGGAATACGTGAAGCTGGGATACCCTGATTATACCCAGTAGTTCATAATAAAGACGGATGCATCACTTGTTGGGATAGGAGCGATGCTGTTCCAAGAAAATGTTGATAAGCCCGAGGAGAAAGTTTTTATTGCCTTTATAAGTAGGAGATTGAAGGCCCATGAGAAAAATTACACGATTACAGAGATAGAGTTGCTCGCAAATCTGTACGCATTGCAGTACTGGCACAATCTCGTGTATGGCTTTCAAATCGTCCTCAGAACAGACCATGAAGCTTGAATATTTTTGTTAAAGACGGATTTGTCTAGCCAGAGGTTGACAAGAAGGTCCCTGTTTATTCAACAGTTCAATGTGGAAATAGAATACTGTCCAGGGAAAGAGAACGTAATACCGGACATGTTAAGCCGATATCCAAGAGAAGAAACTCTAGCTGTCCAGATTGAAAATCGAGATCAGAAGACCTTAGATGACTTGAAGAATCTTACCAACCTACAACGCGAAGATCCGTGGTTGAAAATGATGATTGATTACTTCGAGGGACGCTTAGCAAGGGGAACTGCAATATACAGAGAGGCAGAGGCATTATCAACAGACTACGTATGGTACAATCAGATGCTACACAAGTGGGATAATGTAGACCATACCCGTCAAAGAATTGTTATTCCTGCATCTTTGCAGAGGAGATTGGTGTGGCTAGCACACAGAGCGTTTGGACATCCCGGTTTAGATAAGATAACTGCTCTACTGAAAGAAGCATTCATTTGGCCGACGTTAAGAGAAACTGTAAGAAATGCTATTAGGACATGCGATTTGTGCCAAAGGGTAAAGCCAAATCCCTTTTTAATGAGACAACGACCCATTCCGTTGTTACCAGAGAAGCCAAGGCAGCTAATGAGTGTAGACAACTTTGGACCACTGCCTAGAGCACGTAGAGGCAATAGACATATTTGTATAGCCATGGATGTATTCTCAAAAGCAGGTATTAAAACGATTGAAAGAAAGAGTTATTCCGATATTTGGGAAACCGGATAACCTACTCTCAGACCACGGGAGAATTTCGACGGGAATTGGCAAATTTAGGAATCAGGCAGATTCTATCTACCATTCGCCATCCTGAGGCTAGCCCCGTTGAACGCGTTATGAGAGAGATCCAAAAATATATGAAAATTTACTGCTCTGAAGTGAACTGGAAATGGATCGATGTCTTGGATGTAATTGAGTACTGCATAAATAATACTGTGCATGAGGCGACTGGTCAGGTGCCCGTGACTCTACATTTGGATAAGAGACCGGAGAGCCCATGGACTGGTGTTATTCCATTACCTGTAGACGCGCAGCCAGGACGAGAATTGAGGATCCAGCGAACCTTCGAATATCTCCAAGCACAGGCTGAGAGATGCCAGAGAAGAAATCGTGCGAAGCGATATCACAGACCGCTTCTCGTTGGGGAAAAAGTTTTAGTCAGGAGGCCAGCCAGTTCAGATCCAGAAGCACAGAAGTATAAAAAATCCAATTTCGGATATCACGGCCCGTTCGAAGTTATAAGAGACCTACAGAATAATGCATATAGAACAAGGCATTTAGAAACGGGAAACGAGGTCGTTATGAATGTAGCCAACCTCAAAATTTATCATTCACCAGAGGAATTTGATGAACAAGAGGAAGTAATAGCAGCGCACACCCAAGTGGACGTGGACAACAAAGTCGGCCAGGCTGCCAGGCTTGAAGGCTCACGCAGCGGGACGGAAAGGAAAACGAGCAGCTTGCTCAGAGAAGGAAGCAGGCTACCGGAATGCAAGTGTCTACGACTGCTATACAAAAAATGGTCGAAGTAGCTGGGGAGGTTGAAGCCTTGAATGAAACTCTCCGCCAAGAAAATGCACGTCTAAGGGCTGAGCTCAGAGTGGAAGGGGGATGTAGACAAACCCACTCGCAGGCAGACGAGGTGAAGGACCGCTTAGTGTAAACAAAGACGGTCGGGACAGTCAGCCGGTGACTTGCAGAAGGTCACTTGCAATTGACTTCTATAAGTTTTGCAAGGGGAATATGAACCCAACGGGGTTAGGCTGACTGGTGTCGAACGTGGATCTCTGAGATAGATGAGCTCAGAATAGAGATTCCAGCAAGGAACGAACACGAGATCTTTTGAGGGAGTTTAAGTTATAAAAACCCCTAGAGAAAATACATATTAAATCACTGTTGTGATATGAACTAATTCTGACATTATTTGTTAATATAATGCAGGGAATAATAGCAGAATACTGCATTATTGGGCTGTATGAGGCACATAATTCTGGACTTGAGCACAGAAAGTTTGAGCGCTTGACAGTTGTCAAATGACTCTCGAATAGGGGCGTGGTTTCTTGGAGCCGTGCCACTCAATGTGACCTACTTATGCCGTCTGGAGCAGGTCAAGAGGGTAATATATGGACAAGTTATTCCCCGTTTGAGAATAGAGAGGCTAGGAGAAGGGGAAGATACCAGCGTAATTTAATGATTACTCGTGATTGGGGTAACTCAGAGACATGAAGATTGCACCTATGTGAATGTTTAGCCGGGAGGCTAATTATCAAGCCATTAAACATTGAAATCGAGGCAGATTTAATGGAACGCGCAGGGACACAGTAAATCTGAGGTTAGCGGCGAGATCTAACCATGTCTTCGGGGATTTTTAGGGGACGCCGCGTGGGTAAGCGCTGGCAAAGGCAATCAATATTAATTAATTGGCCGATCGATCCTCGAGCAAGCATACAGATCTGTGATCAGCGAGGAAAAAGGAACCGTATAAACGTTATTTCAAGACGAGAATCATACTGAGAGAGAAGATGACGCTGCAGGGAAATTTTCGGTCTACTTTTTCTCTCCAAACGGATATAAGGGTTGGACGCAGGACAGAGGCAGTCAGTTGAACCATACTTGAGCGCAGAGAGCAAGTCACCCGAATTCAGAGAAGGGGTGCGCGGACTTTAACATTCTAAGTGCAGCAACATAATAATCATGCAGTAAGGCATGAATTAATAACGATTAATGTAGTCAGTTGAACCGCAGTCTAGTGCAAAGTGCGCGTTACCGAATTCAGAGAAGGGACGCTCGGACTTAAACATGAAGAGCCGTGCAGTAAGGCATTTATTAATACCATTTATTAAGGACAGTCGCGCCATACTTGTATAGTCGGCATTACGAGCGATTGTTATTGTGCACGTAGGAAATGTACCGTATGATATACAAGGTAGGACAATTGAAAGTGGTAATTTGTACAATGGTTGAGCGTAGTATGTAAACTATTGGTTAGACATATCATAGGATATCGGACTGCGCCGATATAAACTTTGTTATGCGATTGGTGAAATTTCATAGGAATACCAATGTAATTAATGCTCAGGACGATATGCAAGCATATTTATGCGATATCAGGAAATTTATCTAAGGATAGAGATTGATAGACAGTTTGGGGGACCGATAGGAATCCGTAGCCAGAGAATCGAGACTTTCAAACGAGATGCGGGAGAGAATTGGAGGAGAGATCTTCAGGGCCTGAATTTTTGATATTCTGCACGGAGAGGTCAACCATTAAGAAATGTACATAGCATTCGTGTGATTGTAGTGATGATCATTTAAATATATGTAAAATTAATAGTGTAATAAGTGATATAACGTGTTGTGTGAATAAGGAAGCAACAGCTTCAATATGGAAAAGAAAAGTGCCGTGTGTTTTGAAAGGCAAAAGTTATGTAAAATGTGTATGGGAAGTATAAGAATGCCTTGCTAATTTTGCAAATGATGGCGGGCATTACTGGAAGAAATGCGTGGTTGAAGCCACCAGATTAACTAATGTATGTACCCAAAAACCATGATTTTGTAGCAATTATAGTCCACTGTATGTTGAGTGATTTCAAAATTTCTAGAATATGCCAATAAGAGTCAATTTTGGAGGTAGAACCTCAATATATTATTGTTGTGTTGATTTTAATCAAGGTGAGATGTCTTTGTACATCATTGAGTGGATAAATCGTTACCACTAATGTAAAATGGCAATTCAGTTATATAGAAACGTAACGTAACGAACGCGGATGTTCGGTTATTGAAAAGGGTTACGTTGTGTCGGTTAAGGTAATTCATGTCAGTAATAATAATAATAATAATAATAATAATAATAATAATAATAATAATAATAATAATAATAATAAATGAATACACAACAGGGAAAAATGGTTGTAAAGTAAATATATATGCTAATTGGAATATTTATCTATCCAATCAGTAATATTATACATGAAGGGCTAAGCAAAGCAATTTAATATCAGAGTATATTATGATAATGGAAATAAATATGCAAGAATCTAGGAAATGGAAGAGTTTAATAGAGAATTGAATTTGCAGCTTGTGAATAAGCTTGTAAGAGTAATTGGTAGATTTATCTTACTAATTAAAGGACGAGATCATAGCACCATGGTCAGGGAAGCTAGGTAATCTATTCGACGTGTGAAATCTCGTATAGCCTAGGGCATACAGAGATATTTATTATGGCCAGAGCGTAATTAGTGATTGACCCTAGCTCTGTGGATTGCCATGAAATGTTCCGGGTTCGAATCCAGTGGTGTATGGGAGGATAACAATGGAAACCTGCACATGACACCTGATATCGACCGAGAACTAGCTATTGAAATAATTCAGCTCCTGGGAAGTGAATTTAATTGGCGGCAGGATGTGCCTGACCGTGTCATTTAAAAAGATGCCGGCTAGCCAGTTCGACCAGTGATTGATGAATCTCGTTCCTTCATATAATGAAATGGACCTGTTGAGGCCAGTTATTAATATCCTAAGGTTAGGAATAAATGATTAAACACGTCCATAACCTATCTTGCATACAGTTTAAGTTAAATCATATGGGATGTGTAGATCCATGAGACTGCACTATTGTATTTAAAGTCACTTGTTACTGCTTGGAGATAAAGCGAGAGGGAAGCTAGGAAAGGACGGAACGAGTGTTTTGTTACCGCCCGACTCAGCCCATTATATACAGGAAGGGCCGAGGGAGAGCTTGTTAAACGACCCTTGGAGGTTGACATTTAGAATGGACAGACTTTAAAACCCTGTTTGTAAGAAAAGAATCATTGTTGTATTGTATAATGAATTTGTGTGGTTTGAAACACATTGTTAATTAAGGATCATCCTGATGACTTAATATTCAGAAAACTTATGAGTTGTTGAAAGTTGCAATTTTATACTGACATTGTCACTTTGTTCTAAAGGTCGACACTAGATGCCATAGGCTATGCCCACGCAAGGGTAGCATAATATACCATCCGACACAGCGGTAACGGAATCTTTGAAATTGAACTCATGACAGCATACAGTGGTACTGTAGAAAAGGGAACTGTAGAAAGTGGAACTGCTGAAAGGGATATGATTACAAGTAATTGTGGAGTTGCACGTAAATTTGAGGTGCAACCCATAAATTGGTTAATGCATGGTAAAGCATTTTGGTGGGAAGAGAGATACAAAACACAATTGTACGCATAATGTAAATTAAGATGTGTTGAGAGTAAACAATTAAGATTGTGAAATTAAAGAGGTCACAATAGGTGACATAAGATTATAAGTACAGTTTATGTGTAGTTTACCTGTGCATCAGCGCACTTGAGAATGAATTTGGATGTTAATCTCATGGTAAATGAATGAATAATCATTTGGATTTACTAGGATAAAGTGCGAATGTTGGTGGATTGAAGGAATAATTTTGCATTGTTTTGTGTTATATTGTTGGGATTGTGTTTTTGTTTGTTTGAAGCCATGATTTAGAACTTAATTAAAGTCTTTAGAATAGAGTTGTGCTTTATTATTGTAGAGTTGATACCTTTTAGTCTCAGATAAAAAATATGCAACTGCTCAGTGGGTGGACGGTACACGCCTGAGGACTGATGCTGGCTGGAGGCAGAAGCATGTTTTCCATGGAAATTACTCACATGGGTACAGTATTATGTACGGACCGAGAAACCTCATCACTCGTCAACACCACTTCTCATAGACTGCGATGCACATTCCTCTCTGGTTCACGCAGCTTAGACCCGAGCAGTACTCGTATCATGTGACTGGAGCAGTCTTCCTGCTCACCCGATACGAGTTCCATAGAATCTCGCAATCTGCAGGACCTACAGTACACCGAATCGCCATTAAGGAACGGGGCAAAATTGAACCTTAATTAGCTTGCCGACCTTGTTGATGACATGCCCCAACACATTGAAGTTGTTGTTGCTTATTTTAGGGACTTTGCGACATCGTGGTCACGTAACGCCGTGTACTTGGGTATGTGTGTTCTGATAACCTTTGTTATTGTTATGGCTGTACTAGTGTTTTAATTTGAAAATTGGGGGATATGATTGGGAAAGAGGTGGCCGTGGCCTTAAATTAGGAACAATCCCGGTATTTGCCTGGAGTAGAAGTGGGAAACTACGGAAAACCACTTCTAGATTGACTGAGGTGGGAATTGAACCCTCCTTTTCTTATTATTCCTTGGCAGAGCCAGGAATCGAACCCGGTCCTCAGAGCTGACAGCCAATAATGCCAACCACTGCACCACAAGATGGTCAATATGACCATTACAAATCGATCTGAGAACACTACCTTTTTGATAGACATACCTGCTCTTAACACACAGAAGGGCGTGTTGGCGCAGCCGTCAAGCTGTTGGCCTCTCACAAAGGTAGACAGGGGTCGGTTCCCGGTCAATGAATGTGAGATTTTCGAAGTGAAATGCCATGTCCTGTGGTTCGGATTGCACGTAAAAAGGAGGTCTCGTGGCTCATGATCGCATGATTAACGGGGACGTAAAACTAAATGCTTCCTTTCCTTCTTAACACGAACAACCTGATGGATACTTGGAGCGAGAAGATTTCAAAATACAGACACAAGGCAGAGGAGTTCAAGGACTCATAAAAGCAGAAATCAGTACACATCATTGTAGTGGTCATGTCAGTCGCAGGGGTGATCCCAGAACTACTTGCAGAAAATCACAAAACATTAAAAACTTATCCATCTACATAAATTTATAGCTACTATGTTCCATTGTCCGTCGGACAAGGAACGCAGAACTACGATAGAGCGCAGATAAATTGCTAATTCATCCACTGTCTTGCCTTGGCACCATTTGCTATGATATGAAACTTTAACCTAATAATAATTAGCAGACCCGTGCGACAACTCTTGCATGTGTATAAACCACCCGCCCGGCTTTATTGGTGGACCGTGTCTTGTTTATTTGTCGAAAAGCACTTTTTAAACAAATTGTCAATATTTATATAATCTGAGTGCATTTCGTCACTGTTATACCATGCGTATATACCACCTTCCCGGCTTTACTGAAATGCGGGCGTGACGTGACACAGTTCTGGCAGGGGCTATGGCATTGTTTATTTGTCTAAACACAATTTATTCACAAATAAATATATTTCCGTTGACTTTTCAAGGAATTCAAGATTCTTCCTGTACTATTGAGACGATTTAGAAGATTTTGGAACAAACCGCACTTTCCAACGCCCTCTGATTTAAGAGCTCGAGTTTTATGAATTATACATCTTAGCATTTTACATATACTGTATATGATAATAATAATAATAATAATAATAATAATAATAATTATTATTATTATTATAAAGCCTGAGGCACCACGGCCCATGAAGAACCCCCTGGTCTACCAAGCGACCGCTGCCCAGCTATTTGGCCTCCAGATTGCGGGGTGACACGTGGTCAGTGCAGTCGGGTCACCTCGGCCGTTAATCTTGGTTTTCCTTACTAAACTGTCCTCACGAGGCTAAGTGCACCCCGTTCCAGCTCTCACGTCATTTTCCATAATCCCTATTGGAGCCTGGGATCGAACCAGGGGCCTCCGGGTGAGAGGTAGGTGCGCTACCCCAACACCATTGGGTCGGAAATCAATAACAATAATAATTATAATAATAGGAATATGAAATGGTGTTCAGATTTGGCATTATCCGCAGTCCTCCAACAAGGTAACAACAAAAAGTTGCAAACGTGACACGTCACGTCATTAGTCATAATAAATGGCGCTGATTTAATGAATTCTATGCCATAATTCCTCACTTCATGCACACTTGTGTGTTAAGAATCCAAGGTGGAATTTTGCCTTCATTTGCATTTTAATGATTTCTCTTCATGTTTCATTCATTCTGCCAGCGCAGTGGGAGAAGTAAGTCTATAAAACACACATCTACATTAAATACAAGTAAAGAGGAATACATTATAATGGTGATTCCTGGTACAGGGGCTATGGGATCAGCCGTATACTGCTGTACCTACAAACTTCCTTCATTTTGTCACCACGCTAATCTAGGGATATTATCTCCGTCCAGAAAACTCAAGCTCCTTGGTCTCAGGGTACGTATTGACACTCTGGATCCTAAGTTCTTGGATTCGATTCCCGGCTGTGCCAAGAAATGTAATTCTGGTTGGAGGGTTAAAAAGGGGTTAACTCAACCTTTTAAAACGAAACAGAGACTACAGTATATGAGTTCTAATCCCACCTCAGCTGTCCTAGAAGCGTTTTTTTTTTCATAGTTTCCCACTTCTACCCCAGACAAATGTCTGGATGATTCCTAACTTAAGGCCACGGCCACCTCGTTCCAAATCCTAGCCTCAGTGACAAATACACGCACTACTACAGGCATCACAATGACATAGGTTATTAGACAAATTCCACACACACAGGTAGAGGTGCAGAGTTTCTATGCCCAAGATAGCGGGTTCAAACCCTGCCAAAGCCGTCGGATATTTTAAGAGCGTTAAAAATCCCTCAGTATGCCTTCCTTCGGAGGGGAAGTAAAGCCGGTGGTCCCATGTCATAGATTTGTGGCATGTTAAAGAACCTTCCACTAATTACACCTGTGTGAAGCTAAATTGTATAGGTTAAGAATGTAAACAACGCTCTTAGGTTTCTACGTTCGTTGCCAAGAGCCGACTGCGGTGGCGTCTAGTAGCTAAGTTCTGAACTAGGCCTAGTAGTCGTTGACGGTGGCGTTTGTCGGCAAAACTAGGAACTATTTGAAAAATTCACAGTTGCAGTCCTTACTTGAATTAAAAACAGATACACACACTAATACAGCCATCACAATTAACACCGGTTATCAGACAGATTCTATACACATCCAAAGTACACGGGGCTACATGACCGCGTTGTCGCAGCCCCTAAACTGAGGAACCAACCAACCAGGTAGAGGTGGCTACATGATAACACATCTCGCAGCACTGCCAAGCTCGTTAAATCATGCACCACTGCCGCGGGGGCAGCTGCGGCAAGTCCGGAGATCGCAGGTTCGAATCCTGGCGCTGACAGCGGCTATCGTGAGTGTGGTTTCCTCCAGTTTTTCTCACACTCCCTCCCGATAAATGCTGGGATAGTACCTTACTTCCCCGACAAATGCTGGGATAATACCTTACTTCAAGTCCCGGGTCACCTACCTCATCCCTATCCCTGATACACACACACACTACTACAGTCATCGCGCAAATACAGGTTATCAGAAAAGTTCAACACACACCCAACTACACGGGTCTGATGACCAAGATGTCCTAAGCCCCTAAATGAATCAGCAATTCAATTCCAGGCTCTGACAAGGACTATTTAAATGGAAGAGATTCGCACCTCAGCCCTCCTAGAAGGGGTTTCAATCCCACTCTGTGCCATTTCCCACTTCTGCTTCCTGGTAATGACTGGAGTACATACTCGTATATCAAGTCTAGTCAGAAGCACAGAATCATACCGTACAGCACGGATCTCCAGCTCAACTGTCCACGGGCCGACACAGTGCTGATCAGTTGCGAGTGAGCCGAACGAGCGCCCAGTGGCACGGGCTCTCACACAGCAAGTGAGGATATAAGACACACTTGCTTTGGACTTGACCTTCTATCTCAAAACTTTAATTTACATCGAATGGAAAACAGACACAGGCCAATGTATTGCAAAAACGAGGAACTTAACAGGAGATTCATAAATTTGTAACTATAATGAAACTAGCAACCCTCCCCGGCTTCGCCCGGTATCTTTAACGGTTTAACCAGCGTAAGCTTAAAAAGGTGCACGGACGGCAGGTCCCAGACGCAATTCAGAAAAGCCGAGGTGAACAGAGAAACACCAAACACATATACTCGTATCTGAAGTCTTAACTCGACAAGAATCGACAGTTTGATGCTGGCCGAAGCTGAGTTGATAGGCTTGCTCGCTAGCTCGTCAACTCGCTTCGAAGCTAGTTATTTAAATTTCCACTGAATGGAGATTAATGAAATGAAAATGTAAAAATATTTATAGTGGTCGATGTATTAAAGATAGAATATGCTGTCGCGGACGTTTTGGTAGAACTTTTCATGCTGAACAATTCGTACACTCATAGTAAATATATATGTTAAACGGTACACTGCCCTGGAGGCGGTAATGGTGGGATCTCTCGCTGAGTCCGAGGGAAAAGCCAACTCTGGAGGATAAACCGACTAAAAAAAAGACAACTCTATTTGACGTGTACATATTAAGATGTTTCGTGTAATACCAGATTCGAACACTATGTAACGTTCATCGAATCCAACCTGAAAATGCATCTGCTCGCTATATTAGACTACTAATGCCCCATCCTCAATAATTACGGTAACTGTGACCACTTATTGGTAAAGTGGTCGACTTAGACGATAAAATGTAACGAAAACAAATTATAAAACCCTCCCCCTAACAAGTGTCGAACCCCAACTCTTTCAATCCGCAGTCCAACGCGTTACAATTTCAGCCACTGATAATTACGCACTACACAAAGATAGAAAGTGAGAACTTTTTTTTGCGTTGGACACTTGACTTTCTTATCGTTTGAAAGCATTTCCTTAGTCGACAGGCATAAGAAAAAAAAGTTCATGTTCTGTTCTTTTATTGTGATGGCTTTGAAATGTGCAGCCACCGCCAGTTCAATCGCATGCCCTAGCCACCTGAGGCATCTTGGGTAGCGGAAACAACATTATGTCATGTAGTAATGAGAATTAGGAATAGTGTGATATTCTCGCGGTATTTTATCTGGAGAAGAAGTGGGATGCCACGGAAAACCACTTTCAGGATGATTTAGGTTGATCTCAAGTAGATGATAAAGATTTGAAAATCAATTCCACAAGCATGCCTATACACTTTATTTTGTTTGTATAAAAATAATCCTACCTGAAATATAATTCAGCAGGCGCTCATTCAGTTAGTAGCTTTCTTTTCAAATAACGTCAGTTTCTTACTTAGCATATCCTTAGTGAGAAAAGTCATGTTAACAGTCTAATGAACTCAATACACTACGGTATTTCTCATAAGTGGATCAATTAATACATTTTTATATTTGTCAAACGAAAGAATGAGGACTGGTTTATATCCCGGGGTTACAGAGGGTTTTGACTTGACACAGAGTAAGAATGAGGAATGGCTTACAAACCGGTGTTACAGAGGGCTTTGCCTTGACACGTGCGGCGGCCTATGTGAGTCTGAGTTTTCCTTTAAACCAGAGTGGTCAGCATTTCAAATACTTGCTACCCTGAACATACAGAGTACCTTGCTTTCGACAGATCATTATGTCGTCGTCCAAACTGGTTACGTACCATCGGTTAAAAACGGTCCTTTTCAGGACCAAATGAAAAATCACTCGTTGGAGCATGTAGTTAAGCACCCATAATACATCCACTAAAAACGACATTAAGCAAAAAATAATTATCTACTAGCTCGGGGTTCGAATCTGCTACCTAACAGGTTTCCTGGCATTCTTTAGCGATGCTTGATTTAGCCACCTTAGCTACTGAGAGGCATGGTGTGCTGCTGGCACGTATTGAATCTATTCGTAGACACTTCCCATCCAAACGTAAGGTGGTGTTATTTGGAGCTGCGATCAATTTAATCATATGTGAGGTAAATGAAATAACACTGCCACTTATGATTTCTACTATATTCGCGAGCAAGAACTGAACGGTGAAGTTGTACTAAGGCCGTAATGGAGCAGGTACTATTGTTTCTAGAATGACTATGATATACGCGTTAGTTAGGTTGCTTTTTCCAAAAACAAATAAGGGACTGGTGCATCCCGTATGGTACTAATGCAATGTAAGCATATCTCGCAAACGATACTGAACCCTATTATTCCCCCATCCGATGTGACTACAGACCGTTCGAATATTATGATGTACCTGTATTCATTTATTGTAGTTTAACATATCACCTGCGTTAAGATTTCATGCCAAGTGGTTGGGTATCGCAAAACATGAAATTAACACTTAAAACTATGATATAGTGACGTGGAGAGCGTTTGAAACAGCGAACTGGAGGAGCATCGTACTCTAGGACGCTCTTATTACTTGTGTGATTCTAAGCTGAGGCGTAGCTCAAGTAGATAACCACTGGCATTCCAATTGACCGGAGTATCGAAGATTAGAATCCCACATTGAGAAAATATTTTTGCAACGTTATAACGCTTCGATGCTACACCCAGTTTTATATTCGTTCTGAAAGCAATTGCTCTTCCAGTACACACAGTCAACAGAGTCCAACGGATATCTTTGAATTCACGGCCTACACAATAACATCTAAGACGTTAATGAAACCTCAGTAGAACATGGAATGACATTGCAACCATTTTGAAAATCTCAAATGAGCTGTAATCTACAGGCAGCTTGACGTGGTGCAGTATAGCTCATGAGGTAAGCCCTGGCTACCTATAACCAGGCCTTGCCCATAGCAGAGCGGCAACGCCACATTCAGGTCTGTGTGTGGCGAGCAGTAAGCATGGTGATGAATGGTGCTGAACGTGCGAGTCAGCATAAAATTGCATATATTCTTTTATCACTCGCAGTTTTTTCAATAGGACTAGTGTTTAAGGTATACCCGAGAGCGAAGGCTAATCATCTGGAAAACGTAAGTATAGCTCCAAACACAACGTCGATATTCTATAATATTAAATGACAGTAAGCTCTCGAATTCAATTACACGTGGTTGGTCTTCTACGTTGTGCTTCATGCATTATGATTTTTAAGCTTCATACACTTTAAAATTTAAGTGTGTTGTCTATTGTAACCTAACCCTGGAACAACAATCGTCCGTTGATACTAGCGGAGTCTGACAATTCTCGTCAATATTCAGTAATTTCGATCGACCATGCATGACCTACGATAGCTACTTTTCTCATGTATTCGTTGGCATTTAAGCAGTGTAAGTAAAACAAATACTCATAAATCATTGAAATGGGTGTACTAATTAGTTACTACAACATAGATAGCGATGTATTGCATGAGGAAGTTACCTTCGTCTATTTCTGTTTCGTATGTCAGAATAAGAATGCCTGCTGGAAATAACAGATATGAATGACGGAGAGACAGCCTACCGAGCTACTTACTGTAATAAGCAGAGGCAAGAGATGCCTCAGAAGTCTACTGTAATGCTGCTTTATCATCTTTATTATTATTATTATTACTATTATTATTTTTATTATTATTATTATTATTATTTCCAGTCCATATTATTGCCGTTTCTACGGGGTTGTGGTTGAACTAAGAGGATTTTTTAAAATGTGACGAATGTTTTTTACGGCCGGGTGCCCTTCCTGACGCCGGCCTCACCAGAATAGTTAATGAGAGATAGGCTACAATGACTGAAACTTGGCAAAGAATTGGATGGAAGCGTCAGTGGCCACCATTTGCCTGGAGCTAAAAATTGGAAACCACGGAAAACCATTTCAAGAACGGTTGACGATGGGGTTCGAACCCACCGGTCTTCCGAGTCCAGAGATAGTCTGGTCCCAGGGCTTTGCGCCTCAACGTGAGCAGCTACCCCGGTCGATATTATTATTATTATTATTATTATTATTATTATTAACTTCTTATTAATATTATAGGCAGAGTATACTCATTTCGATTTTTTCATTCCTCACTGTGGCTTTCTAGGGTAAATTGTTTTCCAGCAACGTATCAACATAAATTCTGTGTTTCCTGTTACCTTTAGATGCCGGACAGATGTGTAGCTCCAGTTTATAAGTCCAATTATGACAGCACTAAGAGTGAAGGGTATGGCCAATTTACATGTTCCCAAAAGACGAGGAAACACGAAAATAGCGATACTGTTAAGCTAATAATTGCAATTACATCGATACTCGTCTGAACAATTACTCCAAAATGATAACAGACGCATTGAATAGGCCTATTTCAAGTGAAAGTAAGAAACGAAAATTGTTAACACTTATATGAAGCATTTATTTGATTCTTGTCATGTTTTAGTGACCAATTATTAAATAGCTTACATCAAAATCTCCTTTTGTCCGTACATATTAGTGAACTTCTTTCAATAACCCGAATTCAAATTCTAATTCAAATTAGAATATTGAGAGACAGCAATTTCTTCTCTGCCCTAGGCGCACGGCCGGACCTGGACGTATGACGCTTGTGAAGCGGTGCTGCAATTCGGTGTGGCCAAGGCCTGGTTAAAGGTAGCTATGATTAGTACCATACGGGATGCAAGCAGAGAAATATCGACCTTCATGATAATACACGTTAGTTTGGCTGCATAAAATCAATATTATAAGGGGCGGCTGACTCACCTGGTATATACTTATAACACCACATATTTCAACACTCGAATACAGCGATTAATATTCGTTGACCTTGATCCGCGGTAGAGTCTATTGTTGTTGTTGTTGTTGTTGTTGTTTTGTTGTTGATTATTTAGGGGTTTTGCGGCATCATGATCTTATAGCCCCGTTTACTTGGGTGTGTGTAGAAGTTAATTGACAACCTGTGTCACTCTGATATCTGTAGGCTTACTAGTGTGCGTACTTTTATACGAGGAAGGATTTGGGTAGGAAGCTATTGTTGTTGTTTCATTTGGGATGCATGGACATCATGGTCATTCAGCCTCGTGTACTTGGGTAAGTGTTGAATTTTGTCTGATAACCTGTATTATTGTGATGACTGTATT
Organism: Meconema thalassinum; assembly: GCA_946902985.2. Taxonomy (NCBI): domain Eukaryota; kingdom Metazoa; phylum Arthropoda; class Insecta; order Orthoptera; family Tettigoniidae; genus Meconema; species Meconema thalassinum. The sequence continues at coordinate 385,504,448 of OX336389.2, forward strand.
AGTGCATGTATAATTCAGGTGAGAATTCAATCAATCGAAGTATAATATCCGTATAGCACGCTGTATTTCAACAAGCTACTACAACCAACATTCAATTATACTCGTTGAAAAGGACACGAGTTATAACTATACCCATGCATTTAGGAGAAAGTAGGCTATATGTTCTTTACTGAACATCTTGTTGGGTCATATTCAGCCAGTTTTTAGAGCATATTTGTTTGTATATTTTGAATATCTTTAGGACCTAAACATCCGAACCCTATCACTATGCATGTCGTCACAAAGCTATTTGGTCCATCTCATGGAAAATCTATTTAGTTGGCAGGCGAATTTTGAAGTGGAAAACACCAATAGTATGCATCAAAACAGTCTAAGTTATACAGAGAATTACTTGTTAATATTGAAAATCCCACATGCATTGGCTAGGAAATGAGCAGTTACACCACAATTATATCCGTAAGAGTATCAAGCAGAACCTATTGATAAATGTTCTGTGAGAGAACAGGGACGATCGCTCTTTAAGGCGAGTGTTTTGACTTCTTGCAATGTATACATATCGCTGGTCTCGAGGGGTCTGCAATCAATGCTTCCCTCGCTGGCAGGTTAATGAGGTCAAGACGATAAAATCTCGGCCACGCCTGGGTCCAGCTAGCACGTGACCTTGACTCGCTCGCCGCGGCGCGGCACGGTGTTTTGCTCCCCTGCAGTTTCGCTAACCCCATTTCACTGACGTGATTCCCTTCTGGCCTTCACATTTGAGATGGGAACCTCTGGAGGGACTTTTCCTTTCACTCCCGAGCACTGGATCGAACTCCTCAGTGCAGATCGCTTACAGAACAAAAACTGAATCTTTGTGCTAGGTCAAGAGAGTGATTAAACAATGGCCAGTAGCTCATCAATTGGGTCATATATGTGACACAGTTAACTTGTGCGTTCACCCATGATTAGGGGATCGAATCCTAACAAAATTATTTTGAATTTTAGGCGCTTTTAAACGAGAGACTTCTGTCAGTAGATATACTAGCACGTAAATGAAAGCCCCTCCAGGGTTAAATACTGGTTCCCCGGCGCCTCTAGAGCCCATGGCAGGTAAAGGTTTTCATTATTATTATTATTATTGTTATTATTATTATTATCATCACGTGGGAGTTAGATCAGTCAGATCAATCTGTTTCTCGATAGTTAGTTGATGATGATGATGATGATGATAATTGTTTTAAGGGGCCTAACTTCCAGGTAACAGTGAAAATGATAATGAAATGGAAACTAGATCGTAAACTAAGTGAGATTGAAAATACTTACAAAACGTAATTTAGACTGAAAATACTCACAAAAGGTAATTTAGAATCGAAATACCAACAAAATGTAATTTAGATTGAAATACTTGCAAAATGCAATTTAGATTGAAAAGACTCACAAAATGTAATTGAGATTGGAAAACCTCACAAAATGTAATTGTGATTGAAAATACTTAGTCTACTAAATATAATTTAGATTCAAAATACTTACAAAATGTAATTTAGATTGAAAATACTCACAAAATATAATTTAGATTAAAAATACTCACAAAATGTAATTGAGAGAGAAAATACTTACAAAAGGTTATTTAGATAGAAAATACGCACAAAATGTAATTTAGATACAAAATACGCACAAAATGCAATTTAGTTTCAAAATACTTACAATTGAGTATGCAATTGATATTGAAAATACTTACTGTACAAAATGTAACTTCTATTTAAAATTCTTACAAAATGTAATTTAGATTCGAAATACCCAAAAAATGTAATTTAGATTGAAAATACTTACAAAATGTAATTAAGATTGAAAATACTCACAAAATGTAATTTAGCGACATGGGGGAGCCAATTCACAAACCAGTGCGAGAACCTTAAAGCGTAGCCAATGACGCCCCCTTTTAGTCGCCTCTTACGACAGGCAGGGGAGACCGTGGGTGCATTCTAAACACCCCACCAACAGGGGGAGATAGTTAATTGCTTTTAGACCTAGGCGTAGAAAGTATCTGAGATATGATTTAAGTTTAGACAAAATCTTACGTTCAAATGTTTCTTAAATCTGGTGGAAGTCAATAACAGAGTTCAACAACATGTTTCGTAAGGAACACGTAGTCTGTTCAATTTGAAGTTGATGATTTTATTATCTTCTATTATACTGTAATTGAGAAGTAAGATTCAGTACAATTAAGGATGCCAAATTGCTGTTTCGTGTACTGGCATCACGCTTCAAAATGTAATATCCACAGATATTTCATTTTAGTACACGTGATTTTTATTATACGAACCTACTATCTTACCAACATTAGTATATGGTGCTTTCATTATTTGAGATGGCAGCAGCTATGTGTTATGTTCAATATAACAGTCATGTAGCTCATGCCAATCTCTGTTATTTGTGCCTCCTTACTTGTCAAGTATCATGGAAATATATACTTACAGTACATTGTGAGTTATTGCTTTACTAGTACGCCTTGCTGGCATATTTAATCTATTAGTCCAATAAATCTGATAATAAATGTCCAATGCGTCTCTAACTTGTCGCTGAATTTTGGCTCTGTTAGTTTACTAGACAATGATAATAATAATAATGTTATTGTTTTTAACGTCCCTTTTAACTACTCTGGCTTTTAGAGACGCCGGGGTGCCAGAATTTTGCCCCGAAGGGGATCTTTAACGTGCCAGTAAATCTACTGACAACCGGACAATGAGTTATTGATTTTAATATTTATATATAAATTCACGGTGGTGGTTGTGCGTATTATTCGATCTGATAATTTTCTTAACATAACACAGTGAGTTTCTTATACGATGATTGTACTTCCTAAGTTTCATCACTATCGCTCTCTAGTATTACGTGGTATTGATTTTAATGTTGTATATATTCTACCAGATGGCCGGGAAATAATTGGAACGTTAATATCGGGAAATATATCGCCATGGCTCCAGCTCAAAAGAGGTACCCCAGATAGCTGAGATCATGCGATTATTATTCCTTATCCTTATTCTTAATCTTCACATGGCGGTTCAGCGTATTATTCACTATAACATATACTGTATTTGTAATTTGTACTACTTGCGTGTTTCATACAAGACTCCACTTACACCAAATGTTGTTGTTAATTCTCGACTGTATTTTGATTTATCAAGCTAATATTCAAATAGTACATATGGCTGCCATCTTGATTGTAGGAAATCTATGCATCTGTGCTTCAGCAGTGTAAATTACCTGTAGCAAATTAACATTTTGCTAAGGTTTGAAATTATACCCATAAGTTTATTAAATCGTGAGCAATTGAGTTTACAATTCTGTACATTAAAGATGGTGGCTACGCGTTATACTCAGTCTGATAGTCTTGTGGCTTGTGGAAATGAGGTCTCACATAAAAACTTCCTTTTCGCCAATTTTCATGGCAGTTGTTCAATTGCATTCTTGTATTTTAATAGCACGCATGTCCACCATCTTGAATATATATACAAGGTGAACGAAAACTATCTGTAAACATTTCAGGATGTAATTCATGAAAGAAAAAGGAACAAAACAGTTTATACGAACAAATGTCCGGAAATGCATATTGTCCAAAATAGATGTTGAATAGCCCGCTCTATCGTCAGACTTAAACCCTGTTGGTTTTTACTTGTGGGGTCATCTGTAAAGTGTTATTTACGGTGAACCAGTTCCTGATATGCAGACCCTTGAACAACGTGTCTGCGTAACATTTAACGCTATTCGGGTGCAGGCTCAACATTTAAAAAATGTGAAGCAATCCATAATGCGACGTGTGGATGCTTGCATTGAATCCCATGGAGGCTACTTTTGAACACTTTTTGTTACACTCTGAGAGTTATGCCAGAATGATGCGGTTCATAAATGCCTTATACGTCGGGCATTTCCGGATATATGTTCATATCAATTTCTTATTTCTTCTCTTTCAGAAATCACCTCCTAAAATTTGTGCAAATAGCTTCAATTCACCCTGTATATTCAAGATCGCGGATACGCATAGTATTCAACATGATAAAGTTGTAACTGGTATAACTTATGGAACTTGATATTAATTAGCTGAGAAAATTGAAATTTTGGCAACCAACTCCTCTTTTATAATGGTAGGTTTGACTCTAATTTACTAGCAATCTGATGATTGATTGAGCCAATACTCGACTTACACACTGAACATTTAGGAGGTTGCCAAATTATTCTAGCTAAAGTGATGGAATAATAAAATGTGCAGTTACAAATTTCATTCAATTTGATTTAGGCGGTTATGAATTGACAGGGGTTGCAGGTGGAGGGACATGTACGTCGGACAGATAGACACACATTCACACAAATATACACCCGCGAAACCCGTTGGTGAGCTCATACTGTAAGTCTATTTTATTTGAGCAAAATAGGCTAAACTTTGGCTCAATCAGGACGAGAAAGATTATAATAAAACACGGTGAATTTACTGGCTGTTTTATATTGCACTGCATTGACATTCACTTGCATTGACGGGGAATCAAACCCTGTCCATCTATGTGAGAGGCAAGCAGCTTGACCATGACACAATCACGCCCCCAATTCGGCTACTGAGACTCTGAGGCTTGAGCTCATCAGATAGGGGTGAGTTATGTTCTGAGATTCCTGTCCTAAAGGTCCCTGGTTTAATTCCTGATACTGGCAACAAATTTAATTTTGGTCCAATAGGTGCTGGAAAAAAACTCCGCTCAGCCTTTAGTGAGCAACTGAAAAGATAAGGGTTCGTTTCCAAACTCAGCCATCCTATAAATGGTTCCCCTGTTCTCTACTCCAGGCAAATACTGGGATGGTAACTTCAGGCCACGGTCGTGTCCTTCCCTATCCTAGCCCCAATTACAAGCACACACTAGTACAGACACCTCAATAAAACAGGTCATCAGACCCTCACTCATGTTCACAGCGCTGATTACCACGTCACGAGCCCAACATGAAACAGCAGCATTGAGTTCATCAGAACATTTCTTCGATAGCAATGTGGCTTGTAAAGGAAGATAACCATACAAAATGTACCCTCTTGGCATAATAAAGAACAGAAAGAACTCTCTGCACTTACTCATATGCCGAAATGAAAATGTGATTGAATCGCAAATAGCTGTTAAAATAATAATAATAATAATAATGATAATAATAATAATAATAATAATAATAATAATAATAATAATAATGATAATAATAATCCATATTTATAAATGCCAAGTTAAGACACTACCAAACAGTCATCCGTCCAGAGACCTTGTATGCTGCAGAGTGCCTTGCAATGCATCGCAAGGGACTAATAGAGAAACTGGAAGTGAAAGAAAGGAACATTCTAAGAAAAATCTTGGGCCCACTAAATGAAAATGGGGAATATAGGAGACGGCACAACTACGAACTTTACACCCATGTGGAAAAAATAACTGACACCATAAGGAAACGGAGAATTCCTTTTACGGTCATATAACAAGAATGAACCCAGCGCGATTGACAAATAGAATTTTCACCTACTTCCTCAAAAAGAAAACCAAGGGAGCTTGGTTCACTGAGGTGGACAAAGATTTGCTAGAAGTGGGAACTACAAGCAACGATATATGGGAACGTGTCCCCCCTAAGCAAAAACTAACAGCACACCGATGTTTCCAAGAAAAGCCGAAGCTTCCAACAGGCAAGAAGTGGACCGACGAAAGGAAACAACAGCATCGAGAACTAATGCGAAAGTACTGGGAGGATGTTAAATCTCGATGCCGCAAGAATCAGTTTAAATGACGTGGTCCTTTGATGGCCGAATCGAAATAAGAAGGAGAAGAAGAAGAAGAAGAAGAAGAAGGTGTGCTTAACGTCCACTTTAAATGCTGTGTTTTAGAAACACCAGGGTGCCTGAATTTCGCCTATGACAACTTGTCAGAAACCTTGAATTCGCACAGCCTCAACACGATACTCGAGATTCTCACCGTCCGCCTTGTGACGCAGTGGTTAGCATTCTTGTCTGTCAACCCTGAGGTCCAGGTTCGATTCCCGGCCCTGTCAAGAAAATTAATTCTGGTCTGTGGGGTGCCACGTGAGGCAGAATTGAAAATTGGTGAGTGAGTCGCTTTCCGCGGTTTCCCACTTCTACTCCAGACAAATTCCGGGATGTTCCTCACCAATCCTCACATTAATTACAAATACAAACACTACTACACACACCCAAATACATTGGGTTAAATGACCTCGATGCAAGGTCCCTAAAATGAAACACCAACAACAACACGCTTCTTACCAGACTCAAGAACAGGAGGTGAAAACGAAGAGCATGGGCGAAACGCTTGTGGCACGTTGTGCAATAGCTGCAATAGTACAGGCAGCTCCACAAGTAACCTACCCGTATTCTACCCTGAGCAGTATCTGCAGCATTGTCAAACATAATAAATTATAATAATAATAAATACAGCCCGTAAATCTCATAAGGGCAATGATCTCCTGCCTATGCACAGATTTCGCTCAATTATATTCAATAGGTGAGCCGTCCTTAAGAGGTACACAATCAGCGAGAACGACATGTTGTGTAACCATTCCAGAGGCAACGTGTAATGTACGCGTCGACGATGCTCCTGTCCCACGTGTATTGGACTAGCAATCAATTGGCGAACTATTTTACGTATACAGTGGTGAACAACGTAGGTCACTATTGGAGGGTACTGTGATATTTGAACTATTGGTCTCCTTTAACATATTTCTTAAAACTTCATTTCTCCTTGCACTGTCATTTAAATTTATTTTCACTCGTTTACAAAACAATCTTTACATTTTACTACCAAGTACAGTATAATTCAAAGGAAACGAGCAAATTACTTGATACACAGGATCTTAGATTTGAACGTGTAGTGGCTAGCATTCTTGGCTGTCACCCCGGAGTTCGGGCTTCGATTCTCGGCTCTGCCAAGAAATTTAATTCTGTTCTGAGGGCTGGAACAAGGTTCACTCAGCCTCGCAAGGCAAATCTGAGAAGAGGTGGGTTTCATTACCACCTCATCCATCCTGTAAATGGTTTTCCATGGTTTCCCACTTCTACTCCAGGTAAATGACAGAATGGTTACTAACGTAAGGCCACGACCGCCTCCTTCCCGATCCCCATCCGAATTACAAATACACACACTAATACAGCCATCACAACAACAGGTTATCAGACAAATTCGATAAACACACCCAAGTGCACGGGGTTAAATGATCGCCATGTCCAAGCGCCTTAAATGAAAGTACAACAGATTTTGGCACCGATTTAGGAGAAGTGATAGTGGTTGTTATTTTATGAAGCGGAATTTCTAGGACATCTGCCCCAGGTTCTAGAGTGTCGTACACTGCAATGAGTATTCTCTTGACACTAGGGGCATGGTGGCGCAGCGGTCAAGCTGTTGGTCTCTCACCAAGGTGGACTGGGTTCGATTCCCAGTCAATGCATGTGAGATTTTCGAAGTGAAATGCCATGTCCTGTGGTTCGGATTCCACGTAAAAAGGATGCCCGTGGCACATAATCATAAGATTCACGATCACGTAAAACTACAATCTTCCTTCCCTCCTTCCTTCTCTTTACACTCGAGATGCGACTCGATTCTGTAAACTGAATCAAGTTTTGCAGCCAATTTTGTTATTATCAGTCATGTAGGCTGCTTTACAGTTCGTTAAACCAAAGTAAGTGTGTGTGCAGGGCTCAGAGCTGGGTATTGAGTTAGCACAATGTTTGAGCATTAAACTGTTCATCGATGTCCAAGTAGAAACTGACTGGTTTCGCTATTTAATGGTTTTTTTTTAGCGTATGGCTTTTAGTGCCGGGAGTGTCCGAGGACATGTTCGGCTCGCCAGTTTTGTAGCTGCTTCGAGACGGACACCCAATGGGTGAGCTACAAGTACCGTTAGGGAGGGAAGGAGGGAAGTTGGAATGTAAGGACTCAGGAGTTGGAAGGTAGCGGCTGTGGCCTATAGTTAGGGACCAACCCCGGCATTTGCCTGGAAGGAAGATGGGAAACCACAGAAGACCATCTTCAAGGTTGCCGGCGGGGGGATTCGAACCTCCTTGCCTCCCGGATGTGAGCGACTGCCATCAGGCATGCCGTAACCACCACGGCTAACTCACATTTAATGGTGTATATCAGGTGCTCTCAACCTGGTGCTCTTTAAATGAAATTTGGTGCTCTCGTCATATGAGCCAAACAATGCTCGCAAGCGCCAACTCTCCTCAGATCTTTCCTTCAATTCAAATTCTGTTGCAACGAACCGGAATAATAGTGTTTTCATTACAAGTTATGACAGTCAGAAGTTATATCATTTTGTGAAATGATATAAATAATTGGACTCCCCTATTTTGAGTAACACAGAAGATGCTCATTCCACACGACTGTCCACACGTAGATGAATCTTATCTGCATGAGTCATGCAAGCTGTTTCAACCTGGTGAGCGGTGAATCTCTAGCTATAGCACCTCTGAGGGGGAGTGAAATAGGAAAAAGAAAGAGGCGTATGCTTGGTGCATTATTATTATTAATATTATAATTACTGACATTATGATTATTATTATTATTATCATCATTATCGTTATCATGCCGGCCCTGTGGAGTTGGGGTAGCGCGCCTGCCTCTCACCCAGAGGCCCCGGGTTCGATTCCCGGCTCCGTCAAGTATTTTAAAACTGACGTGAGGGTTGGAACGGGGTGCACTCAGCCTTGTGAGGACAATTGAGTGGCTGTCTGACAGTGAGGCAGCGCCCCGATCACAAAAACCAAGATTAACGGCCGAGGAGACCCGAAGCGGTGATTACGCGTCACCCCAATATCTGCAGGCCAAATGGCTGGGCAGCGGTCGCTTGGTCGGCCTAGGCCCTTCATGGGCTGTATAGTGCCAGGGTTGACTATTATCATTATCATTATTATTATTATTATTATTATTATTATTATTATTATTATTATTATTATTATTATATTCGAATTAGTAGTTCTCGGGTACTTGGTATGGAATGGGAGTAGTGCTCTCAGTCTCATAAATGTAGAGAACGCCTGGTGTATATCGTGTAGCCAAACGTGTTTAGAACTTACAACCTAGAACCATGAACTTGAAAAATATGCTAGAAAAAAATCAATATAAATACCTTAACCCTTATGATTCAGTCTGCATTTAGCTTTATGAGTCGGAATTACGCATATAATTCAATTCGATTTGATGATTTGTCAGTTTCAAGTTATATCTCCTAAATTAGAAGCCGTGAATGTGTATGCTTACAAATAATACGGACCGAATTAAATGTACCCAGTGTTTTGAGGAGAATATATCAAAACGAGCGTTATACTGCGAATAATGAAGAACCTTGACGAAGATCCACATGTACCAAACCTTACGACAAGACAACTATTTCTCCAATAACTAACACATGTACCAAACCTTACGACAAGACAGCTACTTCTCTCTACTAATTAACATATGTACCAAACCTTACGACAAAACAGCTACTTCTCCAATAATTAATACATGTACCAAACTTTACGATAAGACAGCTACTTCTCCAATAATTAACACATGTACCAAACCTTTACGACAAGACATTTACTTCTCCAATAATTTACGTAGACTCGCATTAAAAGAATATGACTCCATAAAACTGCGTTTCAACAAATGGAAAATGATCGCACGTGTATATTGATACATTTATTGTATTTCTTTATTCTTATCAAGTTATTTTTTCAAATGTGTGAGAATATGTTGCTTGTCATGTGCCATGTGGACACTGGACAGTATAAGCCTGATGTAGTCCGTCCCTGGTCACACACAGCACATATTAACTCAATCGAACTGGGAGAAAAATTCTACCAAATTCTCTTCGCAACCAATGGGAGACTTGACATTTGGTCCATTTTCAAAACTATGTCCTCGTAGCTTTCTCCACATGTAATCTCTCACATACAGTTTTGGATTTTCCATTATATTCAGTTATTTCTAGGTTGTAAGGATGATAATAATAATAATAATAATAATAATAATAAATGGCTAGTGGCCCCCAGAGAGGCCTAGAGCAGGTAGTTAAGAGTTGACGCCCGTAATCAACCTGCATGTCGTGTGATGAACATGAAATAATTATGATGACGTCACAAACACCCAATCCCCGAACAAAGAGAATTAACCATAGAAAGATAAAATCAATGAGCCGGGCAGGAACTCGAACCCGGGACCCTTTCGGCAAAAGTCTAGCGAGCTATCCACTTAGCCATGAAGTTGGACTATAATAATGATCATAAAGCTGATGTAGAAATTTCATTCATCTGTGAGTACATGGATCTAATTACAGCACATATAGGATATACAGTACCTTGACCATCAATGACATGCAGAATAAAAAGCAATCTTACCTTGAAGGTCTTGTACGAAGATACAACGTACGACGCACCATCTTCCAGTTCTTCTAGCCTCATTCTTCTCTCACCATCCATGGAGAACACATATCTGGCCCCTCTAGGAAGGTCTAGTCTGAGGGAGAGTTTGTCAAGGAGGGCTTCTAGGCTGCTAATATCTCTGCCTGGTTTAAAACGAAATTCTACTCCTGGGAAGAAGGGGTCGCCATTTTTGAAAAATGTCACTTTGCGAGCACGCCAGTAGGAGAGGTTGTTGTACTTGCTGGTGGTCTGCTGGTCCATGCGCGACTTGGGTCTGACCGGAGGTGGCATGGTGGACGACTCGCTACCATTGTCTCCCATCTCGCCGGGGCTAGCCGGCCTGCTTGCCCCCCAGTACCCGCCTTTCTTCACGATGGCTGGTTGTGGTCTAGTGTCCTCTTCGTCCTCCTCGTCGTCTTCAGTGGACTCTGACTTGTGGTTCCCGTTGAGCACCCCGTTGGTGAGGCCAGCCTTGGATGGCCGTCGGTTGTTACCACTCCCACACTGTTGTCCGTTGCTGTTCTGAATGTTCTGTTCGCCGCGTGGGGCCAAAGCATCCTCCCCAGCCACCACGCCGTTCAAATGGTTGTGCTGACTGTTGACAGCGTCGTTAGCCAAGAGACTCTCTGTGTCGTCCACGCCCCCTGCTATCTGAGAAGCGTCCTCGGCGTCTTGATACTGCTGGAGTCTGCTTGAGGCCCTAGAGGTAGGTTGAACGAGCACTTGAGGGGCTAGCATTGCTTCTTGGGAAACCCGCGAATTCACGAGCGCGATACTCCTCTACTGCATCTACAACCTGTTTCCAGTCTACTGTGACGCGTGCTTGCCAGCATGTTTAGAGATTAATCTTTAAGCACTTGTGAGAGAAAAAAGAAGGCTTGCGTTTATTTTTCTTATTTTCAGTGTATGTATGTTGTTTGGAAGCCTACTGAGATTTCTATGTACACTCTAACGACGCTGCTCCGCCTCCTCACCCACGCTACATTCCCCCACCACCGACAGCTCTCATTGCCCAGGTAACGCCCCTGCAAACGAGAGAAGAATTTCAGAACCTATGAGGAGACTGACGCAGTCAGAAATGGAACATCTCTCTACAGAAGTTCTAATACACGTTCGTCTTCAAACTTGTTGATATGAAGTGAAGACTGTTAAACACGTAGCTCTTTAACACGCGTGAGAATATCGACTTGTGGTGCATTCACAAGCGGGACACGCTCCAGCTCTATGATTGGTCGATAGAGGCGCCGAGACGCCGAGATTCAGCCAATGAGGAGAGCAGACCACGCCTGGTTCTCATGGAGGGGGAATTCCCCCTATCTTGATCGAAGAGAGGGGGCTATCATTTTATTAGTAACCACACCCTTTCATTTACTTCCGGTGGAGGGTTTGTTGGACCAGCAAGCGAGAGTCGTATCGACAAGCTTGTGTAGTGACCAAGATGTTAGTTATACGCTCCTGGCCTGATTTCACGCTTACCACCCACGATACCAAGTATTGACCTCTCAGGGCTTTCCAGAACTGACCTTAATTCCCCCTCCCATCCATACTCAAGAACAACTTTACAGAGAGTATTTGACCCAGATTAATAAAAAACAGAACGCCAGTGTCGACGGTCGGGATGAGGTCATTCATGGGGCAATATATTTTAATATCCCCTAACACGCATCGCATTTCACGGAAAAATAAGTGCCTTATAAACTGATTGCTTACAAGAAATTGCAGGAGGATAACATTCTTCTTGGCACGAGATGGGAGTGCATACACTCTCCCCTAATAGTAACAATTAGGTTAGTATAGCAGGGCTGACACACTAGCCGACACATGGCTGTCTTCAGAACACTAGCAGAAACCACCTCCTGGCGTAGTGGCCACCATACGTGGCAACCACCCCCGAAGTCCTGGATTCGATTCCCAAATCCACCCGGGAATTTTATTCTGATCTGAGAATTGACACAGGGTTCAAACAACTAAGTGAGGCAAAACTGAGAAGCTAAGGGTTTGATTCTCACCTCATCCATACCAAAGGTGGTTTATGTGATTTTCAATTTTCACTCCTCCAAACTCACACACCAGCTGGCACAGTTAAAATATGTGGCTGTGCTCAGAACTCACACATTAGCTGGTACAGTTAAAATATGTGACTGGGCTCAGAACTCACACATTAGCTGGTACAGTTAAAATATGTGACTGTGCTCAGAACTCACACATTAGCTGGTACAGTTAAAATATGTGGCTGTGCTCAGAACTCATATGCTATCCGATATAATAGGGCTTCACTACTGTTTGCTTGACATGCGGTGGCTGTTAAATGGGTATGGTTGAAATGCACCATTTTATATAATGAATGGGGGACAAGTGACGTTACAGGGATTGGGAACTGACCAATATTTCGTAGCCGGTTTTGCAATATGTTTCATTTACAAAGCCATTATTAAAAGTAAGCTGACATTCAGGGTAAACATTACAAATGAAATTAATGAAGGGAATAAATATATGGAGAACGCAAGCGATAAGAACTCAAAAAAGAAAAAAGAAATAAAGATAAACTTGAAACTACTTTTTCATTAACAATTGAAGTTTTAAATTTTTAAAATGATTGTAATTCATTTCATGTAGAACAATGTCCCTTTTACTACTATACTGTAACATATTGTAGTTTGTTTAAACCATGTGCTATCACGTATACAGTTTGCAGTGAAGGCGAGCGGGTGGGCGCATTTCTGCTGCACCCTGTGAAGCCCTACTCAAGTGGCAGGTAACCTCGGTATTCCACCCCATAAAATAATAGTCACCAACGCAACCTGTTTGGGGTTCAACGAAAAATGCTAACCACTACAGCACAAAACGGTCATATTTGTATTTCCCTACGTATATTTGGTGTGTTGTGGAATTTGTCTGATGGTCTGTGTTGTTTGGTGTCTGTAATTAGTAATTACTATGACTTAGGTTTGAAACAAAGGCTTCATGACATAAAATAGGGGATCATTCCAACATTAACTGTAAATAAGTGTTGGGAAAAGACCCCATTCAGAATGGCCGCTGAGGGAAGTAAACCGTCCTCACTGCCCGACAATCTACCGCGGCAAGCTAGATGTGGGATGCAGGGGAGAGCCAACATTGTCTCAATCATTGACTGGAAGCTTGTTTGTTGTTGTAGTTTGATTTGAGGGGCTTGACATTGTGGTCATTTAGCCCCGTGTACTTGGGTGTGTGTAAAATTACAGCAGTGTATTTGTAATTAAGGTGAGGATTGGGAAGGAGGCGTCCCTGGCCTTAAATTACGTTAGTTATTGAGGTTTGAAGGGGCGGAACAGCGAGGCTATCTGTCCCAGCTTTAAGTTAGGAACCATCCCGACATTAACCTGGAGTAGAAGTGATAAACCACTTCCAGGATGGTTGAGGGGGGATTCGAATCCACCTCATCTCTGTTTTAACTCACGAGGCTGAGTGTACCCCATTCCAGCCCTCAGACCAGAATTAAATTCCTTGGCAGAGCCGGGAATTTAACCCAGACCTCTGAGGCGAGAGCCAAGAATGCTAGCCGCTTCAGCAGGAAGTGGACCTGACTATGTATTTTAGACATACTACCAATAAGAAGAAGGTAACATTTAAAACAGGCAATATTATACATGAAATAAAAAATGAGAAACATTTCTCGCTTAGAATAATATTAAAAAAAAATGAAAATCTATATTTTTACATTCCTGTAAGCCCTTAGTGTGTTGAACCTGCTCTTGGATGGGCAGGGGTTCAGTGGAAATATAGTCAGCTTTTCTGTGTGATGGTGGACCTTACATTGAACGGACACGACAAACCATAGTGGACTCTCTACTATGTTATTATGAAGTTCATCTTTACAGGGTATCAATGTTTCAAGCCTTGAGTTTTCAACAACGGGTATGTTTTCCTCATTGCGTGGATTTGGTCTTCCTAATTAGAATATGCATCGAAATTTAATGTTTTTCATTCGGTCAACGTGATTGTATCCAAATGTAATGGGTGGTTCCCTTATCATGAAAAACATTTTACATGAAATAAATAAATAAATAAATAAATAAATAAATAAATAATAAATAATTTCATTTAATTATTTTCTTCAGGAAATTACAATTGGGTGCAATCGTGTTGACTGACTGAAAAATATTAAATTTTGATAACTAACTGAAAAATGGCTTCTAACACGATAATGTTAGATTATACATAAAAGCGCTAATATATACAGTACAGTAGACGTCATGCTTAGATCGTCCATACTCTAAAGCAGGTCACCAACTGCCCCAAATCAAACCCCGTGGCACTACAGCCCATGAAGGACCTAGACCTACCAAGCGACCGCTGCCCAGCTATTTGGCCTGCAGATTTTGGGGTGACGCGTGGTCAGCGCGTTGGGTCCCTTTGGCCGTTGATCTTGGTCTCGGTTAGCGAGGCGCTGCCTTACAGTCAGGCAGCTATTCAATGGTCCTCACGAGGCTGAGAGCAACCCGTACCACCCCTCACGTCAGCATCGAAAATCCCTGACCAAGCCGGGAATCGAACCAGGGGCCTCCGGTTGCGAGGCAGGCGCGTTATCCCAACACCACGGGGCCAGCTCAACAACTTCCCCTGCAGTGGGAAAATGCAGCTCCGCAGGAGCTATAGAGATAATTATGCCGACTCTGTAAGAATTGCACTGCGGAGCTGCATTTGCCCGCTACAGGGGCAGTTGGTCATCACTAGGGCTCGGATGTTGATGACATGTCATCTTTTTACTGAGCTGTCTAAAACAATGCTGAAGTACATAGAAACTCCAGACGGGCCAACCCGTCTTCAAATATGTCATTTTTATTTTGCATCTTTTTGCATTGTTTGCTATTTTTCCATTTTAAGACCATTTTTTCAAGTTTGATCGATTTTTTGTCATAGTGTAGAGAAATCGGCCTTTTAAGGTCATTTATTTCGAATTTAGTCATGTCACAGCTTTATATGAGGGAGTTAAGTCTCTCAGAGTTAAGAAGAAGCTAGTAGCTGATACAAGATAATTTAATTTTTTTAGTAGAAAAATATATATCTTGGATGCAGAAGAACGGTACCGTAGGTATACAGATACTCTTGTTTTCGTCGCAAACCAATTATTTTCGGAATTGAATGTTACCTGCTCTGTTGACCAAGGTCAGCAGTGGCGGGGTAGAAAGGGGAAGGGGTGGATATTCTTGTCTCAATTCCGTATAGTTCATGGCGAGTGATATCGTTCATTGCCGCTTTCAAAATTCCTAAAATAAAACCGTGTGTGTCAGTGCATTCAAAACTAGTATCTGATGGTGACAATGTATTTTATACCGATGAAAGCATATTGTTTTGCAAACTGTGGAACTAAAGTAGCTGCTGAAAGAAGATTTACCGTAACGCAATATCGGTCGCGATAAACACATTCGTGCTTTTCATTTTCATAGTGCATTTTTCGAATTTTTAGGTCATTTATTACAGTCATTTTTGAAAAATGTAAGTGCATTTTTAAAACATTTTTACGTCATCAACATCCGCGCCCTACTCATCACACTACAGTATAAAGCTTTAATATTGCAGTTTCACTAAATCCAATAGCGTATTCCTCACAGCGTGTCTGAGCATTGCCTATTAGAGACAATTCATTTCCAGATGCACTGCACTATACATCCTTCAAGTGGTGGAACTGGAACGTCAAAATATCTATACGTAACAAGTAGTACGCGAAGAACTAACATAGCTTGTTTGCATGTACTGTTCTCTACTGGTCCTTCTCATCACAAAGCTACCGGGTGAGATAGCCGTGGTCGTTACGGCATGACTGCTGGCAGTCGCTCACATCCGGGAGGCGAGGAGGTTCGAATCCCCCCCGGCAACCTTGAAGATGGTCTTCTGTGGTTTCCCATCTTCCTTCCAGGCGAATGCCGGGGTTGGTCCCTAACTATAGGCCACAGCCGTTACCTTCCAACTCCCTTGACCTTCCATTCCCACTTTCCTCCCCAACGGTACTTGTAGCTCACCCATTGGGTGTCCGTCTCGAAGCAGCTACAAAACTGGCGAGCCGAACATGTCCTCGGACACTCCCGGCACAGAAAGCCATACGCTAAAATAAAAATAAAAATCACAAAGCTCTCCTGTTGAGTAAATAGATTTTCCATGTTATGGACTAAATCGTTTACGACCTAACCGGTGTTAATGTGTACGGTAACAATTTCAAACTCGTAACTCAATCTACAAACATTGTACACAATAGTTTACTTATAAAAATTAAAATTTTGAGGTAGCAAACTGAAATTAATAGGGTGCTAGAGCTGGCCCTGTTTTAATACAAAGCTGCTACCAATTTGGAAAATACCTGTAATCAACACATCTACAACGCTGGAGAAACATTTGTTCCGAGGTCACACGGTGACGCACTATCTACAATACCATGAATGAAACACGAAATAAATATGTACCCGAGTATTTAGTTTACCACACTCACTGGTAGATTATATCAACTTTGCCAGTTGGCCTGTTCTATAGAGCATGAATAAGAGATGTTCAGTCTTAGCAATTACCATTCTTATCATCCATAGTTTACGATAACTACCAACCAGCATACTGGCACTTGAAATAACAACGACAAATACTACTATCGCTACCACCGTACTATAAAAATTACGCACAAGAATATTTAATTATTATTGTCGATTAATAATGACCACTCCGTCGAGATCGCATCTTTCTGAGGCGAGTCACAGGACATCATTTCAGGGAAATTCATGTGTACGGCATCTTTTATGAAAAGTAAGCTAGAGATTTCTGTGCCAAATTATTTCAATAGAAGTAGATAACACACCATTTTTCCAGAAATCTGTTCAATAACCCACGAAATTCAAAAATATAATTTCAGAAATACACATACACGCCATCTATAAATGATTAATTTTAAAAATGTACCATCATATTTAGTTCAAAGCACTAGTTTATTTTATCAACATTCTCTATGATAGGATCAAAAGACACAAAGAATCCGACGCTCATCTTAGATGATACCACGAGCGCTATCTACCATTGTGGAAGATTGACGAGCACTACACTTGAAAATAATATTGATTGTATTGATATATAATTGCATGCCAGAACAGTCATAACAACGACCAGTATGCCAAGATTCACTGTGATCGAATCGTTCCATGATCAGTTAGAGGAAATCGTATCTCAAGAAAATCTTTAACTAGTGAAAAGGAAGCAAGAGATGTATACACCTGTAAATTAGATTGTGGACGTCCCTGATTTCAGAGTGATCCGATCATTCAATAACAAGTTAGGTGAATTCAAGTCTGAGGAATTGACATGTGCATGAAACGTAAGATATGGGTTTAGGCCCCTGTAGGTGTATACTATAGCTGTGAACCACTATGTCAAGTTTCACAGAGATCGGATCATTCCGTGTTGATTTAGAGGTATTCATCCCTGAAGAATTGGCATGTGAAAAGGAAGCAATGGATTTATAACCTGCATGTTTAGTTACCTTAATGGTTAGCTATGCCTCATTTCACGTCGATCCGATCGGTGTTTTTTTTTTTTTTTTTTTTTTTTTTGTGTAGCCTTCTGGGGGGCCGAGTGCTGGTCTTTCTAGTGAACGCCCGTAGACAACCTGCGCATCCGAATGATGATGCAGTGATGATGAAGGCGACACATACACCCGGGCCAGAGGAGTCAACTCCAGGAGATGAAAATTCCCGAAGGCCCGGCCGGGAATCGAACCCGGGAACCTTTGGGTGCGCTAACCAATTCGCCATAGGCCAGATGGTGAGTTAAGTGAAATCATGTATTAAGAATTGACATGAGCCCCATATAAGATTTATGAAAATTAAGGTGTAGATTTATATACCTGTGGTTTTAGATTAAAGTATTGGTCCACTACACCAAGTTTCACAAATATCGGATCATTCTTTGACGGGTAAGGGAAATTAATATCTCAGGAATTGATATACGCGCCATCTACAATGTATTACATATAAGTCATAGATTTATTTAAAAGTAGATACATATTATAGTTGTAAGGTACTGTAGTTCATTAAAATAAGTTCCAATTCAATCGCTTCATTAAGAAACAAGAAATAAAGCACGTATTCTTTTAGAATTTCGCACAACCGCTATCTTGAATTTTTCAAAACTATTGAATTTTCTTAGACGCCTATATACAGCATTACACGCTACATAAATACCTATTATGCCTAGTTTCACTGCCAGAAATGCCCTTTGTTATATTTCATTCATTCATTCATTCATTCATTCGTTTATTTGCAATTGGGGGTGTGTCCCCCGGTGGCAAATTAGATATACATAACAAATTAATTAACAATTCACTAACAATTAAACTGGAGTATTTACACAAATAGTCAGTATTTTCTTAAACACACCTATATGTTTGGGAAAAGGCTCTAAGACTGCGGCAGGTAGAGAGTTCCAATTATCAATGGCACGGTTTACGAAAGAATATTTACCATAATTTGTTCGCTGTGGTCGGCCCTTAACTTTGAAAGGGTGATCGCTCTTACCCATGTAAGTAGGCTTTTCCATACGTTTGCTAAGCTCACCCCATGCTGGTTGATTTGTATACGCGTTGTACATAGCGCAGAGTCTGGATTTCAACCTCCTAGCCTTAAGTGATTTCCACCCAAGTTTCTTTAACATACGGCTCACACTGCTCCTGGGATTAAAGTCACTGAGCACAAATCTAGCGGACTTTCTTTGTACCATTTCCAACTCATTTATGAGCCCTACTTGATATGGATCCCAAACCGCCGAGGCGTATTCCAGAATAGGTCTTACAAGTGACAAATATCCTAATTCTTTAGCAGAGGTACTACTACCTTTTAATACCCTCATTACAAAGTGCAGGGATTTGTAAGCTTTAGAAACTACACATCCTATATGACTACTCCATTTCATATCATTTCTTACGTGAACGCCCAAATATTTGCAAGAATCTTCTTCTGCAAGTATTTCCGAGCCAATGTTATATTGAAAATCTTTCCTTCGCACTTTCCCTATTTTTATTAGACTACATTTTCTTGTGTTTATTTTCATTTTATTTTCATTCGCCCACTTATAGACCAGGTTCAGGTCATCTTGAAGTACTGCATTGTCTTGTGAGTCATGTATCTTTCGATATATTACACAATCATCCGCAAACAATCGACAGTCACTGCGAATCCCATTTGGTAAGTCATTTATAAACGCCAAAAATAACAAAGTTCCGATTACGCTGCCCTGAGGGATACCCGATGTTACGGTAATTTCATCCGAGAATCGGCCTTCAACTTTCACTTTCTGGGAACGACCCGTCAAAAATTCTTGGATCCATAAAATTACTCTTCTATCAATCTTCGTCGAAGGTACTTTATGGAGTAGCATGTCATGTAGCACGACATCAAATGCAGTAGGATATAAAGGGCGGTTCTGGCACAGGGGCTAATGGGCAAGATGGCCGCCAGTGCAACCAGCCCTATGTTATTCTTATGGAGGGGACAGTCAGAGCTGGCACAGGGGCTATTGGGCAAAATGGCCGCCACGCTCTGAGACCGTCAATGACGTCACAGAGAGAGGTCGGCCATGTAGTTGCCAAATGGAATATTTATTATTATTATTATTATTAGGTAATTATTAATTGATCATGTATAATCAAGACCAGCCTTATATTGTCCACCTCTTGGTGTAGTGGCTAGAATTCTTGGAGGTCATTCCTGAGGTTCGAATCCCGGCTCTGCCAAGAAATTTAATTTCTGGTCTCATGAGTGGAACGGGGTACACTCAGCCTTGTGAGGCAAAACTGACAGGATCTGGCTTTTGATTCATACCTCAACCATTCTGCCTAACCCAACTTCACCTAACCTAACCTAACCTAACCTAACCTAACCTAACCTAACTTCAAAGTCAGAGCAAATATGAGAGCAAATGTGAAAGCACACATAATAACCTAAGTTATAACCTAACCTAACTTCACCTAACCTAACCTCACCTAACCTATCCTAACCTAACCTAACGTAACCTACCTAATTTTAAATTGCAAGCGAAAAAAAAATTAGCAAAAAGTGAGAGCAAATGTGAGAGCACAAATAATAAACTTAGTTATAACCTAACCACACCTAACCTAACCTAACCTAACCTAAACTAACTTAACCTAACCTAACCTAACCCAACTTAACCTAACCTAACCTAACCTAACTTCAAAATGCAAGCAAAAAAAAGTGAGAGCAAAAATTGTAATGAAAAAATTAAGAGCAAATGTAAGAACACAAATAATAAACTTAGTTATAACCTACCCTAACCTAACCTAACCTAACCAAGCATTTCCTCACCTAATTTCACCTATCCTAACTTCAAAGTAAGTGCAAATACAAGAGCAAAAAGTGACAGCAAAAAGTGAGATCAAATAGTGTATGCAAGAAAGTAAGAGCAAATGAGAGAGCACAAATAATAAACTTAGTTATAACCTAACCTAACCTAACCTAACCCCAGAAACCTCATTTTAAGATTTTAGATTTTACATTTTAACATTTTACATTTTAAGATTATAGATTTTTGATTTTTTCATTTTACTTTTTTAGATTTTACATTTTTGATTTTTTGTATTTCAGTTTTAGTTTTTTTAGATTTTACATTTTAAATTTAATATTTTTTGATTTTAGATTTTACAATTTCCATTTTCCGAAAAGAGTCACTTACCTAACCTCACTAAACCTAACTTTACCAAACCTAACTTAAGCTAATCCAAAGGGCTAATGCACATACACAAAGTATATAAGGACACATGCAACTCTCCTTATGCTAGTCTTATTGGCTACTGTACAACATGATCACTACCCAACCGTTTTTTTTTTCATTTTGTTGTTTACTCATTTGTCAATTTTCCAATTTCCCATTTTCAGTTTTTTTAAATGTCAGTATTAAGTTTTTTTTAATTTTATAATATGGAAACATGGATTTTGCATTTTGTTGTTTACACATTTGTCAATTTTCCAATTTCCCATTTTAGTTCTTTTTAATGTCAATTTTAAGTTTTTAAATTTCATGATATGGAAACATGGATTTTGCATTTTGTTGTTTACTCATTTGTCAATTTACCAAATTCCCATTTACAGTTTTTAAAATTTTAGTTCAATGTTTTTTCTATTTTGTCAATATGGAAACATAGATTTTCCAATTTGTGTGTTTTACATGTTCATTTTGCATTAGGAGTGGAGAGAGGTGGGTAGTAATTAAAAATGTACAAGCAGTGTCCATACAATATTTTTTATTTTAAATACATGTACACTATTTACACTTAAATACATTTTTATATATAGTCTATTTTTTGTTATAAATTGTACAGTTGTTTTTATTTTTGTTTTCTATTTTATTTATTTTTGATTATGAATACTATTTTTTTATTTTTATAGTGCCATGGTTTTATTTACTAAATAGTTTTGTTTTATGTATTTGCTAGTTGCAGGCAGAAGATTTTGATATTCATAACTTAACTCTTTAAGCATGGTCAATGATTGAGTAATGACCATAGGCATGTGTACCTATACCATTAGCATCAATCACTCTTTTATCATCACCAGGACACAAAGCAATTTTGTTTAGCCTTATAGATGATATGTCATGTTGTTTAGAAGCGATAATGTTCATGGGTATTCTTTTTACATTGTTTTTCATGACACAATCCTTATAATCTTGAAAGCTTATACAATTTTTGACAACACCTCTGCTAATACCTTTAATCTTTTTGATTTCTTTACCATTTATGTCTAAAGCATACATTTTAGCTCTAAGTCCAACAAATGCTTTTATAATTTGTCCACAAGCCTCGTCTTTAAATTTCCCCAACGTTTTCTTGTTTGATGTAGAGTAACATATGTGATTAGTAGGATAATCTGATGTGTCCAGGTGTTGTAGGAAATCCAACTTGTCTTGATATACATCTGGGGTGTTAACCAAATATATGAACGAGTCAGTATCCATATACATGAGTTTAAGATTGTCCATGCCATAATAAGGTAGCAGGACATCATAGTGGTGGGAATACATGAGAGTTTTTGAAATATCCAGTATACACATTCCAATATATATAGGCTTATTGAATACAATGTTACGTTTAGCCATGTGGAAAGCAGCTAGGTTAGGGCCATAAATTGTTCTGTCGATAAATGTCGGCTTTGCTATTAGCTTTTCAGCCTTTTTGCTGTCAGTCACAAGACGTATGTCTATTCTTTTACGGATATTTTCCATTGTTTTCCCAAAAATGGCATTGTTGAATAATTTGTACAGATTTTTCTCAAAATCATTTTTGGCTTGTTTTCGAAGGTTGTTATTAAAATCAACGTATGCCTTTAACCAAGGTCTTTGTTTAAACTTTAACACACGATGAAGTTTTATCAATTTTATTCCATGATCTAAAGCCTGTTTTAATGCCATGTAGTGAACAACATATCGCCTTCGATTTCCAAGATGAGGAATTAGTTTTTTCAGAGACGAATCCTTAGGTTGTGTACACTCTGGTAGGAAAGGTAAATCGTTGTGTAGATCATGCAGGTCAGATGGGTAATCAACATCAACGTCTAGAATGTATCCCACAGGATCGTCTTTCTTTAGTTTTTCTAGATCAACAGTATCTGGAGAAACCCACTGAAATCCACCATAAGGAAGGGAGTGGCACATAGCCCACCCGTATTGGTTGTTGGCATCATCATAGGTAATAAACTGCGATGGTTTCTCAGAATCATAGGTTTCCATGTATTTATTGTTAGCTTCAGCATACCGATGAGACACCTGGCATATGCCTCCACGTATTCCAGACTCGATTAAAAGAATCTGATCGTAATCCTGTAGCAATTCCAGTTCAATGCCTGTGTAAAGGAGCATTGCCTCGAAACTTAAACCAGGCGAAGTAAAAAAGTGTGCAGCATCCACTCGGTGTGTTTCTAGTGTTTTGTTTCTAAACGTTTCAAAGCTGTCTGCAAGAAGGAGTACATCTGATGTTAGGTAGAGGTCACTATATTCCCCTAGAGTTTTAATGTTGAACTGATTCCAGACATTTTTGGCATGTTCATAGTCTTCTTGACTAACATCTTCTTGACTTAATTTGTTAAAGAATGCCTCTTTTGGAGGTAAACACGTTTCACTTAACTTTTCCCATGAGTCAATGTAGTCATAACAAAATACCCCTTTACGAGTCATGAGCATTGCATTTTCTTTTCCAAAGTACTTGTCTGTTTCAGGGTATAATGTTAAGTTGGAAACTAAGTTTTCCAAACTACTCGGCATTAACCGAAACGTATCCACAAATCTAAGCTTAACATTTCCTACATATTTGGTAAAGGAAATGTACTTTTCTTTGGAGTTAGCGATAACATCCACTCTCTCAGTAGTACACCCCAATTGCTTTACAATGAAATTTGCGTCGTAGCCACTCATATTATGTAGAAACACAGGAACGGGGTTTCGTGTTTTACACCTCAAATTACAGTTATTGTGAGCACTTCCACGGTATTCCCCTGTAATATGGCAGTGGTCTCGAACTTTCCAGTCCTGTTGGGTAAATGGTTTTTGACACAAATAACAGGTTTCAGAACATTGGAACTCTGCTTCTTGAGCCTGAGTTAAGGCCTTTGGAACATTTAAGCTGTAAAGGCGATCAATTTCATTAGCTATTGAGATCAAACAGTCCATAAACTTTTCTGCAGCGTCAGGCCCACGATAAATAACAGGTTGGCTTGAAAGATTTGTCTTTATGTGTTCCACAGCAGGTGAGGGTTTAACGTATATACCAAAGCTCATAGGAACATGACTCTGGTATGGCACTGTATAACTTGCCTCAGGATTAGGTAGACATGTTTGATAGGGTAAGAGTATACTTTCAAAATCTGCATAGATAACGTAAGGTATTCTCAGCATTTTTTCAACATTTAAGAATTTGACAATGGGGTTTTTAATAGGCATTTCAACCCTAGCAATGTCATGCTGGACACACAAAGCTCTATGTTCTTTCATTTTTTCCATTCCTTGTTGTCCATATCGATTATCAAAGTGTGTAAAACACCGTTTACACGTATATATTTTATGTTCATGGCGAGTAATCTGATGTCTTACTAGTTTATCAAAATCTTTGATAAAGACGTAGTGGTTCTGGCCGGATGATGAACTTAGCAAAAGGAGGTCGCGATGATCTTGCAGCTCTTGATCCACAACCTTCAGAGGGAACAATTTCTTGTCTTGTTCCAATCCAAATACATTAATGGATATATCGTTGGCTTTTTCAAATTTGGGAATGTCAGCTAGCGATGTAGGAAACGATATTACAGAAAAATCATACTTGTTTTCCAGGTCCTTGTATTTACTAATGCGATGAGCATTCTTTTTAACCAGTTTTGCTAAAATGGCATACATAAAACACTTTTCATTTTTCAAGTTTTCAGGATTAATGCAGGCTTTTCTTGCTTGTATAGCTGCTGGTAATGGAATATATGTGCTTCCACGCAAGGGATTGTACTTATTTATTTTCAATCGTACTCCTTCCACTGCTAACAAAGCCCAATTACTGCCTTTTAGCTCAGATTCCTCCATTTCCGTAGTTAACTTTGTAAATTGTGTTTCCAAGAAACTACTTAAGTCCGTTTCCAAAAATAGGGCCTGATTTCGTGTTTTAAAAGCACGATCTGTAATGTCATTGGTAGATGTATGAATGAATCTACATTCAGCCACAAGATTAACTTTTATCGACTTGTGCATTGCTAGTTCTTTCTGCATAGCTTGTATTATTTGCTGTTTGGACTCTTTAAGGTATGAATTTAAATCCTTGCACGTATCGCAACGAATGAAATAGGATTTAAGTCGACCTTCAAAAGATGTCTCATATTCAATAAGTCCATTTTTGTCAGGGACCAATGACAGTAGGTAATGTTTTGTAGGCTCTGCCTTTTGTCTTTTAGCTGCCGACACAACATTACAACATTCTTCATGACGACGTCCATTGTAGGCATTGTTGAATGTACTACCACAGGTCTTGCACTCATGAAATTCACCACACGATACTTCATGTCGCTTCCTATGATAGTCTCGAAGAAAAGTCTTTCCACACTCTTTACACATATAGCTAGGAATGGCTTCTTCCATTATGAATGTTGATTTCTGCAAACAGCTGCTTACTGCGTATCACAGGGCTAGAGGTTGGTCAGTGAGACGGTCTTTCACGATGTGAACACCGTGAGAGGTAGTAGTCAACTAGTGATATTCTTGTGAAGGGTCCACTAATATACCCCTAGTCTAGACCAACAGCTCTTTACAGCGTATGACAAGGCTGTAGACTGGACAGTGAGACGGTCTTTCACGATGTGAACACTGTAACAAGTAGTAGTCAACTGATTATATACTTGCTAAGGGTTCTCTAATATACAATAGTCAAGACCAACAGCTACTTACTGTGTAGTACAAGGCTGTACAATAGTTGTTTTGACAGTCTTTCACGATGTGGTCACTGTGAATGGTAGTAGTCAACTGATGATATTCTTGATAAGGGTCCTCTAATGTACCCCTGGTTAAGGGTAACAGCTGTTCACTGCTTATGACAAAGCTAAAGACTGGTTGCTTCAACGGTCTTTCACAATGTAAACACTGTGACAGGTAGTAGTCAACTGAAAATATTCTTATGGCCTACTCAAGGTTATCAGGTACTTACTGCATATCAAAAGGCTGTACACTCATGTGTGTTAGGCACTCTTTCTTGCTAAGGACCCCAATATTCCCTACACAAGGCTATACATGTTAGTTCTAAACACTTAGTGATTAATTGTATATTCAATTTTTGTACAAAGCTTATACAAGCACGTTTTTATGAGGTAAAACTTTGTTAAATAGCTGC
Organism: Meconema thalassinum; assembly: GCA_946902985.2. Classification (NCBI taxonomy): domain Eukaryota; kingdom Metazoa; phylum Arthropoda; class Insecta; order Orthoptera; family Tettigoniidae; genus Meconema; species Meconema thalassinum. Next base: position 385,530,730 of record OX336389.2, read on the forward strand.
ATGCGACACACAAAGTATGTTGCCGCTATCTAGCGGTGACTATGAGAACTACTTGAACGACCAGCAGGCTACCTAGCGCTCCATTTCAACACTCGCTCACTGAACGACCAGCATGCTATCTAGCGGTCGATAGCAATACTCCTCAACTACCAGCCTGCTATCTATCGGTCAATATGACAACTCACTCAACTACCAACATGCTACATGGCTTTTTTGGTCAGTTTTTTGTTGGCTTTTTTTTGGTCAGTTTCTGTTGGCTTATGTTGGCTTTTATTGGCTTTTGTTGGCTTTTGTTGGCTTTTGTAGGCTTTTTTGTTGGCTTTTGTTGGCTTTCATATTTGCTCTTGCTTGTGGGGGCTTATTATTTGGTCTTGGAAAGTATGTCAGTCCTTTTTTTATGGCTGCAAAATGCTTACAGCCATGTTTGTAAGCAGCAACAACAACAACAGCAACACACAAAATTCCAAAAAAAAATCCAAAGTACTCTAAGGTTTATCAATGACTCTCAACTCTTACACTTACCTCTATCCCATGCATAGTCAAAAATTAGTGTATTTTTCAAATTTTTCAAAAATATTTGGAAAGTTGGCTATATCATTAATCTAAAAATCCTGAAAAGACATATGTTAACTCCAACACCTACCTCTATACCACTCTCAGTCCAAAAATAGTGTATTTTTCAAATTTTCCAAAACATATTTCCAAAATGGGTTATATTTCCAAAATTAAAAAGTTAACAAAAACGTTTGTTTGACATAAATGAATGGCCTTTGTCCCCTCTACCACTATACCAAGTCCCAGGTCTCCAGGACAAAAAAATAAAATTTTTAAAAAGCGTTTTATTTCCAAAATTAGGAATTTTACAAACACATTTGTCTGACGTAAATCAATGGTCATTACCCCCTCTATCCCCACACTAAGTCTCATGTCTTTAGAACAACAAAAATAAAATTTTGAAAATGGACTTATATTTCCAAAATTAGGAATTTTACAAAAACGTTTGTCTGACGTAAATCAGTGGTCATTACCCCCTCTACCCCCCACACTAAGTCTCATGTCTCTAGAACAACAAAAATAAAATTTTGAAAATGGGCTTATATTTCCAAAATTAGGAATTTTACAAAAACGTTTGTCTGAAGTAAATCAATGGTCATTACCCCCTCCACCCCCACACTAAGTCTCATGTCTCTAGAACAACAAAAATAAAATTTTGAAAATGGGCTTATATTTCCAAAATTAGGAATTTTACAAAACCGTTTGTCTGACGTAAATCAGTGGTCTTTACCCCCTCTATCCCCATACCAAGTCTCAGGTCTCTAGGTCAACAAAAATAAAATTTTGAAAATGGGCTATATTTCCAAAATTAGGAATTCTACAAAAAAGTTTGTCTAACGTAAATCAATTGTCTTTACCCCCTCTATTCCCATACCAAGTCTCAGGTCTCTAGGTCAACAAAAATAAAATTTTGAAAAAATGGTCACTATTTTGGAAACTAGGAATTCTACGAAAAAGTTTGTTTAACATAAATGAAAGGTCTCTATCCCCTCTACCTGTAAACCAAGTCCCAGGTCTGTAGGACAAAAATGAAAAAAGTTCAACTGGGAAAGTAGGCGATTTTTCATAAAACCAAACATTCTAAAAAGTGTTCTATGGGTATAAAAGAATGGTCTCTATGTCCTTTATTTTTATAATAAAACTTTTTTATTTTTTGAGTTTTTTTGAAAAAGTTCAATTATGAAATTTTTATATTTTGGAAACTAACAAGTTTACAAAAATGTTTGTTTGACATAAATGAATGGCCCTGACCCCCTCTACCAACAAAATAAATTTCAAGTCTCTAGGACTAAAACTGTACAGTAGTGGAGTAGTGGCGCTTCTAACGCACTCCAGAACCCTCCTTGCCCCACTACTAAGCCTCAGGCATGTAAAATGGGTGGGTTAGAAGCACCACTACTCCACTACTGTACAGTTTTAGTCCTAGAGACTTGAAATTTATTTTGTTGGTAGAGGGGGTCAGGGCCATTTATTTATGTCAAACAAACATTTTTGTAAACTTGTTAGTTTCCAAAATATAAAAATTTCATAATTGAACTTTTTCAAAAAAACTCAAAAAATAAAAAAGTTTTATTATAAAAATAAAGGACATAGAGACCATTCTTTTATACCCATAGAACACTTTTTAGAATGTTTGGTTTTATGAAAAATCGCCTACTTTCCCAGTTGAACTTTTTTCATTTTTGTCCTACAGACCTGGGACTTGGTTTACAGGTAGAGGGGATAGAGACCTTTCATTTATGTTAAACAAACTTTTTCGTAGAATTCCTAGTTTCCAAAATAGTGACCATTTTTTCAAAATTTTATTTTTGTTGACCTAGAGACCTGAGACTTGGTATGGGAATAGAGGGGGTAAAGACAATTGATTTACGTTAGACAAACTTTTTTGTAGAATTCCTAATTTTGGAAATATAGCCCATTTTCAAAATTTTATTTTTGTTGACCTAGAGACCTGAGACTTGGTATGGGGATAGAGGGGGTAAAGACCACTGATTTACGTCAGACAAACGGTTTTGTAAAATTCCTAATTTTGGAAATATAAGCCCATTTTCAAAATTTTATTTTTGTTGTTCTAGAGACATGAGACTTAGTGTGGGGGTGGAGGGGGGTAATGACCATTGATTTACTTCAGACAAACGTTTTTGTAAAATTCCTAATTTTGGAAATATAAGCCCATTTTCAAAATTTTATTTTTGTTGTTCTAGAGACATGAGACTTAGTGTGGGGGGTAGAGGGGGTAATGACCACTGATTTACGTCAGACAAACGTTTTTGTAAAATTCCTAATTTTGGAAATATAAGTCCATTTTCAAAATTTTATTTTTGTTGTTCTAAAGACATGAGACTTAGTGTGGGGATAGAGGGGGTAATGACCATTGATTTACGTCAGACAAATGTGTTTGTAAAATTCCTAATTTTGGAAATAAAACGCTTTTTAAAAATTTTATTTTTTTGTCCTGGAGACCTGGGACTTGGTATAGTGGTAGAGGGGACAAAGGCCATTCATTTATGTCAAACAAACGTTTTTGTTAACTTTTTAATTTTGGAAATATAACCCATTTTGGAAATATGTTTTGGAAAATTTGAAAAATACACTATTTTTGGACTGAGAGTGGTATAGAGGTAGGTGTTGGAGTTAACATATGTCTTTTCAGGATTTTTAGATTAATGATATAGCCAACTTTCCAAATATTTTTGAAAAATTTGAAAAATACACTAATTTTTGACTATGCATGGGATAGAGGTAAGTGTAAGAGTTGAGAGTCATTGATAAACCTTAGAGTACTTTGGATTTTTTTTTGGAATTTTGTGTGTTGCTGTTGTTGTTGTTGCTGCTTACAAACATGGCTGTAAGCATTTTGCAGCCATAAAAAAAGGACTGACATACTTTCCAAGACCAAATAATAAGCCCCCACAAGCAAGAGCAAATATGAAAGCCAACAAAAGCCAACAAAAAAGCCTACAAAAGCCAACAAAAGCCAACAAAAGCCAATAAAAGCCAACATAAGCCAACAGAAACTGACCAAAAAAAAGCCAACAAAAAACTGACCAAAAAAGCCATGTAGCATGTTGGTAGTTGAGTGAGTTGTCATATTGACCGATAGATAGCAGGCTGGTAGTTGAGGAGTATTGCTATCGACCGCTAGATAGCATGCTGGTCGTTCAGTGAGCGAGTGTTGAAATGGAGCGCTAGGTAGCCTGCTGGTCGTTCAAGTAGTTCTCATAGTCACCGCTAGATAGCGGCAACATACTTTGTGTGTCGCATGCAGCTATTTAACAAAGTTTTACCTCATAAAAACGTGCTTGTATAAGCTTTGTACAAAAATTGAATATACAATTAATCACTAAGTGTTTAGAACTAACATGTATAGCCTTGTGTAGGGAATATTGGGGTCCTTAGCAAGAAAGAGTGCCTAACACACATGAGTGTACAGCCTTTTGATATGCAGTAAGTACCTGATAACCTTGAGTAGGCCATAAGAATATTTTCAGTTGACTACTACCTGTCACAGTGTTTACATTGTGAAAGACCGTTGAAGCAACCAGTCTTTAGCTTTGTCATAAGCAGTGAACAGCTGTTACCCTTAACCAGGGGTACATTAGAGGACCCTTATCAAGAATATCATCAGTTGACTACTACCATTCACAGTGACCACATCGTGAAAGACTGTCAAAACAACTATTGTACAGCCTTGTACTACACAGTAAGTAGCTGTTGGTCTTGACTATTGTATATTAGAGAACCCTTAGCAAGTATATAATCAGTTGACTACTACTTGTTACAGTGTTCACATCGTGAAAGACCGTCTCACTGTCCAGTCTACAGCCTTGTCATACGCTGTAAAGAGCTGTTGGTCTAGACTAGGGGTATATTAGTGGACCCTTCACAAGAATATCACTAGTTGACTACTACCTCTCACGGTGTTCACATCGTGAAAGACCGTCTCACTGACCAACCTCTAGCCCTGTGATACGCAGTAAGCAGCTGTTTGCAGAAATCAACATTCATAATGGAAGAAGCCATTCCTAGCTATATGTGTAAAGAGTGTGGAAAGACTTTTCTTCGAGACTATCATAGGAAGCGACATGAAGTATCGTGTGGTGAATTTCATGAGTGCAAGACCTGTGGTAGTACATTCAACAATGCCTACAATGGACGTCGTCATGAAGAATGTTGTAATGTTGTGTCGGCAGCTAAAAGACAAAAGGCAGAGCCTACAAAACATTACCTACTGTCATTGGTCCCTGACAAAAATGGACTTATTGAATATGAGACATCTTTTGAAGGTCGACTTAAATCCTATTTCATTCGTTGCGATACGTGCAAGGATTTAAATTCATACCTTAAAGAGTCCAAACAGCAAATAATACAAGCTATGCAGAAAGAACTAGCAATGCACAAGTCGATAAAAGTTAATCTTGTGGCTGAATGTAGATTCATTCATACATCTACCAATGACATTACAGATCGTGCTTTTAAAACACGAAATCAGGCCCTATTTTTGGAAACGGACTTAAGTAGTTTCTTGGAAACACAATTTACAAAGTTAACTACGGAAATGGAGGAATCTGAGCTAAAAGGCAGTAATTGGGCTTTGTTAGCAGTGGAAGGAGTACGATTGAAAATAAATAAGTACAATCCCTTGCGTGGAAGCACATATATTCCATTACCAGCAGCTATACAAGCAAGAAAAGCCTGCATTAATCCTGAAAACTTGAAAAATGAAAAGTGTTTTATGTATGCCATTTTAGCAAAACTGGTTAAAAAGAATGCTCATCGCATTAGTAAATACAAGGACCTGGAAAACAAGTATGATTTTTCTGTAATATCGTTTCCTACATCGCTAGCTGACATTCCCAAATTTGAAAAAGCCAACGATATATCCATTAATGTATTTGGATTGGAACAAGACAAGAAATTGTTCCCTCTGAAGGTTGTGGATCAAGAGCTGCAAGATCATCGCGACCTCCTTTTGCTAAGTTCATCATCCGGCCAGAACCACTACGTCTTTATCAAAGATTTTGATAAACTAGTAAGACATCAGATTACTCGCCATGAACATAAAATATATACGTGTAAACGGTGTTTTACACACTTTGATAATCGATATGGACAACAAGGAATGGAAAAAATGAAAGAACATAGAGCTTTGTGTGTCCAGCATGACATTGCTAGGGTTGAAATGCCTATTAAAAACCCCATTGTCAAATTCTTAAATGTTGAAAAAATGCTGAGAATACCTTACGTTATCTATGCAGATTTTGAAAGTATACTCTTACCCTATCAAACATGTCTACCTAATCCTGAGGCAAGTTATACAGTGCCATACCAGAGTCATGTTCCTATGAGCTTTGGTATATACGTTAAACCCTCACCTGCTGTGGAACACATAAAGACAAATCTTTCAAGCCAACCTGTTATTTATCGTGGGCCTGACGCTGCAGAAAAGTTTATGGACTGTTTGATCTCAATAGCTAATGAAATTGATCGCCTTTACAGCTTAAATGTTCCAAAGGCCTTAACTCAGGCTCAAGAAGCAGAGTTCCAATGTTCTGAAACCTGTTATTTGTGTCAAAAACCATTTACCCAACAGGACTGGAAAGTTCGAGACCACTGCCATATTACAGGGGAATACCGTGGAAGTGCTCACAATAACTGTAATTTGAGGTGTAAAACACGAAACCCCGTTCCTGTGTTTCTACATAATATGAGTGGCTACGACGCAAATTTCATTGTAAAGCAATTGGGGTGTACTACTGAGAGAGTGGATGTTATCGCTAACTCCAAAGAAAAGTACATTTCCTTTACCAAATATGTAGGAAATGTTAAGCTTAGATTTGTGGATACGTTTCGGTTAATGCCGAGTAGTTTGGAAAACTTAGTTTCCAACTTAACATTATACCCTGAAACAGACAAGTACTTTGGAAAAGAAAATGCAATGCTCATGACTCGTAAAGGGGTATTTTGTTATGACTACATTGACTCATGGGAAAAGTTAAGTGAAACGTGTTTACCTCCAAAAGAGGCATTCTTTAACAAATTAAGTCAAGAAGATGTTAGTCAAGAAGACTATGAACATGCCAAAAATGTCTGGAATCAGTTCAACATTAAAACTCTAGGGGAATATAGTGACCTCTACCTAACATCAGATGTACTCCTTCTTGCAGACAGCTTTGAAACGTTTAGAAACAAAACACTAGAAACACACCGAGTGGATGCTGCACACTTTTTTACTTCGCCTGGTTTAAGTTTCGAGGCAATGCTCCTTTACACAGGCATTGAACTGGAATTGCTACAGGATTACGATCAGATTCTTTTAATCGAGTCTGGAATACGTGGAGGCATATGCCAGGTGTCTCATCGGTATGCTGAAGCTAACAATAAATACATGGAAACCTATGATTCTGAGAAACCATCGCAGTTTATTACCTATGATGATGCCAACAACCAATACGGGTGGGCTATGTGCCACTCCCTTCCTTATGGTGGATTTCAGTGGGTTTCTCCAGATACTGTTGATCTAGAAAAACTAAAGAAAGACGATCCTGTGGGATACATTCTAGACGTTGATGTTGATTACCCATCTGACCTGCATGATCTACACAACGATTTACCTTTCCTACCAGAGTGTACACAACCTAAGGATTCGTCTCTGAAAAAACTAATTCCTCATCTTGGAAATCGAAGGCGATATGTTGTTCACTACATGGCATTAAAACAGGCTTTAGATCATGGAATAAAATTGATAAAACTTCATCGTGTGTTAAAGTTTAAACAAAGACCTTGGTTAAAGGCATACGTTGATTTTAATAACAACCTTCGAAAACAAGCCAAAAATGATTTTGAGAAAAATCTGTACAAATTATTCAACAATGCCATTTTTGGGAAAACAATGGAAAATATCCGTAAAAGAATAGACATACGTCTTGTGACTGACAGCAAAAAGGCTGAAAAGCTAATAGCAAAGCCGACATTTATCGACAGAACAATTTATGGCCCTAACCTAGCTGCTTTCCACATGGCTAAACGTAACATTGTATTCAATAAGCCTATATATATTGGAATGTGTATACTGGATATTTCAAAAACTCTCATGTATTCCCACCACTATGATGTCCTGCTACCTTATTATGGCATGGACAATCTTAAACTCATGTATATGGATACTGACTCGTTCATATATTTGGTTAACACCCCAGATGTATATCAAGACAAGTTGGATTTCCTACAACACCTGGACACATCAGATTATCCTACTAATCACATATGTTACTCTACATCAAACAAGAAAACGTTGGGGAAATTTAAAGACGAGGCTTGTGGACAAATTATAAAAGCATTTGTTGGACTTAGAGCTAAAATGTATGCTTTAGACATAAATGGTAAAGAAATCAAAAAGATTAAAGGTATTAGCAGAGGTGTTGTCAAAAATTGTATAAGCTTTCAAGATTATAAGGATTGTGTCATGAAAAACAATGTAAAAAGAATACCCATGAACATTATCGCTTCTAAACAACATGACATATCATCTATAAGGCTAAACAAAATTGCTTTGTGTCCTGGTGATGATAAAAGAGTGATTGATGCTAATGGTATAGGTACACATGCCTATGGTCATTACTCAATCATTGACCATGCTTAAAGAGTTAAGTTATGAATATCAAAATCTTCTGCCTGCAACTAGCAAATACATAAAACAAAACTATTTAGTAAATAAAACCATGGCACTATAAAAATAAAAAAATAGTATTCATAATCAAAAATAAATAAAATAGAAAACAAAAATAAAAACAACTGTACAATTTATAACAAAAAATAGACTATATATAAAAATGTATTTAAGTGTAAATAGTGTACATGTATTTAAAATAAAAAATATTGTATGGACACTGCTTGTACATTTTTAATTACTACCCACCTCTCTCCACTCCTAATGCAAAATGAACATGTAAAACACACAAATTGGAAAATCTATGTTTCCATATTGACAAAATAGAAAAAACATTGAACTAAAATTTTAAAAACTGTAAATGGGAATTTGGTAAATTGACAAATGAGTAAACAACAAAATGCAAAATCCATGTTTCCATATCATGAAATTTAAAAACTTAAAATTGACATTAAAAAGAACTAAAATGGGAAATTGGAAAATTGACAAATGTGTAAACAACAAAATGCAAAATCCATGTTTCCATATTATAAAATTAAAAAAAACTTAATACTGACATTTAAAAAAACTGAAAATGGGAAATTGGAAAATTGACAAATGAGTAAACAACAAAATGAAAAAAAAAACGGTTGGGTAGTGATCATGTTGTACAGTAGCCAATAAGACTAGCATAAGGAGAGTTGCATGTGTCCTTATATACTTTGTGTATGTGCATTAGCCCTTTGGATTAGCTTAAGTTAGGTTTGGTAAAGTTAGGTTTAGTGAGGTTAGGTAAGTGACTCTTTTCGGAAAATGGAAATTGTAAAATCTAAAATCAAAAAATATTAAATTTAAAATGTAAAATCTAAAAAAACTAAAACTGAAATACAAAAAATCAAAAATGTAAAATCTAAAAAAGTAAAATGAAAAAATCAAAAATCTATAATCTTAAAATGTAAAATGTTAAAATGTAAAATCTAAAATCTTAAAATGAGGTTTCTGGGGTTAGGTTAGGTTAGGTTAGGTTATAACTAAGTTTATTATTTGTGCTCTCTCATTTGCTCTTACTTTCTTGCATACACTATTTGATCTCACTTTTTGCTGTCACTTTTTGCTCTTGTATTTGCACTTACTTTGAAGTTAGGATAGGTGAAATTAGGTGAGGAAATGCTTGGTTAGGTTAGGTTAGGTTAGGGTAGGTTATAACTAAGTTTATTATTTGTGTTCTTACATTTGCTCTTAATTTTTTCATTACAATTTTTGCTCTCACTTTTTTTTGCTTGCATTTTGAAGTTAGGTTAGGTTAGGTTAGGTTAAGTTGGGTTAGGTTAGGTTAGGTTAAGTTAGTTTAGGTTAGGTTAGGTTAGGTTAGGTGTGGTTAGGTTATAACTAAGTTTATTATTTGTGCTCTCACATTTGCTCTCACTTTTTGCTAATTTTTTTTTCGCTTGCAATTTAAAATTAGGTAGGTTACGTTAGGTTAGGTTAGGATAGGTTAGGTGAGGTTAGGTTAGGTGAAGTTAGGTTAGGTTATAACTTAGGTTATTATGTGTGCTTTCACATTTGCTCTCATATTTGCTCTGACTTTGAAGTTAGGTTAGGTTAGGTTAGGTTAGGTTAGGTTAGGTTAGGTGAAGTTGGGTTAGGCAGAATGGTTGAGGTATGAATCAAAAGCCAGATCCTGTCAGTTTTGCCTCACAAGGCTGAGTGTACCCCGTTCCACTCATGAGACCAGAAATTAAATTTCTTGGCAGAGCCGGGATTCGAACCTCAGGAATGACCTCCAAGAATTCTAGCCACTACACCAAGAGGTGGACAATATAAGGCTGGTCTTGATTATACATGATCAATTAATAATTACCTAATAATAATAATAATAATAAATATTCCATTTGGCAACTACATGGCCGACCTCTCTCTGTGACGTCATTGACGGTCTCAGAGCGTGGCGGCCATTTTGCCCAATAGCCCCTGTGCCAGCTCTGACTGTCCCCTCCATAAGAATAACATAGGGCTGGTTGCACTGGCGGCCATCTTGCCCATTAGCCCCTGTGCCAGAACCGCCCTTTATATCCTACTAAATGCCTTCGCAAAATCTATAACTAGGGCGTCGACTGAAACTCCATCGTCTAACGATTCGCTAATATCTTGAAAAAGTGATAGCATCTGACTCTCGCATGAGTAACCTTTCCGAAATCCATGTTGCCTATCATTAAACCATGATAATGTTTCCCACTGTTCCCTCATGTAGTCGCAAATGAGATGCCCCATCTGTTTACAAACGATGGACGTAAGACTAACCGGCCTGTAGTTGCCCAATTTAAGTCTGCTCCCTCCTTTAAATATTGGGACTACCGTAGCTCTTTTCCAGTCATCTGGGATTTGCGCATTGTTTATGGACACATTAAACATCACCTCCCAAGTATCATGCCACGGCCCTACCTCCTAGTTCAAGTACTTCACTTACAATATTATCAGGACCCTCCGATATATTGTAACGTAATTTTTGTATTAGCTTTACAATTGCTGACTGGTTTATTTGGAGAAGTGGAGCCCCTGATTCACCGTTAAGGTCCAACACACAGCTATTGGATTTATTGAACACACTACCATAAAAGACATTTAATTCATTAGCAATGGCTTGCTTCTCAGTAATTAATTGACCGTCACCGGACATTATCATCGACAAATTATTTGAATTTCCCTTTCTTCTCCTAACATAACTGTAATTTTTTTTCCACCCGTCGCCTCCCGAACCAAGTAAACCTTGCATATAATATATATATAATATTTGAAGTTCGCATGGTCGCCATTTTCGTTTTGTGCTTATCAGATTTTTGAATATCACATATGTGAACTTACTCTGTAGTCTTTTATCATCATACAAAATTTCAGGCTGTTTGCTGCAGTAACATTGGAGATATTGAATATTGGTAAAGCAATTCGTGCTGCCGCCATATTGGATTGGTGATTCTTGGGCAAAGACGCGGTCGATCCTTCTAAAAGGTTACTCTTGACGAAGTTCCATTGAAATTGCTGAACCCAATAGAGACATACACACATTCAGAATCAGGTTCTAAGACGCACTCAACGAACTGACGGTTTACAGGAAGGTCAAAATACAGGTATAAATTCTCTAAAATTTAGTTCAGTTTATTCTAATCAAAACAGTCGTATAATTAATGTTTTAGGAAATCTATGTTTTCATGTATGTTTTTCCACATGACTAATAATATCAAGAATACAGTATCTTAACTCCATTTACCTGGAAGTATTTGTCTATTGGCACTGTTGGCCCAGTGTTCCCAATTAACAATTTAACGGTACATGCATAGCCTTTGAAAAGAATCGTTACCTACTACTCTATCTTTGTTAACGGTAGGCTAAAATTTTGACATAACATCACCAATCGTACTACGTGCATGTTCTTGCTTGCTTTTGGAGTGAGGACGATGGTTGGTGGGTGATGTTGGACAATTACCGTTGTATAAACTAACCCGTCAAGAATTGATACGAATGCTAGTGTTGCAATGTAGAAGTCACTTACCAACCGATGTGGATGTACACCATTTTCCATCGAAAGTGTACCCGCACTGTGAAAACTGACCTGGCGAACTCTTTGCTTTCTACTTTATACGTGGGACGCTGAAATCACTGCTCTCTTCCACCTGTCACCTCGTGTGTAGCAACAAAATTAATACCCCGAGGTCACATACATGTTATTTGCGTGCGACGAATTTCAAAGAATTCTCCTTCTAAAAGGTCATATTATTAGCATGTGCTACAGGAATATTAGTAATTACTCTGTAACAAGGATATTTAAATCACCTTGGGGAGAGGGGGAGTGTAGGGGAACCCTGATGTAATCTATGCTAATATCCAGCGCAACGTAACACAGTTTTACCTCCCCATAAAATAAGAAATATGACTTGAGGTTAAGTTCTCGAGCTATCAATACACTTTTCCGGTTTCCTTGCTGTTTGATGCACAATTGGTTTGTTGTTGTGGCCGCTCCTTCAGTTAAAGTCTAGGGACATTTTTGATCATCAACCCAAAATGGATGGCTGCTGCAATGAGAACAATTCTTTCTCACACACAAACCCACTTATACAATGAGAGCCTTCCCTATAGTACGGACCTTCTACTGTGCCCTAGGACGGGAAATGCGCATTGAGTCGGCGTCACTTGACGAGCATCTACCGTTACACAACAGCGCGTCCGGAAACCCCGAATGTTGGCATTGCATTTGTTACATACGGAGCTCGCAAGATACCTTAGTTGAGATAATAACGACTTGTGGTAAAGTACTGTAGGCCATCTCGTATCCCGTCAACCTGGTTTCCTAGTGGAAACTTATCTTCTCAAGAAGAACTCTTCCAGTAAATGTGTTGGTAAGTTTCAGCACCGTGCGATTTTTACTTGTGCGGGGGATATCAAACAAACTGTGTACAGAAACAATCCACGTACTCTGGAGGCTCTCGAGAACAAAAAACTGCACTGATACGAAATATCAGTGAGGATGAATTACAGCGAGTGTACCAAACCTTCCTACGTTGGTGCAATGTGTGTTTAGAAAATGAAGGACAGCATTTCCAGCAACCACCCTGAAATTCATATAAGTGATTCTGATTATTAAATACGTTAAAAACTGTAAATGTGTAAAACTAGTTGGGCGCTACGCTGCTGCTTGTGCCAGTGTCTTGCTCGACACGTGGCTAGCCACAGTGCCCCGGCCGCCACACGGCCTGTGTGAGTCTCTTTTCTAAAAGGAGAGTCCTCACTGTACTAGGTATGACCTTTATTGGTCTTCACTTGATTAGGCAATGATACACGAGGATATTCTCTTATCTTATTCTATATCAGGGCCATCCAGACAGCGCTCTGTCCGCGCTCTAAGCCAGTGCTCCGAGCGCTTTGGTGGAAGGTAGTTTCAGAAGTGGTGGGAGGACATTGGCTGGCTGAGCACGCTGAAGTGTGCAGCCGATCCATCAGTCGGTAGTCGAGTCCAATGCGCTTTGTTGACAGCGTGTACGTAAATCAGTTTCGCAGTGTACATGACTGAACAGCATACACAAAAAGGAGTGGTGAAGCAGCAGTCATTAAAGCAGAATTTCATTTTTCTGTACAGCTTATAAAGGGCATGACAAATGTTTAGTGTGCAACAGAGATGCAATGTGTTAAAAAGAACACAATTTGATGTTGAAATTTCCTCTCTAATATGTTCACATTTCAGTTTGGAATAAATCACAATATTCTTTACTGAACACTTGTGTTCGTTTCCTGTACATACCATACATCGGAGTACCTTTCGATTTGTATATGTGGTATATTTGTTATGGCAAAACAGCCCTATTAATATGTCAGCAATCCCACAAGAGCCATCGGCCGCACGACTGTACGTACGTATCTAGTCAGCGTGGTCCGAACATCGTCCGTCTCCTCGCTGCCACAGTGTAGTGGTGGTAGGGGAAGGAGCGCTAGTCTGACTGCCAAGTGCTCCCCGAGCGCGGCCGCGCTCCCGGAGCGCAATGACTGGATGGCCCTGTTCTATATAATTACATGCTCTCTCTTTTAGATGCTGTCATGTTCGTGGACATAAAGAGTTGTATAGGAAGGCCAAGATTAGAATATGCTAGAAAGATTGTCCTGGATGGAGGTTTAAGTAGCAGATTAGGACGGCTGCATCAAACCAATGTATAACGCTTTCTGTGGGGACGGGATACGTATTGAGACTCCGGCCTTAAAGGTCTTGGATTAGATTCCCGGCTCTACCAAGAAATTTTATTCTGATTTGAGGGTAGGAACGGGATGCACTCAGGCTTGTGAGGCAGAACTTAAAATAGATGGGTTCAATTCCCATCTCAGCCATCCTAGAAGTGAGTTTATGTGGTTTCCCACTTCTACTCTAGGCAAATCCTGAGATGGTTCCTAACTTAAGGCCACGGCTGTCTCCTTCCCATTCATAGCCTAATTAAGGAAACACACACTACTACGGGCATCACAATAACACGGGTTATCAGTCAAATTGGACAGACAGACAGACAAAGTAGTCTATACGAGTTGAAATGACCCCTAAATGGATCAACAACTCAACCCAGTGTACGGATGACTGGCTCATGTGATGTGTGTTTACAAATTATAGGATGAATGCACTGGTTTTTTCTTTTCTTTTTTTTTCTTTTTTTTTTCTTTTGATTGTTTACATTTTACTTTTTTGCTTTTCCCTGTTGATTCTACTTCTTAGTTTGGTTCCACGTCACAAACACTCTGTCCTCGAGCCAGAGTAATTAACCACAGGAGATTAAGATCCCCACGGCCCAGTCGGGAATCGAACCCTAGCAAGCTAATTAATTATCCAGGGAGCCGAAAAATGTTACCCATGCTCTATCGAGCATCCAACAACTTGCCTTAGCACACAAATTAGTTCATATCAGCAATTATAAAGCCCAACAAAAGATTTGGTATTTATTCAGTTAGGAGCTTTGCGATATCGTGGTCATGTAACCCCGTGTACGTGGGTGTGTGGATTCTGTCTGATAAGCTGTGTCATTGTGATCGCAGTACTAGCATGTTTATTTGTAATTGGGGCTGGGATTAGGGTAGGAGGCGTCCGTGGCCTTAATTCAGGTACCAAACTGGCATTCTCCTGCAGTGGAAGAGGGTAAAGCACTTCTAAGATGGGTGAGGTAGATATCGAACCCACGTCTTCTCACTTCAACCACACGAGGCTGAGTGAACCTCGTTCCAGCCCTCAGGCCAAAATTAATTATTTTGTCAGAGCCGAGAATCGAACCCGGACCTCCCGTGTGACAACCAAGAATGCTAGCCACTTCGCCATCCCAGCAAAACCGTTCAGCCACCTGAGATATAAATCTGGTTTAACCCATAAGTAAGTGGAGTATATATACCTCTAAATGCGAGATTCTCCTTTGAAGAAAGATGGTGTAGGGTCGTGTTATACAGAGCGCCAGGAAATGTTCTCCGCAGTGCCTACAAGCGTCTGCGAGAGCTAGCATTAGTAGTTACGTTGACAGCACGACTGCCGCGTGTATTAAAACAAACAAACAGTAAACTTTGTACTCACCACAGCCAGTCATAACAGATGCTGGAAGTGCTTATGGCACATACCCTCGCTTATTGTAATACACACTGACGATTTCGACAGCCTAAAGCCCACACGTGTGGGATTCATCCTGTCAAGGACAACGTGCTGCCAACTTAACTACTGATGCTAACTCTGGCAGAAGCCGGCAGTCACTGCGGAGAACATTTCCTGGCACCCTGTAGAATATCAGTACAGCCCATTCGACAAAAACCACCCCTCTACCATGCGGTACGGAAAAGGAAATACTGCACCTCTACCGGGTTTCACCGAAGGGTTATTTTCTCCTGGAAGTCACTCATTCATTCTGGAGCAAACGAGTGGCGTAGGAAAACAATGATAACCATTATTAATGTAGCAATCGAACTTAGATATTTCCACTCAAGATGTTCCGGCTGATTCAGTCAGGAAGAGAGTTTAGTTATTGTTCTTTATTGTGCACTGATATGAGATGCATATCAAATGACGAAATGGAGAAGTTATTGGAAATTAACATGCCTCATACTTGCTTCTGGATGTCAACGTGGCCGCGTGAGTAGCTTGATGGTTCACACCCTACCGTATTCGGAGCTTCAGTGGAAAACGTATGTTAAACAACACAGCGCTGTACTGTCCTACACAGCCCTAACATAACAATTATTCAACCACTCACTGACTTGTTTCAGTAGATTTACTGCCACGTTCAAGATCCCCGTTCGGGCAAAAGAAACCGGAAACCCGGCGTCTCAAAAAGCCTCAGCAGTTAAAAGGGACGTAAAACCAATAACAGTGCAGTACTCACTGATTCATATAGTATTAATAAATATTAATGAAAGGATTTACTTGCTTGTGTAAAAGTACGTCTTTGCTTTAACTTGCTCTTACTTCCATGGCACTTACTGATTGTTTGTCACATACTCTCATCAGCTAGTATCTGTTTGAGTTGCAAGATTCCCTTTAATGTTCCTAAACACGGCTTCCTTCGGCAGGTGGTCAAAATGCAGAAGTGAAAGTCAATGTACCATGCATATGCTTATGTTTTCGTAATGATTATACTTTCTCCTCGAATGTGAGAAAGTTTTGGACCACGTAGCTTATCTGTGTGAGATTGTGTTCTCTCTAATGAATCTAAACTAAACTGTTCTATGTAAAATATTGTTCTCAAATGGATTATACATTTTCAAATAACATACAAGGTCTGTAACCTTCGCTTGATGAGAGCTGGACCCCAGAACTTTAATATCGAGCGTTCGGAAGAGAAATGAAATGGTATTAAAAGAGAAATGATCACCCCTACTTCTGGCCTGAGACAAAGATTAGGTAACCTGCGTATGGGCTCGCTCCACAGTCCGTGTCAAGTGAACCTTGCTACTTGTTACAGAGATTGAGACACATGGCAATATGCAAAACTTCTTTTGATATTTATAGTTAACAACTGTGTGATTTGCAAAAGTAATTTAGCTCCTGCCATATATTTGAAACTATTGTTTTGTTGTTGTTGTTGTTGTTGTTGTTGTTGTTGTTTTAATGTTAATTCATTTGAGGAGCTCAGGACATCTTGGTCATCAGCCCCGTGTAGTTAGGGGTGTGTTGAAATTGTCTGATAAACTGCGTTGCTGTGATCACTGTAGTAGTGTGTATAACTGTATTAGGGATAGGGATGGGGTAGGTGCCCCGGGACATGAAATAAGGTACTATCCCGGCATTTGCCTGGAGAAAGTGTGGAAAAACTAAACACAGAATTGCCGCTGTCAGCGCCGAGATTAGAACCTGAAATCTCCATACTTGCTGCAGCTGCCCGCGTGGCCGCGGTGCACGATTTATCGAGCACGGCGACGCAGTGTAATGTTACTAACTCGACGTTCAGTGAAGAATAAAGTACTTACAATAGAATGTATAGCAAGAAATCAATATAAGCACAACTTTTAACGAGGAAAAAAATACTAGTGGATTTCGAGTGAAATAGCAATAAACATAAAATAATTCTGAAGAGATATCTTCTGGCCTGAGACAAAAATTAGGTAACCTGCGTATGGACTCGCTCCACAGTCCGTGTCGAGTGAACCTTGCTACTTGTTACAGAGATTGAGATACATTCATGCCACAAGGATGTGGGAGTCAGGTAATACTCACCCGTATGGTCCATATTGAGACCACTTCATGGTATAGCGGAGGTCCGGGTAAGATTCCCGGCTCTGCAAAAACTTTAATTCTGGTCTGAGGGCTGGAACGGGGTCCGCTCAGCTTTGTGAGGCATAAATGAGTAGAGTTGGGTTCGATTCCCATCTCAGCCATCCTGGCAGTGGTTTTCCGTGGTTTCCCACTACTACTCCAGGTAAATGACGCGATGGTTCGTAATTCAAGACCACGGCCGCCTCCTTCCCGATTTGGAACTGTATTACAAATTATTATGGTGTTGGAAGTCATTTTTCAGTGTTGCCTCAGTAAACAAAAGTTTGATGCTTTTCAGTCGGTGAACACGATTGTACCCAAAATGAGATGGGTTATTCCCAATCCTGCAAAAAATACATGACATTAATAAATACACTTGGATGACCAGTTTCGATCGTCAAGCGATCATCATCAGATCCATTACACTTAGGCTATAAAATCTATGTCTGAAAATATGGGTGAAAATATTTACAATATACAGTATGCACTTATTTAGTTGCAGTATTTGTTGCAACTCGTCACAGCGTAAGTGTAATGGATCTGATGATGATGATCGCTTGACGATCGAAACTGGTCATCCAAGTGTATTTATTAAGCTCATGTATTTTTTTTTTTCAGGATTAGGGAATAATCCATCTCATTTGGGTACAATCGTGTTGACCGACTGAAAAGCATCAAACTTTTTCTTTGTATTACAAATACTGCAGATACCACAATAACACAGGTTATCAGATTTTCCCCTATATATATACACCCCCAAGTACACGGAGCTTATTGACCACGATGTCCAAACGTCTCAAATGAAACAACAATGGTCCATATTGGTAAGAGTGTGAGGATTGGAAATCTGCGGTGTCACATACCACATACCTTGAATATGTGAATTCAATGACTTTGTGCCTCATACAGTGAAATATGTCTTATACAAGCCTTCCAACGTCATTGTAACTGTTTTACGGTACGTTGTCCGTTATCGGTACCGATTTTAAATTCTATACTTTCAAGATTGGTCATAACAGTCGAATAGGACTTGAAAATGAGACTGCAGTCGGGATTGGAACCCGAATCTCCTGCATTTCTGGAAGGTGCGTTAGCCACTTACACCACCGTGGTCCCGCCACGACCAGGACTCATTTCCAGTGGTGGTTTGACCTAGTGCATCACGTACTTTCCAGGCCTTGCGCCGACAGTTTACCACCTCTCATATTCCCCGGACTAACCGGCCACGGTGGCCGAGAGCGTTAACGCGCTACCTCGTGCCTCGCCGGCATCGGGAGAGCGTGGGTTCGAATCCCACTTCGCCCGTCCTGAAAATGGTTTTCGTGGTTTCCCATTTTCACCACCAGGCAAATGCCGGGACGGCAGCCATTGGCTGCATTAATTTAAGAAATCTCTGGAATGGGAACTGCGTGCGAGCGGCAGGCATCCGCTCAAGATCCACACGGATCCTTACGCAGCTGGAGACAAGTAGGATGCTAATGAATATGACTTATGCTGCATAAAGTTTACAACTTACCTTGTAAAAGACAAACATTTTACCACTGTGCTATGGCAAGTCTTTCCCTACAGCAATACATATTGCCAGAGGTTCACATTTTACGTACAAATAATACGGGATTTGTATTTCGCAATTCCGAGTTCCCTTTCATTGTCAGTGTGTCAGTGGTTTCGCAGTAATTTCGCAATTCGGCAGTTCCCTTCCATTGATCCATACCTCCATCTATACCCGTTCACAGTCATTCTCAGTTTGAGTTAGCAGTGAGACGAATCATAGCGTTCTTGTAGTCTACCTAGGTATGTTTATACATGTTTTCAGTTGTATATATTGAAGACCTGGATTGAATAATATGTTAACATACAGTATATGCCTAAAGTAGCACAGTCAACCAGTTTCAAATTAAAACGTATTTAAAGATGATTCTCAGCTGACAGTAGAATATTATTTTTATAGTAATAATGTTACTGGTTTTACGTCCCTTTTAACTACTGTGACTTTTAGAAACGCCGGGGTGCCTGAATGTTGCCCCGAGGGAAATGTTTAACGTGCCAGTAAATCTACTGACATGACTACCTCACATTTTCGCACCCTCAAATGGCAACTGTGTCAGTGTACTGTGACATCTACACACAAGTCCCTGGTGCAACAATACATTTTAAACAGCCAACATTAGACTAACAATCAACGATATTCCCAGTAGAGACAATTGTTTCCGACACACCCAACAACTTCGAGTGTAAGGTCCGAGTACAAAATCGATCTCTGCCGTACTCTCACCACTGTTAACTTCCCTCTCTTCAAACTGAATAATCAGTGCTTCAGGGAATTCTTCAACAAATACTAACATGGATGAGTCAACGTTCAGAAGAATCATCCATATACGACGAAACTATTCAGAGGACAAGATAACAAATTAAAGATGGTCTAATTTTGGCTTCTATTGCGTGACTACAGACAAAGAAGGCAGGCTAATTGGCAACGCAATCATAGAGTTGTTGAGTGCAAATTATTGCAAGTGGATTCTCTTACACTGTGATGTTCTAGAAAAGTGCAACAAAAATGTTCAATGAAGCTATGGGTATCCTATGACCAGAGGGAGTTAAGTGTTAGTTTTTATTAGCGATGCCACATCGTATACATTAGGATAAAATCTGGAGAAGCATAATCTGTTGCATATCCCAAAATGACTCAATTAACTTGTGTAACACATGCCTTCCATCGTGTGGCAGAATTGGTAGTAGATTTGTTAACTTCCTCAGTGAAAGGTTTTTTCTCAAAGCTCACAGAAGATTTAATTTATGAATAAATATAGTCTGAAATTGCATAGCCACCTAAGTCATCCCAGCTAGGTGGCTGCAAGTGGTTGAATATTATGCTGAGTTTATAGAATCTATTCAAAACTTCCTGCATTCCGTTGGCTCTGAAGATGCAGCCTCAACTGAAGCAGCAAAAACAATTGTCGGTGACACAAGTGTGAAGAATGATTTAGGCTACATTGAGCATTACAATTAATTCATCACAAAATCGCTTAAAAGGTTCCAAAACTCGTTTCTGTCAGTTTTGAAATACCGAGGAGACGTATTAGAAATTAAGATGGACGTTGGACTTTCAAAGAACCATGGATATGAAGTTCTGTGAGGATATTGGAAGTTAACGAAGGACTTACCCCCAAAAGACACTGTGAAGTTTTAAGATGCCCCCGTCACCACGTCTGGTGTTGAACAGAGCTTCAGTCAATATACGATAATCTGTCCTTGGATAAACTAGAAATAAAACTCACTTTCCAGCACTTACAGTACAAGAAAATGTTGTTAGCCATCGTATTAGTAACAGAGAATAAAAGATTGTAATGTTGGTTATTCGAAGTTCATATTAAAAAGAAAAGTGCAGTATTATATCATGTATTTTGTTTAGCTTCATTACACTTAAAAATTTAATAGAAATGATCATTTCTAGTAATTTTAAGTACATATTTATTATTGATAATGTTGTTAATTTTGCGACATCTTGGTCATCAGCCTAAGTCTACATTTAATTCCATCTTATATACAGGGTGTAACTAAATATGTGAAAAAGCTCCGGGAATTCGATAGAGGACCTGACAACAAGCAAAACATGTCCTGTAAACATATGGTGTATTTGCTTTCGTTTCCGTGTTACAAGCATTGTTTATGATGTACATAACACAGACGGCGACACGATGCTAGTTGGTCATTTGTGGAGGGCACACAGGCCACTTGTACGTTCGTCGCTATTCAAGTCTGTGTGCATTTGTTTTGCATTCAGGGACCGACAGCGTGGCCTGCTCTTTCTCCTGATCTCAACCCATTAGACTTCTACTTATGGGGTCATTTAAAGGCCATTGTGTATGCCATACCTATTCATAACTTGGATATTCTGCCTCAGAGAATAGAGCAAGGATGTCAGCAGATACGACAAACGCCAGGAATATGGGAGCGTGTCAGACAGTCAATGATGCGGCGCATAGACGCCAGCATTACAGCTTGTGGTAGCCATTTTGAGCACCTTCTGTAGAGAACTGTAAGTAGTAACGTACACTTTATCAACACAAATGACCAACCTGCATAGTGAAGCGGTCTGTGTTATGTACTCCACAAACAATGGTTGTAACACGACAACGAAAGCACATACACCATATGTTTACAGGACATGTTTTGCTTGTTGTCAGGTCCTCTATCGAATCCCCAGAGCTTTCCCACATATTTAGTTACACCCTGTATAAGAGTTAACGTATGTATGTATGTATGGAATATGTGAATTGGTGCATGTGTTTGTTCCATTTAAATGCCTACACCGTTCCAACGATCTCTACCAAATTTTGCACACATACATTTTAGAACCCAGAAAAAGTCACTGGCTAAATGACATTTTGGTAGTCTTTCCCATTCATCTGGTCTTGGCCCTTTGGCACTTAAGCTTAGGCTAATATAGCCAAAATATATAAGATGTGTAAGGACCTAACAAAGCTCACTTCACGCCCGATGTGAGGAACAACACTCGGCAGGCCCGAAAAGGACCACAGAAACCACATTTTATGGGCCTAAAACCAACAGCTTCCGAGATATTTCCTGAAACTATCCTCGCTGTAGTAGTCTAAAGGTGAAAACATACATACTGCTGGTATGGTATGTGGCATCTTACTTCACAGCCGGTATAATTGCCTCAGCTCTATCACTACGGTACTAGAAAGGTAGAAGAATGGGAAATTGCAAGGGAATAATGCTGAGTATGCACCAATTCTTCAGTTATAGTCTGATGGGCCCAACTTCAGACCAAGTCAAACTTGCACCAAGTTATCTCAATCTCTGAGGCTGGAGGCTAGTGATACGTGCCACGACAGTGACCTGACACGCAATAAGGAGATAATGGAGCTAATTCCACTTGTTCTGCTAATCACCTCGAATGAGGCCGTAGACTGCAAAATGGAGTATCGTTAATGAGCTCTTCTTTGTCGAGGAGCTGTAAGTAAGTGTTGCATAATTCATAGCTAATGACAGTGTGCAAATGAGCGTAGGTAGCTATTCACCATTCATCATCAGTCATTTGAGTTGAGACTCCTGTCATGTATACACTGAGTGGCCACGAAATCGCAACCATCGAGTTAATTTGTCCACCTTTGACACAGAGGGCGGTACGGATAAGTCGTGACAGGGCTTCCACTGGGTGCTTATACTTGCCCATCGGGATTGTCACCTTATATCAAAGATGACCGCCCACGGTAAGCCGATCGAGATCAGCGCCTCGTTCTACAAAACACCATATAAGCTGACTAGGATTAAATTCAGAGGAGTTAGGGATCAACTTCACTTGAAGTAACTCGTAAGAATTTTCTCGTGCCACTTAAGCACAGTTCCACCGTTCCCGTGTGGACAGAATTTCTACATAATAGGATGAACGTCTCGTGATGTATAATGGATGTAACATGTTGATCCCATGCCATGCCAACAGAGCCACTCATTGCAAGTCAGTGCGCTACGTAGGACTTTATTATTTTTATTTTTTGAAATGAACGTTTCGGTTAATTACCACACGTTCCTCTTTTAATGTACTTGAAACCTTGTTTTACAGTTGAGGGCGTAGACATGCCGAATTGTAGAATGTATCACTGACGGTCTTATCTCTGGAGAGGCAAGGGATTACACGAAATTGAGTAGTACATGTAGGCTAGGTGGGTATAGGCCTACATTTGAACGAGAAGTACCGATTTGATCAAACTTAATGCTTTCAAACGTTGGTAGCAGCAATTTCAATGTGAGAGGTGTAATGTTGGTCTGCAAGGATATTTGCCAATTTTCTTCGCGAATGCAAGCTATTGTATACAAAAGAATAGGCCTACCTTGTTATGAATTGTTCACAATACATTTTTGGCTAAATGGCGCACCATCCGGAATGTCACGTGTTCAGTTAAAAAATCAGGTCTGATAGTTGCAAGTTTGTATGATTTTTCCTCCAAAATTAATCTCTGTTTATTTTTTAATTAATTATCATACTGTTCAATTTGTGTAATTCAGAACTGCTACGAGGGGCGTACGATATTGTTTTACACTTTATTTTTTTCTACCCAAATGAAGTACATTACACATCAGTTGTTACGTCCACCTTGTCAACAATCTCCTTATTATTTTATGCACATTTGCCATCGATGTGTCAGTCTCTTCAGACATTCCTGAAACCATTTTTTCAGAGTGCTGCGCACCAATGCCTTGACTGTGTCCAGTTTTGCTAAATCCGCAAAACGGTGATCATGCAATGGAAGCATAGAGGCAGTCCACCGCCAAAGAAAGGTTGAACAGTGCCATCAGTTGACAAGTGAATGGCGACAGTGTTCTGGGGCACAAAGGGAATCATTTTCATTGACTGGCTGGAATTGGGGGCCACGATTAACACTGCAGCAAATGTAGCAACCCTTAAGCGCTTACGTCGTGCTATTCAAACTAGGCAGCCGGGAAAGTGGGCTAAATAAAAGGTGTGCTTCTGCAACATGGCAATGGCCGCCGCCACACTAGCAGAGAGACCACCGCTGCCATTGATCAAATGGGATTCATGGTGCTGCCATACCCACCATACTCTCCCAACTTGGCACCAAGTGATAATCACCTGTTCGGGAACTTGAAGAAACCTCAGGACACAGCTGTCAAGGCATGGGTACGCAGCACTCCGAAAAAATGGTTTCAGGAATGTCTGGAGAAACTGACACATCGATGGCAAAAGTGCATAAAGTTACAAGGAAATTATGTTGAGAAGGTGGACGTTACAACTGATGTGTAATGTACTTCATTTGGGTAGAAGAAAATGAAGTGTCAAACGATATCGTACGCCCCTCGTAGGCCTACGTTGGTTGCAAAAATCAGAATATATAAAGTCTTAAGATATAAATTAATAGCATTAACTAAGTGATTAATGATGCCATGGGGTAACGATACACGTGGGTTTTATTCTTACCACTCTTCTAGGTGAGAGAAGATCACAAGACAAAAAAATCACAGTCAGTCTGAAAGACTAGACGTTGTATCATTTCAAATGACGCAAGCTACAAATGCTACACATGTTAGACAGGCTCAGGAGGGCTTCTCGCTTTGCTCGAAGCCCCAGCCAGGACTCTTTCAATGTTTTCTAACTTTTTACGTTCCTTATATTCCTTATGTCGTTGAGCAGCAGTATTATCAGTTAATTTAATGTTTTCTAACTTTTTACGTGCCCTATATTTCATATTTCCTTGAGCAGCAATTGAACGCTTCATGATCGACAAGTTGCAAGTCATGCATTATCACTGAGCTAACGCACCGGCTTCCCGCGCGGGGAACAACAACTTCCCGCGCGGCTGCATGACGTCACGTCCGTCACCGTGTCCGTGTCCGTAATGCATAACGATGGACCCCAACCATAACGACGAAGTCGACAAGATCATTTGAAATGATAAAAGTAAACTCGTGTGGTCTACTGGCCTGCTACAAGTCTTCGAAATTAACATTACTTACATGACATGTCAACTGCACCGTTCGAGTACCTAAAATCAGAATTAAATTTCTCGGCAGAGCCGGGAATCGAACACGGGGCTCCGGAGTGGCAACCTATTACTCCAACCACTACACCACGAGGCATACAGAAGACAGTTAAGGCGAATGACCCTGTATAGGTGAAAGATAAGCTGCCACAACACATGATGGACAAGCTCTAGCTAGATACAAAACAAACTGCTAGAGTGAGGGGCATACAAGATGGCGGGTGCACACTAGCTGCGCACTAGCATGACGTAGTCACCAGCCAATAGGCACAGTTTGTTGTGTTTCTTACATGATTATAGTTAGTGGCGCGTTGTCAAATGTCAGGATATAACAGCTGAGCAAGTAACGAGCCTAGCGACATTTCAATGAATGACTCATCTCACCCACCGTCTTATGCACTCCCCACTCTGGTAAACTAAGCTATGTTTAGGGTGACTTACCGGCTTTCTGTGGCGAGACGCGGAAAGCATAATGGGAGAAACATAAAATGTACTTTAGAGCGCAGCAATGTATATCGAATAACAAAGCAGTTCAACTTACAGGCCGAAAAAAATACATTCATTGATATTTAAGTGATGATTAGAATTTGCCCAGAACCAAAGAGCTAGTAGTAAACATAGTAGACTAAATAACCTCATCCAAATAGCTCTATCATACAGTACTTGCGAACCCTTGATTTCAAGGGGAGACATTAAAGACAAATGCTGAAACAAATTTCTGATGCCGGTACATGTGTAATAATAAAATAAAGATTCCAAGATTTTCTTTATTTTCTTAAAATTCAACCCTGTGGTTAGCCGAGCATCACGCGGTCCTCCCGCTTGCTTGATCAGGAAGCCAAATCTTGTTTGGAATTCTGTGGTTTGCCCAGGTTTTCTATCGGTTTTATTCCTCTCTTCCTGCTGGGAACGTATAATACGACATAGGCCTATATCCTCATTTGAAAAAAATATTTTTGGAAAGAAGATTCAAAGGAAGACATCTATCATGACTATCAAAGAAAACTACCTCTTAGCTCTGAATTGACTTGGATGAAGAACTGAATTATCACGACCACATTGATGACCAAGGAGGCTGTCAGCTGTTAGGTCGTGTACAGTATAATGAGTGCAATACTTCCATATACAGTACTAGCAGTATTTCCCGGCATCGCCCGGTGGATTTATTTGTTTTATGGATGATAATGAATACTACTACACAACTGGCACATGATACTTAAACTACCAGATTTTTTAAAATATAACTGTTTGTGGTGGTGGTGGTGGAGGTGGTGGAGGTGGTGGTTGTGGTGAGGGTGATAAGCAGTACAGTATAATGGACGTAACATTTAGGTCATTTTCCCCTAATGATAATAATGGTAATAATGAATAAGGAAATGGCTATTTACTAACTACAGCACTGACACATGTAATTTACAAACACATTTATAAAAATGATTAGAAAGAGGAGTAAGTGAAATAAAAGACACTGCCTAGGGCCTATATCTCATTGTCTGTTAGAAATGTAGAGACCAACAGTGTCGTCTTTTGTTGCATAGCGCCGTAGGAAAATAATTAGAACACTTTGGAAAACTTCAGCTGTCCCGAGCTCCTGAGGTAGCAATAGTATCATTTATGGCCACATAGCGCTCAACGATAAGTTTTGGAATAGATTAAGGTAAATTTAAAAGCACCAATGCATATTGCAGCTGATAACCTCAATGTATTGCACCAACACCATTGCACTTATACAGATGCATAATATGTTCATGATGATAACTGTTTTAAGGGGCAAAAGAAATCTTTTTGCACTAATTACTCCCCGTGACTGCAATTTATAAGCAGCGCAAGATTTTACAATTTTCGCAATTCTGCACCAGAACACTGGCAGGGGCAACGTGATGCGGCCCGAATTGCCAGTCAACAATAGAGTTATTAAAATACTCTTACAGTTACACTACTACGGACATGAATGATTCTAGGGCCTTAATACATGGTTTTCAAGTTCAGTTTGTTTGTAATTCTAAATGTAGGGAATGGAGAGCGTGGCCCAAAATATCAAGTGGACAGTGTTACCAGCAGGGTTTCAAAGTGTATGTATAATTTGGTGCAATTAGGAGGAACGGTGTAGATTTGTGATAAAGGGCCTAAATGCAGGAATGGAGTGGTCTGTCCGAAATTCAAAGTGGACAGTGTCACCCGCAGGGTTCCAAAGGGTAAGTGTACAAAATGTGGTTCAGATCGGTGAAACGGTGTATATTCGTGCCATTGGACCTAAATGCAGGGAATGGAGAGGTCTGTCCGAAATTTCAAGCAGACAGTGTTACTCGCAGGGTTCCAAAGGGCATGTATACAAATTTTGGTCCAGATCGGTGAGACGGTGTAGATTTGTGCCAAAGGGCCTAAATGCAGGGAATGGAGTGGTCTGTCCGAATTTTCATGCAGACAGTGTTCCTCGTAGGGTTCCAAAGGGCAAGTATACAAATTTTGGTTCAGATCGGTGAAACGATGTAGATTTGTGCCAAAGGGCATAAATGCAGGGAATGGAGTGGTCTGTCCCAAATTTCATGTAAACAGTGTTACTCGCAGGGTTCCAAAAGGTAAGTATACACATTTTGGTTCAGATCGGTGAAACGATGTAGATTTGTGTCAAAGGGCCTAAATGCAGAGAATGGAGTTGTCTGTCCGAAATTTAAAGTGGACAGTGTTACCCGCAGTGTTCCAAAGGGTGTGTATACAAATTTTGGTTCAGATCGGTGAAACGGTGTAGATTTGTGCCAAAGGGCCTAAATGCAGGGAATGGAGTGGTCTGTAGGAAATTTAATGCAGACTGTGTTACTCGCAGGGTTCCAAAAGGTAAGTATACAAATTTTGTTTCAGCTCGGTGAAACGGTGTAGATTTGTGCCAAAGGGCATAAATGCAACGAATGGAGTGGTCTGTCCGAAATTTCATGTAAACAGTGTTACTCGCAGGGTTCCAAAGGCTAAGTACACACATTTTGGTTCAGATCGGTGAAAAGGTGTAGATTTTTGCCAAAGGGTCTAAATGCAGGGAATGGACTGGTCTGTCATTAATTTCATGCAGAGTGTGTTACTCGCAGGGTTCCAAAGGGTAAGTATAGGCAATAACGTTCACTCTTGTGGGAATCTTTGCCAGTGATACAGTAGAGTAGTTTGGAAAATAAAGAAAAGTATAGGATTGACAGGTTCAGAGCAAAAAGAAGATACATTTTCACTGATTGAATAGAGTTCGAACCCGTTTTTTCCACTAGAAGCTCATCCTAGCAGTGGCGTGGTGGCTCAGCGGTCAAGCTATTCGTCTCTCACCAAGGTGGGCCGGGTTCGGTTCCCAGACAAAGCATGTGAGATTTTCGTAGTGAAATGCCATGTCCTGTGGTTCGGATTCCACGTAAAAGGGAGGTCCCGTGGCTCATGATCGCAAGATTAACGGCCACGTAAAACTACAAGCTTCCTTGCTTCCTTTCCTAGCAGTGGCAGCCACTGACTTGCAATGTTGGGGTTGTAATTTTCAATGACTACATTTTTCACTAGACCTTTCATAAAAATGCATCTACGATAATGTTTGAGTTGGAAAAAACAATATCTTAAATATTTTCGTTTTATCCACCTACTTGAAGATACAATGCATTCTCCTTTTCATGCTAGAAGTGAACTTTTCAATCACACTTTCATTGGAGTCGAGTATTTTCATAATACGATTTCTCTGAATTGGAAGCATGCCAAGGGATGAAAGAATTTCCCAAGTCATTGTGTTGCGCTGGAAAACTAGTTATTGTCAATTTAGCCCAGTCAATAACGGTAAAAATATACGCTTTGTCGCAACTAATTAGAGGAAAGCTGAATTTTTGCAAGATGTTAGTATACAAAGTAAATAGCCAAAAATTACAAAGTCCCGACCCCCACCCCTCTTGCTCCCCCCCCCCCACCCACCCCCACCCCCTCCTATACCTTGCTAGAGCAGTACTATGGTTAAATGCTTACTGCTCGAAAACTAATAAAGTTACAGACGTGATTGCTTTTTTATTTTACTCCTTACAATATTTTAACAATTTATTTAAGAATAAATTTTTATGTAGACAACCTATTATCGCCATAATACATTAATATATGCAGAAAACTGTCATTGCAAAAAACAAAAAGTAATTTATACTAATTATAACTATTTACCCTTATGTCGTAGAAAAAATATGTTCGATTAAAATGTTTAGCTACAGTTATTATCTTTAACGTTATGGGTCTACAAAAAATATTTGTTAACATGATGGCTTCACAGAGCGATGAACAGTAGCGGACACCGCGCATCCTGCCGGGCAGCCGCGTATAGCGTGGTGTGGTGACTCGGCCGCTTGGCTGTCTGCATGAGTCAGACTGCACGTTGCAACTTGTTTGTTTACTGCCCTCTTATCTCTACTACGCTGCTTATTGAGTCCTTTTCGTTATTAGTGGGCCTTGCCTGTTTAGTGTTCGGTTAACCATGGCATTGTGCGGTTCGTTGCATTTTGTGTTTCGTGATAGTTTAACTTTTTGTACAGAAATACAAGTTGTTGTGTTGTGCCAAGTGCAGTGAAATGCTGATAGTTTTGCTATTGTTATGTATTGTTGAGCGAGATAAGCAAGATAAAAGGTAACCCTTAAAAATAGTAATAACTTGTTAAATCTGAACTGTTACCCACAAACTTTACAGCTAGGCGCTCTTTATTATCAACAGTTTTCAATAATGACTGATTTTACCAATATATGCGTAATATGTAATGAGGAAGTGAAAGAAGCCGGGGTAACAGTCACTAAAGGTATAAATACTTTAATAAAATGTAGTATTGAGAGAAAAGACGAAATCCGTAGGTTACTTGTTAACATCGATGTAATAAAAGTACATAATGTATGCAGGCAAAATTATACCAGACCTAGCAATATTAAAGCAGCATTAAAAGCTCAAAATTCGGAATCTTCCACCTCGCAGCGCCTTCTCAGGGAATTAGACACCAAATTTGATTTCAAGCATGACTGTTTGTTATGTAAAAAAAATGCTGTGTTTGACCCAAAACTTCCTTCTCAATACCGAACCCAAATTCATGAGGTTTCAACAATTGAAATAAAGCAAACTCTCCTTAATGCTTGTGATAATAGGAATGATGATTGGGCCTGTAAAGTTAAGTCCAGGCTTTTAGATGTGATTGATTTAGTTGCGGCCGAAGCCCGTTATCATGGGCAATGTTATAAGGACTTTTGTAAACCTAAACCTCGTGAACAAAAGGTAGGACGTCCATTATTAGCCGAGTCTGTAGATAAATTTAATTTGCTTACTAATTACCTTGAGAGCGACAATGAGTGTCAGTATTCACTAAAAGAATTAAGAGAGATAGTAGTGGAGTTATGTGGTTCTGATATAGACTATAGTGATTATTATCTCAAGTCAAAACTTGTAGATTTTTTCAAAGATCGGCTAGTTGTACATAATTTATCTGGAAAGAGAAGTATTTTATGTATGTCACATACTAGTCACAAGGTATTAGATTCGTGGTACAAAAACAGAGAAACAACTACTGAAGACGAACGTAAAAGAATTGTTAGAACAGCAGCAGAAATCGTTAGGGAAGATATACAAAAAATGAATTATGACTGTGGAAAATACGCAAGTGAAAAGGAAGTGAGTACTGTATCAAATGATTTGATTCCTGAAACATTGGCACTATTTACAACTACAGTAACTAAAAAAAGAGCTGGAAATTCGTCCCCTGATATAAGTAGAAAACGTGCTGTAATTAACCATACAATAATTTCAACTGTAAGACCAAGGTCCTTATTGTCGTCAATACAAACTTCTTTGTCTTTATATTTGAATAGAATGTATGGGTCAAAGCATCTCAATGAGGTACTCTCTGCGCTGGGAGTATGTTCTTCATATTATGAAAGTGACAGGTACATAAGGTCTTTAATAACGCAGGGACCCCCAGTTATAAAATGTAATTCCTTTACACAGTACGTTTTCGACAACGCTGACGTTAACGTAAGATCATTGGATGATTTAAATACATTTCATGCGATGGGAGGAATTGCATGTATCTCTCCATCGTCCCATGTCTCCATTACCTCAGAAGTACCTAGATTAATTGACGGATCGTTCAAAGTTGCAGAAGAAATTCGTAAGCGAGCTTATGTAAAGAAAAGAACCAGTGGCTTAGCTGGAATCGTTATGGAAGACTTTTCAGATGTTATAACATTAAGGAAAACAAATACAAACACAGTATATTTTATTCATCCACTTAATCTGCTATGGGTCAGTGGATGTAACACTCAACCTGGATGGAATGGTTTTATGAGTGTCTCAACCAAAAAGTTAAAAAACCATGACACTTCATACATTTTAGCTATTCCCTTCATAGATATTGATCCAAACAACCCATCATCAGTGTACACAGCATTATGTTTTGCAGCTGAGCAGTGCAGTAAGAACAAGCAGTCATGCATTGTGACCTTTGACCAGCCACTGTACTTAAAAGCTATGGAAATCGCCGGTGGCTCTGAAGATCCATCTGATTTGTCAAAAATTGTTGTAAGGTTAGGAGGTTTTCACTTACTTATGTCATACTTAGGATGTATTGGTCGTATAATGGAAGGTAGTGGAATAGAGTCTGTATGGGAAACAGTGTACGGCAAGGCAACGGTCAAACACATGCTTACCGGGCATGCCTTTGCCAGAGCTGTGAGGGCATATATATTAACTTATGCTGCTATTGTTGAAAAAGTGACAGAAGATGCGCCTGTACGTGAAAGTGTATTTTGTAATGACGTGCGAACAATTTATGACAAACTTACTCGCAGTGAAATTTCTCAAGCAACTGCTTGTGATGATAAAGCTGTTCAATCTTCCGTGTCAAAATTGACAGACCATATCAATGTAAAGAAGTCAGTCAGCAGAACATCAAAGCTTTGGCTAAATCTAATTCAGCAAGTTGACCTAATGTTAAATTTTATCCTAGCTGAGAGAACGGGAAACTGGAAATTGCACTTAGATACTGCCACCGATATGCTTCCTTACTTTCATGCTGCGGGGCACCTTCCTTACGCAAAATCTGCTCATATGTATGTCCAAGAAATGGACAAACTGCAAACAAAGCTAACTGAGGAAGAGTACGAACTTTTCGTAACGAAAGGTCTTTTCACTATAAGAAGAAAAGAAGAGTTTTGGACTGGAAATTGGAGTGATATGTGTATAGAGCAGTCTTTAATGAAGTCGTTAAAGTCAATAGGAGGTTTAACGCACGGTAGAGGAATAACTGAGAGCACCTTAAACAAATGGGTTTTAGGAGCCCCTTCATTTTTACGTGTAAGTGAAGAATTTAGAAGCTTTCTTGGACTGAACTACAATACTCACGAGCAACATGTAGAGCTGAGAGAAAGCCGCAAATCCAGAGACCAACAAGATTTATCAAAGTTCAAAATTTGGCTAAGTCAGCACAACCCTTTTGCTTGCGGCAGTAGTGAATTGGTTTCTATTTCAACGGGATTGGTATCAGACTCTTCAGTTAATTGCGATGATGCGTATGAAGTTGGCTTAAAAGCAATGGAAAATATGGTGGGAAAATCTTTCAATGACATAAAACTACAGCGGAAGGATATGGTTACAACACAGGTCACAGGCAAGTTTCAAGTCTATCAAAGTGAGATCTAAAGAAGTTCAATTAACTCCCAGCAAATATTCAATCGAATTTTATGCATCTGTGACAGCCCCGTTAAGTTGAAATCTTATTTTGAGTTCGAATTAGCATCTCACCCACCGTCACTATTTGACGAGGCATCAATACGTAAAGGTACGAAAGCATCGTTTATGAAATTATTTGAAGATGGAATTGTTGAAGAAAGCTTCAAGGCAAATGAAGGTTTTTGTGATGGATGGTGGATATTTGTTACATGCTGTGGTTTGGAGAAAAAACAGCACTTTTAAGGAAATAATAGATTCTTATTTAAGCTCTATACTTTGTAAATACGGAAATAAAGTTACAGTGGTATTCGACGGTTATCCCAACTTTCCAACCACAAAACAGCAAGAACAAGAGAGAAGAGCATCAAAGAAATCTTCTCACACAATTTTTTTTAATGAAAATACAGTTTGCTCAACACAACAAGCAGACTTTCTAGCAAACCCTCATAACAAAAAGAGGTTGATAGAAGCAATTACAACACGTTGTGTGACTGAGGATATTAAAGTTTTTTCTGCGGAAGGTGACGCTGACACTGTCATTGTCGACCAGGCAATTAAATATGTGCAAACTAATAATACTACAGTTGTTGCCGTGGGAACTGATACAGATCTCTTGGTTTTACTCGTAGCTTTAGCTCCCCAGCAAGACGCCAAACTTTACTTCTTAAAGCCTTCGTCGTCAATGTCCAAACTGTACTCTGTCGATTTTCTTATAAATCAACATGTCAAGCAGCAAACTTTACTGCTTTTTTCTCATTCAATGACTGGTTGTGATACGACGTCTGCTTTCTATGGGCTAGGGAAGTTAAAAGCAGCCGACATGATACGTAAATCAACTGAAGCTAGATCTCAGGCTGAGCTTTTCACAAAACAAGACATTACAAAAGATATCCTTCTAGAAAGTGGAGAACAGTTTATCCTAAGCATGTACTACTTATCAAAGTTCAAAACCCTCAATGAAGCCAGGTACTTTAAGTTCAAGCAATTAACCGCAAAAATGTCTCTCAAGTCTAATTTTGATTTAGCAAAACTTCCACCAACTTCAGATGCTGCTCATCAACATATTTTGAGGGTTTACCACCAGATTCAAACTTGGTTAGGCTGTAAAATTCCGGCAGAAGAATGGGGTTGGCAGTATACATCAAATAACAGACTGATACCTAAGCCCATGACGAATCCTGCTGCTCCAAGTGAACTTCTTCTACTGATATCTTGTAATTGCAAAACATTGTGTGTTACAAACTGTAGTTGTCGTAAAGCTGGGTTCGATTGCACATCTATGTGTGGGAACTGCAGTGGAATGTATTGTAAAAATTCTTCAGACCAAACCGATGAAACATTAGAAAATGACCCTTTATACTAAAAAAAAGGAAAACATAAACGTTGTTTATTATTAGGCCGTGTTAGTTGTGCAGGAATTAATAAGTTATCAAAAATACTATACAATGAAACTTTATTATTTGTCAGCTATAAAAGTGTACTAAGTACAGGATTTTGGTAATGAAAAGTTGAAGTTAAAGTTTTTATATTTCATCATCATAAACTCAATGACTATTCAAGATTAAGGATATGAGTACATACAGCGGTGCCCTTCAGCATCGAGTGACAACGGCGCGGCACTGCTACGTCCGGCGCGGTGACGCGATGGCCATTACTGTTCATCGCTCTCTTTGAAGCCATCATTTGAACGGTAAGCATTATAGTAGACACATATTTTTAAAGCTAATTAAATTGTCAATAAGTTTTGTGCAAAACATTTCATTGTATGACGGAAGGATAAAAAGGTACAATAGGTTGAAGTTACTTTTTGTGTTTTGTAGTGGCAGTTTTTTGCATATATTGGAGTATTACGGTGAAATTACGCTATCTACATAAAAAGTTTATATGATATAATTTGTTTAGAATAATGTTGGGCGTAAGATTATTAAAAATCGCGTTTGTAACTTCGTTAGTTATTTAACTGTAAGCATTAAACCAGAGTACTCCTCTTGTAAGGTTGGGGTGGGGGGTGGGGAAGCAAGGGGGGTGGGAGTCGGGACTTTGTGTTTTTTAACTTTATACTTTATATACTAACATCCTGAAAAAAATCAGCTTTCCTCTAATTAGTTGCGACACTAAACCTTTATTGACTGGGCTAATTATAAGCATTGGCACTGCGCCCACAATTCTGCTAAACTCTTGCCATTCATATGAGCAGTTTAAATTATTAATTTGTCAAATCAGTTTGGAATGGCAGGCAATTGTATTCTCTTTATCACATTACCGCAAAGGTGAGAATTTTATACGTTCCTAGATGGACTTCAACGGCTCATATGACAGTCAATTCATTCAATGAACGATTAATGCGACATAATCGTATTTAGTTTACTTTCATATAAATGAAATAGATTTGTGAGTTCAGGTGGGTTTCCTCTCTCTCTCTCTCAATTACTATTGTAACGTTTTTAGGGTTCGTAAAAATAGGTCAGGCTTATGATGCACTAATACTTTATTTACAATAATGTTATTTACACTAAATCAAATTAAGCTTACTTACTTCCACACACACACACACTTACACAGAGTTGCACTTTACACAGCTATTAGTCACTATTTATGTACACTGATCTCTGCAAATCAGTATCTCTGGCAGTCACGATTTATGTTAGTTATTTCCACTGCACTGTCCACATTTATATCCACAGGTCACTCGGCACACGCCTTAGCGGAGACTCGTCCAGGATTGACTTGCCCGCCGCAGTTTGCCGGTATATATCCAATCAGCTCCCTGGTCTCGAATATTCACGATCAAGCCACCTCTCGTAAAAGCGAGTAGTTTCTAGTGGTGGATTCCAGCACTGTCTAGCCTCTCTCCGGCGATGTTCTGGCTCCCTTTTCCCCTTCCAGTGGGTTCAAGCCTATTCTGGTTGGTTGTTCTGGAACTCCCTGTTGCATCCAGTGGCCTCGAGAAGCAGAAGAGTCTAGTAGCCAAGGCACCAATAGTATACCTGACTCGTGGGCTATTGTGGTTGACTCATTCATCGTTGCGCGGGGAGGGGCCCACCCTAATCAGCCCCGGCCGGACTGGCTATTCTGCATTCCTCACACACCCCGCCTGCCCGTCACTACGAGGATAAAGAAAATGGCGACCGCTGGGCAATTGCATGAATCTTTACACTGCCCCCTCCTTAACACTGTTCCGTCTCGGAGCAGACACTTCCAACAGGGTGACGGTAGGAACAGCTCGGTCCTTCACGGCATCGTGAGTTGACGAAGAAGTAACAGTCCACCGTTTTCTGAGACACCACGTTTGTTCGGGGCCAGCAGCACACCAGAAATTCAATCCCTGTGCGTCGAAAGACTTCCTCTAGCATGCTTCTTACAATCCTCCAGTCCAACCCATCTAGTCCACAGCCCAACTTGGGTACAACTAATTTGGATAATCTTCGCTCCAGTAGGTGCTCCCGCATAGCAAGTAGACTATCCCAGATGGCACGATAGGAGGGCTTCAGATGGGAAAGTTCCTTCGTCACCAAATAGAACAGCGATCGCTCGTTCCTGGTTAAGCACAACACGACCCCCGACACGAGGCTCTTGGCGCTGTAGCTCTTCAATTCCGCCGTATTTCCGCCGGAACACCTGGGCGATTCCCTGGCTCATCCTCAGGTCCTTAGCCACACAGTGAGCCAAGGCATACTCACTGGCGGTTTGGAATAAATCCTGTCGAATCTCGGTAGTGACGCCATAACGAACTTTTCGGCCAATTCGGCATTGAGCCATGAACTCTTCGAAGGATCGTTCTACTTCTGGCAATCGACAGATACGAGCGTGTTGTACGTGCCCCTCGTCATCGTTGTCGCCCAGGAACGGTACCAGCCGATTGAAATGGACCACTCGGGGTTTGCCATTCGGTCTTCTCCTGATACGATAGACGACGTCGTTGATCCTCTTCAGTACCTCATATGGTCCGTCCCAGGAGCGTTGTAGCTTCGGAGAGAACCCTCGCCGCCTTTTTGGGTCGAAAAGCCAGACTAGATCTCCTGCTTGGTATCCTCCTGATTCAGCTCTTAGGTCGTAACGCTCCTTCATCCGGTCGTTCGCATTCTGGATGTTTGCGCGAACTCGGTCGTGAATGTCATTCATCCTTCGACGGAGGTCGGAGATGTAGTCCTCGCCAACAACGTCATCCTTAGGTTTGCAGCCGAACGTCAGGTCACACGGCAACCGCAGCTCTCGGCCAAACAGCACATTAGCTGGTGTTTGGCCTGTGGTCTCATGTATAGAAGAGCGGTATGCCAGTAGAAACAAGTGGAGAAACTTATCCCAGTCCCGCTGGTGGTCGGATACAATCTTGGACAGGTATTTCTCCACTGTTCTGTTCATGCGCTCCACCATGTCGTCGGACTGTGGATGCAGGGCAGTTGTTCTCGTTTTCCGGATCCCGATAATCTGGCACAATTCCTGGAACACCGACTACTCGAAATTTCGCCCCTGGTCGGGATGCAATTCCAAAGGTACACCAAATCGGCTCACCAGCTCCCTTACTAGTGTCTCGGCAACCACCACCGCCTCTTGATTGGGCAATGCATATGCCTCTACCCACTTGCTGAAGTAATCTATTGCTACCAAGATGTATTTATTTCCACTCTCAGTCATGGGGAAGGGGCCCGCTACATCGATGGCGATCCGTTCGAACGGTGCACCAACGTTGTACTGTCTCATCGCTGCTCTTCTCTTCTTCTGTGGCCCGTTCGCAGTGGCACAAACCACGCACTTTCTACACCATCCACGAACGTCTTCGGAGCAATTGAACCAGTTAAACCGCTCTCGGATTTTCTCTATGGTTTTCTGAACTCCAAGGTGCCCTCCGGACGTTCCATCATGCAGCAACTGCACTATCTCGGATACCCTGTTTCGTGGAACAATAAGCTGTAGCCTCTCCTGAGTCCCATTCTCATTCTCCAGTACCCTCTTTAGAACCCCGTTTTCCAAAATCACGGAATTCCACTGAGCCCAGTAGGCTTTTACAGAGCGCGAGAAGGGAGCTACCTCTTCCCATGTCGGTCGTTCCTCAGACCTCTTCCAACATAGTAGGTGTTTTAAGTCCGGATCGTTTTCTTGGTCCTTACGGATTTCCTCATCCTGCCAGTGGTCGTCAGTCACAGTACTTATTCTTACCGCTGCAATTTTGTCTTCTATCCGATTGCAGTGCTTGCAGTCTTGCGCGCACGGTCTCCTAGATAGAGCATCAGCATTTCTGTGTTTAAGACCAGCCCTGTGTTCAGAGTCGAAGTCGTACTCCTCGAGCCTTTCGATCCACCTGGCTACCTGCCCCTCCGGGTTCTTGAAACTCAGAAGCCACGTAAGTGCTGCATGATCAGTCCGTAGAACGAACTTCCTCCCGTAGAGGTACTTGTGGAAATGCTCCACCGACTTCACTACAGCAAGCAATTCCCTTCTAGTCACGCAGTAGTTCCTCTCCGGTTTAGAAAGAACCTTGCTGAAGTAAGCTATCACTCTTTCCTGCCCACCTTGCAGTTGGGAGAGCACGCTACCGATGCCCACATTGCTGGCATTGGTGTCCAAAACGAACAGTGCTTCCGGTTGTGGGTAACTCAGGATAGGAGCATTGGTCAGTACCTCCTTCAGTTGTTCGAAAGTCTGTTGACAGGTTGTGTCCCACACAAAACTCCGGCCGTCTTCAGTAAGTCGAGTCAGAGGCTTCGCGAGATTAGCAAATCCTGGCACGACTCGACGGTAATAGGTGCATAGTCCGAGGAAACTCCTAACTTCGCGCTTATCCTTCGGTATTGGCCACTTCTTCACCGCGTTTATCTTCTCCGGATCTGCAGCAACCCCCTCTCCGGAAACAACGTGGCCCAGGTAATTAACTTCTTTCCGAAAGAGGAAGCACTTCTTGGGGTTGAGCTTCAGGTTGGCTTTGTTTAGACGTAAGAACACCTGCTCCAAATTCTTTAGGTGGTCTTCAAACGTCCTTCCGAGAACGATGATGTCATCCAAGTAGACCAAGCAGGTTTCCCAAGACAGTCCTTTTAAAACTCGCTCCATCAAACGTTCAAACGTAGCAGGGGCGTTACAGAGTCCGAATGGCATAACTGTGAAGTTCCACAGTCCCGAACCAATCGTAAAGGCGGTCTTCTCCTTGTCGTTGGGTCCAACCCGACCTGCCAGTAGCCACTCTTGAGGTCCAATGTGGAGAAGATAGTGCTCCCACCCAAGGTGTCCAGGGTGTCATCGATGCGTGGTAGAGGATAACTGTCCTTTTTCGTCACATTGTTCAGCTGGCGGTAGTCTACGCAAAACCGCGTAGATCCATCTTTCTTCTTCACCAGAACCACTGGCGAGGCCCAGGGGCTGCTTGAAGGTTCAATCACCCCATCGCGAGCCATATCGCTTATTATTCGCTCGGTTTCCTCTCGCTTGGCTAGTGGCAATCTTCTGGGCGTCTGGCGAATAGGTCTTGAGTCACCCGTATCGATGCGATGTTGCACCACGTTCGTTCTTCCATTACCAGTCCCATCCTGGAAGGCATCTTTATGACGTTTGAGAAGTTCCCTTACATCTCGGCTCTGCTCAGGATTTAGCTCTTGACACGCTGCCTCGATAAGACTGTCAAGCCACACTGAAAGTATACCGGATGAGGAGGCAGCTGTTCGCACTTGGCGTACGACGGAGGACACAGACGAACATATTCCCAGGCTGTTTCCTTCCCGAACAGTTATTGGGCGATCATGAAGGTTCATTACCCGCACAGGAATCTTCGCCCCTGCACGAACCAAAGCTTTCGCTACCAGCATTCCATGTCCAGTTTCGTCTTCGCCAAACGTAGGCCCTACCATGACGACACAACCTTCAGGAATTTCACCGTCCAGCTTCCCTTCTACCATTACTTCACTACGTCCTGGCAGTACCATGTCTATCGCTGCTATCACCCGTACCGACGCGGCGTTCCTCTTCTGCAGCACTACCTCCTCGTTTCCGACTCTCAAAATTCCGCTTCCCAAGTCTAGTCCGAATTTGTACTTAGTCATGATGTCCATCCCGAGAATAACGTCCTCTTCCACCTCAGCGATCAAGACACGATGGCGAAACTGGGTATCACCGATGATGAAGTCGATGACTGCCTCTCCTCGAACGTTGGCTGGCTCCCCCGTTGCTGTTCGCAGTGTCCATCTTGTGGGTGTTATTGCTCTTCTCACGATGCCTGGTCGGATGATGGTCATTGTGGCCCCTGTGTCCAGCAGTAGGTCTCTGGGTTCTCCATCCACATGGCCACTGACAAAAATTGAGTTGGCCTGACGACCCAGAGACGCGACGATAACAGAAGTGGGGGCATTCCTGGTGTTGGCGCGGGTTGACAGTCGCCCCTTCCCATCAACCCTCTTTAGTTTCCCTGCGGCTGGTACTTGTTAGTCGTAAGTTTAGGGCATCGATCTCTGAGGTGCCCAACCTCCCCGCAGCCCCAGCACCTCGTCCTTTTCTTCTTGGTCTGCAAGGCTTGAATAACTTTCTCCACGATTTCTTCTATGGAAGGCACAGGCTGGACCTCCTTGTCTCCCTCCAGAGCTCGGATGCGCGCCTGGCTGCGCACGGATTGTTGAACAGCCTCGAACTCAAGGGCTAGGGTCAAAGCATCATTCAACGTTTTCGGGCGCGCCAGCTTCACAGCCCGCTGTGTCTCGGTCTCGCGGAGCCCGTCGAGAAACTTCTCGGTAGCAAGACTCTCGTAAACGTCGCTGGGCACTGTTGGGTAGGCGCTCCTAACAAGACGGACTATGTCTGCTTCAAACTCCTGTAGGCTCTCGTTAGGTCTTTGGCAGCGATTTCTTAACTGGGAGCGATATAGCTGCTCCATATGTCGATGTCCGAACCGCATTTCCAGTTTTTGAACGAGAACGTCGTAGTTCTGTCTCTCCGATAAGGTAACAGCTTGTAGGACTCGCAGGGCCTCTCCGCGCAGTGACAAGCTCATCATTGCAGTTTCGTGGCCTCCGACCATCCATTAATCATGGCGGCGGTCTCAAACAAGGTGAAGTATTCTTCCCATGCAGTTTTCCCATCGAATGTTGGCAGGTCAGAACGCCCAACTGCGGGAACGGGTGCACGATCCATTGGCAGGTCAGTCCGCCCAGCGGCGGGAACAGGTAAACTCTCCTTACCTTCCGATGGTTCAGCAGCGGCAATGGTTTCGTTTCGTTGCTTGTCCTTATTTTGAAGCAGGGCGCTCGCAAGCTCGTCCTCCAACTTCCGCAGCGACTCTTGAAATTCCTCCCTCAGCTTCGTTTCCGTAGTGAGTGTTACTTCTCGAAGTTTCCTCTCAAGATTGGCATTATTTTCCATTATATTCCTTTCCATAATTTTGAAGTTTTCTACTATTTTCTATTCTAAATTTTCCACATTGTCCGCCATTTTCTTTTCCAAAATTTCCACCACCTGGCCTATGCCGCAAGGAAGCTCAAAAAGGAATATATCTGGGTCCTCACCTCCGTCCAGCAGTAACTGACGTAATCGCACTTGTAGCGTAGACTTTGTTCCCGTGGCATCAGCTTCTCTTTCTTCCAATTCCTGCCGTAATTCCGAAACCTTCAGTGCTGAAAGTTTTACTTTCCTTG
The DNA here is from genome assembly GCA_946902985.2 of Meconema thalassinum. Classification (NCBI taxonomy): domain Eukaryota; kingdom Metazoa; phylum Arthropoda; class Insecta; order Orthoptera; family Tettigoniidae; genus Meconema; species Meconema thalassinum. Next base: position 385,572,023 of record OX336389.2, read on the forward strand.
TCGCCATTTTACAGTACAAAATGCGAGACACACGGACAGTCAGCACACGATTAACCAGGCTTCCAGATGGTACACACAAGACAGTCACTAATAATTAACTATCGTACACACTTCCTTAAAGTAGGCCTTTTCAAAAGTACGCACTGTTTCATACAGAAGCAGGCACGCATAACCTGACCCTCACATCTGACACCAATTGTAACGTTTTTAGGGTTCGTAAAAATAGGTCAGGCTTATGATGCACTAATACTTTATTTACAATAATGGTATTTACACTAAATCAAATAAAGCCTACTTACTTCCACACACACACACACTTACACAGAGTTGCACTTTACACAGCTATTAGTCACTATTTATGTACACTGATCTCTGCAAATCAGTATCTCTGGCAGTCACGATTTATGTTAGTTATTTCCACTGCACTGTCCACATTTATATCCACAGGTCACTCGGCACACTCCTTAGCGGAGACTCGTCCAGGACTGACTTGCCCGCCGCAGTTTGCCGGTATATATCCAATCAGCTCCCTGGTCTCGAATATTCCCGATCAAGCCACCTCTCGTAAAAGCGAGTAGTTTCTAGTGGTGGATTCCAGCACTGTCTAGCCTCTCTCCGGCGATGTTCTGGCTCCCTTTTCCCCTTCCAGTGGGTTCAAGCCTATTCTGGTTGGTTGTTCTGGAACTCCCTGTTGCATCCAGTGGCCTCGAGAAGCAGAAGAGTCTAGTAGCCAAGGCACCAATAGTATACCTGACTCGTGGGCTATTGTGGTTGACTCATTCATCGTTGCGCGGGGAGGGGCCCACCCTAATCAGCCCCGGCCGGACTGGCTATTCTGCATTCCTCACACACCCCGCTTGCCCGTCACTACGAGGATAACGAAAATGGCGACCGCTGGGCAATTGCACGAATCTTTACACTATAATAAATACCAGAACCATATTGAACAAAATTTGATGCAAAAATATCTACCCTTCTGTGCACTTTAACCGCTCTTTTACATTGCCGCCATCTGAGTGGAAACTAAATGGCGATCACTTGAATGTTCATTTTCTAAGTCCACTATCAGCTAAGCCAATCATCAAATCCTTCCTAAATGTAGAACTTACTTACCACACTATGAGACGAGTCGGAAGCTGAAGTTACGACTTTATTGACTATTTCATTTAAATATGGTGTCATGCGTGATTTTTAAAGTATTATAATCAGTCTTATATTTTCTAAACGACTGAAATAAATGAATGAAAATCGCTGCTGAGACTGTCGCCATACCGTGCACCTTAACAGAAGTTCTCGTACTGCTGATATCTTAGCGAAAACAAAATGGTACCCGCTTGAATTGTAATTACTTAAGTCGGTTTCTGGATAAACCAATCAGCGGATTCTTGCTAAATTTGATTGTTGATTTGTTTTCAATTCATTTTAGGACCTTGGGACATCTTGATCATCTGTCCCGACTTACTCAGGGATTCCGTTGTTTTCGTTGTCGTTGTCGTCGTCGTCGTCGTTGTTGTTGTTGTTGTGGTTATTGTTGTTCCATTTGAGGGGCTTGGACATCGTGGCTATTTAACCCCGTATATTTGGGTGTGTGTGTATATATAACCCATCTGAAGAAATAGAAACATTTCCAGGAAGACCAAGCTCCGCCTTTTCAATAGCAACGTAAAGTCGATTCTTCTCTACGGCTGTGAAACATGGAAAGTCACAAAACCGATCAACAACCAGCTACAGGTATTCATTAACAGATGTCTGCGTCGCATCATGAATGTGAGGTGGCCGGACATAATCTCAAATGAAGATCTTTGGACCATCACCAATCAACAACTGATTAGCATCCAGATCAAGGAGAGGAAATGGCGCTGGATTGGTCACACACTGAGGAAGCCGGACGGAGCTATTGAGAGGGCGGCGCTAGACTGGAATCCTCAAGGCGCCAGGAAGCGAGGTCGATCTAAGAAGACCTGGAAGAGGACGATCGAAAATGAAATTGCAGAGGTGGACAAGAACTGGAGTCAAGTGAAGAGAATGGCCAGGAACCGTACTGCGTGGAGAAATTTCGCCAAGGCCCTATGCTCCGGAAGGAGCGGCAGGAATTAAGGTAAGGTAAGGTGTATATATAAAATAAAATTTGTCTGATAACCGGTCTGTAGCAGTGTGTGTATTTGTAACTCAGTAGAGAGGAGGCGGCCGTGGCCTCAAGTTAGGAACCATCCCAGTATTTGCCTAGAGTAGAAGTGGGAAACTACGAAAAAACACTTCCATGATGGCGGAGATGGAAATCGGACACACCTCTTCTCACGAGGCTGAGTGTACCCCATTCCAGCCCTCAGACCAGAATTTAGTTTCATGGAAGAGGTGGGACTCAAACCAGGACCGCCGGGACGATAGCCAAGAGCGATAGCCACTACTCCACGAGGTGGTCCAAATTTAACTTAACACCACATTGTTTATACGATGGCAATTTAAAACAACACTAACGTAACTCTCCAACGAGTCGATCTACAAGGAATATTATAAGAGAAGGGGATTGACGAATAGCCTTATGCTATAGAACGACTGCGAGACTTAGCTCAGATAAACCAGACGGGAGTCATCAATGCAGTTCTGATCCAGAAACAACCTGTGGAGCAAGGCAAGGGGCTGCGGGAGGGGAGTCGTCAGATCGAACACGCAACCACGTGGACGAAAGACAGACGTAGTTGGCAACTACGGTACAAATGAATAATACCCATTATGAATCTTGTTTTAGAACACGTTGAGATACCCATGAGTTACGTTGACCCGTAAGTCTTTGCAGTTATTTTGTCATTGTTCTTATGAATATGACGCGCATTTCACTGTATCACATTTTCTGTGCGAAATAAAAGTTGGGAATTGAAGCCAGACATTCAGATTGTGCTTCTTTATTTCAGAGCGACTTTATTTTAAGTATTTTAAAGCCATACGTTTTATCCACTATAATTTTTTCATGCAGCTGATTGAAGTTAGAAATAGAGTAGCCGTTATTAGATTTGCCACCGGGTGAGTTAGCCGTGGTCGTTACGGCATGACTGCTGGCAGTCGCTCACATCCGGGAGGCGAGGAGGTTCGAATCCCCCCGCCGGCAACCTTGAAGATGGTCTTCTGTGGTTTCCCATCTTCCTTCCTGGCAAATGCCGGGGTTGGTCCCTAACTATAGGCCACAGCCGCTACCTTCCAACTCCTCGTCCTTACCTTCCAACTTCCCTCCCCAACGGTACTTGTAGCTCACCCATTGGGTGTCCGTCTCGAAGCAGCTACAAAACTGGCGAGCCGAACATGTCCTCGGACACTCCCGGCACTAAAAGCCATACGATAAAAAATAGATTTGCCAAGAGGTGATTGATGTTTAAGTGAGGCTCTCCGCATTTAATTCAATTTTTATTCAATTTCGCTTTGTTTCCTATTGCTACAGGAAGTTAAAATTAATTGTAAAATATTAGATTTTGGCTAGGTTTTATTAATAAATAGCAATTGCATCATGATAGGAATTGTGCCAGGTGCTACATATTCTACCAGGTTTGAACACGTAATTGTTAAGAACATGTGTGATGAAGTAATAAAATGTTTTTGAAGTGTCAGCGAAGACACCTGTGTTGTTTTCCAATTGTTTGGAGCATACGTAAATGTAAATAAGGAGATTGTTCATAACGCGATTCTTGATATTTTCAGTTAATTAATTTATTATTAATATCTCACGAGTTAATTCAGTGTCAATGGAGTGACATATTGTCTTCAACCTCTCCCTGTTGGTCGAAATAAATTGTGTAAGATAGGATTCTGATAGGAAAGCTGGATTTTCCTCTTTCAGGAATGTCATGTTTTAGTTAGTGCAAGAGTAGCAATCTTTCCGCCAGTTTAAGCTCGGTGTTTTTAACAATAAACATTGGATTATTTTATTTGGGACCTAACTCTGGCTTGTCGTTGTAGTTTGAGCATTGATTTTAGGCTATTTTTCACTGGCGTGAATTCGCAACGCCGAGTGTTTCAGATTCTTAGAGACATGCATTTGTATACACCCAAACAGTTAGAGCAGGCAGCCGGATATCTAAGCTGGACGTGCTGGGTCATGAACAGGCCCATGTTCGTGCCCCGGCACGTCCTAGCTGGTGAATTCTACTGGCCCCGTAGATTATTGACCCAACACAGAGTGCGCGATACCAGGGACATCTCTCTCCGCCGGTACCCAATAGACATTTATGTAGATGCAACTCCTTATAGTGTGGCGGCAGTCTGCCCGCAGAAAAATCGGGGTTGGGCCCAAGCGTTTGGTCAACCTGCAACGATCAACCAGGCTGAGATGGCAGCAGCCCTCCTAGGGGCATTGTGGATCCTTAAAGACATCAAAGATGAACAGTTTGACCAAATAAATGTGTTCACAGACAGTAGTGTAGCTAGATTTACCCTGGTCTCCGGACGGGGAATATTGTTGTATAGTGTGCATTATATCTTGCGTATGGATTGAACCCTTTATCCTCAGGCTATATAAAGGATTCTAATATTTATTCATCATCTTTTGATACATTTCTACAGACAACAGATATGAGAGCCAGACGGTGTTGGGATATATTGAGAAATCAGTGGCCGAGAGGACACAATGGTTTAAGCTCCTGTGGTATTTTAGGAGGATGCGTATATATTCTTGAGACATAGAACAGGTGCAACTTTTAGCGCGAATGTTGGCTTGGGGACGCACACTATGGCTTGTTGCTATGAAGATTGGCTCCAAGGAAGAAATCGAATGCTACAAGGTAATTGGTCTATCATCATGTGAACCACTCCCTACGGCAGAAATGTTTGTAAAAACGCGCAAAGACATACAACAGTCTAGGCCAATAGTATCAAGACGCCTTGTCTTAGCGGGAACTCGGCTTGGGAACGCGCACGGGTAGATTAACGCGGGAGTTATCTACAGATTAATTCCACGATCGATTCAAGCCGGCTACAGCAAAATCGTAACCTCCACACTGCTACGAACTCAATGATACCGATCGCATGCTAGTCTGATAGTTATTATGGAATATTTTTTAATAGATCCCCTTCCACACCTACCCTAGTCTGTGTCATTTATAAGGATCCAAGATGCTTCGAGGAGGACCACTTATTTTGTACGTCTGAGGGCGTAACGTTGACCACTTATTTTGTACGTCTGAGGGCGTAACGTCGACCACTAATTTTTGTTCGTCTGAGGACGGAACTCATTACTTATTTATTATAGTATAACTTCAGTGATTTATTTGTAGTCCCAGTACTACAAGATAGGACCAGTTCATCGAAGTAATTCACCAAATAGACTGTCAAGGAATATAGTACTGGATAGGTGAATATAGTAGGAATTATATCGCGTGTGTATCTGACAAAACTTTATTTAATTCAGCACGTGATGACGTCCAAGAACGAGGATGGATCTGGGAACCAGCAGGACATTTGCCTGAAGATGTCAATGACCAGATAAACATCTTAAAGGAGATGGCTGCAGACGTAATTCCTGGCGCTGTTTTAAAGGATTGAGTACCAAATAAATTTTATTTATTTATTAAGTCAGCTACGGTGTTATGAGATATTTTTGTAAATATTTGTTTGCTTGCTTGGTAATGTAGATTATTAGTTTTTGTTTTACTGACACATTAAATATGGGACTAGCCGAGCGTTGCGTAATTTTATATTTTGTGATTGTATTTGGTTTAACTGTACGGGGCGAGACGCGCAGCCGATGCCCGATCTCGCTTGCGTAAATCGCGGTCAAGCATTATTATTCGGAGATTTGCCTTACAAAAAAAATGGAACTGAATTAATTTTGAGATTTAAAAAATTGAATTTGGAGGGTAAAAGATTATTTGTGAGTAGAATCTTATGACGGATCAGGATTGTTTTCGATAGTTGCTTTCCAGCAGATTTGAACGGGATGGCACTTTGCACCCGAGTTTCTGTTGTGTGTTCTTGTTAATGTGTCAATGGACGCAGTAGTATTGTTGATCTGTTTGAGCCGACCCAGAGAGTGAGTGTGTATGAGATTTTGTCCAAGCTATGGGTGCGTATGTGATTTTATGATGTGCTAGCGAGAATATATCATGGTGATTATTCTGACTTGCTCCATGTCAACCCAGTTCATGACCTCGCGGGGCTGAACTCGTGGTATATATTTGTTTCTCGCCATCCAGGGGATGCGTGAGATATGTTGATGTTTCCAGAGGGAACTGCACTTAGCTTGCCAGACAGAGAGAGGTATTTGTAGGACAGCGTGACTCATACAAGTTGGGGGGAGCTCAATCAGATAACGTCTTGTCGTTAGTAACAGATCTGCTTTCTGTACTGCATTTATGATGTTGTTTTAAATTCACAAAACTGATCGGTTATAATGAGTATTGCTTGATTAATTGGGAGCTGTCCATACTGTAAGGTAGCCACCGAAATTCGTGTTTGTCTGGTGTTTCATATAAATGTAAACATTGTTTTTTCAGCCGTTAGGCATGTATTTTGTTGTTGTTGGTTCAATATTTTTGGTGTGTTTATTTTGATGCGTTCTTGACCCGTGTCAAGTTAGGGTGCGCGGAGCTATGTCCCCAAGTTGATGAGAGCGGTTTTTGGCCTACTTCTGGCATGCTCTTTTTTTATTCCGTGTGCTCCTGCACCAGTAAGAATCTCAGGGAGATTCTTCAGTTTGTTTAGATTATTAGATCTTGCATGTGTCAGTAGTAGTTGTAGTGTATTAATTAAGGGTGGGTCCCATAGCCGTAGTGTGATTTAAAAGATGCACTCCGTAAGCAACATGTCTGTTTCAGTTGTAAACGGACTCGCATCAGTACTCAGTTTCTTATTAACGAACAGTAAACCACACATTATATGACTTCTTGACCAGAGAAAAATGGACTTGTATCCATATGTTGTGACGAGTGAGTTCATACCGCTCAAATGCTTATGTTATGATTTTATCAGTTATGTGAAGCTGCATTCACATTGTCTTGTTGTGATGAGCGAGTTCCTACCGCTCAGTGTTATTTTTATTATTTATTAAGGGGGTAAAAGTCAGGGAGGATTTGTTTTATTATTATTATTATTATTATGCACATATTTTTAGTCATTAAATTTATTTTATTCTACTTGTTATTCATTTTATTTCTAGTATAGCCTCTGTCATGAACCTTTCTATTCATTAGAGCATGTTGTTTTAAGCGAACTTTGCTGTATAACGCAGTCAGGACTGAACACGACCCCGTAGACGACTCTCGACAAAACCATGCTTTATTGAAGGGTGCAGTATTGTGCTTTGATAAATAAAACTGAACAGCGAGGTACAAAACTCGCGTGGCGAAGCATCGCTTCTGCACACAACCCGGCTGACGTGCCCTCTCGGGCCGTGCTCGACGAAGTACATCATCCTCACTTGACGCGCTCATAGTTGGATTTTTGTGTCTTTATTTGAACAGCCTGAAGTATGTAAATATGGTTTACTTAATTTATTTGCTCTGTCCTCGGGATGTGGCGAGAGCTAGCTGAGATACTTCAGGCGCCCTATACCAGCGGACGGGCACATTACGCGACAACCATCGTAAATTTTGCTGCAGTAACATAACAGTGGGTCAGTTATAGATGGCATTATCATTTGCCAATCAAATCACAACAATACGTAGTGGACAGAATATACAGGTGTTGCGTTATAGGTTATTATTTGCAGTAGTATCCGCCTCCGTGGCTAAATGACTAGCACGCTAGACTTTAGCCCGAAGTGCCCCGGGTTCGATTCCCGGCCGAGCCATCAGGAATTTTAATCTCCTGGGGTTAATTCCCGTGGCTCAGGAACTGGGTTTATGTGACGTCTTCATAATCACTTCATCCTTACGACGCGCAGGTCGCCCACGGGCGTCCACTAGAATGACCTGCAGTCGGCCTCTCCGGAGGCCACACTATCATCATCATCATCATCATCATTTACAGTAGTTACCAATGTGAAGATTGGTGACCATGGATTCAGGTGAGGATTGGGAAGAAGACGGCCGAGGCCTTAAGTAAGGAACAATCCCGTTATTTGCCTAGAGTAGAAGTGGGAAACCACGGAAAACCAGTTCCATGAAGGCGGAGATGGGAATCGAACACACCTCTTCTCAAATTTGCCTCACGAAGCTGAGTGTACCCCGTTCCCGTGTACAACCTTGATGCGAAACAACATTAAGAAAATAACTAAAAATCACCATGCTTCTAGTAATGGGGGACAAATAGTAAGGTCTCATCCGTAGTAGTAGTTAATGTGCTGACTCTTCTGCAGAGCCGCAGACATATTTTCAAACTCCACGATCTCTACAGTCAAAGACAATGAGAGGAATATACTGTACTGGGTCAGCTCAATGCTCATTGAAACATAATCCTAGAAAATGAGGACCAAAACTAAAGGACTCTTGCTTTCTTGGGGTGAGATTTATCAACGCCTCATAAACTGCACTTACCATCGACCCTGTCACAAACCAAAGCAGGTCTCTATTCTTGGAATAATAAGTTCTTGAGTACTTGAAAATATGTAAATTGGTATGTAAATGATAAGGTTAGTAAGGGAGAGTGAGCACACAGCTGGACCGCATATGCTTACGAAATCTCCGAATAGGAATCGTAACTCAAGATCCGATAGGCGTGTATCGAAATTACGATATTTAGTAAGTGCTATTTCAGGGCTACAGAGAGTATATTTCATTTTCTTGTGACAGAACGATAAGGATAATTGGGCTCTCGCTTACCACTGTGCAACATTGGCTGCACTACCTTGGCTGGTAATACAGTACATAGGCCTAGACAATTTGCCAGTCCCAATAGCTAAATCATAGTTCAGTTAGGACTACTCTGCAGAAGCTCAAAACAATGGTAAGTAAATAATTACACTCTTCTAATGTTCAGAGCAACATCACAACTTTGCTACTATCCTTTTCTACTTCATTGTTTACAATTGATCCAAGTCTCTGGTTTCCAAGACATTTATTCTGATTGTCTGTTCTTTCTCATTTTTCGTTTACTTCATTACTTGTTTCCCAATGCTTGGTAACACACGTTAATTTCGCCCTTACCCAACGAGATCATTGCATTTAGGCTTGTTGACAGAATAGCAGGGGTCTGGCGTGACCAGGCCATTTGAAGACCCACCTAAGGCAATATATTTAAGAAGGTAGTGAGTCCTGGACCACGAAGAAAGCTCATGGAAAGAAGTTGACGGTAGTGGAAATGAAAATGTTGACGTGGATGATGGGAAAGACGAGACGTGATGGCAAGAAGAGGTGAAAGAGAGTCATTGGTATGGACATGTTATGGAAGAGATGAAGAGCATGTTGGAAGAAGATGTCTATAGAGCTTCTAAATTTTAAGTTCGTTCACTTGCCATGTGACGCGATACATTCGTCTCCTTGTGTATAACGAACTTACAGTTTACTAGCCAGGCAATGGAAACTATGTACTTCAATTTTTCATGCCAGTAATTGAACAATTTGTAGTTGCAATGAAAAATAACAGTTTCAAATGACGCGAGAATCATTGTGTACAATGTAATTGTTCATTATGTAATGTATGTCTACCCCTTATTATCCCCGTTTTCCAACGAGGTCGGGGATGAGATGCGATGGAAGTATTTGTGGCGGATGGTTTTTACGGCCAGATGCTCTTCCTGACGCCAACCACATGACAGGAGTTTCTTTTTAGCGTATGGCTTTTAGTGCCGGGAGTGTCTGAGGACATTTTCGGCTCGCCCGAGTTTGTAGCTGCTACTCTGCAGACACCCATGGGGTGAGCTACAAGTACCGTCGCGTGTGGGGTGTTGTCTGGGGAGGAAAGTATAAACGTAAGGACGAGGAATTGGAAGGTAGCGGCTGTGGCCTATAGTTAGGGACCAACCCCGGCATTTGCCTGGAAGTTTAGTTAGTTAGTTATTGTTGTTTTAAGTGGCGGAACTACGAGGTCATAGGAAGATGGGAAACCACAGAAGACTATCTTCAAGGTTGCCGGCGGGGGGATTCGAACCTCCTCGCCTCCCGGATGTGAGCGGCTGCCTGCAGCCACACCGTAACGACCTCTGCTAATCCACCCGGTAGAGGAGTTAATGAGAAATGAAATGAATGATGATGAATGAAACTGGGCAAGGATGTGGAAGGAAGCGGCCGTGGCCTGTCAGGAGGTACCGTCCCAGCATTTGCCTGGAGTTGAAAATGGGGATACCACGGAAAACCATTTCAAGGACAGCCGACGGTGGGACTCGAACCCACGCGTCTACCGAGTCGGCAGAGAGCGTGGCCCCATGACCTAACGCTGCGCTTTAGCGAGCGTAGCCACCATTGTCGGTTTGTTCATTGTGCAATAATAACGCGAAATGCCAGCTAACTTTGTGCCACAGTACAACATTCTAAATGTTGCATATTTTCCTGCTATTTTACTGCAAAACATGTTTGAAAGTTATCTGAGATTGTGTGAAACAGAGTGACCTTCTCCAAATGGGAGAATGCATTTAACTTAATGTTGTTGGAAATTCATTTTGAGAAGTTTGGGACATCTTGGTCATTAGCGACGAGTAGTTGGGTGTTTGTTGATATTGTCTGATAACCTGTGTTTATGTGATGACTGTAGTAGTGTGCCTAACTATATTAGTTACAGGGATGGGGTAGGCGGCCCGGGACTTGTAGTAAGGTACTATCCTGGCATTTGCTTGGAAATAGTGTGGAAAAAATGGGAAAACCGAACTCAGGATATTTGCTGCCAGCACCGGGATTCGAACCTGCGATCTCCTGGCTTTCTATAGCTGCCCTCGCGGCCGTGGTGCACAATTTAAAGAGCACGGGAACTCCGTGGGACTGTATTTAACTGTTTGCACATTATATAATTTTAACAAGTTTAGTGTTTCCACCGAGCCACTTTACTCTGTAGTAGACATGCAGCTTTTTATGCTCGGCTTGGCATCTCCTCTTGAAATACTGGCCAAAGTTTACAAAGAAAGATAATCCACATCTCCATTACAAGGTTTCGAACCGAAAATGTGTCCATAATTCATGCAAAATGAAGTTAATTTGCCTCATAGAGGGCATAACACCAATCCTCTTCCCCTTCAGTGATTACTTTACGTAGGCTGGGATGAAAATGTAAATGTGCCTTTTTTGTCGCCAGCTGCGTGGCCTATTAATCTATACATATAAAAATCAATGTAACGTGATAGTTTGTGGGTATGTATGTCTCCTATGCGTTCATATACCATTCGTCCGATTGCGATGAAACTTGGGTGAGATGTTGAGTACACTCCAAGGAAGGTTTCTGACTTAGTAAATCCATTTTACAATAGGTAGCGCACGCGTAGATTCAACAAATGAGCGACGATGCGCGAAGCATTTCAACAAAGTCCCGTATGTGTTCATATACCATTCGTCCGATAGCGATGAAACTTGGGTGAGATGTTGTGTACACTTACGTGAAGGTTTCAAAATTAGTGAATGCATTTCACAGTAGATAGCGCACAAGTAGATTCAACAAATGAGCGACGACACGCAAAGCGTTTCAACAAAGTCCCGTATGCATTCATATACCATTCGTCCGATAGCTATGAAACTTGCGTAAAATGCTGTGTACACTGCAGGGAAATTTTCTGGCTTGGTACATCCACTTTACAATAGGCAGCGCACGAGTAGATTCAACAAATGAGCTACGACGCGCGAAGCATTTCAACAAAGTCACGTTTGCGTTCATATACCATTCGTCCGATAGCGATGAAACTAGGCTGAGATTTTGTGTACACTCCAGAGAAGGTTTCTAGCTTAGTAAATCCCTTTAAAAATAGGTAGAGCACGAGTAGAATCAACAAATGAGCGACGACGCGCGAAGCGTTTCAACAAAGTCCCATATAATTTCATATACCATTCATCCGATAGCGATGAAACTTGGGTGAGATGTTGTGTACACTCCAGGGAAGGTTTCTGGCTTAGTACATACATTTTAAAAATAGGTAGCGCACCAGTAGATTCAACAAATGAGCGATGACACGCGAAGCGTTTCAACAAAGTCCCGTATAAAGTCATATACCATTCGTCTGATAGTGATAAATGTTTGGTGAATTGTTGTGTACACTCCAGGAAAGGTTTCTGGCTAAGTAAATCCATTTTACAATACGAAGCGCACGTTTATGTTCAACAAATGAGTGACTACGCGCGAAGCGTTTCGACAACGTCCCGTATACGTTCACATACCATTCATCCGATTGCGATGAAACTTGGGTGAGATGTTGTGTACACTCCAGGGAAGGTTTCTGGCTGAGTACATCCATATTACAATATGTAGCGCAAGAGTAGAATCAACAAATGAGCGACGACACGCGAAGCGTTTCAACCAAGTCCCGTATGCATACATGTACCATTCGTCCGTAGCTATGAAACTTGGGTGAGATGTTGTGTACACGTCATGGAATATTTCTGGCTTAGTAAATCCCCTATACAATATGCAGCGCACAAGTTGTTTCAACAAATGAGGGACGACGCGCGAAGCGTTTCAACAAAGTCCCGTATAAGGTCATATACCATTCTGCCGTTAGCGGTGAAACTTGGGTGAAATATGGTGGACACTCCAAGGAAGGTTTCTGGCTAAGTAAATACATTTCACAGTAGGTAGCACACGAGTAGATTCGACAAATGAACGACGACACGCGGAGCGTTTCAATACAGTCCCCTATGTCTTCATATCCCATTAGTCCGATAGCGATGAAACTTGGGTGAGATGTTGTGGACACTTACGTGACGGTTTCTAACTTAGTAAGTACATTTTACAGTAGGTAGCGCACGAGTAGATTCAACAAATGAGTGACGGAGCGCGAATCGTTTAAACAAAATCAGGTATGCATTCATATACTATTCATCCGATTGCGATGAAACATTGATCAGTTATTGTGTACCCGCCAGGGAAGGGGACTTAGTAAATCCATTTCACAATAAGTAGCGCAAGAGTAGATGCAACAAATGGGTGACGACGCGGGAAGCGTTTCAACAAAATCCCCTATTGCGTTCATATAACATTCTTCGATTGCGATGAAACCTTGATGAGTTATTGTGTACACGCCAGGGAAGGGCTTCGACTTAGTAATACATTTCTCAATAGGTAGCGCACGAGTAGATTCAACAAATGAGTGACAGCGCACGAATCGTTTAAACAAAAATCCCTATACGTGCATATACCATTCATCCGATTGCGATGAATCATTGATGAGTTATTGTGTACACGCCAGGGAAGGGTTTCGACTTAGTAAATCCATTTCACAATAGGTAGCGTACGAGTAGATTCAACAAATGAGTGACAGCGATGAAACTTTTGAAAGTTGTTGTGCACGCTCCCACGAATGTTTCTAAATTAGAAAATCCATTTTACGATAGCTTAGAGGCAGTTAACATGTTGTGTATCCAAAAGCACTTCAAGAAACAGAATTTCAACGCCAACACTTTCTTTGATTGGCATTGCAACGCATGCCGGGTACAGCTTGTGTAATATAATTATAGTTGTTCTCGTTTTCCATACGTCTCAAAATAAAGCAAGGGTGGATTTTGAGATGGTTGTGTTGTTAGTGATTTATTTAGGGGCTCTGCAAAATTGTGATCATATAGCCCAATCTGCTTTAGTGTGTGTGGAATCTGTCTGATAACCTGTGTTATTGTGATGTATTGGTAATTCAAGTCCTGAATTCAGGTAGGAGGAGGCGTGGGTTTAATACAGGAACCATCGCGGCATTTGCCTAGAGTAAAAGTGGGAATAGTCTAATCTTTTCTGATACCCCCTTTTTAGAGGAGCCAGGCCTCTTCTTGTCTTTCATGGCGTAGTTGGTAGTATGCTGAGCATCTATGCCCAAGATCGCGGGTTCAAACCGGTCGAAGTCGTCGGATTTTTTAAGAGCGTTCAAATCCTTCAGTATGCCTTTCTTCGGAGGGGAAGTAAAGCCGGTGGCGGTCCCATGTCATAGATTTATGGCATGTAAAAGAACCTTCCGCTAATTAAATTGTGTGAAGATAAATTGTAGGTTAGATTTCGTTGAAACGCTCTAACAAAGTTCCAACGTTCACCTCTAGGTGCCAGTGACATCTGGTAGTGAAAGTTGGAACTACTTGAAATTGAACGGAACTTGTAGCTCACCCCATGGGTGTCCGCATAGAAGCAGCTACAGCCTCAGGCGAGCCGAACATGTCCTTGGACACTCCCGGCAGTAAAAGCCATACGCTAAATAAATACATAAATAAATAAATGGTATCTCCTGCCTACTGTATTAGGTCCTAAAGAAGGAAGGGTGTGTGTAACCCCACGCCCACCACGCATGGTACTGTATACCTTGGATAGCACTACACTCTCATGATCTCACGACTGGTGAGCTCGGGAGTAGGCAACACGGAGGGATTTCGGAACTGGGTCCGTGTTTTCCCCTTTCCCATTGACTTCGTGGGGGACACTATCCTATTTTCCTTTTCTATTTGCCTTTCATGGTTCTATTTCTTTTCAAGTCTCTCAATCTCCATTCTTTTCTCCTTTCCTTAACTACACACAACCACCCTTGAAGCTATCAACTACCGTACATAATCTGTTTATTTAAATTTGATTTACACTGAAACCAAGTTCATATTAGTGTATAATCTTACTTTTTTCTTCGCGTTAAACCCAATCGGTCATAACAATATTATACTGTATAGTTGTCTCTGTATATCTGTTTCATGGCGTAAGTTATTTTATCCAGTGATTTTATTTTTTATTTAACAAATTGCTAAGGAATACATATATTTGTTGTGGTCGTGATGAGAGTTGTTTTAAGAGGTGATACGTCAACGTCATCTTCCTCGATGATTTAGGTGATAGTGAGTTTGATAGTGAGAATAACTAAAATAAACTACTGACTTCCAACTAACATAATATAAGAAGTGGTGGCTACACTCGCTAAAGCGCATTGTTAGGTAATGGGACCAAGCTCTCTGCTGACTAGGTAGACACGTGGGTTCAAGTCCCACCGTCGGCCGTCCTTGAAATGGTTTCCGTGGTTTCCCCATTTTTAACACCATGCAAATGCTGGGACGGTACCTTCTGACAGGTCACGGCCGCTTCCTCCCAGATCCATTCCCAATTTCGTTCATGTTCATCCATTCCATCCCTCATCCCGGCAAGCAGGTCACCCACGGGTGTCGACTAGAAAGACCTGTAGGGCTTACTCGGCCTCTCAGGTGGCCACACGAAAGAAAAAAGAAGAAAAGTACAAAAATGAATACGAGCTGTTGAAGGTGAGAAGCCAGGCATGCGGAGAAGTTACGCAAACAGCCAAAACGGTGGAGGAAAAAATAGAAGAAGAACCAGACATTACTATGGCAGAAGTGGAATGGGCAGTTAGGAAGATGAAGATGGGGAAAGCTGTGGGAATCGACGAAGTGGCAATAGAAATGATCGCAGTGGACATACAGACTTCTCAGGAGTGTGTGGAGAGAGAAGAAAGTACCTGAAGACTGGAAAAAGGGAATAATACGGCCAATATTCAAGAAAGGAGACAGGAAGGTGTGTGGTAACTACCGAGGAATCACCATCATCTCGCATGTTTCCAAAGCAATGGAAAGAATCCTAGAAAAAAGAATTAGAGGAAAGGTAGAAATCCAAATAGAGGAGGAGCAGTTTGGATTTAGAGGGGGCAGGTCAACAGTGGAACCCATTTTCATTCTGAGACAGAACATTGAAAAGAGTTGGTAATATGGAAAGGATATGGTAATGACTTGTATTGATCTAGAAAAGGCCTATGATAGCATCCCTAGAACAAAAGTTTGGGATAGGCAAGGAACTGAGAGACATGATAAAAGGAATATACATAGAGTGATACAGTAGTGTGAAGACTACAGTCGGGACATCGGAATGGTTTAAAATTGACACTGGACTAAAGCAAGGAAGTGTGTTTTAACCATTATTGTTCGTAATGGTGATGGATGACATCATGAAGGCAGCAATGAAAGAATATAGTAGGACAAAGATGAAGGTAATTTTGTTTGCAGACGATGTTGTGATCTGGAGCGAGGATGAGATGGAGGTATAAGAACAGTTAGACGTAATAAATGAAAAGATTGAGCAATGGGGATTGAAGATAAATGTGGAGAAGAGTAAAACAGTGGTTATGAGTAGAGATAAGAAAGAAGGAAAACGAGAAATCAAAGTAGGAGATAAGTAATTGGAAGTGGTGAAACACTTCAAATACTTGGGAAGTGAACTGACGGAAGAAGGAAGACTAGATTTGGAAATTAGCAGAAGAATACAACTCGGGAGTGCTTCTACCAACAGGTACGGGGACTAGTATGGAACAAGGATATACCAATTAAGGCTAAAGAAGTTATGTACAAAGCATATTATGTTCCTATAATCACATATGCAGCAGAAACTTGGACAATGACTAAGAAGAATGAGTGCAGAGTGCAAGCAGCTGAGATGAGATTCCTGAGAAGTATGGTCCAGAAAACGAGGAGAGACAGAGTGAGAAATGAAGATATACGGAAAGAACAGGGAGTACAGAAACTAAATTACTAACTGGAGCAAAACAGATTGAGATGGTTTGGACATGTCAAACGGATGAATGAAGTAAGGCCACCAAGACGAGCACTGGAACGACGGATGACAGGGAAGAGAGGACGAGGAAGACCAAGAATGCGTTGTATGGACTCGGTGGAGAATAGTATTAGAAAATGGAACCTGGATTGGAACACTGTGTCG
Source organism: Meconema thalassinum (assembly GCA_946902985.2). Taxonomy (NCBI): domain Eukaryota; kingdom Metazoa; phylum Arthropoda; class Insecta; order Orthoptera; family Tettigoniidae; genus Meconema; species Meconema thalassinum. Next base: position 385,588,751 of record OX336389.2, read on the forward strand.
GAAGAGGAATGGTGGAACGACAGAACAAAGTGGAGAGGAACCATATTTGCCCCCACCCAGTGTCAACTGGAAAAGGGGAAATGAAGATGATGATGATGATGATGATGATGATGATGAATACAGAAAATGAAAGACAGGGAAAAGATTGTTGTTAATTCATTTAGGGGCTTTTCGACATTGTGATCATTAGCCCCGTGTCCTTGGATGTATATATATATATACAGGGTGTCATTTATGTACTTGAGTACCCTTAAGGCGCGTGTAGGGGATGGGTATAGGATCAATCTGAGATAGGGAACCTGGGGTCGTAACGGCCTCTTAACCCCAGAAAACAGGTTTGTTTCAGGCCTTCCGCCCCTGTAAAGTAGGCAAGCGCTCCATGTGTTACTCTGAGGTCAGGCACTCTTTCGCTGTCAATGGTCTTGGCGCGACCACCGCTCATCAACCCTGCGTTAGCCGAGAGGTTAGTCGTGACCGAGTGCGGTACGTGTGTGCGCGCTGTGTGACCGCATTGGAAGAGTTTACGGTTCCTAATACCGGTGCTTCCTTAGTTCCACGTGTGTACTGACCTCCCGTGTGTCATTCGGACAATACGTTTTCAAGTAGTGTTCCAGATAGGACAACAAAACCAGAAACCCAGAAAACCCCGCTGAAAATCATGTCCGGATACCAGAGAAAAAACACCGTACGCTGCCAATGGGACAGGCAGAGTTCTCGCCCCTCACCAGGAGAAATTCACCGCTGGATTGGCGATACCCTCCGGTTGACTGTCGACCAAGTAGAAGCCATCCAGTTAAATGCGCACGAAAAAACCATGTACATCAAGGTAATCAGCATATCTATTTATCAGAAATTGTTAAATACTTTTGCAGATCCTATTAAATTTCAGTATGACTCAGGCGAAATGACAAATGTTAAGCTCTCCACAGCGGATTCCAATTTTACCACAGTGCGTATATTTAATGTCCCACTCGAAGTCCCCCCTGAAATTTTCAAATCCGTCCTGTCGAAATATGGCACTGTGAGTGACATCAGGGAAGAACAATGGTCTTCTGCTTATCAGTTCCCGGTGTATAATGGAATACGTGCCGTCACTATGGAAATCAAGCAAGATATCCCCTCCACTGAGACTTTTGGTGGCCATTCTGGCTATATAACGTGTAATGGACAGAAACAGACCTGTTTAATTTGCAATGCTACCACACATCTACGTATTAACTGCCCAAAGAAAATGATTCCCCTCGGTATAACTCCTACACAACAACGACGTGTCCAATACTCGGAAGTTGTGACGCAGCAAACGTCATATGAAAACATGCTTATTGATCAGTCAGCTGGGACAACACCAGAAGTGACCTCGGATACATCTGACGCAGAACTGGTACCTTGCCCTGACCAGAGCTGCGAGCCACAGAGTGCCCCTGTGCTATCGGCAACCTGTATCGCAGCCTTAGAACCAACTATGCCGTCACTACAGGCTGCCACAGAAATTTTGTCTTCACTGCCCCCACCTTCGCTGGTCCCTACCGACTCACTTAAGAATGTTGATCGGGGATCCGAGAACGTCTCTAAGAAGATTAAAACAAATGCCTCGATTGCCGTACCAGCCCCGAAGAATCAAACTGACTCTACAAACGTTCCCGCAGCTGTGAAAAAGAAACAAAATCTTCATTCTACGTCATCTAGGGACCCACGAACGCTCTCAACCGCTGACAGCCGGCCTATGAATGGCAGTCAAAAGGAACTATCTCAACCTAATTTGACATAGTGCACCAGTATATTTCTCACCTGTGTCATTTTTTCTTTTTTCTTTTTTCTCGAGTCCAACTTCCAGTATGTCTAGCACAACTTTTATACTTCTCTTAATGGCGCAATTTCTCACTGTTGCCACTGTGAATATCAATGTAATAGAATGCCCTCTGAAATTTCAACTGTTGGAGAGATTCCTTCGAGATGCAGACATTGACATTGCCTTCATTCAAGAAGTTGCTCTACCCTGTTTTCCCATATCTGCCTTCTACAAACAATACATCAATACCGGTAATACGAATAGAGGGACCGGATTCCTCATAAGACATGATATCCCACTCGAAGGTGTGCTATGTCATCCATCAGGACGCATAATATCTGGACACATAAACAATACCACCCTGATAAATGTATATGCCCCATCCGGGTCCAATAAACGTGTGGAACGGAAAATGTTCTTTCAACAGAGTATACTGCCTCATCTGCACGACGTTAAGGAAAAACTTATTCTTGCAGGGGATTTCAATTGTATTCAACGCCCAGAAGATTCCACTAGCTCATACCAAGGTGTCAACCCGGCTCTCAGGACCCTTCTTACCTCCCTACACCTCATTGATGCTGTGGATAGTTTAAGGGTGTCCCTGCCCCATTACACCTGTATAAGTCACAACTCCTCATCACGACTTGACCGCATCTACTTTTCACAGGAACTTATCCAGCCTAGACGATATGAAGTGATACCTGCCAGTTTCACTAACCATCATGCTGTCGTATGTACAATCTCTTACCCCCATCCCATATTTCACATAGGAAGAGGTTATTGGAAGCTGAATTGCTCGCTGTTACTGGAGGAGGAATGCCAAGATATTTTCAGACAACACTGGACTCGATGGGTCCAACAAAAATGCAAATTTCGCGACTGCACAGACTGGTGGAATATTTTAGTTAAACCAGGGATCCGCCGCGTCTTTAAGAACATATCTTACCAACGAGGTCGGGAAAGACGGGATACAGTTGAATTTTACTATCGAGTTCTTCGCCAGCTCCAGCAAAGATCTGATGCAGGGGAGCGTATATATGACCAGATCCGGGAAGTTAAAACCAAGCTCCTGTCTCTACAGCAACGAACGCTCGCTCATATAAACGTGGCTTTAAAAGATCATACAGTGCTCCCGGACGAAAGTGCAAGTGTATACCATATCGCCAAAGGACAACGTGAGCGGCAACGTAAATATATCCACCGCCTCCGCACCAGTACTGGAAGTGTCGTCACCTCCCCTGACGCTATACGTCGTGAAATATCATTATTTTATCAACGGTTCTACGCTAAGGCTCCCATTGATCCACAGCAGGTGACCCTATTGCTATCATCTTGCAGTACCCAACTATCTCCGGACAACAAAACTCTGCTCAGCGCGGATATTACGGATGAAGAGATTCACTCTGTGGTTAAACAACTCCCAAACAACCGCTCACCTGGCATTGATGGACTGCCATATGAAATGTATAAACACTTCTGGCCTCTCATTGGCAAAGAATTTTGTCATGTCCTGCGTACCATTCTCCAGCGTCGTGCTCTTTGTCAATCACATCACGAGGGTACCATAGTCCTCATACCAAAAACATCCTTCCCATGGCAGTTGGTGACTTCCGACCAGTTACTCTGCTCTGCAGTGACTATAAAGTCCTTACCAAAGTACTTGCATGCCGATTGAAGACTGTTCTACCTGATATCATTGGTGATGAACAATGTTGCAGTATTCCTGGAAGAACTCTGTTAACAAACTTAGCGATACTACGGGACCTACACCTAAAAGCCGAAATGCTCCCCACTGAGCCAATGAGTTTTCTCACCTTAGATCTTGATAAAGCTTTCGACCGCATCAGTCATGAATACTTGTACATGGTCTTGCAACACTTCGAATTTCCTGAAATCCTTATTGACTACATTCGTATGATAAATTGTAATGCTACGTCTAGAGTGCTCGTCAACGGTTTTCTTTCCCCTCTGATTCCAATACAACGATCAGTTAGGCAAGGATGTCCCCTTTCTATGCTACTTTTTGTCATTGGCCTTGAACCGTTCATTCGGACTACCCAGGTGAAGCTACAGGGTTACAAACTGTCCACACATGTTTTTGGAATGTGCGCCTATGCTGATGACGTATCAATATTGATCCGCAATAAAGAAGACATCTCCCACATCGATAGCGTCCTTCAGCTCTACCATATCGCCTCTGGAGCACAATCGAACCCCCAGAAAACTGCTTTGCTTCCGCTCAATACAAACTCAGTGATTACCCCACAGCCCTGGTTCCGGATAGTAAATGAGGTGAAAATTCTTGGCATTACCTGGAAGCAATCGCTTCTGGACACAGTGCAAGCAAACTGGACAAAGGTCATTGCCAAAGTTAGGGGAGTCCTGATCCAATTTGGTCAAAGAAACCTCAATATAGTGCAACGGGTCATGGTCCTCAACGTGTTTGCGCTCTCTAAAATATGGTATGTCGCACAACTTTTCCCACTTCCCAAAATGTTTGAGAGCCAATTGGCCAAATATACAGGTTGGTTTATATGGCAAGGATTTTTGTTCCGAGTACAACGGGAGCAGTTGTATCTCCCATCCCGGCAAGGCGGGCTAGGGCTAACAGCTCATGGCATGAAATGCCGTGCACTCCTCTGCAAGAACGATATCACCATTCTTTCCCAACATGACACTTTTACGAAAGCGCTATACAAAGATATTCGAAACACAGCCCGTGGTTGTGATAGAGCTTTGCTGAAGATATTTAGGGACCATCAACAACACCTTCTGGAAACTGTTTGCCAAATGCCTTCAGGGATTGTTCCAACGACGAAAAGTATCTATAACATGTTGCGGCAAGTGGTACACTCCAAACCGCGAATAGAGGCCACCACCCTCTACGTCCATTGGCCCACTGTTTGGAAAAATTTTGGGGCTATGACCATTTCTTCTGCTGTACACTCCCAGGTTTTTATCTTCCTCAACGATCTCATCCCAACCGCTCTACGGCGATATACCATCCATCTTGAAGCTTACCCATGGTGTACTATATGTGGTCAAACTGATACGGCGATACACCGCTTCACATCATGCACGCGAGTTGCCTCCACGTGGCTGTGGTGTAAGGGAAAAGTATGTCAACTATTAAATGTGCCCACGGATGACCTTGATGACAGGAAGTTGGTTCGTTTGTCGGTGACCGCCTTCCCCCAAATTAAACAGACTGCCATTGTGTGGATAATGGGCCAATATGTACACTTCGTGATGGACAATGATCAACATTTCTCTTTCCTGGATCTCAGGTATCACCTGCAAAAAGAGCGTTGGAAGCTTAGTGAAAGTGGACAATTGTACGATAAATAAGGACACTATCTGGATTTCTTGTGATGTATTAGTATGGTATTTATCATATCTGAAAATTCTGTAATTCTGTAAAGAGCTAATAAAAAAAGTGGAAAAAAAAGAGGATAGCGGCGATGCGCAGTGCCCCGATTGTCCCGGGTTCGTTTCTCCTGGGGTGCCATGCCTTCATTTTTTTCTTTTTCTCTATTTTTTAGAGGGGAGGAGGGGGCTTAGTCACATGACATAGACGCGAAACGACACGACACCGCACAGACGAGACGGCAATTTCAGTTCAGAGTACAACGGTCCCTAGGAGACTGCATTTTGACACAGAATGTGCTGGTGGTGGACAAGTTCACGATGGCTGAGCCTCCACCTCATCAGTTCACGTTTAATGAATACACCGATATGTTCCTTTGCTACGGCGCGTCAAACGGAAATGCCGATGAAGCAAGATTTTTTTATTTTTATTTTTATTTTTTAGCGTATGGCTTTTAGTACCGGGAGTGTCCGAGGACATGTTCGGCTCGCCAGTTTTTGTAGCTGCTTCGAGACGGACACCCAATGGGTGAGCTACAAGTACCTTTGGGGAGGAAAGTTGGAATGGAAGGTCGAGGAGTTGGAAGGTAGCGGCTGTGGCCTATAGTTAGGGACCAACCCCGGCATTTGCCTGGAAGGAAGATGGGAAACCACAGAAGACCATCTTCAAGGTTGCCGGTGGGGGGATTCGAACCTCCTCGCCTCCCGGATGTGAGCGACTGCCAGCAGTCATTCCGTAACGACCACGGCTAACTCACCCGGTGGAAGCAAGATGATTGTACGGAGAAAGATTTCCAAAGAGAGTTTTACCATGTGCGAATACCATTAGAGCAACACACCTGTTTTCTGGGGTTAGGAGGACGTTACGACCCCAGGTTCCCTATCTCAAATTGATCTTATACCCATCCCCTACACGCCCCTTAAGGGTACTCAAGTACATACATGACACCCTGAATAGAGAGAGAGAGAGAGAGAGAGACAGACATAAATTGTCTGATAACCTGTGTTATTGTGGTGTCTGAAGTAGACATTGAAAAGTAAAGCGAGGTTGCCAGGATAATATGGCAGTTGTTGTTAATTCATTTTAGGGGCTTGGGACATCTTAGTCATCAATCCTACGTACTTGGGTGTGTGTTCAATTTGTTTGATAACCTGTGTTTCTGTAGTGTAACTGCAATCTTTAGGTTCCATTATTGAAGTAACCGACAGCAGTGGCTACGCGGGCTAAAGCGCTGCGTTAGGTCAAGGGGCCAAGCTCTCTGCTGACTCGGTAGACGCGTGGGTTCGAGCCCCACCGTCGGCTGTCCTTGAAATGGTTTTCCGTGGTTTCCCATTTTCAACACCAGGCAAATGCTAGGACAGTACCTTCTGACAGGCCACGGCCGCTTCCTTCCACATCCTTGCCCAGTTTCATTCATCTTCATCCATTCCACCTCTCATCCCGACGCGCAGGTCGCCCACGGGCGTCGCCTAGAAAGACCTGCACTCTGCCTCTCATGAGGCTACACGACGAAAAAAAGAAATTATTGAAGTAGGTGCCCCGGAACTTGAAACAAGATAACATCCCGGCAATTGATTGGAGGAATTGTGGAAGAAAATGGGAAAACCACACTTAGGATGGCCGCTGTCAGAGCCAGGCTTCGAACCTTCTATCTCCGGACTTCCAGGCCCCCGGTGCGACTTAGCGAGCACGGCTATGCTGAGGGGTAGAATTTAATCTGATTGTCACACTCCAGTATACCCTAAATAAAAATAAATTTAAAAAATAAATATACTGTATATTCAATTTTTGTTGCACTTCGTAAAATGTAGATGCGTTAGATTATAAAAAGCAATACCGATGTCGCTGCTAAGGAGCAACTCGATTATTGACGGTGGGTTCATTGCTGGCTCCTCAATTCCAAAAATATTTCTGCAGCGTGTCTGAAATTATAGTGGCTGAGTTGATAGCATAAGTACAGCACTGAAATTAATGCAGGGTGTCAGGAAAGCTGTACTTACGTAATTACAAATGGGGTACACCTCAGCCGCTCATTTTATAAATTCACAGTTGTATATATGATTGGTGGTAATTAATCATGCCTGAAAAAAGAAATCATAAGATAAAGAGCAATATGTAGTCATGTGCTCTAATAGCCTGTGAATCAGAAGCCACTTGCTCAAGCGTTCTCGATGCCCCACTTGTAGCGAGAGCTAATACTAAGTGCCAAGACACACTGCAGTGCCCGGGAATAGCTTATTAACTCCTCATCGTGCCTTAAAAAGGAAATAATCGGAATTTAATCTTATTCTCAAACTCCAATATATTCTAAATAAAATAAATGAAAAAAAGCGTAAATCTATGTTGTTGATTTTTTGCACTATGTAAATGTAGATGCGTTAAGATTATTTAAAAATAGGCAATGAACCCACCGTCAATAATCGATTTGCTACTTTGCATCGACCTCGGTATTGCTTTTTATAATCTAACTCATCTACATTTTACAATGTGCAACAAAAATTGAATATCCCATTTGAATTTCCACGTGTGGCTCCTTTAATATTGCGTGTAAATGTAGGCGCAATCTCTTTTTTTTTATCAGAGTAGATCTAAGACAAGGTTGCCTTAATAAATGTGCCAACGTTAAGCCCTATATTTTGTATACAAGCGACCTACTTGTTTATCGAGCGTGGGAGAGCTTCTTACGACGTAACTTGTTAGTGAGTCATGCGGACCACAAATTGATGGAAATCCACCAAGCTAATGGGATGGAGGTTTGAGATACAAGCCCCAACACCGTAACCTACCAAACCGGGGACGTTACGGCTTGCAGATCAGCCTGCTCAGTGCGCTTAATTCTTAAAACCAATTTCGCGCTTTGTCAGGCTAGTTTATATCATTTAGTTTGTACGATATCATTTGATACTATTCAGAAAAGTAAAAGCTTTTAAAATGCTTGCTCATTAATTTGGTTTCTTTTGTAGCATTTATGAGTACAGAAAGAGAAGTGTTAAGTGTTTGGTCCAGGACTCATTTTTCATAAAATGTAGTGATTGTTTTGTGTCATTATGAGGCCTGCCTCCCCACGTTAATAACGTGCTTGAATTATTCGATGGCACGAACCTTAATTAATTTTAAAAACTATAACTTTTTACAAAGCCGAAAGCATGGAATACATTTTCATTCAAACAATTCTAGAGCTAAAATTATTAAAGATAAAATAATAACGATGTTTCATGCATTAGAATCATGTCTCCTATCTATTTGTATGTATATCCCTCATGATTCCTTTTTCCAACGGGGTCGGGGATGACATGCGATGAAATTCTTCATAAGGCCCGTGTTCGCTTTGCAGGTGAGGCCGCATGGGCGAAGTGCTAGTCACACTCCCCAGTTGTATTCCCCGACTCAGAGTCTCTAGCTCCAGGACACTGCCCTCAGTGGTGGTGGAGGAGGGATCCCTCGCTTAGTCCGTGGGAAAAGCCAACCCTGGAGGGTAAAACGATAACGAAATAAATAAAAATAAAAGTTGGTTTTACTGCCGGATGCCCTTCCTGACACCAACGTCATGAGGTGAGTTAATGAGAGATGAAATGAATGGAGATGAAACTGGGCAAGGATGTGGAAGGAAGCGCCCGTGGTCTGTCAGAAGGTACCGTCCCAGCATTTGCCAAGAGTTGAAAATGGGAAAGCACGGAAGACCATTTCAAGGACGGACGACGGTGGGGCTCAAAACCACGTCTACCGAGTCCGCAGATAGCGCTGAGCTCAGTAATCTATTTGAAAGAAAAATTGAAATATGTTCGCTGCAAGGGTAAACATGTTTCACGTGCACGAATGCACATAAATTTTGGTTTATCGGACATTGGTTTTAAGGATTTAACTTTAAAAATTGCATAGAAACGTACATCACACCAGCGAAATATAGCATTTGTCTCACAGTAATCACCACACTCAATGTTGTAGTCAGTCCTTGTTGATTGTGGTTCAATGCGATCACAGAAAGCATAGCTTTTGCATTGCAGCTATGGCTAGTCTTCTTTTATAATAAGTTTAGTTTGATAGCAGTGTGTGGCATATGATCAGTTTTTTTATTTAGTCAATTTACCCTCTAGGTTGGTGGTTCCCACGGACTCAGCGAGGGAACTCACCACTACCGCCTCTATGGGCAGTGTCCTGGAGCTTGGAACATCTGGTCGGGATGGATACAACTGGGGAGGTGTGATGAGCACTTCGCCCAGGCGGCCTCACCTGCAAAGCGAACAGGGGCCTCATGAGGGAGGGGAAGGGATGGAAGATAGGGATGGATAGGCTAGGAAGAGGGAAGGAGGCGGCCGTGGCCTTACAGTAGGTACCATCCCGGCATTTGCCCGAAGACGAAGTGGGAAACCACGGAAAACCACTTCGAGGATGGCTGAGGTGGGAATCGAACCCCCTCTACTCATTTGGACCACCCGAGGCTGAGTAGACCCCGTTCCAGTCCTCATACCACTTTTCAAATTTCGTGGCAGAGCCGGGAATCGAACCCAGGACCTCCGGGGTGGCAGCTAACCGTGCTGACCGCTACGCTACGGAGGCGACGCTTATGATCAGTACATACAGTAAATGGTCACGCTGAGTTGTGTTGCAATTGACATTGTCCAGGGAATATAGGAATAGTCTACAGTAGGTAGTTTTTGATGTGTAACATCTTTCCGCTCGGATGCTGGATAGTTTTTTGGGAGTGATTTTGAAAATTGGGGACGGAAGTGGATCGGAACGATCGAGCTGGCAGTGGTGGATCGAACGGAAGTATGCACTGCCCGCTCGATCGATCGAACGGAAGTGTACTAGCTGCAGTGGTGGAAAACGGAAGTATGCACTGCCCGCTCGATCGATCGAACGGAAGTGTACTAGCTGGCAGTGGTGGAAAACGGTAGTATGCACTGCCCACTCGATCGATCGATCCAGCGAGCAGTGGTAAGACTCACATGGCAGTGGTACGAGAAACAATGATACCATGACGTACTCTCGGCCATGTGGAATGTATATGACATACTGAACGGAAAACGCTCATGCGAAATCTGGTGTCAAGTGATTGAAACAAATGACATGGTACATGTTCGAAGTCTTCGTATCAGTATTTAAATGATAAAATGCCTTTATATCAAACATTGTAAGTAGTCGGCATTGCCGGTATTATGTTTCTGCACAATGGCTATTCAAATATTAACCCACATAACGGTAATGCAGTCATCAATATAATATAATAGTTGTGGTTATACGAGAATTGAGCAAGCCTTCATGAACTATTACTGAATATATTCTCTTTACTCACAAGAGGGCCTATTCATAAGGTATTTTAAACTCAATTTCACGCAGGAACATTATCGAAACAAGCAAAATATAATTGAAACTTAATTCCGTAATGCAGTATTATTGAAACGTGGAAATAAGTCACCATCTTGTGCACGATATTTGCGTATGACTTATGACTGTGTATCTAGAGATCTTGGGTTCGAATCCCGGACGTGGTAGATATTTTTGCTACCAGATTATCATTTTAAACAATATTTATCACATCAATATGACTCATTTTAACAGAATCCATATGAAATTACGTGTTGGTCTGTGAATGAAGAGGGCCTGTTTATAAGGAATTTAGGGTTATGAGCGGTGTCGCGTCTATTAATCTAGTTGATCCATATCGTATTCTTTATTTAGGCTAGTGCTGGTGGAAGCTACAAATCATCTAATAAAATGAGTTCCGTATTATAAGCTACAATATCTGTAAAACACTCCTTTTACAATAGATTAATATTTGTGCCATTAATAGTATAAAATATCGGTGTATCAACAATTTCACGTGAGGTTTCTTCTATGTCAGATGTTACACATCATATGCGACTACTGTAAGGCTCGTAATTTCTTTTTTTTCTATGAATGCACAGAAGTGATATTTTTTGGACGAAATGGTCAATCATTGTAGCTCTAAAAGGCTTTTAATATAGCTATAAAACTAGAGAAGTTGCCTTGATTAACTCAGTGCTAATGAGACACTAAATACATGCACTATTTTACATCAACTTTAAATGGATATCCGATTTCTTGATTGGTGTCGTGAGTTAAGAAAACTGATCTTATAACTGAAATTTTCGCTTCCCTCTGACGAAAATAGCTTAAGCTCGACAACTCTAAAGGCTAACGGGGTTGCTCAGATCGAATAAAGTCACGGGCGTTCGCTTATGACCAGGCTGCGAGGTTCTAGTACGTAAACAGTGCTATCAGATCAGTATCGCTCGGAGTTGAGATGACGCACACCTATGAACTGCCAGCCCATCCACAACAGACGACGAACTATGCGATCAGTCCATTTATCGGCTGTACGTCACATGTGTTCATAGATACACCTGAAGGTCGCAGGCGTTGTTCCTTTGGCCACGTGCCCTATAGTACGGTGCGTTCTAACTTAATTGCACACGTACTAAGACCCAGGGGGCCTGCTTATGACCTTTCAATTTTTTTTTTTTGGCGTGAGCGAGGAGCATTCTACTCGGGATCCGCCTCTTCATTTTGGCTACAGTGCTTGCCCCTGATGTTTGCTAACGAGTCAAAAAACAAACACATTTTGCCTTCATTTCTTATTTTTAAATATTTCTGCCAGTATGGTAGGCCTATACGTAGACTACTATAATTGGCGTGTCAATCATTTGCTAAGTTCTCCGACTCCACAGCCAACATCTATAGAGATCTTACCAGTGAAAATACTGCAATCTATCCGACGCTTTATCTACTTACAGTATTTATAGTGGTACGTTTTACATCATCAAGATTAAGAAGACCTCATGCTCCCTCAGAAACGAATAACTTCATACAGTGGAACTTGGATAATTCGAACCTCAAGGGACCAGTAAAAAAATTCGAATTATCCAAAAATTCGAATTAAGAAAGTTCTGTGAAAAGGGTAGAGAAAATATTCAAATTTTAAGTTTTCATCCAAGATCTTTTATAAAAAATAATATTACATAGGTTTTTAACGAGTAAAGTGTGTATATAGGCTATTATGTATTAAGTTTACATAATGATTTACGTTCAACAAAGCAGATTAACAGACTGTATCGTGAATAACCTCAAAAGTTTCAAATGATAAAATAAAACCAAAATGCACTATTCACCTATTTAACGACAGCAGTAATCCAGCAATCTAATTAAGTCTTAGAGAAATCTACCTTTTTTTTAAGTTTGAGATTTTTACCTATTTCCTACAATTAAGTCTCTCGGCTATCACAAAAGAATCTAACAAATTCAAGGAACGGAAAACAGATTACAATCGAATAGGGGCCGCATGCTAATGATACAACGTCGTTTTACGGGAATTTCTGACCCAACTGCCTGGCTTCCAATCGGCTTTTTACCCGTAAAAACTTCGAATTATCCAAAATATAAATCGAATTAACCATGATTTTTTAGCATTGATTGTATATAAAATCTTAGGGACCAAGAGAAAAATTCGAATTAAAGAAGATTTCGAATTATATAAGTTCGAATTAGCCACGTTCCACTGTAATTTCTTTCCTAAAATATGTTACTTCCGGCGATCTAGTGAAAAGGACATTATATCGAGCAATAATTAAATTTTCTTGATTTATCTTTAATGTAATAAATCATTAATAAAACGTAAGTTTAACAAATAGACATTATGCTTGCCAATGGAACAAGCTGTTAGCTGGCCAGCGTGACGCAACGGTAAGGCGTTGGTCTTATGATTGAGCTCGGCTGCCTGTCCATTTGTCCAAATCCGGCCACAGGCATGGAGCTGTGTGTTGCCTTTAGTTGTATCACCTCAGTCCATCACAAGAAGTCATCAATAGAAGTAATAATGGACTAAAATGGAACTGTCTGCGTGATCGAATGCCAAAAAATACAGTATGTTGTTAAAAAAAAGCTGTCAACTCAGGAGCGTGACTCATTTTGTGGTTCGTGTTGTTTATGCCCGTACACTTATGATTACAGGTCCGACACTACTTAAATGTAGTAACCCACAACTGCTATTAGCCTAAAACTGAGCTTTTATAAATTGACTACAGTATAGCTTCAACGACGGGCGAAACATAGGCCTAACTGCTGGGAATTGAATGGCACCTCTGAGCAATGCTAGCCCCATCTTACCTGACGAACCGTTCACTCTCAGAGCACGCGGCACAATATCGGTAATAGGACATGCGAGGCTTCACTGCACACTCCACACGATGAGGTCTCCAATCTTACTGCCTTCCTTAACACCACAACCAGAACTACTGTAGCTCGCCCTGCCCTTGAAGTAGGACCCAAATAATGCTCTCATCACCATAAATATCGGTTAATGTATTCTATTGCTCTACGTGTGGCTACAGCAACAGCGAATACCAAATGAATCCTCTCGGTATTGATTCTATGTGATGTAATACTGAATCTTCACAACGATATGAGCATTGGCTAGCGCCACCTACTTAGTGGTACATCCTCTTGGTTAATGATGACATACACTATACATTCTGCCTGTTTGCCATCTCTTGATGAATGCAGTACATTTGCATTTGTCTGTTGGCTCAGGCTAGAGTAAAATGTGGCTTTTCACCGATGTCTCATTGTCAGCCTAACTCATGGCTGTGAATATATGGACGCTACTGAGGTATGGACGGTGCTTAGTAATGACATTCAGAGCACAGTCAGTGTCTGTGGATGCTGTAAAAGGTTCTACTCATAGGGTTAGTACTGCTGTACTGTCTCAGTGAGGAAAGCAATGGCAAACTACCTCACTCCTCATCTTCCCTAGTACGCCTCAATATAGCGCTGCCTTGGGGTTTTGTGGGTTTCTACCCACATAATCGAAAGGCGGTACTTTTTGAGGATCCAACCAGCCTTCGGGCTGACTACCTAACAGACAAATTATACATTTGGTGGAAATATACGCTCTCGTATTTTTACTGTGCCCGCACTCTTTGACCAGAACTAACAAACTCGTGTGGCCTCACTGGCCTGGTGCAAGTCTTCACCACTTGGCTGACTTGCACATCAAAGCTAACGTTCCACTATCTCAAACCAGAATTAAATTTCTTGGCAGAGCCGGGAAACACAACTGGTCCTCCGGAGTGGCAGCTTACAAAGCCAGCCATTGCACCACGAAATGACTAGAACTGAAGCCCCATTATAATAGTGATCATAAACTAATACATGTAATTCCTTCCAGGAGTGTTAGGCTATTTACATATTAAATGCATTGTACCCCGCCCAGTCATTGGACAAATGCGTGTTGACCGATTGAAGAGTTACAAATAACAGTTTGCATAGGCAACACTGAAACAATAGCTTCAAATCTTTACATTAATACACATTATCACAATATTTCCAAGTGTGTGACGCAGTTATTCAGGAACTCGTTCACGTGTCTAAGTTTGCGGGATCAACATCTGTACACGTACAGGTGATTGGTATTAGAAGGTGCTTAAATGGAATGGACTCGTATTTGTAAGTAACTGGCAACGCATACACTCACCAGGGCGAAATTTTGGTACTGTGGTGTTTCTTAAACCACATAAATTATCATTATCATCATTGGTTGAAATGTGTCCTTACTCTGACAGTATACAATTTTCTGAATGCCAAATATTTGAAAATATGCCTATCACAATCAAGGATGGACTGCAAGACAAAATCTGAAGTATAGACAGCCCATATAATGTAGTTTTAAATGATTCGATTCGATGTAATAGAAAATGATTGTTTGTGAGGCGATCTCCACCTGGCGCGGTTATGGAAGCGAGGTGTCGCCATGAGCCGTTCCTGAGGTGAAACTGATTATTATCATAGGAGTGTATAATTTGGATACTGCAGGGCTCGTTGCGTAGTGGCTAACTTTCTTGGCTGTCACCGCTGATTCCCGGCTCTGCCAAGAAATTTAATTCTGATATGAGGGATGGAACGGGGTAAACTCAGCCTCGTGAGGCATAACTGAGAAGAGGTGGGTTCGATTCCTACCTCAGCCATCCTGGAAGTGGTTTTCCGTGGTTTCCCACTTAAGACTACGGCCGCTTCCTACCCAAATCCTACCTCGATTTTAAGTACACACTAGTACAGGCATGACAGTGACACAAGTTATCAGACAACTTCTACACACACCCAGGTACACGGTGTTACATGGCCATGATGTCGCAAAGCCCCTAAAGAATCAACAACAACAACAACTACTACTACTACCACTGCAAGCAGTCTTTGGAATGAATCTGAAGTCTTCTGCGGCTGTGACTTCAAGTCCACTCAGTAGATTCAAGTGGAAAAATTCGTCCCGCTCTACTCCAATTTCGCAATTTCCTTGCGCGGCGCTGATCTTCCTCTTCCTATCTGCCATTATTAAAACCACGCAACTGCACGCGTCCTAGACACCATGTTCTGAACTGAATGCGTGTGGAAAAATAACTTATATAAACAATTCATGCTTTTGGGCTAATGCCGTGTGTATTTTTAATTTAAACCATACGTTTCGGAGAAACCTTGCCTCCTTTTTAAATGGAAATAAACATTGTTTAAATTAAAAATACACACGGCATTAGCCCAAAAGCATGAATTGTTTATATAATAATCCGGGCCGTGAAAGCCTTAATATGAAAAATAACTTACTCCATCATTACGCCAGAAGTGATACTCCGCGAGCAACGCGTCGTGGAATGAAGCATTGTTGTTGTTGTTGTTGTTGTTCATTCGTATTGGGGGCTTGGGACATCTTTGGACATCAACCCCATGTACTTGGGTGTGTGTTGAATTGGTCTGCTAACCTGTGTTCCTGTGGTGGCTGTAGAAGTAAGTGTTATTAGGGTCGGGATTGGGGTAGGAGCCCCAAGACTTGAAATAAGGTACTCTACCGGAATTTTCCTGGGAGGAACGAGGTAAAACCATACTCAGGATAGCTGCTGTCAGCGCCAGGATTCGAACCACCGATCTCCGGACTTGCTGCAGCTTCCATTCTCGGCCGTGGTGCACAGCTGCGCCGTGGGGTATGAAATGAAGCAAACTATGTGTGTGTATGTACATGCTAGGCACTAAGTGTGAGAGGTGTGCATATCCTGATAAGCTCTGGACGTGACTCATGGCATGCTGTATGAGTGAGAGCTGGCTGAATATATAATTTTCTGACAAGGCAAAAAATATTGGAGCTTGGCACGGAATTAAAAAGTATGGAATGAATGGCAGGTAACCTTCGTCAGGTATGTGGGGAAATATTGCCAAAGTTGTTGCAAACAGGGAGTCCCCGGTTTGTATGTATGTGTGTCATTATCACACATTTGCATGTTGTAAAAATCCGGCAGCAATTCTTAGTACCGTGGCTTGATCACGTGACCTCATTAGCCTCCTCAGGTTTGCAGTAGTGATCCCGGCGATTTCGTGGTGACTCATTGGAACACAGCACAAGCTAGGCATACAGGGATAATGATTGATTGAGTCTTTTGCAGTCAAAATAATAGACATGACGGCATTTTTTAAATGTAAATAAAGAACTATGAAGTTATCCTTTGATTTATGTAGGGCGTAAGAGCGCAGTGATCTTGCTGATTGCCTCGCACCCAGGTAGACCGGGTTCGAGTTTTGGTTAATGCAGAGCTCTCCAGCTCAAATGCTCAATGGCCGATTCTAGCGAACGAACCGTGAGCAAGCCAACCAAGCTGACTCTAGCTCGAATTGGGCTATTTGATGAAGCCGTGATTAATGCAGGTGAGATTTTGAAAGTTACGTTCAGTTGCTCGTATTCATCATGAAAAGTAGGTCCCATGGTTTACGATCGCAAGGTTAAGAGCTACGCAAATAGGCCTATATATTTTTATAATTTCTTAGATTTCACGGCAAAAAGTTTTTTTTAGTCAATTTTACCCTCTAGGTTGGTGGTTCCCATGGACTCAGCGAGGGAACTCACCACTACCGCCTTTCCAGGCAGTGTCCTAGAGCAGGGAACACTTGGTCGTATTGGATACAACTGGGGAGGTGTGATCAGCACTTCGCCCAGGCGGCCTCACCTTAAAGCGAACAGGAGCCTCATGTGGGATGGGAAGGGAAGGAAAGGGATGATTGGGATGGATAGGCAAGGAAGAGGGAAGGAGGCGGCCGTGACCTTACAGTAGAGACCATTCTGGCATTTGCCCGAAGACGAAGTGGGAAACCACGGAAAACCACTTCGAGGATGGCTGAGGTGGGAATCGAATCCCCCTACCCAGTTCGACCACCCGAGGCTGAGTAGACCCCGTTCCAGTCCTCATACCACTTATCAAATTTCGTGGCAGAGCCGGGAATCGAACCCAGGACCTCCGGGGCGGCAACTAACCATGCTGACCGCTACGCTACGGAGGCGACACGGCAGAAAGTAATTACATAAAAATATCTGTTATTTTCTTAATGTTCCTGAAAACAATAAACAGTGGGGACACCAATCTACCAGATCGAAACTTCTAAGGTTTAATGATGTATGTCAGTGAGGTGTGGTGGTTGTGTTTGTGACGTCAGGAAAAGTCTGTAGTGCGGGTTTCGTGGTCTGCTTCCCTCCCTCTCACTGCCTACCTGCCAGAGAACTGACCGAGAGAGCAGCATGGTGGAGTGGCTGTCAGGCCCTAGTTTATCCCATTGATTGACTGAATAAAAGCTTCTTATCGTCTAGAAACATTGAATTCAAGACTTTTATTACTTACAGTTCTTCTTTGAATCTTGGTGGGTCTGCATTAAAATTCTAGCAGCATTCTTGTGTTTAGTGTGGAAAATATGTAATTTGCTCAGTTCATTCAGCAGTGCCGTTGCTTGACTGGCTGCTTGGCGAAGCGGTAACGTTCTCGCCTGCTGTTTCCAAGGTTGAAGGATCGAATCCTGGTGCAGTCTGTTGGCATTTGAGGGTGCGAAATGCGAGGGAGCTGTGCCAATAGATTTACTGGCACGTTAAAGATCCCCTTCGGGGTAAAATTCCGGCACCCTGGCGTCTCTAAAAACCTCAGTAGTTAACAGGGACATAAAACCAATAACATTATTATTTATGTATTCGTTAATTCCCCATAAGGAGAGTGTTACAACACGATCAATTTTCATGT
Source organism: Meconema thalassinum (assembly GCA_946902985.2). Lineage (NCBI taxonomy): Eukaryota > Metazoa > Arthropoda > Insecta > Orthoptera > Tettigoniidae > Meconema > Meconema thalassinum. The sequence goes on from OX336389.2 coordinate 385,606,965, forward strand.
TTTATTCTGGCCCTTTCTTCTTCTTTCCCAAAAACCTCTCATATATAGCCTACACTGTGCTTCCTCTTTCTTTCTTCTGTCCACTTCTGTCCTGGTCGTCTTTCTTTGGGAGTTTGCTCAAATTTCTGTTGTCTATGTTTCCCTCTGTATGTGCTCCTGTCTGCCATGTCTTCTGTAGAGATGTTAGTTTCCTGAGGTCTTCCACGGTTTCCTTTACCCAATTGGTTTTTAGTGTACTATTCATAACTATATTAAAAATTGTCTTGGTCAGTCTGTCTTCGGTCATCCTATGCATATGTCCATAGAATTTTGCCCTTCTCTTCCTTATGTTGATTGTAATCGTCTCTGTTTCTTTGTACAGTTCTATTATCGGTCTCTTTATCTTTCTGAACTGGCCCGTAGATCTTTCTCAGAATTTGTTTCTCTTTTTTTTTCTAATTCCTTGATTTTTGTTCGTCTCTTGATTGTTGTCGTTTCTGAAGCGTATACGGCCTCTGGTAAGACTACCGTATGATAGAGTCATAATTTGGCATTGTAGGAAATACTTTTTTTTATTGTAGTGGTTCCATGTAAGTCGGTATGCTTTCTGCAATAACCAATAACATTACTATTATTAATATTACCGTAGCTTGATTTCAAGTACAGTTTTTAAGATAATGAATGTACTGTAACTTGTTGGTCTTGGTGTTTTAAAGGCACGACATCTACAGTAGTTTCTCTTCCTCATTGTAGAAGCATTTGTTCAGTAACATCAATGTGATTCAATAATTCTTTAAACGTTTTCTTTCTAGTTTTCGAAGCTCACCTACATAAGCTATTGCCAGATTCACTTCGCATGCTCTCCTTCAAATAACGATGACTAAGTCGGGAATCGCACCCAGATTGTCTGTATTGGAAGATACCACGCGGTGTCTTCAGGACTATTAAATATTGTTGTTGAGATATCACGGTAGTCCAGTGTAGTTGGACTGGAAAATCTGCCTGCTAGCTCATGCAATTGTGCTGGCTGTAACACTCAACGAAATTTCACGTCAAACTCGACAACATACTGTACTTTGAGAAAGTGGTTGTGCAAATGAACATCTATCTTCTATATATATAAAGCACAAAGTTTGTCTGTCTGTCTGTCTGTCTGTCTGTCTGTTATGTATACAAGTCTACACCGTTTCACCGATCTGAACCAAAATTTGTATACTTACCCTTTGGAACCCTGCAGGTAACCCTGTCAACTTTAAATTTCGGACAGACCACCCCATTCCCTGCATTTAGGCCCTTTTGCACAAATCTACACCGTTCCATCGATCTGAACCAAAATTTGTATACTTACCCTTTGGAATCCTGCGAGTAACACTGTTTACATTAAATTTCGGACAAACCACCCCATTCCCTGCCCCTTTGGTCCAAATCCACACCGTTTCACCTATTAGAACCAAAATTCGTATTCTTACCCTTTGGTACCTTGCGAGTAACACTGTCTGCTTGACATTTCGGACAGACCACCCCATCCCCTGCATTTAGGCCCTTTGGCACAAATCTACACCGTTTCACCGATCAGAACCAACTTTCGGATACTGACACTTTGGTACCCTGCGAGTAACACAGTCTGCTTGAAATTTCGGACAGACCACTCCATTCCCTGCATTTAGGCCCTTTGGCACAAATCTACACCGTTTCACCGATCTGAACCGAAATCTGAATACTTACCCTTTGGAACCCTGCGAGTAACACTGTCCACTTAAAATTTCTGACAGACCACCCCATTCTCTACATTTAGGCCCTTTGGCACAAATCTACACCGTTTCACCGATCTGAACCAAAATTTGTATACTTACCCTTTCGAACCCTGCGGGTAACTCTGTCCACTTGAAATTTCGGACAGACCACCCCATTCCCTGCATTTAGGCCCTTTTGCACTAATCCACACCGTTTCACCGATCTGAACCAAAATTTGTATACTTACCCTTTGGAACCCTGCGAGTAACACTGTCCACTTAAAATTTCGGACAGACCATCCCATTCCCTGCATTTAGGCCCTTTGGTCCAAATCTACACCGTTTCACCGATCAGAACCAAAATTCGTATTCTTACCCTTTGGTACCCTGCGAGTAACACTGTCTGCTTGAAATTGCGGACAGACCACTCCATTCCCTGCATTTAGGCCCTTTGGCACAAATCTACACCGTTTCACCGATCTGAACCAAAATTTGTATACTTACCCTTTCGAACCCTGCGGGTAACTCTGTCCACTTGAAATTTCGGACAGACCACCCCATTCCCTGCATTTAGGCCCTTTTGCACTAATCCACACCGTTTCACCGATCTGAACCAAAATTTGTATACTTACCCTTTGGAACCCTGCGAGTAACACTGTCCACTTAAAATTTCGGACAGACCATCCCATTCCCTGCATTTAGGCCCTTTGGTCCAAATCTACACCGTTTCACCGATCAGAACCAAAATTCGTATTCTTACCCTTTGGTACCCTGCGAGTAACACTGTCTGCTTGAAATTGCGGACAGACCACTCCATTCCCTGCATTTAGGCCCTTTGGCACAAATCTACACCGTTTCACCGATCTGAACCAAAATTAGTATACTTACCCTTGGAACCCTGCGAGTAACACTGTCTGCTTGAAATTGCGGACAGACCACTCCATTCCCTGCATTAAGGCCCTTTGGCACAAATCTACACCACTTCACCGATCTGAACCAAAATTAGTATACTTACCCTTGTAACCCTGCGAGTAACACTGTCTGCTTGAAATTGCGAACAGACCACTCCATTCCCTGCATTTAGGCCCTTTGGCACAAATCTACACCGTTTCACCGATCTGAACCAAAATTTGTATACTTACCCTTTCGAACGCTGCGGGTAACTCTGTCCACTTGAAATTTCGGACAGGCCACCCCATTCCCTGCATTTAGGCCCTTTTGCATTAATCCACACCGTTTCACCGATCTGAACCAAAATTTGTATACTTACCCTTTGGAACCCTGCGAGTAACACTGTCTGCTTGAAATTGTGGACAGGCTACTCCATCCCCTGCATTTAGGCCCTTTGGCATAAATCTACACCGTGTCACCGATCTGAACCAAAATCTGTATACTTACCCTTTGGAACCCTGCGAGTAACACTGTCCACTTAAAATTTCGGACAGACCACCCTATTCCCTGCATTTAGGCCCTTTAGCACAAATCTACACCGTTTCACCGATCTGAAACAAAATTTGTATAATTACCCTTTGGAACCCTGCGGGTAACTCTGTCCACTTGAAATTTCGGACAGACCACCCCATTCCCTGCATTTAGGCCTTTTTGCACTAATCCACACCGTTTCATCGATCTCAACCAAAATTTGTGTACTTACCCTTTGGAACCCTGCGAGTAACACTGACCACTTAAAATTTCGGACAGACCTCCCCATTCCCTGCATTTAGGCCCATTGGTCCAAATCTACACCCTTTCACCGATCAGAACCAAAATTCGTATTCTTACCCTTTGGAACCCTGCGAGTAACACTGTCTGCTTGAAATTGCGGACAGACCACTCCATTCCCTGCATTTAGGCCCTTTGGCACATATCTACACCGTTTCACCGATCTCAACCAAAATTTTTATATTTATCCTTTGGAACACTGCGACTAACGCTGTCTGCTTGAAATTGCGGAGAGGCTACTCCATCCCCTGCATTTAGGCCCTTTGGCACAAATCTACACCGTTTCACCGATCTGAACTAAAATTTGTATACTTACCCTTTGGAACCCTGCGAGTAACACTGTCACGCAAAAGTTCGGACAGACCACCCCATTCCCTGCATTTAGGCCCTTTGGCACAAATCTACACCGTTTCACCGATCAGAACCAACATTCGGATACTGACACTTTGGTACCCTGCGAGTAACACTGTCTGCTTGGAATTGCGGACAGACCACTCCAGTCCCTGTATTTAGGCCCTTCGGCCCAAATCTACACCGTTTCACCAATCTCAACCAAAATTTGTATATTTACCCTTTGGAACACTGCGACTAACACTGTCTGCTTGAAATTGCGGAGAGGCCACTCCTTCCCCTTCATTTAGGCCGTTTGGCACAAATCTACACCGTTTCACCGATCTGACCAAAATTGGACATACTTACCCTTTGGAACCCGACAAGTAATACTGTTCACTAAATTTCGGACAGACCACACTATTCCCTGCTTTATGGCCCTTTGGCCCAAAACTACACCGTTTCTCCAATCTCAACCAGATTTTTTCATAATTACCCTTTGGAACTCGACGAGTAACACTATCCACTCGAAATTTCGGACAGACCATTCCATTCCCCGCATTTAGGCCCTTTGGCACAAATCTACATCGTTCACCGATCGAAAACAAAATGTGTATACATACCCTTTGGAACCTAATGAGTAACACTGTCCACTTGAAATTTCGGACAGACCACTCCATTCCCTGCATTTAGGCCCTTTGGCACATAGCTACATCGTTTCACCGATCTGAACCTAAATGTGTATACATACCCTTTGAAACCCGACGAGTAACACTGTCCACTTAAAACTTTGGACAGACCACTCCATTCCCTGCATTTAGGCCCTTTGGCAATAATCTACCCTATTTCACCGATCTGAACCAAATTTTACATACTTACCCTTTGGAACCCGACGTGTAACTCTGTCTAAATGAAATTTCAGATGGACCATTCCATTTGCTGCATTTAGGCTCTTTGGCAAAAATCTACATCGTTTCACCCATCTCAACCAATCTTTATGTAAGTTACTTACCCTTTGGAACCCGACGAGTAACACTGTCTGCTTGTACTTTCGGACAGAGCACTCCATTCCCTGTATTTAGACCCTTTGGCACAAATCTACATCGTTTCACCAATCTGGACCAAAGTTTGTATACTTACTCTTTGGAACCTAACGAGTATCACTGTCCACTTTAAATTTCGGACAGACCACCCCTTTCCCTGCATTTGGGCCCTTTTTGACAAATCTACACCGTTTCACTTATCTGAAACAAATTGTTTATTCTTACCCTTTGGAACGCGACGAGTTGCACTGTCGACATGAAATTATGGACAGACCAATATATTCCCTGCATTTAGGCCCTTTGGCACAAATACACGGTTTCACCGATCTGATCCAAATTTTACGTAGCCTACTTACCCTTTGGAACCCGATGAGTAACACTTTCCACTTGAAATTTCGGACATTCCCCTCCATTCCCTGCATTTAGCTCAGGAATCCCTCGTGGTTGCCAGCTTCCTAACTCACCAGCCATGAGCCCTTGAGGGTGTACCGAAAGTGGTGGGGCTACACACACCCTGCCTCTTTGAGGGCCTTGAGCAAAAGACAGGGGATATTATGAAAAGGAAAAGAAGGCAGACCCCTCGAAGAATGAGGGCATCAGGAAAGATGAAACAACGGCCAATTAAGGCTGGAAATTGAAAGACTCCCCAGCCCTCGGATACCCTTATACAGTCAGGGTCGGAAGAGAACAAGAGTTGACCAAGGGAGGCCGACAGGAAAGAGAACTGAAAGGAGCCCGGCACCAGGAAGTTGAAGCGATGCCAGACTCAGCTGGGGTTCCATGGTCGCCAACCCACGTCCCACAAGTTGTGCGACCCTGCGGGGGGCGGCAGTTGTGAGAATAGCTTGCTGATTCATCGCGAGGTGACATGAGAGGACTTTCCAGAGCCCGCCGTGTTATCTGCTGTCTATGCTGATGCCAGCACAGGGCCGTTGCTCAAGCCACTGAAGTGTTGCGAAAGAGTGAGTGATTCCCCGGCCAATCTAAATAGGACGGGGAACCCTGAACGTGTGTCATCATATTTCGTCATCATCCGCGATCATCTCAGGTTCGTACAGCTTGGACCCATATTCTTTGCCGAGCAGTACGCCATAAGCTCTTTCACTAGACGCATCGAGTACAGGCCTAAGCCAGAAAATAAGGTTGAGACTTAGGAAGACATCGAAGCTAGACATCTGAATTACCTATATCAGTTTTAAAATTACACCATGTTCGTTTAGTAGTCATTTTTTCATTACCTTATTATTATCATCATAAGTGCAAATGACCTAGATGTTACGCGCATCATACCACTAATCACCGCCGCATAAAGTCTTTCTCGACTGTGATTTTTAAAATATTCATTTTTATTACAGTACATTGTGTATATTATAAGTTGAGTGTCAATTCAATACCGGTAGTAGTTTCCCTTATCATCCTCAACATAAGGGCAAATGACCTAGATGTTACGCCGATTACACCATTAATCACCACACACAATAAGTCTCCCTCGCCTGTGAATTTTGAAATATGTATTTCTATTACGGTAGTTTGTAAGTTTGACGTGTCAATTCAACAGTAGTTTTCATTATCATCCTTATCAAAAGGGCAAATGACCTAGATATTACGCCCTCATTGTCTTTGGGGGCAAATGACCTAGATTTTAAGTCCATTATATTTCTAAGGAGACTTGGAGATATTATCATCATTCCACCGGGCGAAGTCGGGTACTACTGCTAGTGTTCTATAATTTAACTGAATGTGCTTATCTTGTAGATTGACGCCATGTAAAATCTGAACAATCATTACTAAAAATTGACTTCCATTAGGTTCTGGAAACCTTATACTGTAAATGATATTTCATACTGTGAAAAATCACAGAAATAGTTTGGCAATCGCTTTGTAAGAGACGAATAATTTCCGTCCACATCCTGGTGTAGTGGCTAGCATTCTTGTCTGTCACCCCAGAGGTCCGGATTCGATTCCCGGCTCTGTCAAGAAATTTAATTCTGGTCTGAGCGATGAAACGGGGTACACTTAGCCTCGTGAGGCAAAACTGAGAAGAGGTGGGTTCGATTCCCACCTCAGACATCTTTTTAAGTGGTTTTCCGTGGTGTCTCACTTCCACTCCAGACAAATACTTGGATGGTTCCTAACTTGAGGTCACGGCCGCCTCCTTCCTAATCCTCGCCCGAATTACAAACGCACACACTAATACAGCCATGACAATAACACTGGTTATCAGACAAAGACAAGTTACTGGACTGCTGCACCCCCATGCCATGGAGATGTGGCACAGTGATGGGGATGGAGAGTAGCGAGTCTTGTGTTATAAGCGCCACCCTGAAACTCAGCGTAACTATATGTGAGCAGGGCATACCGTGCATGTCTCCCTCTGCGCATCATACAATGATGATCATAATTGTTGTTTTAAGGGGCCTAACATCTAGGTTATCGGCCCCTAATGGTTTGGGTGATAGTGAAAGATGAGATGAGAATGAAAACTATAACTAATACTAACTACAGACTTACAAACTAGAAGAAAAAGGAAGCTAGTAGTTTAACGTGACCGTTAATCTGTAGATTATGAGCCACGGGACCTCCTTTATACGTGGAATCCGAACCACAGGACATGGCATTTCACTTTGAAAATCTCACATGCATTGACCGGGAATCAAACCCGGACCGCCTTGGTGAGAGCATACTAGAAGAAGAAATGGTAAACAAGTAAAGGATAAGGCAAATAAAGGACAGGAAGAACAAAAAAGTCCTCAACTCTTGAAGAATGAGGATTGTGGGACATGGAAGAAAGGAGAGCCATGAAAGGCAGATAGGAAAGGGAAAGAGGAGAGGGCCCGCCCCAAAGTCAGAGGAAAAAGAGGACCAAACGGACCCAGCTTTGGAATCGCTCGGGGTCGTCAACTCCCTAACTCACCAGCCAAGAGCCCTTGAGGGTGTAGCACTATCCAAGGTGCACCAGACGTGGTGGGGCTACATACACCTTGCCTCCTTGAGGGCCTTGTGCAGAAGGCAGGAGATAACATAAAAAGAAAAAGAAGGCTGGCCCCTCGAAGAATGAGGTTATCAGGAAAGATGAGACAAGGGCCAATTAAGGCGGGAAAGTGAAAGAATCCCTAGGCCTCGGTTACCCTAATACCGCTGGGGTCGGAAGAGAACAAGAGTTGACCAAGAGAGGTCGACAGGAAAGACGACAGAGAAGGAGTAAGTGGAAGCAATGCCGGACTCAGCTGAGGTCCTGTTGTCGCCAACCCACGTCCCACTAGATGTGAGCCCCTGGGGATGCATCATACAAGCTGTAATCTCTAGCATTCCTGATTTAATTGCATTCACTCTATAATAAAGCATATTCGAAATTCAAAGCCATTTCGGTTTGAATCATAGTGTAACACAAAACGGATATTCTCTACTGTACAAGCGCGAAGAATCTCGTATTTAGTAAAGGGCGCTGAAAGCAGATGTACAGTATGTTAAAAACACAACGACCTGTACTCCTCATTGTGTAATCGGTAATTAGTGGTTTTACTATATAGGTCTACTCATCATGTGATACGTAACTCTTGTCATAACTGTACCTTTGTCAATGTGATGCATTACTCATGATACAAACTATACTACTCCCCATAGGATTCACAACTCTTGAAACAATTTCACATTGGCATGCACAAAGAAATGATACAGGCTGTATTACTCCCACCATTTGATACACTACTCTTGAACAGCTGTACTTTTTCACAATGTGATGCACAACTCATTATACAACTGTACTGACAATATGAAGCACAACTCGTTATAATAGACTGTACCCACAAGGAGATGCACAACTCATTATACAGCCTGTACTCCCAATGTGATGCACAACTCATTATACAGACTGTACTCACAATGTGATGCATAACTCATGGTACAGACTGTTCTCACAATGCGATGCACAACTCATGATACAGACTGTACTCACATTGTGATGCATAACTCATGGTACACACTGTGTCTACGTTACACCATTCTGTGACACATGGAACATGAGAACTGCAGTAAGAAATTGACCTTTCCTGGTACTGTATAATGTAGACACTTTAGGCAATGATCTGATGGCATGTAAAGTAATTAGGAGAAAATAATATAGGTTGAAAGTGTGGAGCATTATAGATGGTAATGTATGAAAAGTGAGCTCCATTTCTGCGGCTTTCACTTTTTTTTTGTCGTTGGCTTAGCAGCTCACCTAACGAAGACCTTTTTACATAAGAAAGGTACAATACAAAGACATGAGTATGATAATGAATTCCTTAATTGTAGGACACGTTTCAACACGTTGTATAATGAGGTGCTATAACAGAGTGTCGCAGCGGAAGACGAGAAGAAACCATTAATGATAAGTGACAGGATGATGGCAATCCAGAACGACTCATAAAACATAGTTTTGTGCCGTGCAGGGATGCGACCTTGCTCCTTTTCCTTCCTCACTCAGGAACACATTTTACATTGCTGGGCTTTGGATTTGTTTTGAAGTTCGACGCATTTGATTAGACGTTTCTAGGTTGAAGTTTTGGGGGAAACGATTTTCTTTGTCCGTTCTTGAATTGCAGTGAACGAGCCAACGAATTGAGGTAAACCTCTCCCCCCGTCGACCCACAAATACATTAATGTTAATGAACTGTAATGAAAGTTAGCGAAGTAAAATTTTTGGTGAAGGTAAGAAGTTTACCCCCACCCCAACTGAACATTCTGCACAACTGACTTGGATGGATTCAAATGGTTGGCTTGTTAATAGTACATTATGCAACGAGCCTATAATGGCAATAATTAAGACCACGAGTATGTTTATAAAACGAGCGTAAGCGAGTTTTATAATTTCCATACGAGTGTCTTAATTACCATTATAGGCGAGTTGCATACGACTGTTTATGCTCGACGATAATTATAACTTTATTATATGTTTTAACATAAATATTCATTAATATCTGTTGAGAGTCAGCCACTTGAATTTTGTGATCGGGGTGCAAGCACTGGGTATGAGATCTCTGTTTTTCAAGCTCTCTGACCGACCGACGCATGCGCTCTGTGTGCTTGCAATGCCATATGCAGGCCATATGTTTACAGCCTGCCGTCCAGCTCTATAGCATTCACTAATATTGTCACCGAAGTCGTTTGAAAGCAATGCGCTGTGTAGAAATTGGAGTTGGAGATATTAAGGCACAGTGATACTTCTTGTCTCATATTCGCCAGTTTATTTACGCGAACATATGGACGTACGTATTCCATGTCGGTAATGTATATAGATAGATGCTGTGTTTATTTCCGACATGTTGGATTTTGAGCACATGCGCGAAGGTATCCTTACCTAATTGGTCAATGAATGAATGAGCTCTGATTGGCTGGAGAAACTGTATCGTAATGAAAAACAGTGTTATAATGACCACCATTATGATACAGTTTTCTGACACATAATGCTTACATTTCGACATCGTCGAACATAAAGTGCATAATCGCACTGCAAGTCTCACGGGGACCATGCATGGGGAACTCGGAGGATGCATCTCACCAATATTTGATTTTATTTTGTAAATTTTTGTATGTATAAAAGTGCACAATAATGTTACGGCTGTGAGTTTGTTTCGTCGCCTCGCCGCATGAGTCACAGCTGCCCCGGGCTGTGCTCTGCCTCAGTGTATTACGTGCGCCTTACGCAACGGGCTGCGCGGACAAAGGGATGGTCCAGAATATTCGTGACCCAGCCAGTGATGGAAATCTCGAGAAGCCGTGAATCCTGGACGGGTCTAGAAGCATTTATTGAGTCACCAGCCTGCTATATAAGAGCGACCTGGCAAGTGAGGTGGACAGTGTTTTTCGAGCTTTTACCTGAGCGACAGTTGTTGGTGACGTGACTTGCGAAACCCTATTGAAGCTGATTCTCTTGACAGCGAAGGAGTGTGAAGCCTACGGAGAAACTCTGTCTTGAGCGAGTGTGTTTTCCAGTGCAGCAGAGGTTAGTGTGGTGAATTGCGAAAGCACCGGGGGCTGTTTCCCTAGCCAGCGGACAGCGAAGCAGAGTGTATTGGTGAGTGACCGGCTATCGTAAATAACTGTAGCTTGCGTATTCAAGGAAGTGTTGCAAGTAGTTCTATCGAGGCCACCGGTCCCATTAGGAGGGATTAACTTCTGTGGCGTATTGACAAGTGAAAGGCAAGTGTTCCCTACGAGAGGAAACTAGAGTGAGATACTAATTGCTTGTATTTGCTATTTGTGTGGTATATCTTTCTGGCCCGCAATAAAGCTAATACGTTTCTTTAAAGGTACAATTTGTGTTGTGCTTTCTACCCACCGTAATCCAGTTAACGGAAGTGCCACTAGGGGGTGGCACGTAACAACTGAATCTCTCTCTTCCCACTAGGGGGTGGCACGTAACAATAATTTAGAAACTAATTTGTCGTTCTTTCATGCTCTCATTCTTTCTTTCTTTCTTTCTTTCTTTCTTTCTTTCTTTTAGTGATGGGATATGATTATTGTTTTTATTCAAGCCTCTTATTCTGCTGGTCTTCATCTGTGTATCTGCAAATATTGATTAGATAATACTAAAAAGACCTTGCAATATCATGAAAATGTGGGTTTTTAGTATCCCAGTTGCATCTGGTTGTTCTTATTAGTATATCACATGAGTCAGAAAACAAGTTTCGGCTTTTACCTACTGACTAGCGGCTGGCGTTCTTAGCTGTCGCCTTGGAGGTCCGGGTTCGATTTTAATTCTGGTGTAAGGGCTCAGGCTCGTGAGGCAAAACTGAGTAGAGGAGGGTTCGATTCTGAAAGTGGTTTTCCCCATTCCTACTCCAGGCAAAGGCTGGGATGGTTCCTAACTTAAAGCCATGGTCACCTCCTTCCCAATCCTATCCCCAATTTACAAATAGTCACACTAGGAGGCTACAGCCATCACAGTAACGCAGGTTATCGAATTCCACACACACACCCAAATACACGGGGCTATATGACCAAGGTGTCTAAGCCCCTGAAATAATAATAACAACGAAACAACCTACGTAAGATCAACAGAGAGACGTACCGTACATAAATACATTTTGATCGGTCAGTGCGTGAACATATTGCACTGCCATAAGTCAAAAATATCTGATTTTGAGATACACTACTCATTGGATAGTGCACTGCACACTCCACATGCTGAAAAATTTACAGCTTCTTCTTTACTGCCTATATGGCAGCAAAATGCAATTTTGAAGCTTGTGCCAACAGAGAACTTCTGCTTCTAAAATGTCATATTGTGTATTGTGATAATTATTATGACAAATATTTCTTCACCAAAGAATCAAGCGTCATTCAGAAAAGTTGGTTACGCAGTAATTTATTTATTTTTCATTGCAAGGCTTGCATAGCTTTAAAGGTGTGTGTTTTGGACGTCTCCCAGGGGGGGGGGGGGGGGCAATATTGTTAGCATATAGTGAGCAAGTCAGGCAGGTGTTCACCCCACAGAGCAACGAGGGAAAAATTGTCCCACCTGGTGGCCTGGTAATGATTGGTTGATCAATAGAATGGCTAATTAGTTAGTGACATTTGAGATAGCGGCTTATCGCCTTTGAAATTACGAAGGAAGGAAGGAAGGAAGAATGAAAAGGATATGTCTCCATTTTCCAATGCATCGAAAGTATTCCATTTGAAGTGTCTATAGATAATTTTCACTGGAAAATTCTCATGACAAACATTCATTTAAACTTACAACTCACTTGACCTTTAAAAGAACATTTATTATTTCAAAATTTAATTAATACTTATGTTTAAAACCTTAACATTTAGTCTACTTATTTTCCCAAAACAAAATTTCGATCCTAGTTTTCCTCAATCTTAAACAAGGAAAATCAGTATTTAAATAAAATATTACCTTGTGTACGTAGTTAGTTGCGATGTCCCCCACACACTGCATCATGCAGTGGCGAGCGCCAGAAAGAATGACTTTTTTGTTGTTGTTGTTGTTGTTTTTTTTAGCGTATGGCTTTTGGTGCCGGGACTGTCCGAGGACATGTTCGGCTCGCCAGAGGTTGTAGCTGCTTCTAGGCGGACACCCATTGGGTGAGCTACAAGTACCGTCGCGTGTGGAGTGTTGTCTGGGGAGGAAAGTGTGTATGTTAGAACGAGGAATTGGAAGGTAGCGGCTGTGGCCTATAGTTAGGGACCAACCCCGGCATTTGCCTGGAAGGAAGATGGGAAACCACAGAAGACCATCTTCAAGGTTGCCGGCGGGGGGATTCGAACCTCCTCGCCTCCCGCATGTGAGCGACTGCCTGCAGCCACGCCGTAACGACCATGGCTATCTCACCCAATGACTTGGTATGTGGTGGGGCGTAAGGCCTCCACGCTCGATGGACGCGACTTGCAGATTATGGACTACTACACTATAGAAAATATTTAAGTAGGAATGTAGGCATATACCGCTCGTCTCCCACCGATTGTGGATTTCTGGGTTATCACTTTGTAAGAGGCTGAGGTGTATATCCCAAGCCGCTATTTTAAACGCCCACTGCAACAAAAACATTCCGTTTGCACGAGTGAAGGCAATCAGTGTAAATATATTTTATGTGTTTTTAGATCGTCACTGTTATTGACACTGTCCATTGACAAAACTCATAACATAGTTAAACGCAATGACCTGCATTAAGGGTGTACAAAGGAAGCCTTCCATGGTCATCAATTACAATCAATTATTTAAAATCTGCATATCATACCCATTAATACATAAAATAATCCCCTTTCCACAGTTTGAATGCACTCTGCTTTCCGCCAGTTCGCACCTCTTGTCTGTCAAGGAGCTGGGATCAGTTGGTCTTATCTGCTCCTATGAGGGAAGCGCGCCCCACAGCCCTGTTTTCAGACGGGAGGTCTTCTCGAGGAGAGCGTGGCATATATCCAGCCAGAGCAAGCAAAAGGAGTCATACCAAATTGCCCCATCAATAGTGATAATATAATAACTAATACATGTAATTTTTACAGGAGTGTATTTAGATATTTATACTTTGTACCCCGCCTATTCATTGGGCAAATTCATGTTGACCGACTGAAGAGCTACAAATGACAAATTTGAAGTGATATTTTCTGATGGTCTTGGATTACATCGTGAGAGAGTTCCGTGTAAATACTAGTCTATAACAGTAATACCATAGCGTTTAGAAGAGAAAGTGTGCCGACTCCCGAGTTTGCCGTATCTTTAGTATGGGTAGTTGCTGCGCCCGCCGGTAGACCGCGCAGCGGTTGGTTGTGGCTGGCTGGAGACACTTTCTAAGCGCTCGCGAGTTTGAAAACATGGAAATGCTGCCGTGTTTAGTCCTTATTTCTTGGTGTTGAAAAGTGTATGCGATCAAGAAGCGACAGTGAAATAATACATACGTTATGACACTGGTGTGTTTAGTATTTGTAAGCCTTTACACTTATTTCTTTACGTTTGTGCTGTCGAGTGAATTATAACCTGGTAAGATTCGTCAAACAAAACTGTGTAAGTGAATATGCAGTGTTGTTTTGTTCCCGGGTGCCGATCTGGATACGACAAGTCATCTGCAACAGGTAGGCACTTTTTTAGACCTCCAAAAGCCGAAGATGATTTATTTAAATGGGCTAAGGCCATTCCGAGGAAAGACATTAAATTGTCTAGTAAGTCATATGCAGGCTATGTGACAAACATTGCTCCGATAATTTCCTTATAAAAACGGACACTTTCATTATAGAAGGAAAGACAGTCGAAATGGCGAGAATGAGATGGAGTTTGAAGCCTGGTGCACTCCCACACTATCTAGCCGGGTATATTGTCAAGCAACTAAGGAAAGGGATCAGCTGTGTGAAGTGTGCAACAACCCTTCAAAGTGAAAAGGCCGTCGGACACAACAGCTGCAACTTTCACTAATATAAAGGACTTTGGCACAATAAATGCCCTTACTTACCTAACTCAACCGTCTGACAGTGTCTTCAACATTCATTTACAGGTCGAAGTAGTCGTTGAAATGGAATTGTCTTCCCTTTCAAATTTGTGGGTTGATATATTTTATGAGTGTTAGGACAGCATTGATGAGATTGTTTTAGGGCCGTGATTTTTTGATGATGTATGGAACATAAACTGGACCTTATTGGAAAACTCGTTTTTCATTTCATGAAGTGCGCTTTTTCTTTCGTACGAAAGAAATTAGGAAAGAGCAGTCAACTTCTAAGTCTAAGCTATAAGTTATATGGGTGAGTTTGTCATTATACTGTATTATATTATATTTACTTTATTTGTGCAGTAGTGAATGGTCTGTGGCTTTACGATTTTCACACATTCAGTTACATTTTGACCCCCGTCAGAATGTTTTATTTCCTTATTATATGAACCTATGACGCAATCTGATGTTTCATAATTAACACAACGGACGTTAGCGTTGTATATACTCAGTGCGGAGAATTTTATATTTGAATCATCTTGTCTAATACAACGTAGTGTAAGCTGATAACTTTCAGTTACTGAAAAGTAACATTCAACTGCTTCTATTGATACCGTCCTCACTCAGCGCTAGCCGACGCTAGAGCCACCTAGCGGCTGGACCATACAAACTCCACAAGTCGCGTCACTTTCTCTTCTATACGCTATGGTAATACTAAACACCTAACAGCAGTGCCTCGGAATCGTGGAGCGTAAGCTTGCATTTCCGTGTATTCAAATAAACATTAAAACCACAGGTGATTGCTTTTTTTTTTTTTTTTTTCGATGAGTGGAAAAACTAAAAGGTAAACTTTGGCCGACTTGATCTACATACAGTGAATGAAGAATTCAACGAATTACATGATAAACAAAAACATATGAATTTCATTGTCTGAGCAGATTTGTCTTTAGTAATATCGGGGTACGTGTTGAGACTCCGGATCCAGAGGTCCTGGATTCGATTTCCAGCTGGGTTGTGTGTTGGAACAGAGTACACTCACCCTCATGAGGCAATGCTGAAAATAGATGGGTTTGATACCATCCTCGGCCATTTTAGAAGTAGTTTTCCGTGGTTTCCTACTTCTACTTCAGGCGAATGCCGCGGTGGTGCCTATATCAAGGCCACGGCCAGCACCTTTCCAATCCTAGCCTCAATTACAAATGAACACCGTAGTGCAGCCATCACAATGACTCAGGTTATCAAACAGAATCTACACACACCCAAAAATACGGGGCTACATGACCATGATGTCGCAAAACCCCTACGTTAATGAACAACAACAAACAACCTATTTAGTAACATCTAAAGCAGTCATTAAAGTCTTTTTATTCTAATGTGTTCTAGTGTATTATTAATTTCGTAATGGTAATTTAATCATTAATTCAAATTAATTTTCTTTGAATTTAAATATTTTTGTTCTCTAGCCTAAATGAAATAAAATACTGTTTCGAATTAAGGATTTACTAGCACGCTAAATATCCCATGGAGAGGAAAGACACTGCAGTTAGGCCTAATATAGCCTATATTATTAGTAAGAGCAAGTTTGTCCTATTGCTTCTACTGTATTAGGGAGCAGGGGCGGTCGCAGCCAGAACTTTTGGAGGGGGCCCTAAGCCCATAAGGAGGGGGGGGGGAGGCATCCGTCCTCTTTTTATATAAGTTACAGTAGGCTATATTTAATTTTTACTGGTAGCATGTCGCATAATATCATAAGGACTGAAATTCGTATAATAACCTATTAGTTTTATAAAAATCGAAGAGAGGGTCGAATAGACTCTAGAAAGAGAACACACATAATAAAATTTTAATCTGTTTATTGTAGGTATCTGATCAAAGAACAAAATCCAATCGCCTTGTCTTCATTTTGGCAAACTGATCAATTACTTTCTCCACACTGACTTTCGTTGACCGATGGCAATGTAACAGAGCCAGTCCGGTTAGCCTTTCTTCCGGCATTCGGGACCGTAGCCAGTCCTTCAGCCGTCGCAATGTCGGGAGTGGCGTTACTCACAGACAACGTCGCCAAAACCTGCAGGAGAGTGTTGACTGTAGGTGCCAAGCTTTGAGAAGCAGCTACCATTGACTCAATTGTAGTTGATGGCAATTTCTTCCCTCTCGACTTCAATCTCAACCATCGCTGCCTCCATACAACATACTCTCCCTGCAAGTGGCGCCCATCGGAAATTAGCAAAGGCTGATAATTGATACGAAGAGCCTCCAAACATTGCACCACTGTTGGGTTTTCAGCCGGTTTGTCAACGCAGATTGCAGGCATCAAGTCGAATGCGGCCAAAGATTCATTTGGAAATTGTTCCTTGAGATCCTGCACCACATGCTCGACCAGCGGAATGAAGACAGTTCGGCGGTAAAACTCTTCGGGTGCGTCAATGTCAGCTGGAACGTTGGGCCGCTTCCTCCTGCCTGCTCTTCGGGGCAACGCCACCTCAAACTCCAGTTCTTCCGCAAAATATTATCTCGAAGTACGGTTCAGCATTCTCACGTGCAGTCGAAAGCGCCGCGATGGTGTCCATGACACCCGCGGAAGCCATCACCAAGTCCAATGAATCGTCCTGACGAAGAAGGCTCAAAGGCCGGGTTTTACCTAGGACGTCGCACAGACACAACATTGAAACCACAAATTGCGTATCACACAATGATTGAATGAGGGATTCGGCTGCACTCGATGTGTCGCTGTCCTCCCATTCTGCTATGATTTCTAAAGCTCGAATTATCTTAACTAAGAGTCTCTCGACCTGTAAATGGCCATCATGTTTTTCACTCCACCTCGTTTCACACAGTTTGCCAAAGTCTTCGCCTAAAACTGACAAAACAAGAAGTTCCGTGACGAACTAAAGAGCCTACTTTTCTTAAAATTTAAGATTCATGCCAATGATTAATCTATATGGATCTATCAAGAATAATGACGAAATTAAGTTGCTAATATCGAAATTTCTAATTAGTTCGAAATACTGTATACTTGGCATAATGCAGCCTAATAGAGCACTACAGTTGGCAGCCCTGGAGACTGAATATATTCTTAGTTCCATCTCTTAAGGTACAGAATACAAAATTTGGTTGAAGTCCAATGAATAGCATGGACGTTACATGCAGTTAAACATTGGATCTAACAGCACGCGTAAAATCATGTTGGCAACAATGTCATGCATGTATTGGTCAGAAATAATCTGAAATAATATGATCTATTGTTGTGCCAATTTTTAATGAAATCCATTAGCTAGTATAGAAGTTACATGCATTTTAAAATTGGACCTATCAGCAGGCTTAGAATCATGTTGGTGGCACTGACGTATATTAGTTACTCCAAATTCATCTAGAATGCCAGGTACTATACGTGTGCAAAATTTAGAGCTATTGGCTTGCATACTTTCTGATATATTGATATTAGGGTAACAAAAATAGAGACAGCACATATTAACAGTTGACAGCCCTGGTTGCTCTTAAGAATACGCATAGTCATATCTGTTATGGTACACATAGCACACACGAAATTTGGTTGAAATCCAAATGATAGCATGGAAGTTACATGTATTTAAAGTTGGACCTCTCAGCAGGCTTAGAATCATGTTGGTAGCACTGACGTATATAAGTTACTCCAAATTAATATAGAATGTCAGGTACTATATGTGTGCATAGTTTAAAGCTGTCAGCTTGCATACTTTCTGCTATATAGTATTTGGATAAAATAAATTAAGAGCATTTATTAACAGTTGGCAGCCCTGGAGGGTCTTAAGAATACGCTCAGTCATATCTGGTTATATACGCATACAACATACGAAATTTGGTTGAATTCCAATTGATAGTGTAGAAGTTATATGCATTTAAAGATTGGACCTATCAGCAGGCTTATAATCATTTTGGCAACACTGCAATGTATGGCCTCCTGGAAATTAAACTGAAATATTATTATCTATACGTGTGCCAATTTTGAAATAGCTCCCATTCATACATTCCAAGATATCCAACATGGAGCTCAAATTTCAATTGCGATTTTTTAGCAGTTGGTAGCACTGACATCATTTTCAAATATGGCCGTGAGATATTCAGGTAAAGATCTTTACTCCTACCAAATTTTGTTTCGATTGCTCCAGCCGTTTAGGAGTTGATAGGGGGGGGGGACACACACACACACAGCCAGACAGACAGACAGGACAGACGGACAGACAGAAGGACAGACAGACATTTGCCCGATCCCATAAGTCTACTTTTTCCTCATTTTTGCAAAATGTGAAAAGTAGGCTAAAAAAGCTTTGTATCTTTTAGGAGATGATCTAGCAAAGTTAATTGTATTTTTCATCAATGCTGTACCATTACGAGTGAGCACTACTTTTGAAGTTTTCGCTAATCTGCTATTAAGGGCGTGATTGTAGTATGGACACCTAGAACCGCAAGGTGCCGCTTTCAAAAGTTCCTGTACTGCACCTTTCGTTTCCGATGACATCACCGAACAGTTATCCGTGCCTACCCCAACACAAAGCTTAAGATCGAGTGAGAGCTTTGTAGTGAGATCTTGTACAACGTGACCAAGAGCAAAGCCTGACAATTTTGGTTCCCCGCCTTGAATATCGTCCTCTCTAATAGACTCGTAGGCGTCCGCAAATGCCAAAAAATCTTCGTGCACCTTCTCTTCGTGGACGTAGCGAAGTGACAATGCAAGCTGTTCTTCTAGGGAAATGTCTGATGTCTCATCGAACATGTCGGAAAACTTGCCTGCTACTTTCACCTTCCGGACAATATCTTCTTGGATTTCCTCACGACAGCACTTAATCAGTTCATTTTGTGCTCTATTACTAATATACGTAGCCCGTGCTGATGCATTTTCAAGCTGGCTACGAAGAGTTTCGTCGCCGCTTTCGACTCGAAACCGACGGAGTTCACGGAAGTTTCCTTCATTTTCTAAGGGGTCTGGAGAGCTGGTCTCACTCTCACAGGCAGGTCCTGTGGTGTCAAAATTGGAGCTGTCAAGTCAAACCTTTGCTCTCTTCCCTCTCTCTCCTCTGCCTTTCTCTTTCTCAATTTTTCTTTCTCATTTTCTTTTTTTCTTTCTATTTTTGAAGACCGTTTAGGGGGGCCATGGCCCCCCTGCCCCCCCCCCCCTTTGGGACCGCCCCTGTTAGGGAGTAGGCATAACTTGGCCGTCAGTACCAAGTATAATAATAATAATAATAATAACAACACATGTGACTATCCTACCTAATCGTGACTAGATATGTAGCCGTGATTGGCTAGAAATTTCCCGGAGCCACCTCAAGCATGCTGACGAGTTCTGCTCGGTTAGGAAAAGGTAATAGCGTTGATGAAGGTTTTTTAGGGGATCTGCATTGTTTTCCAAGAACATGACTGTCATGTCGGAATGTAACGGATTGAATTATCATGGATCTAGGTTATCTGTTGTTGGTGTGAAACGAGCTGGAAACACATACCCTAGTTAGTTTCAAGGACCGGGTGTATGTATTATTCATAACGGGCGTAGATTAGGCGACACGGGCCTGCTTGGCCGGTGATAAGGTTAAGTTAAGCTACGGCAGCCATTTTGGAACTTTTTGATCACACCTCGTAGGGTTAGGTTAGGTTGGGTTAAGCTACGACCGCCGTCTTGGGACTTTATGATCACACCTCGTAGGTTTAGGTTAGGTTAGGTTAGGCTAGGTTCAGTTAAGCTATGACCACTATTTTGAAAATTTTTTGATCGCACCTCGTAGGTTTAGGTTAAGTTAGGTTAGGTTAGGTTAAGCAAAGCTACGGCCGCCATTTTGAAACTTTTTGATCACACCTTGTAGGTTAGGTTAGGCTAGGCTAGGTTAGGTTAAGTCGCAGCCACATTTTTGGAACTTTTTGATCACACCTCGTAGGTCAGGTTAGGTTAAGTTAAGCTACAGCCGCCATCTTGTTAGGTTAGGCTAGGTTAAGTTAAGCTACGGCCGCCATCTTGTTAGGTTAGGCTAGGTTAAGTTAAGCTACGGCCGCCATCTTGTGAGGTGGGGAGGTGGAGGTGGGGCCAGAACTGTCCAAAACACACTACTGCACAGTTTTTGTCCTAGGGTCCTGAAATTTATTTTTGGGGTAGAGGGGTAAAGACCTTCCATTTACGTTAAACAAACATTTTTGTATAATTCTTAGTTTCCAAAATATAGACAATTTTGAAAATTGGACTTTTTTCGAAAAATGAAAAAAAAATTAAGTTTTGTTTTAACGTTAAATAACTTAAAGAACATTTGTTTGAGTCTATATATGACATTTTAGAATGATACGTTTTCAAAATATCGCATACTTTCACAATTGAACATTTTTGGATTTTGTCCCAGAGATCTGGGACATGCTTTGTGGGTAGAGGGTGTAAATACCTGTCATTTATGTCAAACACACTTTTTGCAAAATTCCTAGTTTCCAAAATATAGTCCATTAAAAAAAATGAACATTTTTGGAAAAAATGTCAAAAATTCCATATTTTGTTCTAACGATTAAAAGGATATAAAAGCCATTGGTTGAGTCTATATATGACTTTATAGAATGATTAGTTTTCAAAAATATAGCCTACTTTCCAAATATTTTTTAGAAAAATTTTAAAAAATATAATATTGTTCGACTAAGAATGGGATAAACGTAGGTGTAACCGACAGTAGTGGCTACGCGGGCTAAAGCGCTGCGTTTGGTCAAGGGGCCAAGCTCTCTGCTGACTCGGTAGACGCGTGGGTTCGAGCCCCACCGTCGGCTGTCCTTGAAATGGTTTTCCGTGGTTTCCCATTTTCAACACCAGGCAAATGCTGGGACAGTACCTTCTGACAGGCCACGGCCGCTTCCTTCCACATCCTTGCCCAGTTTCATTCATCTTCATCCATTCCATCTCTCATCCCGACGCGCAGGTCGCCCACGGGCGTCGACTAGAAAGACCTGCACTCGGCCTCTCAGGAGGCTACACGACAAAAAAAAAAAAAACGTAGGTGTTAGAGTTAACATATGACTTTATATGATTTTTTTTAGTTTAAACATATAGTCTACTTTCCCCATATTAACAATTATCATCATCATCATCATCACCTTTTTTTGGAAAAAAAAATAATGTTCCAGACTTGGCATGGGATAGAGGTAAGAGTACGAGTTGAGAGTACCTTAGAGTACTTTAGATTTTTTTGAAAGTTTAGTGTGTTGTTGTTGCTTACAAACATGGCAGTAAGCATTATGTTGTGATAAAAGACCAAGAGAAATCCACTAAATGCATTGACAAAACAACTTGTTAAATAAGGCAACACAAAATGCCCAACATAAGACCCCACACATAAACTAACACATAAGCTAATTTGTAAAATGTTAAACACTTGCATGGTATTACATTTTAGGTAATGCATGTGAAACATGAACTCACTTGTCTATTGTATGAAAAGGACTCGTCAACAATGACCTGTCAACAATGGACACTGCTTGCACATTTTTAATTACTACCCACCTCTCTCCACTCCTAATGCAAAATGAACATGTAAAACACAAATTGGGAAAATCCATGTTTCCATATTGACAAATAGAAAAAAAACCATTAACTGAAATTTTAAAAACTGTTAATGGGAATTTGGTAAATTGATAAATGAAAAAAAATATTGGAAAATCCATGTTTCTATAACATGAAATTGAAAACCTTTAAAGTGACATTTAAGAACTGTAAATGGGAAATTGTGAAATTGATAAATGTGTAACCTGGTCATACTAAATATGAGGAAGAACTATTGGATATAGAAAATGAGCTTTGTTATGCTAAAATTATTGTGTAATGAATCCATGTAACCGCTTAAACTATTTCTTAACAATACATGTAATATTTTCTACCACTTTGCTACCACTTTGATACCACTTTTCTAGTTTGCTACCACTTTTCTACCACTTTGCTGCCACTTTTCTACCACTTTTCTACCACTTTGCTACCACTTTGCTACCACTTTTCTACCACTTTGTTACCACATTTCTAGTTTGCTACCACTTTTCTACCACTTTTCTGCCACTTTTATACCACTTTGCTACCACTTTCCTACCACTTGTCTACCACTTTGCTACCACATTTCTACCACTTTTCTATCACTTTAAACTGTACATATTAAATATAAAAGCCAACGCTAAATAATTCTATTACCAGAACAGATCTAACCTTTGTAGTGTGCAAATCATACTAACAGGTTAGTTGTAAAATGTTAAACACTTGCATGGTATTACATTTTAGGTAATGCATGCGAAACATGAACTCACTTTTCTGTTGTATGAAAAGGACTCGTCAACAATGACCTGTCAACAATGGACACTGCTTTCACATTTTTAATTACTACCCACCCCTCTCCACTCCTAATGCAAACTGAACATGTAAAACACAAATTGGAAAAATCCATGTTTCCATATTAACAAATAGAAAAAAACAACAACATTAAACTGAAATTTTAAAAACTGTAAATGGGAATTTGGTAAATTGATAAATGTGAAAACAACAATTTGGAAAATCAATGTTTCTATATCATGAAATTGAAAAACTTTAAACTGACATTTTAAGAACTGTAAATGGGAAATTGTGAAATTGATAAATCAAAATCCATGTTTGAATATTATGAAATTGAAAAACTTAAAACTGATATTTAAAAAAAACTGAAAATGGGGAATTGGAAAATTGGCATATGTGTAAAAAAACAAAATGAAAAAAATAATCCAGTGGAGTAGTGATCATATTGTACAGTAACCTATAAGACTAGCATAAGGATAGTTGCATGACATGTAAAAAACACAAATTGTAAAAAAAATCCATGTTTCCATATTAACAAATAGAACAAAAAACATTAAATTGATATTTAAAAAAACTGTAAATGTGAATTTGGTAAATTGACAAATGTGAAAACAACAAATTGGAAAATCCATGTTTCAATATCATGAAATTGAAAAACTTTAAACTGACATTTTAAGAACTGAAAATGGGAAATTGTGAAATTAATAAATGTGTAAACAACAAAATGCAAAAATCCATGTTTTCCATATTATGAAATTGAAAAAACTAAAAACTGACATTAAAAAAACTGAAAATGGGAAATTGGAAAATTGACATATATGTAAACAACAGAATGAAAAAAAAATCCGTTTGGGTAGTGATCATGTTGTACAGTAACCTGTAAGACTAGCATAAGGATAGTTGCATGTACCTTATATGCTTTGGGTATGTGCATTAGCCTTTGGATTAGCTTAAGTTAGGTTTGGTAAAGTTAGGTTTAATGAGGTTAGGTATGTGACCTTGTTGTTTACTCTTTTAGGAAAATGTAAAAAAGTAAAATCTAAAAATCAAAAAGATCTTAAATTTAAAATGTAAAATCTAAAATATTTAAATGAGGTTTCTGCCGGTTATGACAACACGTTTATGATTTAGTCAATGTTGATGTGTGGTATCCAATTACTGCTGACTTTGCATAATCATCACCCATTGTCTTGATCAACACCTTGGGTTTCAAATTACTGCAGCGTTAGTCGTAGCAATAGAACTGTGCACTCTCTGCCATGTCAAGCAACATGACACCGAAAGGAACACCTGTGTAATATCCAATGACTGCTAACTTTGTATAATCATCACCCATTGTCTTAATGAACACGTAGGGTTTCAAATTACTGCAGCGTAGTCATAGCAACAGAACTGTGTGCTCTCTGCCATGTCTGTAATATTACACAGGAAATAACAAGACGTCTTACTGTACATACCATCTCCTCAGTTTTAACATCTTAAGAACAAGTATTATTCTCTTTCAACTACAAATGACTCGTTAGAACACATCCATCCACCAAGTTAGATCCCTTGACCTGCTCTCAAATGGCATGTGCCTCGTGTACTAGGGTGTGTGCATTAGCCCTAACCTAACGTTACGTACGAACTAAACAGAATGTGACTTGTTAGCTCTTATTGTGCATGTGCACAGGTGAACACTTGTGTGTTAGGTCATATTACACATGAACTTGCATTTTCTCACGTAAGTGCATTTCTCTGTTCCACAAGATACAAATGTGATTGCTGGATTGTATCCAGCACTGTTTATGCGATATAGCTTTGCCAGGTAGTTCTCTACATATAGCAATTTTACCACTGCTCTACCTAAGCCTTTTGCTCTTTTGGCTTTCTTACAGTCGAGTGTGTGATAGACAGCATTAACTGTATATCAAACCCAGTTTACCTTTGTATTTGTAATCCAAGTAATAATTTGAAAAGTCACAAATGTATACAGTTTTAAACGTTATCTCTGTTTCGTTTTGTTTAATATGTTTATGACATGCATATTAACCTGAAATCGAACCCTCTGGTGAAAGGCTAACAGCTTAACCACTGCACCACCATGCCCTTGTTTCTTAGTTCGACTCGTTCTAGGCCTCAGACCTGGAAATCGAGTTAAGACTACCAATACAAGAGCTAAAAGTGCTTACCACTGCAACACAAAAATAAATAAATAAATGGATAGCTGGTAACATTAGACAACCGGAAATGATTATATTCCTGTTAGCAATGCATTTCGTCATCAGCCTACTGTCTGAGCACTGACAGCAACACAGTTTAGTTTAGAACAAGCGAGTGTGTGTGTGTGTGTGTTGATTATTAGCCTCAAGTAGACTATTTAAAGCTTGTTGTGTGTAGCGATCATTTTGTCTCGGTAACCACTGAGCATTTTTGTGTTTTAGCTATCCTCTTTAACCAATCAAATAAAGAT
Organism: Meconema thalassinum; assembly: GCA_946902985.2. Lineage (NCBI taxonomy): Eukaryota > Metazoa > Arthropoda > Insecta > Orthoptera > Tettigoniidae > Meconema > Meconema thalassinum. The sequence continues at coordinate 385,632,437 of OX336389.2, forward strand.
AGTCTACTCTTAATTCTTGATAAATCAGAGTTTGCGTACACCGTTTCTCATTTATTAACCCATACCTGCAACCTATACTCTCTCTATACTGCAGTTTAATCTGAAAACAAGTTTCAATGGTAAAAGACTTGTCAGTCACCATATATGTAGCCTACACTAATTCTTTCTCTACCTAGCTATGTTTCATCACACATGGTAAACATCTCACATGTTCGTACCCGATTATTAGTTTATAAAATCTCAGGTCAATGACCTTGATGTATTGGGTATTTTTGGTAAATGCATTGGCCATGGGAAAGGGTTGACCATTCTAAATCCTTTGACACCTCTCATGTTAATATTCAATTATTAGTTTATAAAATCTTAGGTCAATGACCTTGCTGTTTTGAATCTTTTGGGTAAATTCGTTGGTCATGGAAAAGGGTTGACCATTCTGAGTCCCATGACACCTCACTTGACCCTCTCTGATTATTAGTTAGCGAGATATTAACAAAAGTGTAGTTAGGCCTTTTTAACAAAAAATAAATAAATAATACATTCAAAAACAAAATTTCTCCTCAAGTCCAACGACCTCTAATACAAGTCCCATAGCCTTATTGGTTCATGAGATGTTAAAAAGCTAATTACCTATTAGTTTTGGATCTTTTGGTAATTTAAAAAAATAACTAATCTATAAATCTGTATTCAAAAAGCCCGCCCTCTTACAAAAAACCCAAGTGCACATGCGTAAAAACAAAACAAAAACAAACATGTTAATTCATAGTAGCGATCAGCTCTTTGCTTGCGTATCATGTAGAACAACGTTTAATTTCATTATAGCATTAGGGGTCATGAGCCAGTCAAAAGGAACCGGTCTAAAGGGATTAGTCAAAAAAGGACCCTTCAACAAGGACCCGTCCACAGGGGCTCGTCAACAAGGACCCGTCAACAAGGACCCGTCAACAATGACCCGTTCACAGGGACCCGTCCACAGGGACTCGTCCACAAGGACCCGTCCACAGGGGCCTGCGTGTGCGTGCGGGGGAACATACGATTACATCAGCAAATCATCTCATCTAGTTTCAAATTTAGCCACTACGGCGCGTGCAACACAAAGGAAGTGCTTGGGAACATACGATTACGTCAGCGAAACATGAACTCACTTGTCTGTTGTATGACTATCAGTTTAGTAGTGGCATCATGCAGCAAAAGACGTTTACTTACACACAATCCATCATTATGGTAAGCTTTGTTTTCTTATCATTATGGAAATCTCCTTATTAGAATAAAATGTTATAGTGGTTCTGGTCACTTATAGCTAAACTGTAATAGATATGATTTTTTTGTTTCTTTATAGGCTACTACAATAAATATTCACAATGCTATGGGGGTAGAACTGTTGATTAGAGAGAAAAAAGCTCACTGAATTACCAATGCATACTCTTTTCCGTATCATTAACATTCAAAAAAGTGGACACAATGTATAGTGAACTTGTATTATGTGTTAGTGAAAATTATCAGACATTCCTTTCTACACGTTTTAATGAAATATGTCAGAAAAATGTGCTCGAGGATCTAAATCGTGGTGGACATTCTCTATATCTAATTTATGAGGGTATAAAAACAATAAATGTATTGTACCTTCTGACTTTGAAGTTAAGTTAGGTTAGGTTAGGTAAGGTAAGGTAAGGTGGGATCTGGTTAGGTTAAGTAAGGTTAGGTTAGGTTAAGTTAGGTGAAGTTGGGTTAGGCAGAATGGCAGCGGTATGAATCAAAAGCCAGCTCCTGTCAGTTTTGCCTCACAAGGTTGAGTGTACCCCCATTCCAACCCTCAGCCTAGAATTTAAAATCTTGACAGAGCCAGGACTCGAACCCGAGCCTCCACAGTAACAGCCAAAAATGCTAACCACTACACCATAAAGTGGAGCAATATAAGGCTGGTCTTGATTGTACATGATCAATCAATAATTACCTAGTATTAATAATAATAAATAATAATAATAATAATAATAATAATAATAAATATTCCATTTAGCAACTACATAGCAGACTTCTCCTGGGTTATTTTACATTCCAACATCGTATGACATGCGTGTCTTAATTTTTGCCGCCTTTCAAAAATCACTTACCACGACCAAGAGCGAACCTGCAAGCTTGGGGTTGGTAGTCCGACACAATAACCACTCACCCACCGTGGCAAGCTATCAATCAATAATTACCTAATAAAATTATTAATTATATTAATAATAATAATAATAATAAATATTCCTTTTAAGGACTACACGGTCGAACTCCCCCTGTGACATTATTCACGGTCTCAGAGTATGGCGGCCATTTTGCCCATTAGCCACTGCGCTAGCTCTGACTGACCCCTCCATAAGAATAACATAGGGCTTGTTGCGCGCGGCGGCCATCTTGCCCATTAGCCCCTGCGCCAGCTTCGGCTTATATTACCTACTAACGTATTATTCTTTTATCCCAAAATTAATCTGGAGAGAACGTGGATAATTTCGGTTAATAACTTCAGCCAGGAATGTGAGAGAACTGGGATTCGAGCCTTTGATCTCTGTACAGTGCAGCTGCCTAGTCCTTTTCATGGAGGTGTGTCATGAAATGGAGTGCAAAATTGATAAGTTTTTTTTAGCGTACGGCTTTTAGTGCCGGGAGTGTCCGAGGACATGTTCGGCTCGCCAGTTTTTGTAACTGCTTCGAGACGGACACCCAATCGGTGATCTTCAAGTACCGTTGGGGAGGAACGTTGGAATGGAAGGTCGAGGGGTTGGAAGGTAGCGGCTGTGGCCTATAGTTAGGGACCAACCCCGGCATTTGCCTGGAAGGAAGATGGGAAACCACAGAAGACCATTTTCAAGGTTGCCGGCGGGGGGATTCGAACCTCCTCGCCTCCCGGATGTGAGCGACTGCCAGCAGTCATGCCGTAACGACCACGGCTAACTCACCCGGTACTGATAAGGTAATCTCCTTGAACTTGCTAGAACTCTGTTGTTGTTGTCGATTCAATGAGGGGCTATCGTGGTCATGTAGCCCCGTGTACTTGTGTGTGTGTGTGTGTAATTTGTCTAATAACCTGTGTTATTGTGATGGCTGTATCAGGAACTATACATAACCAAAATGTATAAAGTTAATCAATGTGCAACACAGGCCAAGCACCTACGGCCTATTCGTCAGCAAGATACGAAGTGAAAGTTGTGATCAAGGAGCCAAGACAAAATTAAAATATACAATTTACCACACATGACACTCGAAGATCAGTAAGATAATCACAAATAAAGCCATCATCAACACTGGTGGAAATGTGTCTGACGACCGTTAGGAGAGGCAGCCGGTGTTTCTAATTCTGCAACTTATTGGAGAGATGGGTGTGAAATATGTTATACTGAACCATTGCTATAAAATACAGGAACATAATTTACTTTTCATAAATTTAGATGGTGGAATGGCGTACCTGTTAATTCCTCAGAGATACATTCCTCTAATTCATTATGGAATGATCCGCTCTTTGTGAGACCTGATACTATTGTTACGTGCCACCCCCCTAGTGGCACTTTTTGTTAACTGGATTACGGTGGGTTGAAGCACAACACAGATTGTTCCTTTAAATGAAATAATTAACTTTATTTCGGCCAGAAAGATACAGCACCCTTCAGTAAATACAAGCAATTATTACCTTACTCCAGTTTCCTCACGTCTCTTCCTTATGGAGCGCTCTTGCCTCCTTTCACTTGTCAACAGACCACAGTTAATCCTCTCGCTAATGAGTCCGGTCCCGTACGCTAGCTGGAAATAGCTGCACTAAGTCTGTCACTGTACTACACACTGTTTCACAATGCACCAAAATGACCTCCCTCGCACTAGGTAAACACACTCGCTCCAAACAAAGGCAGTCCCCTGTAAGCTCCTCACTCCCTTCGCTGTCAAGAGAATCGGCTTCACTAGGGGTTTCGCAAGTTTCCACACTTCTGTCGCTCAGGATAAGCGCTCGCACTCGCTCGTAAAACACAACAACAACCACTGCTTGACAGGTCGCTCTTATATAGCAGTCTGGTGATTCAATAAATGCTTCTAGATCCATCCAGGGTTCACGGCTTCTCGAGGTTTCCATCGCTGGTTCAGTCACGAATATTCTGGACCATCCCTTTGTCCTAGTAGCCCTGTTGCATAAGGCGCACGCAATACACGAGGCAGGACACAGCCCAGCCCTGGGGCAGTTGTGACTCATGCGGCGAGCGATGACACAAACTCACAGCCGTAACACCACCCCCTTCCTAAAAAGGCTGATCGTCCCGATCAATCATTGGTCCGTCTGTGTCCCTCCGTAGGCTGCCAGGCGATCTCGATGCACGATCTTCATCTTCGCCCTCGGGCTCCGCTGGATCCTGTAGACGACATCGTTGATCCGTTTCACGACTCAGTACGGGCCCTCCCAGGACTTCTGCAGTTTGGGTGACAGGCCTTTCTTCCGTAATGGGTTGAAGAGCCAGACCAGGTCGTCCTCGTGGAATCCGCCGGCATCCGTCTGCTGGTCGTATCGGGTCTTCATTCGGTCGGTCTCGATCCGCAGTTTCCTCCTCGCGAACGCGTGCACGTCCTCCAGTTGGTCGACCTGTTCTTGACAATACTGGCTTACCGGGATCGGATCATTCCCAGGTCGGCCGAAGGCAAGATCGACAGGTAGACGGAGCTCCCTCCCAAATATGGCCCGGGCTGGTGTGCACCCGGTGGCTTCATGCACGGCGGCGCGGTAGGCCAGGAGAAATAGTGGAAGATGTTTGATGGTCTTCACGATGGCGAGCAGCTCCTTCCTGGTGACGCAGTAGTTCCTTTCTGGCTTTGACAAGGCCTTGCTGAAGTAGGCCACTACTCTCTCCTCGCCGTCCACTACTTGCGACAGGATCCCCCCTATGCCAAAGTCGCTGGCATCGGTATCGACGATGAACCTTGTTCCAGGTCTGGGGTAGGCCAGAATAGGCGCGGTGCACAGAGCCTGCCTGAGTTGTTCGAAGGCACTGTGGCATTCTGCTGTCCATGTGAAGAGTTGGTCCTTCTCAGTCAGTCGATGTAAAGGTTTGGCGATGTCGGCGAATCCTCTCACGAAGCGACGGTAATAAGTGCAGAGTCCCAGGAAGCTTCGTAGTTGGGACTTGTCCTTCGGAACTGGCCACTCCCTCACAGCTGCGGTCTTTTCTGGGTCGGTGCGCACCCCTTCCTCGGAGACTATATGCCCAAGGTACTGGACCTGCTTCTGGAAGAGCTGACACTTCTTGGGGCTCAACTTCAGCTGGGCAGCCCGTAGCTTCATCAAGATCTCTTTCAGTTTGCTGTAGTGCTCCTCGAAGCTTTTTCCCAGAACGATGACGTCGTCTAGGTAGACCAGGCAGGTCTTCCAGTGTAGTCCCCTCAGAATGGACTCCATTAGCCTTTCGAAGTTCGCAGGGGCGTTGCACAGACCGAATGGCATGACGGTGAACTGCCAGAGCCCGCTGCCCACAGAGAACGCCGTTTTCTCGCGGTCCTTAGGGTGGACCTCTACCTGCCAGTAGCCACTCCTCAAATCCAAGGTGGAGAACCATCTTGATCCTGAAATGGTGTCCAGCGTGTCGTCGATCCGGGGTAGAGGGTAGCTGTCCTTCTTCGTGACGTCGTTCACCCGCCTGTAGTCCACGCAGAACCTGGTGGAACCGTCCTTCTTCTTCACAAGCACGACCGGAGAACTCCAAGGACTATATGATGGCTCGATCACCCCTTGCTCCTTCATCTCTTCCACCATCCGGTCGACTTCGGCTTGCTTGGCGAGCGGGGCACGTCGGAATGGGGCCCTAATTGGTGCGCTGTCCCCAGCGTCGATTCTGTGCTGGACCAAGCTTGTCCTGCCGAAGTCTTTGCTCCCCACGGAGAAGACGTCCTGGAATTCGCGTAGCAGGTCCTGAAGTTGGCGTGATTGCTCTTCGTCAAAATGGTCCTGGGATCCTTGGTAAAGCTTCTGTAGTTCTTCTGGCAGTGTGCGTCTTCTTCGGTTGTCCGTCTGCAGGTGTCCGTCCGTCGTATCTGTGATGCGGACAATCCAGGTAACGGGCTCTCAGACTCCTAGGTTGGTGTCCCGGTGAACCGTAATGTCGTAGTCGTTCAGGTTGGACAGGCGGACGTACGACCGTGACGTCGTGTTGATGAGGGTCTTGGCAACTAGCAATCCTTTTGTCTGGATATCCTCATATTTTGGCTCGATGACAGCCGCCACTCCCTCAGCAGTTCCGTCGACAATTACGGCGGCCCTGACCTCCGTCCTGGCGGGAACGATGACGTCCTCCCTCAGCCTTACTCGTCGTGCGGTGACGGCCTCGTGTGCTGGTTGCAAAGCAAGTTCCTCGACTCCGAAGTGCAGAGTGTTGGTACTCAGGTCCAAGATGATGTTGTTCTGGTCCAGGAAGTCCAGTCCGATGATCACTTCGTTTGATACGTCAGCCACGAGCACTGGATGCTTCACCGCCCGTCGACCAATGACGAGCTCTAGTGATGCTTCGCCATGTACCGGTGCGGTCTCTCCGGTCGCAGTTATTAGCTGGAGGTTCCTTTGCGTGGGTTGCACTCTCCACTTCGGGTTCACGGTGGGATTGACGATGGTCCTCGACGCTCCCGTGTCGATCAGCATGGGCCAGCTCACTCCGTTGACGACTCCGTCGACCATCAGGCTGCTATTGTCCCTCCGTAACTTCGTCACACGCACTTGGAGTGCCGGGGCTTGACGACTGTCACAAGCCAACCTTTGCCCCCCAAGGCTGCCTAATACTCGTTTCCCTGGGCCGCGCGGTTTTCAGACGACTGATTTCCTGTCGGATACCCTCGGCGGCGGCGATCACCGCAGTCCTTGCTCAGGTGGCATTTCTTACCGCAGGCCCAGCAGGTCGGTAGTCCTCTTCCAGGCCGCCTCTCCGGTTGTCTTCCGGCTGTGTCGTTGCTGGTAGTGCCGCGACTATCGAAGAAACGGCTTAGCGCCTCCATCAATTCGTCGACCAGGGGCTTGGTCTCGTTGGTTTTTACTGGTTCGTCGACGTCCACTTGACGCACCCGCGCGTGCATTCTAGATGCCTGTTTTGCCGTCTCGAACTCAAGTGCGTGGCTCAGCGCATCTGCCAGGGTCTTATTGCGTGCGAGTCGCAGCGCCTGTTGAGTGCCCGAGTTCCGTAGCCCGTCGGTGAAGTTCTGCGTCGCAATCTGTTCCAGAAAGTCGGCCGGCGCTGTTGGATAGACGAGCCTTACGAGGCGTGCGATGTCCATCTTGAACTCCTGCAGGGTTTCCGCGTTCTTCTGTACCCGGGTCCGGAGCTGCATCTGGTAGGCCTGCTGAAGATGGCTATCTCCATATCGGGACTCCATATGGGCGATCAGTGAAGCGTAGTCCTTGGATCCAGTCGGGATGGCCTGAAGGACGTTAAGGGCGTCGCCTCTCAGCGCTACAATGAGAGCTGTAGCCTTTTCTGTGTTGTTCCAGTTATTTATGGAACAGGCTGCCTCGAACTGACGTAAGTAGGTGCTCCACGGGACCTTTCCGTCGAAGGTTGGGGGCGTCACTCTGCTATGCTCCTGTTCCTGATATTCCCGGTGTAACGGTGGGCGGGCGTTGGTGCAGCTCGGCAACTTCCTCTCGTAGAGCGTTGAATTCCTCTTCCACCCCCGTCAGTGGGCGTTGGCGCAGCTCGGCAACTTCCTTTTGTAAGGCGTTGAATTTCTCCTCCACCCTCATCAGCGGGCGTTGGCACAGCTCGGCAACTTCCACTTGTAAGTCGTTGAATTTCTCCTCCACCCCCATCAGCGGGCGTTGGCGCAGCTCGGCAACTTCCACTTGTAAGGCGTCGAACTTCTTTTCCACTGCTGCGACTTCCTCACGTAGGCCCTGTTCTAATTTCCTTTGGCTCTCCTCTAATTTCGTCAGCAGACACTCTTCCAGATTTTTCTGGCCATCCAGAAATTTGGTGGTTAGGTCCTCTGCTAACTTATTCTGGCTGTCCTTCAGGTCCTCTGCTAACTTCTTCTGGCCATCCTCCATCTTCTTCTGGCCGTCCTCCATCTTCTTCTGGCCGTCTTCCATTTTGGCAGTTAGGTCCTTGGTTAAATTCTTCTGGCCGTCTTCCATCCTGGCTTCCATGCCACTTAACTTTTCTAGCAATGCTGCGAATTGCTCTTCCATTTTAGATGTTTGTCTTGTAAGGGGCATGCACTCACAGGAAAATTTAAAAAATGACCTGCTCGGGTTTTGAAACCAGGACCGTCAGGTTTTGTGCTTGTGCTTGAGTTCGTAATCCGGCTTCTGACACCAGTTGTTACGTGCCACCCCCTAGTGGCACTTTTTGTTAACTGGATTACGGTGGGTTGAAGCACAAAACCGATTGTTCCTTTAAATGAAATAATTAACTTTATTTCCGCCAGAAAGATACAGCACTCTTCAGTAAATACAAGCAATTATTACCTTACTCCAGTTTCCTCACGTCTCTTCCTTATGGAGCGCTCTTGCCTCCTTTCACTTGTCAACAGACCACAGTTAATCCTCTCGCTAATGAGTCCGGTCCCGTACGCTAGCTGGAAATAGCTGCACTAAGTCTCTCACTGTACTACACACTGTTTCACAATGCACCACAATGACCTCTCTCGCACTAGGTAAGCACACTCGCTCAAAACACAGGCAGTCCCCTGTAAGCTCCTCACTCCCTTCGCTGTCAAGAGAATCGGCTTCACTAGGGGTTTCGCAAGTTTCCACACCTCTGTCGCTCAGGATAAGCGCTCGCACTCGCTCGTAAAACACAACAACAACCACTGTTTGACAGGTCGCTCTTATATAGCAGTCCGGTGACTCAATAAATGCTTCTAGATCCATCCAGGGTTCACGGCTTCTCGAGGTTTCCATCGCTGGTTCAGTCACGAATATTCTGGACCATCCCTTTGTCCTAGTAGCCCTGTTGCATAAGGCGCACGCAATACACGAGGCAGGGCACAGCCCAGCCCTGGGGCAGTTGTGACTCATGCGGCGAGCGATGACACAAATTCACAGCCGTAACACCATCATCTAAACCTAGGGTATATGAATGGCTTTTACATAAACTATAGGCGGTGCGCATGTCACTTCTTCCGATATGAATTTCTGTTTTCGTTACAAAATTATTCTATATCTGTGAAGCCAAGTATGTTGAACCGATGCTATGCGTAAGACATTCTTTGGCGTGGTATTGTAATGTATTCATCATATATTATAGATGCCACTCGAGATCCTTTTCATATTTTCATTGAAACCGATCACAGCGAAAGTTGGCAGAACTGAACCTTGTTTTTTCAACTCATTTACAATGTTAATAATAGGCCACTACGTGGGAACTTGACTTATCGGAGATTCTGGTTGGAAAAGGACCAGTCTAATAGCCTATATGAAAAAAGCGGATTATTTCCACATGAAACGACGTGTATTTTCAGAAATGGGCTGACCAACTAAATAGTCACGTCGACTAGAACGTAGCCCAACATAAGCTAATATTTATTCCACAGTCTGTCGTAATATTCGTTGTTCTCTCTTGCAGTGTTCACTCATATGTGAATGTTGTCTGATATTCCGTATTATTGTGGGAGGTGTATTGGTCAATAATTGGGGTAAATTCTCCCGCCTGCTGATGCAGTCTATACACACAGATAATTAATCGCCGTGATGGGGAACCGAAGAACATAACGTTAGCTTCTGAGTCAACTCATGATACGTCAAAAACACACGATTATCAGCATCCAATCCGAATCATCCTGCAATAGAACAACTGACTAAAGGTATACATAAAAATTACGTCATAGTGTAGGTCTCGGTCTAGTGAAAATTTTCTTATATAGTTTCGTAATGATGCGAAATAACGAGCGTTATGTTAGGCATTTGAAACATTTATGACACCTAATGTCAGCTCCATTCCTAAGTGACGAATTTAATTTGATTGCTATCACTTCAAAGGCAGAATTAATCTCCTCGACGATTTAAATGTAATAATACAAGTAGTTCCATGAAGAACTAAATAGCCTATTTTCATACATCCTATTTATATTAATTGCCTCTATCAACATACAAATGTTCAGTTTGATTGCTGTAATAGATTCGTAGATATTGAGAACCGTCTAAATTCTTTGGATGGTCACCATGTTGGATTATTATGTATAGGCCTTAGAGTTATGTAATATTACATGAAGATTATTGTGTAGGTTGTCACCGATATGACGCAGGCAGAGCCTCGAGTAGGTTCAAGTAGGTGCATGAAGTAGGATGACGTCACAAGACCGGAACTGAAGAATGAGCACAATAGTTCTACTGGGAGGTTATAGAGCTCTCTGACTGCATACCTTCTAGGCATCGTGGAAAGGTCACGAACATGGAGTCGTTCACTTCACCTGACTTACTTTTGTGGAACAGTTGGATCACTATGCCAGTCTAGAATATCACTCAGTGCGGAACAATCGAATTCAAAATGGAGTTCAGTGCGTTCTTTATTCGAGTATTATCCTGCATGTGCTGTATACGCGGAAGAATGTAATAAAGGTTATAACAGTGCAATTATAGTTTGGAGTTGAACAGGACTCGATCGGAGACCGCACTCAATAACGTGCAACATCATGCAGTTATAATGTTTGATCTGTAAGATTGTCACGAGCGTATTATACACTGGAAGTTAACGCAGCACAACTGTTGATCTTACGAAGCATAGCCAAGCATATTGTGAACTGTTACTAGCAGGGGGCAAAAAGCCACCCGGAGAACGCACAACTCGCATTCATTCTAGAACTTGTTATTATGTAACCGAGTGTGGGTGGGGTTAGTGAACTCTAACCCAAGGTCGAAGCAACATATGGCTGCATGCGTCAGTGACCTATGTTGCCGCTTGAGCGATCATTTTGTGACGTAAATTGTTACCACAAGTGATCCGATTAACGTTTCGTAAAACGGACAACACCAGTATCCTATGGTTAGACGGAACTGTATTTTGATGCGAGGATAAAACTTATGATAAAGATGGATATTACGGTCATCGGCACCGGGCAGTGCGGACAATCTAACGTAAATTCGATTGAGGACACTATGACCGGTTAAATGAAGATCATGGGGGTTTCCTGAGATAGATGACGATGAAGGAGGACCGGATGGACCCGTTCGGAGACCATGGAGGCCACGTGACGTGCCACGAAGCAGGGGGAAGTTGCACAGCAAGACGAGGAACCAACATCTGGAGATGGACGATCTATGGTAATATGGATCAAAGGACGGAGGTACTGAGAAATCCACCATAAAATGTAGCTTAGAAGTAGTAGTCTTTAGCAGTTGGAGACCATATCAAAATGTTATTAATTACCCACAGGAAGTGAGGAGTGGAATATAATAATCACAATTTATGGATGGTCGCACTTTAATAAGAATAGATTTTCGTAATATTTAATTTGACTGATAAAATAATGTGGAAAATATGTTAAGGAAGGAATTGCAGGAGGATATTTGACACGAAGTTTTAACACATTAGCACAGACCATCTACTGAGATCAGGTAACACATTATAAATGTTAAACTTACAGGTATGAGTTGTGTAATATATAAATGTAATTAACACCGCAGCTAGTACAAGGTAAAATGAACGTGAATGATATATGATTAAGAAAGTCGTGGGATAATAATAATAATAATAATAATAATAATAATAATAATAATAATAATAATACTAATTGAAGTATAGAAAATAATGAATATTGAAATAAATGACGTGTTGAATTATAACGGTTCGATCTATGCGGTCCTACCAATGATGAGGTTTGATCCAATGTTGAAATTGGAATATAGTAATAAAGGTCGAATGGTGATTAAATAGGTTTAATGATCCACAAATTTAAATCATATAATGTTAATATTGTACTGAAATATCTGTGTGAATTGAAATGAAACCATAAATCAATGAAATATCTGTGTGAATGGAAATGAAACCATAAATCAATGAAATATGTGTGTGAAGAACGTCATGTGTTACGAAATAATCCTACTTAAGTGTCATAAAAATTTAATGTTAGCTGAGGAAGGAAAGGAGTCATATATTGTTTTAAACAACGCGTATGAAAGACATGCTATGCGTAAATCAGATTTGAACAAATTCAATAATGTAAAATGCGCCACATGTAACTGGATGTGGAAAGTTTGCATTTATTGTGAAAATTGTTATCAGAGACAAAACAGTGTTAAGATTTTGTATATAAAATGTGAATATAGTTGTAACAGGGGTGAACATCCATAGTGTAAATATAATAATAGGCATTTATTTAGAAGGAAATCTAGTGCGAGGAATATTTTGTTGTTGTTGTTGTCATTTTTCAACCATCTCATGAATGGACAGTATAATAAGAGATGGCTGAGATATAAATGTGGTTAAATGTAAAATCCAATTTAGGGAACAGTTTGGGATTTCCGTAAGTTCATTGTGTCGAAAGTTAGGACACGTAGAGGTTTTGACCCCATCATATTTAGATTTTTCACATGATTTAATTTTTTTTCTCTTCAACTTCATTGCACTTCAGGCCTTAATTTTCGAGGATCTCTACGTGTAGGGTAGGCATTGTCGCTTTATTTTATTTTTGTACCATGTGCATTGAGAATAAATGCAGGATGTTTCTTTTAAGGCAACTTTCTTTTAATCTTCATTCTGAGGCCCAAACTATTGACAAAATAACTTCGTGTTGGTGATACCCATGTATCCTATCCTCTTTTCACGCCCTGGGATTGTTAGAATCTCGTCCGCCCAGAACATTTTTGTTTGTTTTTGTAAACGAATTTATTTATATCGTTCAGGATTTTTTTTTTTATCGATGTACCGGACTCTTGTCACGGGTTCAGGTGATGAGCCGGGCTGCCCAATTCGAGGCTGGGGTATCGGACACAACGAAAGATGGCGCTCCGAACGTGAAAGGCATCGAATGGGTATATCGTACCACACAGTGGAGTAGCTAGTTATATGACCCAGCATGAAAGACAACGATTAGGGAGAAAACCAATTGAGTGCTGGTGCCTAATTTCATTGTCGGACATGACTATGGTGTCTTTGGATGTAATTTGTCAGTATGAAGATAGTGGAGGAGTGCAGTTATTTAATTTAATATGCTGAGATTTTAGCGAACCACATTCACATTTATTACAATTGCACACTATTAAATTTTGATTCCAACTGCTAAAGCTACATAGTTACTAGTCCTTAGTATAGTCATTTTTCAGGTAAATCCCCATGTCTAATTGGGAACTGTATTATGTATTAATATGTTTAGAGAGTTTGAGGAATTTAAGAAGTTGTTCGATGAGCTAGGTCAAAAGATGAAGGATTTGACTGTTAGTCCAGGTAAAATGGATAAAACAGTTAAAGGAAAGTCAATATAATTTAGGAGATCGGTTCAGTGATCACCAGGAACGCATGAACACTAACCTGACAGGGTTAGAAAAACAACTAAACGTCATAGAGAATGGCATTGAAACTAAATTAAACAATTAACTAGGAAATTTATAAGGTCAATTAAACAATAAACTAGGAAATCTAGAAGGTCAGTTAAACAAACTAGAAGGTTTAAAAGGTAGATTAAATGCCATTTTAGGTGATTTGAAGGAGGAAGTCCAGAAAAAGCAAGAAGAGATAGAAAGACGCTTAGGAGATCAAATTGAGGAACATAAAGTTGACATCGGACATAAGATTTTGAGGACTCAAGCGGACCTAACTGTTTTAAGCGATCAGATAAAGAACGCTAAAGTAGAAATGGAAAACAAAAGGGACGAACAATGGAAAGTATTCAGGGATGACGTTCAAGAAAATATTAACAAGAATGTTGAAGCATTGACTAAAAAGATGAATGATAACACTTGGGTAATTCACGAAGGATTGAGGGATGCTCGAAAGGACATAGAAGAGAAGAATGCGGTGACAAATGTGGAAATCGTACTGCTAAAGGAAGGATTGAAGGAAATAGAACAAAAAGTAGAACAAACAAATCTAGCTTAGAAGTAGTAGTCTTTAGCAGTTGGAGACCATATCAACATTTTATTAATTACACAAAGGAAGTGGGGAGTGGAATATAATAATCACAATTTATGGATGTCGACCTTAATAAGAATAATTTTCGTAATATTTAATTTGACAGATAAAATAATGTGGAAAAAATGTTTAGGAATGAATTGCAGAAAGATATTTGACACGAAGTTTTAACACATTAGCACGGACCATCTACTGAGATCAGGTTACACATTATACATGTTAAACTTACAGGTATGAGTTGTGTATTATATAAACGTAATTAACACCGCAGCTAGTACAAGGTAAAATGAACGTGGATGAAATATGATTAAGAAAGTCGTGGAAGTCGTGGGATAATAATAATAATAATAATAATAATAATAATAATAAATGAAGTATATAAAATAATGAATATTGAAATAAATGAAGTGTTGAATTATAACGGTTCGATCTATGCGGTCCTACCAATCCAATGTTGAAATTGGAATATTAGTAATAAAGGTTGAATGGTGATAAATAGGTTTAATGATCCACAAAGTAAAATCATATAATGTTAATTTTGTACTGAACTATCTGTGTGAATTGAAATGAAACCATAAATCAATGAAATATCTGTGAAAAAAATGTCATGTGTTACGAAATAATACTACCTAAGTGTCATACAAATTTAATGTTAGGTGGGGAAATAAAGGAGTCAAACATTGTTTTTAAACAACGCGTACGAATGGCATGCTAAGAGTAAACCAGATTCGAACAAATTCAATAATGTAAAATGCGCCACATGTAACTGGATGTGGAAAGTTTGCATTTATTGTGAAAATTATCAGAGACAAAACAGTGTTATGATTTTGTATATAAAATGTGAATATAGTTGTAACAGGGGTGAACATCCATAGTGTAAATATAATAATAGGCATTTATTTAGAAGGAAATCCAGTGCGAGGAATATTTTGTTGTTGTTGTTGTCGTCATTTTTCAACCATCTCATGAATGGACAGTATAATAAGAGATAGCTGAGATATAAATGTGGTTAAATGTAAAATCCAATTTAGGGAACAGTTTGGGATTTCCGTAAGTTCATTGTGTCGAAAGTTAGGACACGTAGAGGTTTTGACCCTATCATATTTTGATTTTTCACATGAATTAATATTTTTTCTCTTCAACTTCATTGCACTGCAGGCCTTAATTTTCGAGGATCTCTACGTGTAGGGTAGGCATTGTCGCTTTATTTTATTTTTGTACCATGTGCATTGAGAATAAATGCAGGATGTTTCTTTTAAGGCAACTTTCTTTTAATCTTCATACTGAGGCCTAAACTATTGACAAAATGACTTCGTGTTGGTGATACCCATGTATCCTATCCTATTTTCACGCCCTGGGATTGCTAGAATCTCCTCCGCCCGGAACATTTTGTTTGTTTTTGTAAACGATTTTTTTATATCGTTCAGGATTCTTGTTCATTTTTAAAAATCGTTGTACCGGACTCATGTCACGGGTTGAGGTGATGAACCGGGCTGCCCAAATCGAGGCTGGGGTATCGGGCACAAGGTGTTTTATTCAAACTTCAATCACATGGTTAGGACACAAGAAATAAAAACGAGATTTTAAAATTTCGCTCAGCTGCCATCTTGTGGTTATGAAAATAATTTAAATGATTTAGATGCCAGTGGATTAAAATGTATACAAGCATACAAGTTTCACTGTGCTCGGATGATTAAATCACGACAAACGTCCGTTTGAATAATTAAATTTCGCGTCGCCGCCATGTTGTATTTGTGCTGACCTGGTTATTGAAATTTCCATAGGTGAACTTATGTTAATAGCTTATATCAACATACAAAATTTCAGTTTGATTGCTGTCATAGATTAGTAGATATTGAGAACTGTCTAAATATTTCGGATGGTCGCCATGTTAGATTTTTATGTATGTAGGCCATAGAGTTATGTACTATTTGATGACAATTATTGCGTAGTTTCATTATTCAAACGTTGACTTCGATCGCATGATTAGGACACGACATAAAAACTTAATTTGATAATTTCGCACAGCCGCCCTTTTGAGGTTATGTAAACACAAGGTAGATAGAGTATATTAGGTAGGTCATTCCCGCCCGCTGCGCTCTCATTGGCTCACCGCACGTGACGCGGACGGGAGGGCTCCTCAGGCTAGCAGCAGCCAGGTGCCTGTACTTCAACAGTAGCCCAAAGGATGGTACAGTCAATAATTCACAATACCTCAATAAATTATAGGTCCAATGACAGTAAACGATAATCGCAACTGTACATGTAATAAATTATAAATACAGTAAGGTAGAGTATTAAGAGGAAAAATAACCAGGTATATTATTAGAATTAAGCCTCCGTGGCTTAGGCGGCAGCACGCCGGCCTCTCACCGCTGGGTCCGTGGTTCAAATCCCGGTCACTCCATGTGAGATGTGAGATGTGCTGGACAGAACGGAGGCAGACAGGTTTTCCTCCGGGTACTCCGGTTTTCCCTGTCAAAATTTCATTCCAGCAACACTCTCCACTATCATTTCATTTCATGTCATTCATTTAATCATTGCCCCAGAGGAGTGCGTCAGGCCTCGGCAGCCGGCACAGTTCATATCCTCGCCGCTAGATGGGGGCTTCATTCATTCCATTCCTGACCCGGTCGGAGACTGGAAGCAGGCTGTGGATTTTCATTCATTATTAGAATTAACTACTGCGTACATATAAACACTAGAACAGCTGTTAGTATAAGTGTGTCTAAAACTCACATTTTGCCGACTTATTACTTGTTTAAGGAGGCCGAAGCTATCCACATTCGTCTCTTCATCAACGAATACTTTTCAATGGCCTTTATTTTGCGTCTCTTGTTGAGGTGACGTATTTGTATTAAAGTCCGAGTCCTTCTTCTGAAGTTCTGAGCCTTCGTCTAACACGAAACCTGCATCTTGAAAGTGATTTCTTAACAATTTCAACAGATGGGGTACATCACAGAAAACCCACACATTTCTGTTACTGTCCACTGGATTGCTGAGAAAACTTTTATTACTGCTTACATGTAGTTTCTTCCAGACTTTAGAGTTTTTCCATCCCATATCACTAGTTACTGCGATAATACGAATGCCACAACCCTCAAGCTGGCTAATAATGTTTTGTAACAACTCTGAAATCATTGTCACATCGAAGTTATAAAAAGCGGGCTGCTTCCATTTAGCAAACAGCCCTCTGACCATAGCTACTTGGACGTTACTGTGGGGCCCTAATATGCAATCGTCTGATGAATCGTAGGGTATTCAGCCCTCAATATTCATTTCATCAAACGACAAAACTGCAATTTTTTTCTGAGTCCTTGTTATTTGCGCTCTGGCTTTCAACAGACAAAGCACCTCTCTCAGAATGTCATGTCTGCACTTAAATTGCCGAATCAATTTCTGTAGAGATGAACGGCATGGTAGCGGATTGTTGCGTTTTCTCAAATATTCGTATGCTTTCTTTGAAAGTGATCTTAGTGCGAGGGCATTTGCTATGTCCTCTGAAGACCATTTCACCCTCTTCTTAACTCCTAATAAACATCGAATCTGCCCTGCAGTATAACAAGTGGAGTGAGCTTTTACCATCTCTCTTCTAAGAGTACCCATATGTACTTTCATTGATACAATATTTCTTTGAGTTTTGAGCTTTCTTAGAGCCGCTTCCCTCTTAACCCCCCAGGGGCTCACATCTAGTGGAACGTTGGTTGGCGACCACGGGGCCCCAGCTGAGTCCGGCATTGCTTCCACTTAGCGTACTTGTGCCGGGCTCCTCTCCTTTTTCTTTCCTGTCGACCCCACTTGGTCAACTCTTGTTCTCTTCCGACCCCGACGGTATTAGGGTATCCGAGGCCTAGGGAGTCTCTTCCTTTCCCGCCTTAATTGGTCCTTGTCTCATGTTTTCTGATACTCCTTCTGCGAGGGGTCAGCCTTCTTTTTCTTTTCATGTTATCTGCTGCCTTCTGCTCAAGGCCCTCAAGGAGGCAGGGTGTATGTATCCCCAGTACTTCCGGTGCACCCTAGATATTGCTACACCCTCAGGGGCTCACGGCTGGTGAGTTCGGGAGTTGGCAACCCCTAGTTTTTCCTGAGCTGGGTCCGGGTTTCCCCCTTTCATCCATTACCTCTGGGGCGGACCCTCTACTCTTTCACTTTCCTATATGCCTTTCATGGCTCTACTTCCCTCCAAATCCCTCAATCCGTATTC
Source organism: Meconema thalassinum (assembly GCA_946902985.2). Classification (NCBI taxonomy): domain Eukaryota; kingdom Metazoa; phylum Arthropoda; class Insecta; order Orthoptera; family Tettigoniidae; genus Meconema; species Meconema thalassinum. Next base: position 385,650,698 of record OX336389.2, read on the forward strand.
TTCGAGGGCTGAGGGCATTTCTTTTCATCCTGTCCTTTATTTGTCTTATTCTCCTTTTGTTTTCCATTTCTTCTTCTAGTATATAAGTTAGTAGTTAGTTTTAGTTATAGTTTATATTTCATGAGCATCTTCACAATCACCCAAACCATTAGGGGCCGATAACGTAGATGTTAGGCCCCTTAAAACAACAATTATCATCATTATCATCCTTCGTCTTAAATCCACGTTTATATTTTTCAAAACCTCAACCCTGTTTTCGGAGTTGTATAATTTCATCATTTTGCAGTGATTCAGTGTTAGTTCCTTGATCAAGTTTCCGTCTTTTTTTTTTTTTTGCTACAAAGTCTTCAAAGTCGATAGTGCCCGTTTACTCATGCTCCTAGCTTCATGACGCTTTTCCCTGCCACTGGCGACCTGTAGAATTTAAATAAGAGTTGTATTTCATGATATTTACGCCACGTACGAGAATAAAATCTAAATTGTTAAATAACAAATACTAAGATTGCCGCAATTACATTGAATTCTAGAGAATCGCACCTCTCTATTTTGCATCAACTCTAGGCTGACAAATAAGTACTGTAGCTTCCTTTGAGATAGTAGATTCTTCCAAATACCGATAAAATATTTATTGAACCAAATAAAATTACTCGTACACTCAATAATTAAACAAATACCCGTTCTGCAATTTAGTCTGCGAAGGTGCTTGGGCTGTTGCTTAATAATGATGAAGATAATGTTTTAAGGGGCCTAACATCTGGGTTATCGCCCCGCTGTTGCTTGAGCCGGGAACTTTAATAGACGGAACAACATCCGCACGCAATATTTTTCTCTGTGGTAATCCCAAATGTTCATTTTTCAAATCTCGTTCATAGTCTTCTGGACACAAATGTATAGAACACACTCTAGCGTTATCGGGGTTGAATTTGTCACTTCGCTTACAGCGTAGCACCCACACTCGTCTGAGCTCCTCTCTTCTTGGAAACCTGTGATACACAACACCAGTACCGGCGGTGTTGGACCCCCACAGTGCTAGAGCACAATTAACTTTGTATTTACTGCTATTACTCATGGTTAACCACAAGGCACGATAAAACAAATCAAGTATGCAACGGTATTCTAGCTAGACGCGCGATTTTCAGCAACTATGCGTTCTACTATTGCAAGCCAACTATCTTGCGGTGACGGGATGTTCCCACCGTGTGACGTCACCAGCAAGCAAGATGTCACGTGATGAGAAGCGCGGGAGACGGGAGTAAGCCCCCCTGATGTAAACAATTGAACTAAATTTGATGTCAGTGCATTACCATGTGTATAAACATTTGCTGTACCAAGTTTCACTGCGTCCGGATGGTTAAATCACGAGAAAAGTCTATTTAAATGTTTGAACTTCGCTTGGCCACCATGTTCGTTTTGTAGTTAGCAGGTTTTCGAAAGTCACATAGGTGAACGTCTATCTGTGCCGTTTATCACCGTGCAAAATTTCAGGGTGATATGAGTATTAGTTTCGGAGATATAGGTGCCAGTGAGATATTTCGCACAGCCGCCTTGTTGAATTGGTGAGACGTAATAAAATTTGAAGGGCACGGTCCAGGTCGGCCAATATATTGCTATGACCTTACCGAGTTTCATTGAAATCGCTAAAGCCGTTTAGAAGTTATTAGGGTGGACACACACACGGACACACAGAAATACACACACGGTGATCTCATAAGCCCTTTTTTTTTTTTTTTTTTTTTTTTTTCATAAATAAAAATAGGCTAAAAATGTTATTGGATTCACGTCTCTTTTTACTGCTGCGGCTTTTAGAGATGCCAGGTTGCCGGAATGTTGCCCCGAGGGGTATCTTTAACGTGCCATTAAATGTAATGACACGGCTCCTTCACACTTGCGCAACCTCAAATGCCAACTGACTGCACCAGGATCTGATCCTGCAACCTTGGGAAAAGCTGGAGAGAATGTTACCGTTGCGCCACGCAGCCAATCACTAATTAAAGAAGATGATTGGATGAAATGTGTTCCTGATACTGCATTACTGACTGTATCACAGTGCACAAGTGTATTTTTAACAAACTGTGATTTTAGGTTAGGAGGACATTGATTTCTTTACAGCTCTAGGTGTTGCCTTCCACTGCATCTCACTGAATAATTTATCTAGGACTCGTTTCTTATATAATTCACCAAGCTGCAATATTGACAATATTGTTGATAATTCAAAAGATTCTATAGTAATAAGTCCGTGCCACCTCGTTGCGTAGTGGCTAGCATTATTAATGTCAGTGCGGAGGTCCGGGTTCGATTCCTGGTTCTGCCAAGAAATTTAATTCTAATCTGAGGGCTGGATCGGAATATATTCAGTCTCGTGAAGCAGATCTGAGAAGAGGTGGATTCAATCCCCTCCTCAGGCATCCTGGAAGTGGTTTGCTGTGATTTCCCACTTCTACGCCAGACAAATGCCGGGATGATACCTAAATTAAGATCACGGCCGTCTCCTACCAAATCATAGCCCTAATTACAAATACACACACATGTACAGCCATCACAATGGCACAGGTTATCATACAGATTCTACACACACCCAAGTAATCGATCTACATGACCGCGTTGTCGCAAAGCCCCTAAATGAATCAACAATAATTAATCCAATGGATTAACCATGTTTAAACACCAGATCCCATTTGATGTGTGATATTTAGCAACATGGTGCATAGTCATAACATAGATGGTGACCAAGTGCTGTTGACTGGGGAAGAGGAGGAGGAGGAAGAGAAAGGAACTCGCCATCCCAACGCAAGTAAACCTCAGCTCACCAAGACCTGCCTTTGAGACAGTAACTCTGTAGAGTAGGGCTCGAGTGAACGAGGACTCTGTAAGTCCGCAAATATCAGTATTAAACGCATAAAGAGAGTTTTTGTTGGTGTTACATTTTAGGGGCTTTTAGGGGCTGTTTAGTCCCGTGTACTTAGGTTTGTGTATAATCAATCTAATAAACTGTGTTACTGTAGTAGTGTGTGTATTTTTAATTCAGGTAATGTTTGGGGAGGAGACGCCCGGGGCCTTAATTTAGGAATCATCCCGGGATTTGTCTGGAGCAAAAGTGAGAAACCACGGAAAGCCACTTCCAGGGAGACTGAGGTGGGAATCGAATCCACATATTCTCAGTTATGCCTCACGAGCCTAAGTGAACCTCATTTCAGCCCTCAGATCATAGTCGGGAATCAAACCTGGACCTCAGGGGTAACAACCAAGGATGCAAGTCACGAGGTGGTCAAGAATAAGGGAAATGAGAAGGGGGGGGGGGGGAATTGTTCTCAATCCCCGAAGAATGAGGGTGGAAACAGGAAAATACAAACACAGCTCGGGAGTCCCTCGGGGTCACCATATCCAAAGGTCACTAGCCATGAGCCCTTGAAGGTGAATCCACTTAGTGTTACCCAAGGTGCACCATGCTCCTAGAACGGGCAGAGAATACGGCGAAGAAAGAAAGAAAGAAAGAAAGAAAGAAAAAGAAAGCTTTGGCCCATCGAAAAATGAGCGTATCGGGAAAGAAGGAAGAAAGCTTGTTAATGTATACGCCGGTTAATCTCGCGATTATAAACCATGGGATTTCCTTTCCTTTTAAATGAAATCCGAATCATTGGGCATGCTATTTCACCTTAAAAATCCCACATGTAATGACCCGGAATCGAACCCGGTCCGCCTTGGTGGGAGGTAGGCAACTTGACCACCTCGTCATCACACACCTATCAGAAAAGAAAATAACGGGCCAATTTAGGCAGGAAAATGAAAGGAACCTTAGGTCTCCGATACTCTAATACCGCCGGGGTTGGAGGAGGACAAGGGTTGAAAATGAATGATCGAAAACATAGTTGGACACATTAATAGTAGAGCTACCGGGGGAGTTAGCCGTGTTCGTTACGGCGTGGCTGCTGGCAGTCGCTCACATCCGGGAGGCGAGGAGGTTCGAATCCCCCCGCCGGCAACCTTGAAGATGGTTTTACTGTGGTTTCCTATCTTCCTTCCAGGCAAATGCCGGGGCTGGTCCCTAACTATAGGTCACAGCCACTACCATCCAATTCCTCGTCCTTACAATAACACTTTCCTCCCCAGACAACATTCCACACGCGACGGTACTTGTAGCTCACCCCATGGGTGTCCACATAGAAGCAGCTACAAACTCTGGCGAGCCAAACATGTCCTCGGACACTCCCGGCCCTAAAAGCCATACAAAAAAAAATAAAAAAAAATTGTAGAGCTCAGCAACTTGAAGTGTGACCCTTATGACAGCGCTAGCTCTGTCAGCCAGTGTGACAGAGAGGAGAGCTAGCTTAAGCGAGAGAGCAGACTGGGAACGCGCTGTTGCCGTTGATGTAGCGTTTCTACGAAGAATATCAAATTCCCTCATGCGCGCCTATTTTAAAGTAAATATCAACATCATTTTATGTAAACTAGCAGAGCCCACGTAGAATATCTACGCAATAACAGTGAATGTAAATAACGGCCCGAGCTATTAGTAACATTACATTTATTTACGAAATAAAACTTCACAAACTTAAGATGTTGATACCAGTGCAGAAAGGAAGGATCCAACTGGGCTGTGGAATAATAATATAACTTCACAGAGGACATTTGGAATACAACCAGGACTTCTTTCACATATAGTAGTTCTCGAGTGAGGTGTACAGAGTTGCATCTAACGAGGGAAGTATTCCAGCTCGAACGACGAAAACCAACTGAAAGTGGGTTTAAAATATACAGTTGTACCTATATCAATAGCTATCAATGCCATTCATCTGTAAAAGTACATGTTCGGTCAACAGCGCAATCTGAATATGTGACAATGTGATCACCATGGCATTTGAGATGATGATGATAATTGTTGTTTTAAGGGGCCTAACATCTAGGTTATCGGCCCCATGGCATTTGAGTTTGAACTATTGCAATACGGGAACTTTGTAAATAATGGAGTATGTCTACATGTTGCCCTTGTTAATGGTGCGGTATTGTTCCATTCCGCTGATTTTTAATCACTTCATTGCAACTCCACATTTACACTTCGACGTTGAATGAAGGACAACACAGTATCTTCTATTGTGGGAAAGATGACTATGTCAACACGGTACTGCATGTGTTAAGATTTCTTGTTGTTAGCAAGTGTTCAACGTTTTGCCAGATGATACTGCGCCACATCTGTTTCTTGTTAATATGATAGTCCGAATTTCCTGCTGGACTGTAGTTTCTGCTGCGAATTGTGTTTCTGCATAGGTACATAGGCTATATGCTAAAGGTCTAACCAATTGCTAGGAATGGATTTTCCCTAATATATTGGTTCGAATTGCCTGTTGCACGGTAGTTTCTGCTGCGAATTGTGTTTCTGCAAACTTTGGACGCCGTAACTTCCAAACATTGATTGTACACTAATGCGGGGTTTTACAGATAAATGCTTGTGATTGGTAGTAGAACAGACATATCTTCGTATGTTAAGCCAGTCGGTTTTAGCCGTTCGAGCTAGGGTACTTCCCTCGTAAGAAGCCAAACCACATTTTTTCCAAGATAATGCATTTTGTTAAGTTACTTTTTGAATGTATCTATCAAAAATTTCTCTAAGCACACAGTTGGTTATTTTGTTACTTGGTGACACAACCAATAGCGAGCTAAACGATCTTACCCGTGAAAGGGCTACGTAAAGCTGTCCATGAGTAAAGACGGGTTTTGTCAAATAAAGACAGATTTTATCGGAAGTCTGACCATGAGATTTATTTATTGTCATTGAGAATAAATGATTACCTTCTTTTAAATTTAAAAGGCCTTCTTTTAAATTTAAAAGGCATGTTTGTATCAGAGGGGATAAGAGTTATCCTGGTTATGAAAACGATTTCTCTCTTGTTAGAATCTATAATAGATGCCTGTATTATAATACGTTATAACACGTTAATTATTAGACTCGTTCCATTGCAGACCCCTTTGGAGGGTAGAATATTTCTTAATGACATAATGATAGCACCTTTCTAAAGTCTACGTTTGTGTGAAGGCATGCCAGTTGGTGCCAGACTGTTAAAAAATATTCAGGGTAAGCCAAGTGTTCTTGTGCTTGCTCACTCACAATACAGTCTACACTCTCGTAGACTACCTCATCTCCAGGCAAACGCTGAAGCACTCGATTGTTCAGTTCAAGCGATGCTTCATTGGTGACCGTAAAAATAGTTCTTCCTTTAAGCTCCCGGGGGTGACAGCAGTAAAATCAAAATCACCATATACCTGTTCAACTGTATCTTGTATTTGTGGATAGCATGTAGATGGTACCGTAACTTCCGCTCCAGTCTTGCCTTCTCCTATTTCTAAAAGCCATGTTGAAAATTCTTTTTCAGAATTTAAGGCGCGCATGTTCTGGGTGAGTTTAAGTACATGGAATTTATTCTAGAGGCTATGCCGCTTCAAACAGCTAGCAAATGCCAGAGAACGTGATCCTCTCATTATAACAGGAAGACTTGGCGAAAATCACCACCCAGTAAGATAACTTTACCACCAAATGATTCAGTACAGTTGGTCAGATATTTGAGAAGTCTGGCCACAACTAAAAATGCGTGCACATACGTCATTGGTGCTTCAACCCAAATAATTAATTTTGTACTCTACAGGGCTGTTGCTTCTGGTGTGTTTGTCGTAACGTTGCACGTAGAATTAGAATTGAGAATCAGAGGGATTTTGAAGACAGAATGGGCAGTTCTTCCTCCTTGTAGAAGTGTAGCTGCTATTCCTGTAGACGCTACCGGAGTAGCTTGTTCTCCTTTTGCTCTGATTATAATATGTAACAATGTAGAGTAAACAATTGTTTTACCAGTTCCTGCCGGTCCATCTAAGAAGAAACAGTTTTGTTTTAATGTTTCTTTTGGGTTTCCATATATGACATTAAAGGTCGAATCTACAACCCTTAGTTGCTCCTCATTAAGCTTTTGTCTGTCGCTGATAGCCCTAGCTTGCTCTTGTAAAACATCAAACGAATGCATTCCTGGACTGTTAACGTGTAGTTTTACATCTGGCAAGTTAAGTTTCTTAAGATCTAAGCCGTAGGTGTGAAGGAGGCCAATGATTTCAATGAATGCTTACTGTGCGCCACTTTCTTCAGAGTATCTGCGTACAAAATCTTCAGACATTGCTTCTTTATGTTGGTCCCAAAGCACGGAAACATTTTCTGGTTCTCTGAAAACACTGATAATGGCAAATAACATTCGTAAGTTACTTGGTATTTGAGAATGAGTTGCCTCAAGGATAGTATCATGCCAAATTTTATCTCCTTGAAGAAGTCCAAGTTGTTTAGTGTTTCCTGGAAAGTCTTGCATAGAACTCCATTGACTGTCCTAATACTATCAAAACTTTTGGCACACTTTACTCTAATTAGTAGCATTTGCAAGAAGTATCTTTCTCTATCGTACATACTAACTACTGGCATTCTCCCTATTACACCTTGACCACCACGCTGACGCTTCTTCCATTTTGTTTTACATCTATCGTACACATAGTGATTAGGTATATCTGCGTAATTATGAATGCGTGCTTGATCATCATTCTGATTAAGTTCAAACCAAGCTGTTAGCATCGTTTGTTTTGAAGAAGCCGCTGCTACCGCCTGGTGTTCCTGTTGTTGTTTGAGTCTTCAGTCTTTTGACTGGTTTGATGCAGCTCTCCATGCCTCCCTGTCCTGAGCTAATCGTTTCATCTCTACATAGCTACCACACCCTACATCCGAGGCAATCTGTTTAACATATTCTAACCTTGGTCTACCCCTACAGTTCTTGTCCTCGACCCTTCCTTCCATAACTAAGCTTGCTATTCCTGGGTGTCTTAGTATGTGTCCTACCAACCTATCTCTTCTCTTCATTAGCAGTAGCCAGAAACATCTCTCCTCTCCCACTCGCCTTAATACCTCTTCGTTTGTAACCCTATCTACCCATCTGATCTTCATCATTCTCCTGTAACACCACATTTCAAATGCCTCAATTCTCCTCTTTTCTGCTGCACCAATAGTCCAAGTTTCACTTCCATAAGCGCCACGCTCCAGACAAAGGCTTTCAAAAATGACTTCCTAATACCTAAATCTATATTCGATGTCAACAGATTCCTTTTTTGTAGAAAGGCTTTCCTTGCCTGAGCCAACCTACTTTTTATATCCTCTTTGCTTCGTCCATCACTGGTTATTCTGCTTCCTAAGTAACAGAAGTCTCCTACTTCTTTCAGCTTTTCACCTGCCAATTTGATCTCCATAAAGGTTTCTGATTTATTTCGGCTGCATTCCAGTATTTTTGTTTTACATTTATTAATTTTCATCATGAAGTCCTTCCGTAAGACGGAATCCATACCATTCAAAAACTCATTCAAATCCTCAGGCTTGTCGGCCAAGATGACGATGTCATCAGCAAATCTCAGAGTTGAAATTATTTCTCCTTGAATCTTCACTCCCACTTTAAATTTTTCTCCAATTTCCTTCATTGCTTGTTCAATGTAAAGATTGAAAAGTATGGGTGATAAGTTGCAGCCTTGCCTTACACCTTTCATAATACCAGCTTCTCTCTCATATCCTTCAGCTCGAATGACTGCTGTCTGGTTTCTGTATAGATTGTATATCACCCTCCTATCCCTGTACTTTATTCCAATAGATTTCAAAATGTCAAACAATTTAGTCCAATCAACGTTATCAAAAGCCTTTTCTAAGTCTACAAATGCCATGAACGTTCTCTTATCTTTCCTTATTCTACCTTCCAAAATCAGCCTAAGACTTAGTACAGCTTCCCTTGTTCCTACATTTCTCCTGAAACCAAACTGGTCTTCACCCAACTCCGTTTCTATCTGGCTTTCAATCCTCTTGTAAATTATTCTAGACAGGATCTTTGAAGCATGAGTAATCAAGCTGATTGCACGGTAATCTTCACATCTGTCAGCTCCCACTTTCTATGGTATAGGGATGATAACATTCTTCTTGAAATCAGGGGGTACCTCACCTGTCTCATAAATCCTACACACCAAGTGAAATAACCTGATCAGACCTTCATCTCCTATGCAGCGTAGCAACTCAATCGTGCGCCGATAAAGGTCTAGGTAATAATAATAATAATGCGCGTCAGAGTAGCAGAGGAAGATAAAATCAACAAGGTCGCAAAATGGACAGGGGAAAAGACGTCTTGCTCGACCCGGTGCTGGGCCCAAGGTTTTCGGAGCGAGCAAAAGATGATTTCCAAAAAACCAAATGGAAACTAATAATTACTTAATGCAATAATCAAAAGTGCAAAAACGAGATTCCCATAAAATTAATTAATGGAAACCCAGAGGCGTGTTAATCGTGTCTTTGTTACATCACAAAGACAAGATTGACGAAATCGAGATAAGGGTAAGGATAAGGAAGGGGAACTTAAATATAAGAAATGAAAAGGCAAGGGAGCTATATTACTTAAAATATAAAAATGTATTAATGATAAAAGAAAGAGAGCGTGTACACGAAATAAACAAATTATTTAAAACAAAGAAAAAGGTAAGCTAAGACAAGATCAATAATACAAAAGAAACCCAATACCAAGAATAAAGACTTAAAAACTAAAAAGCACAACAGAACCTGAGTAACCGCTCAACAACATGAATCTAACGAAAAGATACGAACATGAAAGAAAAGAAAATGAAACTTACGAAAGCCAGAGAGAAACGCCAAACTTGTAAAAAGTCAAAAAATTCGAACGTTAACGAGACGCGAAGCTTTTCATGATGTTATGTAAACATACCGGAGGGAAGGGGGAGGGGTGAGGGGGAGTAAAACAAAGGGGAGAGAGATCTCACGGAGATAGGAGGAAGGAGAAGACAAGGGGAATTTTAATTCAGTTATGTAATACGGCGAAAATCGAAAGAGAAAAACAAAACAAAAGGAAAATGAGATACATTACATTACAATTGACTTGGGACGAAAGAGACCGGTAAAAATCGAAAGCATGCTATAAAAAAATAGGCTTATACTCCAACATAATGCCGCACCAACGCGACATATAAAAAAAGAATAATATGACATCGGAGCTGGAGAAAATCCCAGTTAACCACCGTCACATATATTCTATAAACAAAAGGGACATGTGTTAGTGGGACGTTGGACATAAGTCCCGTTACCTCACACATACTGTCCGCAAACAAAGGTCCAATTGCTACCAATCAAATGAAACATTTGTGGTACAAAAGAGACTCCGACGCAAAAGACGAGCACCAAGGCCCGACAGGAAAATATACATAAGCCAAGACGCAGAAACGCAATACTTCCGAATCTTACAGGTATTAACCAAACTAATAAAACTGTGAGGAGGGTACATAACAAAAGCAACAAAAAGAACTCCGCCGTATGACATTACGCAAGGTCTCGGAGATCTGGTTCAAGGATTATAATACTAACAGTAACATCTTGAAAAGGAAAGAGAATTAAGCAAAAGAAGGAACATTTAACAAAAACAATTACATTGCGTTAGATAGAAATACATTGAGCCGTACTCACATTCCGCTGCGCCATGAGGGTGGGCCTCTGCCCGAATACACACGTTCGCCTTACATCTCGGCGCGTCTAAGACTGAAATAAGCTTCTGTCCCCCCAGAGAGGAGAGAAGCCTCCCAGAAATATATAATGCGTAGTTTGGGAGTGGCTCCAAACTCGCGTCAAATATTGGCTGAGCCAATAGCAGAACAAATTGCACAACAAAATGCAAGGTAGCAACAACACTAGCCAATACGAGAGAACTACGTAGTATGTAGCTAGGGGTTGCACAACGTTAGACAGAGAGATACATACAGACAATCTGCGCACTTTTAAACACTCGAGGCGTAATATAGAGATGTCACAACACATGACAATAATAATAATAATAATCATGATGATAATAATAATTACAATAAATACTGAAAAATGGTTCAATCGGTATATCATCTATGCCTGGTGCTTTGTTCCTGCCTAAGTCCTCTAATGCTCTGTCAAATTCTGATCTCAATATTAAATCTCCTTTTGCATCCTCATCAATTTCCTCCTCCCTTTCCATTACATGATTCTCAATCTCCTTTCCCTTATACAAGCACTCTACGTAAGCTTTCCATCTCTCAACCTTTTCTTCCCTATCTGTTAGAGGCTTTCCATTAGTGTCCCTAATATTACAGCACTTAGTCTTCTTTTCCCCAAAAGTATTCTTAATCCTTCGATAAGCTGTGTCTACTTTTCCTAATTTCAGACACTTTTCTATACCTGTACATTTCTCTTTCAACCATTCTTCTTTCGCTTCCTTGCACTTCTTGTTAACCTCATTTCTCAGACGTCTGTATTCTGCTTTCCCCTCTTCATCTCTTAGATTCTTGTGTCTCCGCCTTTCATCCATCAATTCTAGTATATCCTGAGTGATCCACGGTTTTCTACCTATTCTTTCTTTCCTACCAATGTTTTCTTCTGCCGATTTTGTTATTTCATTCTTCAAAAGTGCCCATTCGTCTGAAATTGAAGTTTGTTTAGGGGTTTTGATTAGTACTTCCTTTATACTCTTCTTGAATCTTTCGTTCACATCCTTTACTTTCAGTCTGTCTATTGCCCACCTCTTTGGCTTTTGACTTTTCTTCAGTTTCTTCAACTTTAATCTGCATTTCATTACAACCAGATTGTGGTCAGAGTTTATGTCAGCACCAGGATATGTTTTACAATCCAAAATCTGGTTTCGAAGCCTCTGCTTGACCATAATGAAGTCGATTTGGTAACGCCCTGTATCTCCTGGTCTCATCCATGTGTATATTCTTCTATTGTGGTTATTGAATAAGGTGTTAGCTATGACCAACTCATGTTCGGTGCAGAATTCCATCAGCCTGCTTCCTCGATCATTCCTTCCACCTGATCCGAAATCTCCTACTATCTTCCCTTCCCTCCCTTTTCCTACCACAGCATTCCAATCTCCCATTACTATAACATTTTCATCACCTTTGATATACCTCAGAATGTCATCTATTTCTTCGTAGACCTTTTCAACATCCTCATCATCAGCTTGACTGGTAGGCATGTAGACTTGTACCACTGTGGTGCACGTAGGTTTAGTATTGATTTTTGCTACAATAATCCGTTCACTGTATTGCTCATAATATTCCACCCGCTGTCCAAGTTTCCTACTCAATATGAGACCAACTCCTGCTTGGCCATTGTTTGATTTAGTGCTAATGACCCTATAGTCTCCTGACCAAAAGTCCAGTTCTTCCTGCCAGCGCATTTCACTAATCCCAACCAAATCCAACCTCAACCTATCCATTTCCCTTTCTAAGTTTTCTAACTTTCCACTTCCTAGCAGACTTCTAATATTCCACGCTCCGATCCGTAGAATGTCAGATTTCCTTTTTGTCACTTCTGTGATGTTAACCCCCTCTCGAGTAGTCCCCACCCGGAGATCCGAACGGGGGACTAGTTTACCTCCGGATTGAAATTTTACAAGGGAGGAGGCCATCATCACATGTAATTATGCACAGAGAGGTGCATATCCTCGGGAATAGCATTACGGCTGTAGTTTCCCGTTGCTTTCAGCCGTGCAGCAGAACGCAGTGTAGCCATTAGTTGGCTTATATTATCATCAATATCTTAACCGTCTATTAGACTAGTAAAGAATTGATTTATTCCTGGCCTTCATGAAAAACTATATGTTGCTGTTGAGGTAAATACGCTGGCAGTCTAATTACTGTATGGGATTTCTCTGACATGGTGAACTCACTGATTCTCCACATTGCTTCCAGAGCACTGCCATCGAGGAATGCCAAAATTTCATCATGATTGAGGTTCCCGCTACTGGTTGTTGTTTCCAGCTTAAGGCATGCGGCATCATGTCTCTTATATATATATTTGTACCGGCCGCGGTGGCCGAGAGCGTTAACGTGCTACCTCGTGCCTCGCTGGCATCGGGAGAGCGTGGGTTCGATTCCCACCTCGGCCGTCCTGGTTTCCCATTTTCACTACCAGGCAAATGCCGGTACGGTTCCTTTCAATAGGTCCACGGCCGATTTCCTTCCAATATTCCTTCCCTGACCCGTCCTGAAAAGAAAATACATGGCCATTGGCTGCATTAATAAAATTATTATATATATATTTGTATAGGTATTTCACACTTTTAACTGAGGCGAAACCTTCCACATTGATAAGAGCATTTAATTTCATTAACAACGATGGATTGCAATTAAAGGGACTACCCAGCGATTATCAATGTCAATCTTACCAAGTTTAAAAGATGTCGTGAATCTTCTTCTGTACGTCCCTGTTTACTACTGCGGCTTTTAGAGACGCCGGGGTACCGGAATTTTGTCCTGAAGGGGATCTTTTACGTACCATTAAATCTACTGACACGGCTCCCTCGCATTTGCGCACCCTCGAATGCCAACTGGCTGTGCCAGGATTCGATCCTGCAATCTTGGGCAATGCTGGCGAGTACTTGACCGTTGAGCCACGCAGCCAGCCTAAGACATATGTGAATAGAACGAATGAATCATCAGTGAAAAATCTTCCCACTAAAAATAGCAAGCTCAATAAAATATTACACGTGTAATTTGCTTTTGAAAATATCTATAGGCTAGTCAAACTGCTGTCATAAAATGACGATCAAATGTGTTAATGTCAATATACATGTATTTCATTCATATTGTTACGGCTGTGAGTTTGTGTCATCGCTCGCCGCATGAGTCACAACTGCCCCAGGGCTAGGCTGTGCCTTGCCTCGAGTATTGCGTGCGCCTTATGCAACAGGGCTACTAGGACAAATGGATGGTCCAGAATGTTCGTGACCCCGTCAGCGAAGGAAATGTCGAGAAGCCGTGTGTCCTGGACGATTCTAGAATTCATTGAGTCACCAGCCTGCTATATAAGCGGCTTCAACAGTGAGGGGACCGAGTTCTCTGTGGGTGGGTGTTTTTGAGCGAGTGCCACAGAAGTGTGGTGACGAAGTGCCGTGCGAGTTACGAAATCCAGTGACATTGTTTCCCCAGCTTGTGGACAGCGAAACAGCGGGTAGCGGATTCAAGGAGTAATAAGGAGGCGCCCTGTCAGCGCTATAGCATGCGGAGAGTTGAAGCACTGACCACGCCTCCATACATGCCCGGGTCGAGCGGTAAATTGAGTCTACGGTACCGTAGACTTATTTATTAGTGGGATTTAAGTATGATTACCAGTAAAAGATTCGTGTTAGTTATTGTTGCTTTAAGGGGCGGAACTACGAAAAAAAAAAAAGATTCGTGTGCAGGTAGGCCTATAGCCTACTACGAAATTGTAAGGTAGGCCTATATGACGATGGAAATCAAGGAATATTTGTTGATCTTTGCTGGCTAGCGTGAAGTGTACGCCAGTCACAACACTTTTCGTCGCAATCGAAAATCATGTACACTGCCATAAAACGTTTAATTTTACAATACAAACTTGAGCAATACACCGATCTGAAATATAGTATAGCACATGGGAAATTTATGTATTATACCGGTATGCAGTTTTTATGACCTGTTATTATTGGGGGTTTTCAGGCAACCAGACACCCATCACTATTCTTAACTTATACCAAATAATAGGCAAATAATTACCGAGATACCAGTAGGCCTGCCATTATATTCACGAATGTGTATTAAATAAATTAAATACATTTAAAATATTATGGCATGCGAACTAATTGGGTGGTGGCGTTATTGCTTTTATTGCACGATGATTTTTAAAAATAGGCCAGTTCAGTTCCGGTAACAAACTAAACTAGGTCTAGGCTGAGGTTTGAGATTAACACACTAAAATATTCAAATAATGTCATATCAATCTTCTAACACCCACGAGCAATAAATCTAGAACTCAAGCCACGTTGAAAATAGATTGGGGTAATTAGATTACAGTAATACCGTTCATTAATTGACAAGCAGAAACTATTTACAGTAAGAAACTGAGGAAAATATCCGTAATTAATTCCTAGCAATCGAAATAATTATATTGGTGGACACGTATGCCACTATTTGAACATCTAACGAATGATACTAGAACAGTACCGTGAGGTGGCTACTCCAAGGATGAAAACTTAACACAATAAATGGCAAATAAAGTGGATTTACTTGTGAAATGACATTACTTTGGCAGGTGGGAGTTCTGTTTGTGCAAACATATGCCTCACATGTCGACATTTCGACCCACACGCGAAATATCACCACTTTTATGTACGTACGTCACACCATTACATGCTTTTCTTATGGGACTACCGCAATGTTTTGAGCATATGTGGAGGAGTAACTTCTGGCTTCACTTCCTTGCCGTTAGGGCCTCTCCTTATTACTCCTTGTAGCGGATTACCGTAAGTAACTTTAGTTGGTGTACATGAGGAAGAGGGGCAGGTAGTTTCTGTCAAGGCCACCGGACTCATTAAGACGGTTTAACTTCTGTGGTTTGTTGACAAGTGAAAGGGGCAAGAGCGCTCAAGGAAGAGACTTGAGGAAACTGGAGTAAGGTTCTAATTGTCTGTAATTGCTGATGAGTGGTGTATGTTCTGGCCGCAATAAAGTTAATTATTTCATTTAAAGGAACAACCTGTGTTGTGCTTCAACCCACCGTAATCCAGTTAACAAAAGTGCCACTAGGGGGGGGTGGCACGTAACAATATTACTGCTCCTTTCAGATCAACATCCATCTCCCTTCCTCATATTATGCTACAAAAAGTACGGTACGCGAAGGACATACCACCTGTATTTCTTTGCGTTTTCGAAGTCAAATTAGTTGTGTTATACTTCAATAGATCGTTTCAGTAGTTGTCTATTAGAGCCGCTAGATGGTAGCACTATGCGCTGTCGCTGCTGCTCTGAGCGCGCCGATCATAATGGATGTCTTTCGCTGTTTTATTGCCTGTTTTATGGAAGAAATACTGTAATTCCTATAAACTCCTGTATAACTCACTTACAAAATGTAAAACGTTAATAATACTCCTTGATAAAACAATGTTTCAGTGGTAAAAAAAAGTCGCTCAGAGGTGGGAACGATCCTGGGCTCTCGCGTTCCCGAGGCACTTAGATTATCCACTGCGCTATTTCTGCACAGCTCTCTTTGCGTTGACGCACCAACTCACTGTCTGGAGAAAATAGTCCTTCCTTCATTTCAGTTGCACATTCGTATACGTTCCTACTGTTACTATATTTTATTGTCAGGAGTTGGTTAATGTCCGTCTTCGAATACACAGAAGCCTTATGCATGGGCGCGTACAGTTATTAAATAAATCAAATTTTAATGAGTAGTGGCTCGGCCATGCGGCCATGTTTGAATGACAACAGTCACAGATTCATGAGCGCAAGGAAAATATTTAATCTTGAAAAATAAAATATTTTCGTTGACTTATCAGGAAATGCAAGATTTTTCCTGTACTATTGAGACGATGTGGAAGATTTTGGTACAAACCACAACTTCTAACTCCTTCTGGTTTAGGAGCTTGAGTTTTGTGAAACATACACCTTAGCGTATTATATAATACGATGAAATGACTGTTTCCTCAGAAACACAACAAACTGAACGTGACACATCACCAATTCGACTACACCCTCCACAGGGTTCCTGCTTCAAATCTGCACGATGTGCACGCGGGTCATCTTACCCTAATACAAACAAAACACAGTCGGCCACAGCTCGACATTACATTCAACCAAAACTAACACAAACACACAAAAACAAAACAAAATCCCAGAATCAAACTACAAATATTTACAAACATGTTTTGACAACATGTCACATGACGCAACGGACAGAGTAACGCCGGCAAAACTGCCTCTCAAGCAAACAGTCCTTTAATGTGACTTGGTAACGATAAAACAAGCCCTCATTAAACCAGGCTCCGAAATAATTTCCTAATACTAACTTGAATAAATCATCATAATGACAAACAGTGGCTAGGACTGGTGATCTCTCGTACAAAAACTAACATATGAGCCACATGACGTGACAACAATGAGCTGGTTCACTGGGAGGTGTACTTAACACAAGTGCCTCGCAAGGGAGCTTCCATAGCTAGCCTTCCAGACCGCTGTTTCTTACCTCAGGGGCTCATCACGATACCTCCTGGCACAATTTCACATAATAGCAACTTACCTTGCTCCTATAGTATAATCACCTCAGGGACTCTTCACGATACCTCTGGCATAATACCAATTATCAATTGACGGGCAAATCTTCCCGCAATACCTGTAGTACACACTCTCCTTATAACCAGCAACTTACCTGGCGTATCACAAAATAAATCACAGGAGATCACTGCCTGCCTAATTAACTTTAAAATAAACACAACTCACCTGAACTCCAACTCAACAATTAAAATTTAACCTCATTACGTTACATTACCTCTGGCGGTCACCTGCCCCCATGCAAACTTAAATATATGCTTACAAATAGCATCTCAGAAAACCGCCTGGTTTATTAAACATTTCTATTCTATTTCATTACCCAGTCCTATTATTACTTACTGCATTACCAACGTTGAGGCAGATGTTCACAAAACAAGCCCCCTTAAACTGACTTCCATGTTACTCTTCCTCTCGCAACCATGAACAAAACTTAGTCGATGAATGCCCAGCTCGTCTGTCCGTGGTCGGCGATCTCACGGCCCCTGCCGTTTCCCTTGCGCCAAGTTTATCAGCACGGTTTATTAACCATCTCTTCCTGTTAAATCTTGTTGTTTAAGCCACGTACGACTCTCTTCTTCTCGCCAACTCAGTGCCTGCCCGCTCCTGTGGTTATTCCCCATGGCCAAGGGTACGAATATTCCATTTGCTAAATTGGAGAACTGAATGCCTAGCTCATAAGCATAAGGTTTCAATAGTTATAGTTCATTTCCGCATATTACTTTACAACTCTACAGTAGTTTTAGAGCTTAAGTATATCACAGCAATAGTAGCTGCATCTTCCGAGATTTATTTCCGGGAAGAAGACTGTTTTTGTTGATGGGATTGCCATTTCTAAGTATTGCAACATGAAAATAAATAGTCCTTTCTTCCGTGCTTAATGCCGTAATATTAACAGTAATAATTACCGCACTTACTAATTATTCTGAAGGGTTTTCTTGTA
Source organism: Meconema thalassinum (assembly GCA_946902985.2). Taxonomy (NCBI): domain Eukaryota; kingdom Metazoa; phylum Arthropoda; class Insecta; order Orthoptera; family Tettigoniidae; genus Meconema; species Meconema thalassinum. The sequence continues at coordinate 385,668,780 of OX336389.2, forward strand.
TTTTGTGTTTAGAGTGAAGAGACTGTCTGTGGGTGTCACTGTAGGTTTGGTAGTGTTTTTTAGAGCAATTTTCCTTGCATATTTGGATCTGTTGATGCTCGCTTGACCAGCGAAACATGTCATCCCTTAGTTTTCTTCTTCTTCTTCTTCAATAGTCCTTAACAATACATATAAATCGTAATCACATGTAATTTATTTCAGGTTATTTTTCACATGCCGTATTCCAATAATTGGAATGATATTGGTGTTGGCCAGCCGAAAGCTATAATAGTAATAATTAATTTAAAAGAAAGATCGACAGTAATAATAATTGAATTTTATTTTATTTATTTATTTATTTATTTATTTATTTATTAAATACTATTGATATTGCATTAATATTATATGTCTCACAAATCTGGTGGCAAATCCAGTACAGATTATCTGTGAGACATATTAATTATTATTTACAACATATTATACAGATTGTATTTCAATACAAGAGTGCGTGAAAAAAATATGTTTCGTTTTCATTCTTTTTTAAATTAATATATTTTAATTATAATTATTGATTTTTTATTTTGTTTTAATATTCTTTATTTTTTATTTTATATATAATTTGATTTAACGTGTTAGGTGATAATGAGAAAAACATTAATGTAAATAATTAAAGACACAAATAGTTGCACTATAGTAGTTATAGTAGTAAGTTTATGTTATGAGTTAATGTGTATTTAGGTACCGGTACGGTAATACTTTTTAATGCGACGTATAGCTAGTTGTTTGTTGTTCATGTTCGACAGTCCAGGTGGTAGTTCATTAAGTAGTGATGGTATAATATAATTTAGTCTCTTGAAACCATAGCTATTTATACATGAAGGTTTTACATACGTATTACTTGCTATGCCTCTTGCTTGTATGTTGTGAGAGACCTTATGCCTGAATCTTGCATCATGGCAATATAAATTCAGTCCAGTAATTTGAAACAACTCTTTAATATTAAAATAATGGAATTACTTAAAGAACCTGTTTTGCCTATGTTGAAGATAATTAATTTAAGTTGTGTTTTGATTTCCCCAAGCTGCTATAGCATATCTTAATTTGTTTTCAATCAGAGCACTATAAATGGTTTTGTTAATATTTTGTATCTACATAGAATCGGAGATTGTAGAAGGTGTAGAGGTTTGCTCTTAGGTTTATATCATGTTTACTGTGTGTGTGTTCATGTTAAAGTGTTCATCAAGGGTAATTCCTAGGTATTTTTGTGTCGAAGTACTATTTATAAAGGTGTTACATTTGCAACCTGCAAGGATGTTTTGGTGTATGCATGATATGCTGAAGTGTGTCTGTTTGTATTTTTCTTGTGCGAAGTGATCAACTCTGATGTGTATTATTTTATATTTGGTTGTATTTATATACAAATTGTCATTACACCATTTTGTGATGTTATTGAAGTCTTCTTGAAGTCTATCAAAAGCTGTTTTAAGAGTCTTTATGTATGTTAAATATAGTGGTGATGATGATGATGATCGTGTGGCCTCCGGAGAGGCCGAGTGCAGGTCTTTCTAGTTGACGCCCGTGGGCGACCTGCGCGTCGTAATGAGAATGAAGTGATGATGAAGAGGTCACATACACCCCGTCCCCGAGCCACGGGAATTAACCCCAGTGGTGTCATCAGCATAAATAAATATTTTACTACGCCTAATGGCTTCATTAATGTAATTTACGAACAGGTTATATAGTGTAGGTGAGATAATACTGCCTTGAGGAATACCTTGTGTTCTTTCTGATGTGTCACTGTTAGTGTTATTGATCATAACTTCCATTTCCCTATTTTTAAGATAGCTTTCAAATTGTTAGTACCTCTTATACCAATATCGTGTAATTTAGCAAGTAGTTTATTGTGATTTATTGTGTCAAATGCTTTAGAAAAGTCAAGAAAAAGTACCATAATATGATTGTTCGTATTTAAAGCAATATTTATTACATTGGCAAATTCAGCCAGAAGTAGTTCAGTACTTTTTCCCTTCCTAAAACCATATAGTATATGTCCCTTTAAAATATCATAACTATTTAGGAAATTGTTCAATCAATTTTTCCATTATTTTGTGTAGGATTGATAAAATGGATATTGGTCTATAGTTGCCAATGTCTAAGTGATCACCATTCTTATATATTGATTTAATAATTGTGTACTCCAGATAGTTTGGTATTATAGCTGATTCGAATATCTTGATTATGAGATGTGCAATGATGGGTATACTTTTTTTAGGTGTTGCCTTAATATATTTCAAGCACTGGGCGATTTGTATGTTTTAATACCTTCATTATGTTCTCTATTTCATATTCATCAGTTTCAATTAACGTAAAACAATTCATTTATGTGTTTTTATTCGAATGCCATTTGTTGATATTACAGTTATGAGCTAGGCTGTTTATCTTTTCACTAAAATAATAATAATAACAATAATAATAATAATAATAATAATATGGGTTTACGTCCCTTTTAGTTACTGTGGATTAAGTGACGCCGGGGCACGGGATTTTGTACCGTTAGGGAAAACTTAAACGTGCCAGTAAATCTACCGGCACGGATCTCTCTTGAAACAAGGGAGTGTGGAAAAATTCCACGATAAACCACATTCAGGATGACCACTGTCAGCACCAGCATTATAAACTTCTAAGTTTTATCTGTCACATAGAGCCATATAGCAATAATGTGTATATGACGCATTGACCCAGACAGCTATAATGTTTATATGCCACATTAACCCAGTGCAGCCAATTTTCAGGACCGGTGTGGGGAGGGATTTTGGAAGGAATTTGGCCGTGATCATATTGGAAGGATATGGGAAATGGTGGTGAAAATAGGAAACCACGAAAACCATTTTCAGGACGGCCGAGGCGGGATTTGAACCCACACTCTCACGACGCCAGTGAGACATGAGGTAGCACATTAGCGCTCGCGGCCATCGCAGCCAGTGTTATGTTTATATGAGATGTTTCATTTGAGGGGCTTGGACATCGTGGTCATTTAACCCAGTGTACTTGGGTGTGTGTATTTGTGGTGTCTGTCATAGTGTGTGTATTTTTAGTCTAATTTAGATGAGGATTGGGAAGGAAGTGGGCGAGACTTATGTTAGGAACCATCCTGGCATTTGCCTGGAGAAGATATGGAAAACCATGGAAAACCATTTTCAGGATGGCTGAAGTAGGAATCGAACCCACCACTTCTCAGTTTTGTCTGAGTGTTCCCCGTTCCAGCCCTCAGACCACAATTAAATTCCTTGGCAGAGTCAGGAATCGAACCCGGACTTTTGGGACGACTGCCAAGAATTTCTAGCCGCTACACCAGGAAGTGCACATATTTAAGATATAATGTGTTTCTGAAATTTAGGCTCAGATATACTGTAATGTGTATCTGAAATTTTGGTCCTGATAACGGGTAAGTTATATCTGCAATATAGACCAAGACAACTTTAATGTTTATCTTTAACTGGTATCTGAACATAATATGATATTCAATTGTTATGTTTTTAAACTATTTTTACATATTTAATCATATTTGCAATATATATTACAAACAACCCGCCCCGGCTCCGCCCGGAAACTGAAGCATCATTTATAGAGGAATCATTATTAGTAGGATATAAAGGCCGAAGCTGGGACAGGGGCTAATGCGCAAGATGGCCGCCGCGCGCAACTACCCTATGTTATTCTTATGGAGGGACAGTCATAGCTGGGACAGGGGCTAATGCGCAAGGTGACCGCCACGCGCAACTGCACTCTTTAATGGCGGCTTTTCAAATCATTATTTATTTGTTATTAACTATCCATTGTTTTTATTAATTTATTATTTATTGTTATTTATTATTAATTTTATTTTAATTTTTTAATATTTAATTTATTATTTATATATATTTTTATTATGTCGAAGCACTAAACTGCAAGGTCATTAACCCAACAATTATCTAACCCATAATTACAGAAAACTCATTTAACATATAAGTTAATGCATGTAATATTTTTATATTTTTAAATTTTAAATTTTACATTTTAAGATTTTAGATTTTTTCATTTTACACTTTCAGATTTTACATTTAAGGTTTTAGATTTTGAATTTCTTTTTATTTTAGATTTTACATTTTAGATTTTGTGAAATAGACCAAACTGCAAGGTCACAGACCTAAGATTTAATTTTAAATTTTGTTTTATAAATTATAAATATTTTATTTTATTTAATATTTAATTTATTATTTTAGCACACAGCTAATACACAAAATGGTCTCTGCACGCAACCACTTACATTAATGACATGCTAACCTAACTTCAACTAACCTAACCAAAACATGTCCTCACCTAACCTAACCTAACTTCACCTAACCTAACCTAATCTAACTTCATATAACCTTAACCTAAGATGGCGGCTGGCATAGGAAGCCTGTAGGAGTGCTCCGCTTTATCCCGCGCAAACCGCAGTTTTTAACCACAATTTGCGGCTCGAAAGTGAGTGACCAAGTAACTTCGTGTGTGAAGTACGTGCCTGAACATTTTCTACATCATTATGTCAATCCAAAAGGTGAACAAACGTGTAAATGTTGTTGAGGCAACGATGGCAGACTTTGAAGCACGCCTTCAGTTGTTGAACAGTGCTGCCAACCCGGGTCAAGACTCCCTAGACTCGCTTACTCGTGATTTTCGCGAGTTCCGAAGCACTCTCACCTCCGAACTGGCTGTGCTTAAAGAAGAACTTAGCAAGCTGGAGTGGAGACTTGACCACCACGAGGAGCTGCAGGACGAAGGAGAGCAATACAGCCGGAGAAACTGCCTTCTCATCCACGGGATCGTTGAGGTCCCTGAGGAAGATGTGTACAAGAAGGTTAGGGACACAATCAAGACAAAGTTGAACGAGGACCTCCCTATGGAGAGCCTGGATAGATGTCACAGGATTGGGCGGCCGCAGCGAACAGCAGCTGAAGTGGTAGCCACTGGGAAACGCCCTATTATTGTAAAATTCCTCCGCTACCACGAGCGAGTTCGCATCTGGAAGTCCAAGCGCCTCCTAAACGGAACCAAGATTCTTATTACTGAATCCGTCACAAAAACCCGGAAAACTATCCTAAATGCAGCGAGAGACCACTTCGGACCCACCCGAGGACGGCCGCCTTTTAATCCACCTCCCTGATGGAACTAAGAAGACCGTCACCACATTTAGGGAGCTAGAAAACGTGCAGCAAATGCGGGACATTAGAGTGAAGTGAAATGAACATGTGCGTAATGTTTATATTAGACAAGTTTAGTAATAAGTGTGTGTGTGTGTGTGTGTGTGTGTATGTGTGTGTGCGTTGCTTGCGGTCGGCAGTGTCCAGCGGGAGGTCCAGGTAGGTTTCTTCTATTTTAAGATATACCTCCCGTTACCCAGTTGGGCTATTGCATGAATGAGCTAACTGACCTTGGCCAGCCTAGCCCACACCAACCCCCTCCCTCGCCTTACAACACTGGCTTTCAACTAAAACAGGCACTTTCCTCATCCAAGCATTCATTACAATGTTGCCATATTAACCCGTTTCTGCCTGAAATAATTTTTTGACATAAACTAATTAAGTTTAGTACCAAAAGCTGTTTATAGAGTATTTCGACAGTATTTTAATGAAATTTGTTTAAAACAGAGTGTAACATGGATAATACAGCATGTGCCATATATGGCACGCTAGGCAGATTATACAATATAATTATCTATGTGAAATAAATTACATCACTGTTCTTTCTCTCTAGTTTGTTTGCCTCCACTGCCTTATTTGGTATGATATGGTACAATAATCACTATACACAGACCTATTGCACATTTGATGAACATGGTGTGGGGACGACCTTGTCAGTTTTCAGCAACACAGTGTTTCTGTTTCATATCAAGAACCATAACCACCAAATGGTTTATCCCACCATACCTAATGTCTTATGTTATTATGCAGATAGACCCTGGGGAGTTCCTAGGATGACCTGGTCCTCTGGGTATTGTTGGGTTCGATGTCAGGTAGTACTGCACAATATGTCTTCTAAATTGTAGCTGACGCAGAGCAACCTCCGTTTTCTGATAGGGGACCCAAGCATTGTCAATGGACACATCCTTCAACCATGTAAATGTATGCCACCACCACTTTTTCTCTGCGATGTGAATTATATACTGAACCCATCTGAAATTGGTTCAAGCGTCGAATCCATAATTTATTTGCAAAAGAAGAGAGGAAATAATACAGTCCTTAGAATGACTTGAAAAGATTTTAAGAAGTGGGTTGTTATAATGTGGCGCAAGAATGGGTGACCACGAGTCATGCGGACGTGAGATCATGCTTGACGCATCGATAGGAGCTGGCTCATGATTATAAATAGAACGAGAAAAACTTTCCATGACGAGTAAGAGAGAAGAGGTTTCTGAAATAGACCTTACTCAGCTAGAAAATGACAACCTCGCAATGGTGCAAGACGAGAAATAATTAGAATTAAGCCATTTGCAAGCATTTAATTAATGAAAGAAACACATAATTGTTGATCATTCTGGAATAGAGATTTTTGTGTGGGGAAAAAGTTTATAATATTTGCACAGGAAAGAACTGCAGACGTAGCATGACGTCGTTAGTAATTCCCCGAGACCAGAGTTGGTAGGGATGGAAAAATAAACCTCAACGCCCACGTATCTGAGGAGATAAATTATTTAATATCTTGGAATTGTGTGATCGATTTTCATGATCAAAGAAACCAGTTTACGTTTAGAACAAGAGCTTTCCAGAGATATATTTTTCAGAATTATACGACTATTACTTCAGAAGTTAGTGCTGGAGAAGACGCGGATTTTATCTTTTTGCCACCGATTACGATATAAACCCTGGAGGTGCCAGGAGGAGCATGCAGTTTCAGACAGCCCGAGGGGGCGTCACTGTGTCACAACACATTCAGTTTACCAAGGGCGCGGGAGCGCATGGTACTGTTTCGCAGCAACAATGCAGTTTACAACAGACCTCGTACGGAGGTGCTGCATCACAGATAATGCAGTCATTCCAAGAGCCCGAGAGGGGGCGTCCGGCTGAATCAAGTACATGCAGTCTTTACCAGACCTTGAGAGATCGTGTTACGCTGTATCACCAACGAGCACCCCGTATGGGAGTGGCCGTGCAGTATCGTCATCAGTATCGCCGTGTGGAGACACAATAGAATCCTATTATAGGAATAATATCGGCAAGCTTCAGACTTTATAAAGTTCACAAGTATGGTCAAAGTTTAGGCTGTGGACTTGAGAAATAATAGGCGATAGGTACTCGAAGATAATAGTTCAGTTAAAGAACCGACGCATCATAAGGTTTAGAAGTACCCAAGGAAAGTGAAATAGACAGTTCTATCTACGTTAAGGAACCCGATTAGGGTAGAACGAAATAATAACGCCTAGTGTTCCTGAAATCAAGGGACTAGAGCGCAGGACGATAAAAATTAGGAATTGTAGTTCCAGGCTTTGTCTAGGTAGACAAATGAACAGTAAACATTGGGGAGTACTCAAATAAATTACAAATCAGAGTAACAGAAAGTACCAGGAAGTTACTAGGTCACCGATAAACAGTTCGAGTGGCCGTAAAAGGACAGACTTATAGTAGACGAACAAGTTAGCGTCTAGCAAGATACGACATCGTGCAGTAAAGTTATAGAAGCCGATAGTCAAACCCAGGATTAGAAGATCAGCCGTTCCAGTGAGGTTTAGTTCGATCGAGACTTTCCATCATCTTGTCAGATTAGGAAGCCGACGTGCTATAGTGAAACCCTTGGAAACGGGAAAGGAAAAGAAATCACGTGTGTAAGGCGAATAATTAACGCCAGAGTGATAAATTTTTATGTAATGTAAATATAGTGAAATTTTTGAGTGTAATATTTTTAGTGAATTGTATTGTGTTAAGTGAAAACGAATACAAAATGGTATTCATTATATTCCCAGTGATTAAGGTATATATTTTATGTGCGGTTGAAGAAATGTCATTGAGTGTAAATATAACCATGAAAATGGCTTAAGAAAAAGTTGGTGGGCGAAAAGGTTCCATCGCTGGAGAATTCGGTCGATGACCATACAGTCATGTGAGTAACTATTTCATTATTATGAGTTTGGGAAGATTTGCGTATAATCCTCATGAGAGAGAGAGAGTAGGGATATTTAATAGAAGGTGAAGGAAAGATTGCGCGATCTGAACGATTAATTTGAGAGAAATATAATAAATATGTGAAATATAAATGAATCCCTTGTGGAATGTATTCAGTAAAATATCAGTGTAATTGATAAATGATATAAATATGAGAAAGCAAGCGTAATGATAATAATAATAATTATTATACAAATGAATGAATATTGTGATGAATTTTATATTGAAAGTAGTAGCTTCCGAGCTCCTTTAGATGAATAAATACATGTTATGAACACATGTTCTTTATGGTAAAAAGGATTATTGTAAAGGGAGGGAGAGTAATACATTTTGAGAGGTAGATCAAACGTTGATTTTGAATTTATTTAGTTCTTTGAAGGCAACTTGGCTAATTAATGTATGAGCGCCTTGTAGCGCATTGAAGTAATTTATCTCGCTAGGAATGCGTTGAAATGCTCGGTAAAAGTAATTATGAGGGACAGTTAGTCGTGGGGAATGAACTATTATAAGCCCCCAAGTTGTGATAGTGATCACGAGGCATTGTGTGTTGTATGTTAAAAGGGTGCTATTTATGTTGTATTATGAGCGCTGGTAAAAGGCGAAGCCTGTGCTAAGTCGCTAATGTTATAAGTCCTCCGAATTGGGATACTGCTCCCGAGGCATTTGAAAGGATCGAACTCAGAGTCGTCCGTGTTGAAGCCCCTTAATATTGGTTGTATTATTGAATTTGTCTTACCCGCTAATGAGGACACTTCATAATTATTATATACCGAAGCTATGAGAATAGGTCTGTTGAACCTAAAGATGTTGTTTTATGAATTTGTATTAGAAGCCATGTCATTCAGAGGATTGCATTTGAAACAGCTGTGTGGAAAGCTGATGTAGCCAGTCCCTTGTGAAAGCGAGACTGTGAGCTCTCTTCTCTCCCTGCAATAAATCACGCCAAGTAGTTAAGATTATACCCTTACCCTCTGGTAGTGCGGTAGGTTAGGACGGACTGTCTGAGTCATAATACACAGAAGTGTTTAAAGATTGTTTGAACGACCCGGTCTTTGAACCGAGGTCCCTTTATATCCATTATTATCGCTTGCAGAGTTCAGATCGTTGCTTTCTTATAATATACTGGTCTTTTAAGACAAAAATGATAAATCCTTAACTTTATTGTTCAATGATTCAGTGATTCTTAAGTTTGACTTGTTCAGTAGTCTTCTGTAGCTCGGGAGTACGCAAATTTTTTCCCAATCACGGTATTGAGTTGTTAGCTTGAGAGAGAGCCTTGTGAAAGCCCAAAATTAATTGATGATTAGCCATACTTTGATAATTATGATTAAAAGATATACTCATGTAAATAGTTATTGATGTGTATTAAATTGATAACACAGTGTATGTAAACATTACCGAGCCATTTGGAGCTCGCTATCTTAAAGAATTTGAATTGACACCATATGGAAGTGAAACTTAGTTGAAGTTTGTTGGTTTTTGGAAAACCAGTCATTGTGATTTTGTAATTATTTGATATGAATTCCTTGTTCAACTTTGGACAAGTGTGAAGTGGAGTGTCAGTATTTTTATTTGTTTAATTTTGGTAGCGCCATATATTTTTGGATAATTAAATATTTTAATAGTAGGAGTTGATTTTTGTTTATTTTTGGAAGTGTATCCTCTGCTTAATCCAAAATGTGTAAGTCACAGAGTGGGAGAACAAACCATGAACCCCGATACTCCCGATTGAGCATTGCTGGCAAACTGTGATTTGCATATTTCATTGTTGAATGGGCACATGGGGGCATTGAAATAATGTGCTTGGATTAATGCTTTTAGGAACACTTAAGACGGTCATATCACATAAAGATAAAATAGGGATAGAATTAGCTACAAAATATCAAATTAACTGACCGCATTGGGACCCTGGAAACTCACACCGAGCAGCCCTTAATAAATATATCACCCCCTAATACATCTTTTATGGCGCCCAGTACGTAGGGATGAGTTTTCCTAGGAAAAACCCGAGTTTTTCTTGAAGAATCAAAAAATTAATATTTTTGAAAAATATGGTTTTTCAAAATTTTTGAATTTTAAAATCACTTCCATAAAGGTGTTGATATTAGAATGAGTATTATATCAGACGGGTATGTTTTAGTAAACACCCGTACTGAGGTTGAATTTTGGAAATTGGGACACAAGAGTTCAGAGTGCCATCTCTCACTGTATTCTCTAAGATAGTAAGATGTCATTGAGTGAGGAAAGGCAGAGGTTCTTGAAGGCCGTGGAGGTAGATAGTAAAGATAGATATGAATCTATAGACATTAAAGTGAACCTCCAACAAAATGAAAAAGGGTACCCAACCAAGGAAAATGTAGAGATTTCCTTAGGAAGCATGCGTGCATCTAGAGGCATAGTTGCACGAAGAAAAGGTAACATGTCTTTAAAAAACAGGGTAAAGGTTGAGCCTATAGAACTCCAAGTAGAGAATGAAATATGTAAACCAGTTCCAAGGGAATGCGTGCAGAGTAAAAGCAATAATAAGGATAATAATGATGATTCAAAGTCTCATTTAGTAAGGCAAGTCCAAGTAGACTCGAAAAGCGAAGGGGAAAAGAATGATAGCTTTAGCATTCAGGATCAAGAAAAAGTAGAAATAGCGACCTGGGACGAAATAAGAGAATTCTTGGGTATAATTAGAGAAATGCGAAAAGAGTACACTAAGATGAGTGATGAACTTAGGAAAATGTGGTATGAAGATCTAAACAAGACAGAGGGAATTGAAGAACAAATAAGGGATATTTTTAAGGAAATTAATAAGACAGACTTCGTGATAGGGCAAGTAAAAAATTGGTCTACGATGCCCAAACAAGAATTAGAAGAATTGTGTACTGAAATCCCTAAGGTTAAAAAGTCATTAAGAGAAACGAAAAAGTAATTTGTGAGACGCATGGTTAAAGAAGGAAAATAGAATTAGCTTCGTGGGAACAGATAGACATTCACTGAGGAAATTAGTGAACTAAGGGAACAATGGTCGGAAGTGAATAATAAATGGTCTATATTTTTATGGAAGATCAGTTGCTTTGATGATGAAAGGAGGAACTATCCGAAGGAACAGAGGGCTTGTATAGGAGAAGAAAAGAATAAGATGCATCAGTTCATACTGAGCATGTATGACAACAAGGGAATAATAAGCATTCAGGAGTTAGCCGAAGTGAGGAAGGTTAAAATTCAGGAATACAAAGAAACATTAGAGGCCGCCCAGAAAATATATGATGAATATATATAAGTGTAGGACCTCAAAGCAAAAGAAATGGCTATCCCAGTCATAAGTGACACAGAAGAAATTAAGGAAAAGGAAATAACGGTGCCGGAAGAGCCCGAAAATTGCCTTAAACAATCCAAAGAAGAAAAAGAAGTAGAAATGGTTGTGACTCCTATGGAAACGGAGAAAACTATTGAGCTACCTCAAGAGAAAATAACGGAGGTTCAAGAGGAAACGATAATTCCATGTCAGAAAGAATGCCGAAATGAAAAGGAGTTGCAAATTGAAGAAGACCATTCTTATGCCAAAACTGAGCATGAAGAGAAAGAGAAAAACCCAGAGCAAGTGGGGATAATAGAAGAAGTTCCTAGGGAAATGGATAGGACAACTGAAACCCAAATAGAGAGTGTCGTCGAGGCACGAATGGAAGTAGAAATTCAGGATCCAATAGAAATTGAAAAGGAAAGCGAATTTCTAAAAGAAAGTCAAAAGTCGGAGAAAAACAAAATGGAATTAGAAGAAGAACAATTGAAGGCGCAAATTCTGGAAATCATGATGAAATATCAGGAATGCCAACGAAAAAGGGCCGAACAAAGGAACATTGAAATGGACTCAAATCTGAGTAAAGAAAACCTCATAGAAAAGGATGAGACCATTGGAAATAATGAAGACAAGAGAGGAAATGTCTTTGAAAGAAATGATGAAAGAGGAGGAAAACCACAAATTGTAGTAGGTTTACAGGATGAGAAAACCCCTATTGAAATTAGGAAAGGACTAGAAATAATGCAAATTCCCCTGGAGAAAGATAATTCACAAGCGTTTTACAGCTAGAAGCTTAGAAAGAAAAAATGGAAAAAGGGAAATAGAAGGAGAGCAAGTTTATGGACAAGGATGAAAGGAAGAAGGATTTGTTTCATAAAACAAAAGAGATATAGGGTGTGGAAAAGAAGAAATAAAACTCATCGTATAGGAATAAGAAGACGAGAGAATATTGAACACGAGGAAATAAGAGAAGAGGAAGAAGGAGTAAGGAACGAAGAGAGCCAGAAGGATGCTAAGATCATAAAGAAAATAGAGCATTACATAAGAGCCATAGAAAGATGTGAAGCAGATAAAGAAAGAACGATGCATTGTTTAAAACAGTTATATAATTTACCAATAAATGTTCAGCATCTGGAGAGAACAGGAATTGGCAGGGTTGTCAATGAAATGAGAAGACGAGAAGGTCTGGTAGGAGACGTATCCAGAGCATTGGTAAAACTTTGGAAGGAAATGGTAATGGAAGACCAAAGTGAAGAAGAAAAATTTGAAGGTGAAGAAGAAGAAAGAGAGTATATGGAAATAGAAGGCAATGAAAGCGTAGTAGAAGAAGAAGAAGATGAAGAACAAGAGATGATGGGATACGAAAGTATGGAATTAACGAACACCATTATTTATTACCAGAAAGCCATTGAACGGTGTATGGGGAATGAAAAGGTTTTATTGTATTGCTTAAATATATTAACACATTTACCCATAACAGTTCGACAGTTGATAGAAACTAAAGTCGTAGAGACAGTTGAAGGCATTCACGAACAAGGAGGGGACGTGAATATACGAGCTCAAGAGCTACTTATAAAATGGGAATACGAAATGATAGAAGATTTGAGGGCAGGAGGAGAAGAAGTTATGGAAATTGGAAACATGGTCGAGGAAAATAATGAGGAAAACTTAGAAGAGGAAGAGAATGAAGAAGAAGAGCAAGGAGGAATAGTAACAGTGGGAGATGTAAGGGGGTGGCACAAAGGGTAGAAAAAGGTTACCCCAGAACAGGAATTCTAACGGGTTAAGCCTAGATGCACCCATTAAAGAAAAAAAAGAATATGAAATTTTGGAGAAAAGCCATCTCGATATGAGATGAGGGAAAATGGAAGAAAACAGAGAAGAGACGGGTAGGGATAGACCTCACCCGTAAGGAAAAATGAAATTCGGTAGACTTTGAGTCCAGAAAATAGAAATAAGGAAGGAATAACGGGGTAGGGCCAGACCGCACCCGTTGAGTCTAAACAGTTTGTAAATATATAGGTTGACAGTGAATAACCAGAGAAGAGAGAGACAGACAGAGCGCCAGTCCCATGAAGTAAGAAAAGAAAAAGGAAACCGTCTGACACAAGTTTTGGAGTGCACGCCAGACTGTGAGGAGACAGAGAAATACCCGAACGAGACAAGTAATTTATGACCATAAGTGTGGACGTCCGCTTAAAGGAAATGAATGGAGGGAAACCCTGTTGAGACCATAACAAGCCAGAGAAAGGAAGTGCTTGTAAAAGAAGACCAGAAGGTACTGCGAAGTGTTATGATGGCTTCGACACTGAGAAAATAAGATTTTTATGAAAAATATTTAAATAAATTTCCTCAAAATTTCGAAAATTTATTTATCTAAGTTGGGGAGATTTGAACCCATCTGTAATTGGTTCAAGCGTCGAATCCATAATTTATTTGCAAAAGAAGAGAGGAAATAATACAGTCCTTAGAATGACTTGAAAAGATTTTAAGAAGTGGGTTGTTATAATGTGGCGCAAGAATGGGTGACCACGAGTCATGCGGACGTGAGATCATGCTTGACGCATCAATAGGAGCTGGCTCATGATTATAAATAGAACGAGAAAAACTTTGCATGACGAGTAAGAGAGAAGAGGTTTCGGAAATAGACCTTACTCAGCTAGAAAATGACAACCTCGCAATGGTGCAAGAAGAGAAATAATTAGAATTAAGCCATTTGCAAGCATTTAATTAATGAAAGAAACACATCATTGTTGATCATTCTGGAATAGAGATTTTTTTGTGGGGAAAAAGTTTATAATATTTGCACAGGAAAGAACTGCAGACGTAGCATAACGTCGTTAGTAATTCCCCGAGACCAGAGTTGGTAGGGATGGAAAAATAAACCTCAACGCCCACGTATCTGAGGAGATAAATTATTTAATATCTTGGAATTGTGTGATCGATTTTCATGATCAAAGAAACCAGTTTACGTTTAGAACAAGAGCTTTCCAGAGATATATTTTTCAGAATTATACGACTATTACTTCAGAAGTTAGTGCTGGAGAAGACGCGGATTTTATCTTTTTGCCGCCGATTACGATATAAACCCTGGAGGTGCCAGGAGGAGCATGCAGTTTCAGACAGCCGAGGGGGAGTCACTGTGTCACAACGCATTCAGTTTACCAAGGGCGCGGGAGCGCATGGTACTGTTTCGCAGCAACAATGCAGTTTACAACAGACCTCGTACGGAGGTGCTGCATCACAGCTAATGCAGTCATTCCGAGAGCCCGAGAGGGGGCGTCCGGCTGTATCAAGTACATGCAGTCTTTACCAGACCTTGAGAGGTCGTGTTACGCTGTATCACCAACGATCACCCCGTATGGGAGTGGCCGTGCAGTATCGTCATCAGTATCGCCGTGTGGAGACACATTAGAATCCTATTATAGGAATAATATCGGCAAGCTTCAGACTTTATAAAGTTCACAAGTATAGTCAAAGTTTAGGCTGTGGACTTGAGAAATAATAGGCGATAGGTACTCGAAGATAATAGTTCAGTTAAAGAACCGACGCATCATAAGGTTTAGAAGTACCCAAGGAAAGTGAAATAGACAGTTCTATCTACGTTAAGGAACCCGATTAGGGTAGAACGAAATAATAACACCTAGTGTTCCTGAAATCAAGGGACTAGAGCGCAGGACGATAAAAATTAGGAATTGTAGTTCCAGGCTTTGTCTAGGTAGACAAATGAACAGTAAACATTGGGGAGTACTCAAATAAATTACAAATCAGAGTAACAGAAAGTACCAGAAAGTTACTAGGTCACCGATAAACAGTTCGAGCGGCCGTAAAAGGACAGACTTATAGTAGACGAACAAGTTAGCGTCTAGCAAGATACGACATCGTGCAGTAAAGTTATAGAAGCCGATAGTCAAACCCAGGATTAGAAGATCAGCCGTTCCAGTGAGGTTTAGTTCGATCGAGACTTTCCATCATCTTGTCAGATTAGGAAGCCGACGTGCTATAGTGAAACCCTTGGAAACGAGAAAGGAAAAGAAATCACGTGTGTAAGGCGAATAATTAACGCCAGAGTGATAAATTTTTGTGTAATGTAAATATAGTGAAATTTTTGAGTGTAATATTTTTAGTGAATTGTATTGTGTTAAGTGAAAACGAATACAAAATGGTATTCATTATATTCCCAGTGATTAAGGTATATATTTTATGTGCGGTTGAAGAAATGTCATTGAGTGTAAATATAACCATGAAAATGGCTTAAGAAAAAGTTGGTGGGCGAAAAGGTTCCATCGCTGGAGAATTCGGTCGATGACCATACCGTCATGTGAGTAACTATTTCATTATTATGAGTTTGGGAAGATTTGCGTATAATCCTCATGAGAGAGAGAGAGTAGGGATATTTAATAGAAGGTGAAGGAAAGATTGCGCGATCTGAACGATTAATTTGAAAGAAATATAATAAATATGTGAAATATAAATGAATCCCTTGTGGAATGTATTCAGTAAAATATCAGTGTAATTGATAAATGATATAAATATGAGAAAGCAAGCGTAATGATAATAATAATAATAATTATACAAATGAATGAATATTGTGATGAATTTTATATTGAAAGTAGTAGCTTCCGAGCTCCTTTAGATGAATAAATACATGTTATGAATACATTTTCTTTATGGTAAAAAGGATTATTGTAAAGGGAGGGAGAGTAATACATTTTGAGAGGTAGATCAAACGTTGATTTTGAATTTATTTAGTCCTTTGAAGGCAACTTGGCTAATTAATGTATGAGCGCCTTGTAGCGCATTGAAGTAATTTATCTCGCTAGGAATGCGTTGAAATGCTCGGTAAAAGGAATTATGAGGGACAGTTAGTCGTGGGGAATGAACTATTATAAGCCCCCAAAGTTGTGATAGTGATCACGAGGCACCGTGTGTTGTATGTTAAAAGGGTGCTATTTATGTTGTATTATGAGCGCTGGTAAAAGGCGAAGCCTGCGCTAAGTCGCTAATGTTATAAGTCCTCCAAATTGGGATACTGCTCCCGAGGCATTTGAAAGGATCGAACTCAGAGTCGTCCGTGTTGAAGCCCCTTAATATTGGTTTTATTATTGAATTTGTCTTACCCGCTAATGAGGACACTTCATAATTATTATATACCGAAGCTATGAGAATAGGTCTGTTGAACCTAAAGATGTTGTTTTATGAATTTGTATTAGAAGCCTTGTCATTCAGAGAATTGCATTTGTAACAGCTGTGTGGAAAGCTGATGTAGCCAGTCCCTTGTGAATGCGAGACTGTGATATATCTTTTCTCCCTGCAATAAATCACGCCAAGTAGTTAAGATTAGACCCTTACCCTCTGGTAGTGCGGTAGGTTAGGACGGACTGTCTGAGTCATAATACACAGAAGTGTTTAAAGATTGTTTGAACGACCCGGTCTTTGAACCGAGGTCCCTTTATATCCATTATTATCGCTTGCAGAGTTCAGATCGTTGCTTTCTTATAATATACTGGTCTTTTAAGACAAAAATTATAAATCCTTAACTTTATTATTCAATGATTCAGTGATTCACGAGTTCTATTGAAGACATGAGATTCCGGGAGTAATCTTAAGTTTGACTTGTTCAGTAGTCTTCTGTAGCTCGGGAGTACGCAAATTTTTTCCCAATCACGGTATTGAGTTGTTATCTGGAGAGAGAGGGATGGTAGCATGTGAGCCTTGTGAAAGCCCAAAATTAATTGATGATTAGCCTTACTTTGATAATTATGATTAAAAGATATATTCATGTAAATAGTTATTGATGTGTATTAAATTGATAACACAGTGTATGTAAACATTACCGAGCCATTTGGAGCTCGCTATCTTAAAGAATTTGAATTGACACCATATGGAAGTGAAACTTAGTTGAAGTTTGTTGGTTTTTGGAAAACCAGTCATTGTGATTTTGTAATTATTTTATATGAATTCCTTGTTCAACTTTGGACAAGTGTGAAGTGGAGTGTCAGTATTTTTATTTGTTTAATTTTTGTAGCGCCATATATTTTTGGATAATTAAATATTTTAATAGTAGGAGTTTATTTTTGTTTATTTTTGGAAGTGTATCCTCTGCTTAATCCAAAGTGTGTAAGTCACAGAGCGGGAGAACAAACCACGAACCCCAATACTCCCAATTGAGCATTGCTGGCAAACTGTGATTTGCATATTTCATTGTTGAATGGGCACAATACATTCCAATGTTTTCGTCCATTTGGCCAGTTCCACCCATATGCTGCTTATATTTTCCAAACGCACATGGCCAAGGGGCAACGATTCTCTTTTTTTCCCCCTGTTTAGAGTACCGAAACGTGCCAGAAACGGAACAACATACTTTGTCGAAGCAATAGTGACAGAAGAGTTGTCCTGCCAACGTATGATGATATTTCCATTCTCCTCGCTACTCCTGTACCCATATGTTCCTTCCTAACCATTTGCTTCGACGGGATCACTTCACTGTTTTTGGGGGTGCGATTGTAGCGGATTGTTCATGTACCCCCATATCCTCGGTCTCGTAAGCGAGTTTGTTACCCAGCAGAGGTGAGTATGTTGTCAAACTAGAACCTGAATCCAAGGGGCTTCACTTTCTCTGAAAACTCGTCTGCAAGGGCGCCGCAGCTTTACCGGAAACCTTCACGTATTGTTCATTTTACAAGGATTTTGCTCTAGGTACACGTTCACAATTTACAAGCTGCCCTTGGGTACTACTCAAAACCATACCTTGTACCCAAATCTAACAAGCTAGTCTGTTAGGAATTTTTACAGCCATGTCTGCCGTAATATATTACCATGCATTTGTCATGAGGCCGGTTTTGCTCTGGATAAAAATTGGAAATAAATTTCACTTTTAGTGCGTCTGTGAGTGGCCGTAGTTTCCACATCTTCTTTCTTCGAATGAGCCAACTGGACTACATTTTATCACAATAATTATGTTTATTTGTACAGTACCCTACAATACGCGTCCCATAAGAAGGTATGCTTTTACCAAATTTGGTAAAGATCCGATGATTAGTTTGGTCATAATTTAATTTTAAGTTTTGACCATTTGGGTGGCTGCCATTACGTTTTGGTAAAGATGGCGACAATATAAAACATAACTCTGAGGAGTCCTTTGATAGTGCTACCTCTGTACCAAATTCGTTCATTTCCATCTTATTACTCCTCTAGTGTCCATGTACAGCCAAACTAAACCTATCGAAAATTAAAATGACTAATCTGCCTAGTGTGCCATATATGGCACGGCTACATATGTTTGTAAATAGCTCAGTCAATTATGAACAATCAGACAATGCATCATAATGTACTGAAACGTTGGACTTCACAGTACCTATCATGAAAAGAAACTTCCAGAGAATAATTTATATTGTTCATAAATAATTGCATACCATTTTTGTGAATTCATTTCTTTTCATCAAGGCGCGCACTTCTCACTTCAATAATACAATGCTACAACAAAGCACGCAGCTGATAGGTAATGACAGTTGAGTCACACAGTATATGCAACAAGTAAGTGCAACCAACAACAGAAAAATAAAATTCTCTTAATTCCAAGTGATAGTCGTACCTAAATTGCAGCGTGCCATACGTGGCACGCTAGGCTGAAACGGGTTAATACTCTGTCACTGGTTGCGCATCTCGACGAAATACAGACAATATTAAACGAAAACAATATCCATATCCTCTGTATAAGTGAAAGTTGGTTAAAACCTGACATCCCGTCTAGCATGGTAGAACTAAATCGGTACTCGCTGGAACGTCATGACAGAAATGATGGGAGGCGAGCAGGTGGGGTTGCCATGTACTGTAGAAACGACTTAAAAAGACGGGTAATATGTGCATCAACACTTAGCACACAACCAGGACCGGAATTCATGTTTGTTGAAGTAATTGTTGGCCAACAAAAGACTCTGGTATCTGTTGTATATAAGCCGCCAAGAATAACAAACATGAGTGAATTTGAAAGCCACTTGCTACTTCCAAGCTACGAACACGTAATAGCCGTAGGTGACTACAATACAAATTTACTGACACAGACGTACGAGACCAAACAATTACAAAACCTGTTCTCTTCCTGCGACATGACTATTCTTCCCCTGGAACCTACAAACCATATTTACTCTGATAAATACGAATCACATACATTCATTGACTATCTTGTGACAAGCAATATCGACAGAGTTGAAACTTTCGGGCAAATACCCGTACCATCTATCTCCACCCACGACTTAATTTACCTATCGTACTCCCTACGTGTGCCTAAGTACAAACCTAAATATATTATCACTAGAAACATGAAAAATATTAATATGGATAACTTAAAACATGACGCATACAACCTTCCCTGGAATGACATATTACTCTTAGATAACATTGACGCAAAAGTAAATAAGTTAAATTCTCTTATAATTAGTCTGTATGACAGACATGCCCCTAAACATTCGATCAAAGTTACTCGCCCAGCATGCCCATGGTTAAATGAAAACATTAAAAGTATGATGGCACAGCGTGATGCACTGTTCCGGCGTTTTAATCGTACCCGTGACGAAACTGATTTTGAAAATTATCGTGTGCTCAGAAATCGTATTAAGCAGCTCGTAAGAAACGCCAAATTCTCCTACATACAAACCGTGCCAAAAAGGAATGCCTGGAACAATATGCGTTCTCTAGGTATAGGCAAACAGCAGCAACAGACACATGTACCAGACATACCACTTGATGAGTTAAATGAATATTTCACTGAAGAGATAGTACCAACTGATTCAACACCCCATGATCCTTTTCACCCACTACCTGACCACCCTCTCTTTACTTTCCATCCGGTTACGGCAGACAAAGTAAAAAAGGTACTATATTCCATAAAATCAAAAGCGAGAGGAGTTGATGATATTCCCATATCCTTCATACATAATATCATCGGTGCCGTTCTACAAATTAATACTCACATATTCAACCATAGTCTTACAACTAACACCTTTCCCTCCCTATGGAAACAAGCCAATGTCATCCCTATTCCTAAGAAAACCGAACCTTTATTTCCATCTGACTATCGGCCAATATCCATTCTACCTGCACTTTCAAAAGCCCTCGAGCGTCTGGTTCATGAGCAAGTACTTGAATATTTGAATAGCCGTTCTCTTTTAGACCCTCTGCAATCAGATTTCAAGAAGGGACATAGCACCGCAACAGCATTATTCAAAGTGACTGACGACATTAGACACGCAATGGACCAAAACCTGGTGACAATCCTCACCCTTCTCGACTTCAGCAGTGCTTTTGACACCATAAATACTCACACTATTGAAGAAGATGGAATTTTATTACTTCGACCAGCAGACAATTAACTTTTTCGCATCATACCTGAATAATCGCCAGCAACGTGTTGTAACCCAGGATAAAACTTCTCAGTGGCTAAGCAGAAAGCCAGGCGCCCCACAGGGTAGTGTACTAGGACCCTTGCTTTTTGTACTATATGTCAACGACATCTCATCTAATTTGAAAAATTGCAAATATCACCTATATGCAGATGATTTGCAAATATACTCCCACTGCAAGACAAATGACATTCCATTGAGAGTTGAAACTATCAACGCTGACCTTCAACGACTGTCTCAGGAAAATTCCCTTCTTTTGAATCCCTCCAAAACACAAGTTATCATAATAGGCTCTCAAAAACTATTGACGTCACTCCGTGATCAAATCATTCCCCCAATTGTACTTAACAACAATGAAATTCCATACTGTCCTACAGTGAAAAATCTAGGTGTGATAATAAATCAGACTCTTAACTGGTCTGAACATGTACAAAGTGTATGCAAGAAGATTTTCGCAACGTTCCACTCCCTCAAAAGAAAAAAAAAGATATTTTACCATTTAAAGTAAGAATCCAACTCATACAGACACTAATACTTCCTATTCTTGACTAATGTGACGTTATTCTTGTAGACGCAACCAAAACATTAACTTTGAAACTTCAACGATCTCTCAACTCTTGCATACGATTTATCTACGATCTGAGCTATGATAAACATATCACTCCCTATTATTGCACTCTTTCCTGGCTGAAACCTGAACTACGTCGATCATATCACATTCTTGTCCAGATTTTCCGATTATTGTCTGACGATAGACCACTATACTTATCAAATAAATTCAAGTACTTGTCTTCTTTCCATGGTAATAATACGCGCTCTGGTTCTTCCCTCTCCATTCCTATTCATCGCTCCTCTATATACAACAACTCTTTTCATGTGGTGGGGTCTAGGCTGTGGAATACCCTTCCAGCCAGTGTCAGGGGCACCACCTCACCATCTAAATTCAAGACCACCTGCTGGGGCAGCCTACTGAACGCTGCTGACCGACAACAAGCGTGACTGGATGAGTGAATGAGAGTGTGAAAGTCATTACCATTGTCAATTATTATTGTTTAATTTTGTCGCCATAATATGTGTATTGTATTGTATTAATGTGGTTAAGTGTAAGAGAGGGCCAAGAGCACTAACTGCGCCACCAATAAAGGCAATAATAATAATAATAACCTAACCAAACTTCACCTAACCTAACTTCAAAGTGAGAGCAAGAAGTGAGAGCAAAAAAGTCAGAGCAAATATGAGAGCACAAATAATAAACTTTAACCTAAACTAACCTAACTTCAAAGTGAGAGCAAAAAGTGAGACCAAAGAAGTGAGAGCAAATATGAGAGCACAAATAATAAACTTAGTTATAACCTAACCTAACTTAACCTAACCTAACCTAACTTCAAAGTGCGAGCAAAAAGAGCAAAAAGTGGGAGCAAAAATTTGGGAGCAAAAAGTGGGAGCAAATATGAGAGGCTAATGCACATACACAGAGTTTTGTTTTTCACACATTTGTCAATTCCTAAATTTCCACTTAGCATTATTTAATTTTTTTTAAATTTCAGTTTAAAGTTTTTCAATTTTTGTCAATATGGAAACATGGATTTTTCAATTTGTTGTTTACACATTTTCAATTTCACAATTTCCCATTTACAGTGTTTACAATGTCAGTTTAAAGTTTTTCAATTTCGTGATATAGAAACATGGATTTTCCAATTTGTTGTCGGTTGTTCAGTTAGCGCTTGGTACCATGCTGGTCGTTCAGGTAGTTCTCGTAGTCACTGCTAGATAGCGGAAACATACTTTTCGTGTTGCATGCGGCTGTTTAACAAAGTTTTACCGTGTGAAAAACGTGCTTGTATAAGCTTTGTATATAAATTGAATATACAATTAACTACTAAGTGTTCAGAACTAACATGTATAGCCTTGTGTAGGGAATATTGGGGTCCTTAGCAAGGAAGAGTGCCTAACACATGAGTGTACAGCCTTTTGATATGCAGTAAGTACCTGATAACCTTGAGTAGGGTATAAGAATATTTTCAGTTGACTACTACCTATCACAGTGTTTACATTGTGAAAGACCGTTGAAACAACCAGTCTTTAGCCTTTTCATATGCAGTAAGCAGCCTTTACCCTTTACTAGGGGTATACTAGAGGACCCTTAGCAAGAATATCACCAGTTGACTATTATCTCTCACGGTGTTCACAAGGTGAAAGACCGTTGAAACAACCATTGTACAGCCTTGTACTACACAGTAAGTAACTGTTGGTCTTGACTATGATATATTAGAGAACCCTCAGCAAGAATACAATCAGTTTACTACTACTTGTTACAGTGTTCACATTCGTGAAAGACCGTCTCACTGTCCAGTCTACAGCCTTGTCATACGCTGTAAAGAGCTGTTGGTCTAGACTAGGGTATATTAGAGGACCCTTAACATGAATATCACCAGTTGACTACTACCTCTCACGGTGTTCACATCGTGAAAGACTGTTGAAACACCCATTGTACAGTCTTGTACTACACAGTAAGCAGCTGTTTGGCAGAAAACAACATCCATAATGGAAGGACCCATTCCTAGCTATATGTGCAAACAGTGTGGAAAAACTTTTCTTCGGGACTATGATAGAAATCGTCATGAAGTTTCGTGTGGGGAGTTTCATGAGAGTAAAACGTGTGGCAGTAAATTCAACAATGCCGACAATGGACGTCGTCATGAAGAATGTTGTAATGTTGTATTGGCAGCTAAAAGACAAAAAGCGGAGCCTACAAAACCTTACCTACTGTCATTGGACCCTGACAAAAATGGACTTATTGAATATGAGAGATATTTTGAAGGACGACTTAAATCCTATTTCACACGTTGTGATACGTGTAAGGATTTAAATTCATACCTTAAAGAGTCCAAACGGCAAATAATACAAGCTATGCAGAAAGAACTAGCAATGCACAAGTCGATCAAAGTTAATCTTGTGGCTGCATGTAGATTCATTCATACATCTACCAATGAAATTACAAATCGTGCTTTTAAAACACAAAATCAGGCCCTATTTTTGAAACAGAATTAAGTAGTTTCTTGGAAACACAATTTACAAAGTTAACTTCTGAAATGGAAGAATCTGAGCTAAAAGGCAGTAATTGGGCTTTGTTAGCAGTGGAAGGAGTACGATTGAAAATAAATAAGTACAATCCCTTGCGTGGTAGCACATATATTCCATTACCAGCAGCTATAAAAGCAAGAAAAGCCTGCATTAATCCTCAAAACTTTAAGGACGAGAGGTGTTTTATGTATGCCATTTTAGCAAAACTGGTTAAAACGAAAGCTGAACGCGTTAGTAAATACAAGGACCTGGAAAACAGGTATGATTTTTCAGTAATATCGTTTCCTACATCACTAGCTGATATTCACAAATTTGAAAAAGCCAACGACATATCCATTAATGTATTTGGACTGGAACAAGACAACAAATTGTTCCCTCTAAAGGTTGTGGATCAAGAGCTACAAGACCATCGCAACCTCCTTCTGCTAAGTTCATCATCCGGACAGAACCACTACGTCCTTATCAAAGATTTTGATTAACTAGTAGGACATCAGATTACTCACCATGGACATAAGATATATACGTGTAAACGGTGTTTTACTCACTTTGATAATCGATATGGACAACAAGGAATGGACAAATTAAAGGAACATAGAGCTTTGTGTGTCCAGCATGATATTGCTAGGATTGAAATGCCTATTGTGAAATTCTTAAATGTGGAAAAAATGCTGAGAATACCTTACGTTATCTATGCAGATTTCGAAAGTATACTCTTACCCTATCAAACATGTCTATCCAATCCTGAAGCAAGTTATACAGTCCCATACTAGAGTCATGTTCCTATGAGCTTTGGTATATATGTTAAACCCTCACCTGCTGAGGAACACATAAAGACAAACCTTCCAAGCCAACCTGTTATTTATCGTGGTCCTGACGCTGCAGAAAAGTTTATGGACTGTTTGATCTCAATAGCTAATGAAATTGATCGCCTTTACAGCTTAAATGTTCCAAAGGCCTTAACTCAGGATCAAGAAGCAGAGTTCCAATCTTCTGAAACCTGTTATTTGTGTCATAAACCATTTACCAAAGAGGACTGGAAAGTTCGAGACCATTGCCATATTACAGAGGAATACCGTGGAAGTGCTCACAATAACTGTAATTTGAGGTGTAAAACACGTAACCCCGTTCCTGTATTTCTACATAATACGAGTGGATACGACGCACATTTCATTGTAAAGCAATTGGGATGTACTACTGAGAGAGTGGATGTTATCGCTAACTCCAAAGAAAAGTACATTTCCTTCACCAAATATGTAGGAAATGTTAAGCTTCGATTTGTGGACACGTTTCGGTTAATGCCGAGTAGTTTGGAAACTTAGTTTCCAACTTAACATTATACCCTGAAACAGACAATTACTTTGGAAAAGAAAATGCAATGCTCATGACTCGTAAAGGGGTATTTTGTTATGATTACATCGATTCATGGGAAAAATTAAAGTGAAACGTGTTTACCTCCAAAAGAGGCATTCTTTAACAAATTAAGTCAAGAAGATGTTAGCAAAGAAGACTATGAACATGCCAAAAATGTGTGGAATCAGTTCAACATTAAAACTCTAGGGGAATATGGTGACCTTAACTAACTTCAGATGTACTCCTTCTTGCAGACAGCTTTGAAACGTTTAGAAACAAAACTCTAGAAACACACCGAGTGGATGCTGCACACTTCTTTACTTCGTCTGGTTTAAGTTTTGAGGCAATGCTCCTTAACACTGGAATTGTTACAGGATTACGATCAGATACGTCTGGAATACGTGGAAGCATATGCCAGGTGTCTCATCGGTATGCTAGAGCTAACAATAAATACATGGAGACCTATGATTCTGAGAAACCATCGCAGTTTACTACCTATGATGATGCCAACAACCAATACGGGTGGGCTATGTGCCACTCCCTTCCTTACGGTGGATTTCAGTGGGTTTCTCCAGATGCTGTTGATCTAGGAAAACTAAAGAAAGACGATCCTGTGGGATACATTCTAGACGTTGATGTTGATTACCCATCTGAGCTTCATGATCTACACAACGATTTACCTTTCCTACCAGAATGTACACAACCTAAGGATTCGTCTCTGAAAAAACTAATTCCTCATCTTGGAAATCGAAGGCGATACGTTGTTCACTACATGTCACTTAAACTGGCTCTAGATCATGGACTAAAATTGGTAAAAATTCATCGTGTGTTGAAGTTTAAACAAAGACCTTGGCTAAAGGCATACGTTGATTTTAATAACAACCTACGAAAACAAGCCAAAAATTATTTTGAAAAAAATTTGTACAAATTATTCAACAATGCCATTTTTGGAAAAACAATGGAAAATATTCGTAAAAGAATAGACATACATCTTGTGACTGACAGCAAAAAAGCTGAATTTATGGTCCTAACCTAGCTGCTTTCCACATGGCTAAACGTAACATTGTATTCAATAAGCCTATATATATTGGAATGTGTATACTGGATATTTCAAAAACTCTTATGTATTCCCACCACTATGATGTCCTGTTACCCTATTATGGCATGGACAATCTTAAACTCATGTATATGGATACCCACTCGTTCGTTTATTTGGTTAACACCCAAGATGTATATCAAGACAAGTTGGATTTCATAGAACACCTGGACTCATCTGATTATCCTACTAATCACATATGTTACTCTACATCAAACAAGAAAACGTTGGGGAAATTTAAAGACGAGGCTTGTGGACAAATTATTTAAGCATTTGTTGGACTTAGAGCTAAAATGTATGCTTTAGACATAAATGGTAAAGAAATCAAAAAGATTAAAGGTATTAGCAAAGGTGTTGTCAAAACTTGTATAAGCTTTCAAGATTATATGGATTTTGTCATGAAAAACGAGGTACAAAGAATACCAATGAACATTATTGCTTCTAAACAACATGACATATCATCTATAAGACTAAACAAAATTGCTTTGTGTCCTGGAGATGATAAAAGAGTAATTGATTCGGATGGTATAGGTACACATGCCTATGGTCATTACTCAATTATTGACCATGCTTAAAGAGTTAAGTTATAAATATAAAAATCCTCCACCTGTATATAGCAAATACATAAAACAAGACAAAAAAGCCAATTTAGGATAGAAAACAATAGCACTAAAAATACAAAACAGCACCAATCAAGCAACAAGGAAAGAAAGAAAAAGGTATTCATACTTAAGAATAAAAAATAGAAAACAAATAAAACCAACTCAACAATTTATAACAAAAACAATGTATTATGTGTAAATATTGTATAAGTATTTAAAATGAATGAAATATTGTATGGACACTGCTTGTACATTTTAATTACTACCCACCTCTCCCCACTCCTAATACAAAATGAACTTTGTTCATGGACTAAATGAAAAACATGTAAAACACAAATTGGAAAATCCATATCATCAAAAACGTAAAACTTGAAACGGAAATATTTAAAATTCTATAAATTGGAAATTGGCCAATGTGTAAACAACAAATTGGGAAATCCATGTTTCTATATCATGAAATTGAAAAACTTTAAAATGACATTTTAAACACTGTAAATGGGAAATTGTGAAATTGACAATGTGTAAACAACAAATTGAAAAATCCATGTTTCCATATTGACAAAAATTGAAAAACTTTAAACTGAAATTTAAAAAAATAAAATAATGCTAAGTGGAAATTGAGGAATTGACAAATGTGTGAACAACAAAACTCTGTGTATGTGCATTAGCCTTTGGATTAGCTTAAGTTAGGTGAGGTAAAGTTAGGTGAGGACATGTTTGGTTAGGTGAACTAAGGTTATGTTAGGTGAGATTAGGCGAACTGAGGTTAGATATGTGACCTTGTAGTTAACAGTTTTTTAGCTAATACAAAAATTAAAATGTAAAATATAAAATGTAAAAATCTAAAATCTAAAATGTTAAAATATAAAATAAAGTTATGTTATAACTAAGTTTATTATTTGTGCTCTCATATTTTCTCCCACTTTTTTGCTCCCACTTTTTTCTCCCACATTTCTGCTCCCACTCTTTGCTCCCATCTTTTTGCTCCCACTTTTTGCTCGCACTTTGAAGTTAGGTTAGGTTAGGTTAGGTTAGGTTAAGTTAGGTTAGGTTATAACTAAGTTTATTATTTGTGCTCTCATATTTGCTCTCACTTTTTTGCTCTCACTTTTTGCTCTCACTTTGAAGTTAGGTTAGTTAAGGTTAAAGTTTATTATATGTGCTCTCATATTTGCTCTGACTTTTTTGCTCTCACTTCTTGCTCTCACTTTGAAGTTAGGTTCGGTTAGGTTCGGTTAGGTTCGGTTAGGTTAGGTTAGGTTAGGTGAAGTTAGGTTAGGTTAGATGAAGTTAGGTTAGGCTAGGTTAGGTTAGTTGAAGTTAGGTTATCATGTCATTAATGTAAGTGGTTGCGTGCAGTGACCATTTTGTGTATTAGCTGTGTGCTAAAATAATAAATTAAATATTAAATAAAATATTTATAAGTTATAAAACAAAATTTAAAATTAAATCTTAGGTCTGTGACCTTGTAGTTTGGTCTATTTCACAAAATCTAAAATGTAAAATCTAAAATAAAAAAGAAATTCAAAATCTAAAACCTTAAATGTAAAATCTGAAAGTATAAAATCAAAAAATCTTAAATCTTAAAATGTAAAATTTAAAATTTAAAAATATAAAAACATTACATGCATTAACTTAAATGTTAAATGAGTTTTCTGTAATTATGGGTTAGATAATTGTTGGGTTAATGACCTTGCAGTTTAGTGCTTCGACATAATAAAAAATATATATAAATAATAAATTAAATATTAAAAAATTTAAATAAAATTAATAATAAATAACAATAAATAATAAATAATTAAAAATCAATGGATAGTTAATAACAAGCAAACAATGATTTGAAAAGCCCGCCATTAAAGAGTGCAGTTGCGCGTGGCGGTCATCTTGCGCATTAGCCCCTGTCCCAGCTATGACTGTCCCTCCATAAGAATAACATAGGGTAGTTGCGCTCGGCTGCCATCTTGCGCATTAGCCCCTGTCCCAGCTTCGGCCTTTATATCCTACTATAATTCATAGCGGAATTCTCTTTATCGGACTACAAACCATGAATATTTCTTCCCTGTGTCAAAGGAACTTTCGGGATGAGTCCTTTTGACTTTGTGAAATCTTTCTTTCTCTGCCTTTTGACAATCGAGAAATTATTTTTTGCACAGTTCCATTGTTACGTGATGAGCGTATTTTTTTCGATTTCAATGAACTACGACCTTTTTCCGTCTCAGCGTGATGGGTTAAAATCACTGACTGGACTATTAATTATATTATCATGGAGATGTATGTGCAACGAATTATTGTCAGACGTAATTTTAGAATGGCGCGGTGCATGAAACACAAATCCCCCTTCCATCCAATCTAAACTTGACTGTATTCTGCGAAACGAAAAGTTCACAGGCGAAGTAAAGAAAATCCGAGTTGCACTTCCAGGGAAACTCCAAAAACATCCACTATTTTCTGAAGTCTTAACACGACAGTGTCTGGGGTGATAGACTCGCACGCCAGCCAGCTAGTAATCTGTCTCGAAACTAGTAATTGAATGGCGAAAACGTAAAAACACTTTGTGGGCGATGTATTGAAGATAGAGATATCCTGTCCCGGACGTTTTTGTAGAACGTTTCATGCTGAACAATTCTTACACTCATAGTATATAGATACTTTTAACGGCTTGTCCAGCGTAAGCTTCAAAAGCGCACGGACGCCAGGTTTTTAGCCTACTTTTCACATTTTGCAAAAATGAGGAAAAAGTAGACTTATGAGATCGGGCAAATGTCTGTCTGTCTGTCTGTCCTTCTGTCTGTCTGTCTGGCTGTGTGTGTGTGTCCCCCTATCAACTCCTAAACGGCTGCAGCAATCGAAACAAAATTTGGTAGGAGTAAATATCTATACCTGAATATCTCACGGCCATATTTGAAAATGATGTCAGTGCTACCAACTGCTAAAAAATCGCAATTGAAATTTGAGCTCCATGTTGGATATCTTGGAAAGTATGAATGGGAGCTATTTCAAAATTGGCACACGTACAGATCATAATATTTCAGTTTAATTTCCTGGAGGCTAAACATGGCAGTGTTGCCAAAATGATTATAAGCCTCCTGATAGGTCCAATTTTTAAATGCATATAACTTCTATACCATCAATTGGAATTCCGCCAAATTTCGTATGTTGTATGTGTACATACCCAGATATGACGGAGCGTATTCTTCAGACCTACCAGGGCTGCCAACTGTTAATAAATGCTCCTAATTTATTTTATCCAAATACCAATATATCAGAAAGTATGCAAGCCGACAGCTTTAAACTATGCACACGTATAGTCCCTGACATTCTATATTAATTTGGAGTAACTTATATACGTCAGTGCTACCAACATGATTCTAAGCCTGCTGACAGGTCCAACTTTAAATACATGTAACTTCCATACTATCATTTGGATTTCAACCAAATTTCGTATGTGCTATGTGTACCATAACAGATATGACTATGCGTATTCTAAGGAGCAACCAGTGCTGCCAACTGTTAATATGTGCTGTCCTTATTTTTGTTACCCTAATATCAATATATCAGAAAGTATGCAAGCCAATAGCTCTAAACTTTGCACACGTATAGTACCTGGCATTCTAGACGAATTTGGAGTAACTAATATACGTCAGTGCTGCCAACATGATTCTAAGCCTGCTGATAGGTCCAATTTTAAAATGCATGTAACTTCTATACTAACTAATGGATTTCATTCAAAATTGGCACAACAATAGATCATATTATTTCAGATTATTTCTGACCAATACATGCATGACATTGTTGCCAACATGATTTTACGAGCGCTGTTAGATCCAATGTTTAACTGCATGTAACGTCCATGCTATTCATTGGACTTCAACCAATTTTTTTATTTTGTACCTTAAGAGACGGAACTAAGAATATATTCAGTCATCAGGGCTGCCAACTGTAGTGCTCTATTAGGATACATTATGCCAGGTATACAGTATTTCGAACTAATTGGAAATTTCGATATTAGCAACTTAATTTCGTCATTATTCTAGATAGGTTCACATTCTGTAGAATAATCATTGGCATGAAAAGTAGGCTGTATAGTTCTTCACGGAACTTCTTGTTTTTTCTTTTTTCGACTTTTTCACTGAAATAGTTACTGCTCGGCTTCCTTTGGTTATAAATAAATTATTTTCTATAGAAACCTTCCTCGATATATCCTTTATAGAATGGTGAAAACCGCATTAAAATACATCCAGTGGTTCTCGAGATTACCCGGAACATCCAAGAATCGGGGACTTGGTTTTATACTACTGTCCACCAAAATATTATGTGCACTCGAGTTTAAAGGTTGTTTGTGAAGTAACCAATAGGCCTACATAAAATCCAATAACATCATCATTTTCGTCGTTTTATTTTACGTTAGTTCATATAGGATTGGATTTCATAATTTATATTTTAATATTCGTTATCGCAGTTGGAACACAAAAAAGTGCCCATTTTTAAGCGTGTTTCAACTATGCGTCACATTTAAGAATTAGTTTCTCAGAAACCCGTCATCAGATCGATTCCAAATTTTAACACAATATACAATGGAATGATGTATAACTAGTGTATTAATTTCAAAATTTTGTGTGTTCAAGAAACAAAGTTGTTATCATTTTTGTAAGGTAACTTTTTCTCGGCTCTGGGTGGTTGGAAAATTGCGATCTTGGTCGCGTTGGAATCATTATATATCAAAAGGTTATGCTGTATGACTGTGAAATACGTAAATGAATTCACTTATTTTATATCGGTTTGTATTTGTCCGGGATAAAATGACAGGGTTCAGCAGCTAGCCGATACGGGGAAAGCTGTACAGCGTTGCCGAGATGGAGCACAACCACGCTTCATGGCGCACCTCGCTCGGAATTGCATGGGCAGCTTCCTTTGGTATTTAAAATTAACTTGTGATTAACTTCATTAATTCAAGCAAATGCTATTAAGAGGTCGTGAAAAACATTTCCTTTCAGCTTTTCTCATGAGGGCTTTGGACTTCCATAGCAGCTATAATTTTTTTATTTTTTTTATTTTTAGATTATTGTTAAGTTGTAATTGTTACAGATTTTCCAGGTGGTTGGCTACTTAAAGCAGTCGAGATTTTCTCTGAATACTATCGCTCAGTTAACGCATCTGTATGTTATGCTGTGACAAACTGTTACGACCATTTAAATCCATAACATTGCTATTAGGTCGAGTTGTATAAAGCATCGACGTGCATGCTACTGTCGTTTAATACAGTGTATTATGTACATTTGAGTCTGGAAGTTGTTTATGAAACAGCCAATAGGCCTGCACAAAATTCAATAACACTATCATGTTCCTCGTTCTATTTAATATTAATAATAATCAGGGGCAGCTCCTGATTAAAGTTTTAGGGTAGAGCCAGATGATACTACTGTTGTTACATATTAAATATTGTTTTATATTTGGCATTTATTGTTGCCAATATTGCCATTATCATAATTCCACACAACACAATATTCGTAACAAGTTTTAATAAATAGTTGATGCATTAAAAATTGTACCCACATGGCTCTTTATTAATACATGTATTCTCTTGTGTGATTGGATGAAGCAAATATATCCATCAGCTTGGTTGATGAGGTCATAATTATTTTATTTCTAACTTTGGGTTGAGAGCTATAGAAGAAAATGGATTTGTTTAAAAATTCCACTTTCATTTTCCTATTTCGGCATACAATCGACATATTAAATAACTACGTACCGTGCCACAAATTTAAAAAAAACATTTATACAGTAGAATTTACAGCTTCATCGACGGAACTCACTAACACATTTGTACTGTACTTGGAATATCAGGCAACTGAAAATGTATAATTATATGTTTGTCTTATGTCAGCAATCTGCGAACAATAGCGAGTGGTGGGGTAAACCCTTCTACCGTAATCCTGTTTGACAGAGACAGAAGCAGGAAGGGGCGCAGTCCAATTCGGCCAGTTTATTACACTGATAAAATCGGACAGACTTTTCTGGCCACGATGATCTGCCCCTTTGATAATTCATAGTCCAATTTGGCCAGCGATAGCTCATTAGCAACCTCCCCTACCTTCCCCCACTCTGCAGCCAACGCATACCATACTGTACACACGTTCCAACATTTTGTCATTAAACTGTTGGAGGGGAGGTGACTCTCAGTTTGACGGTCCCAGAGGTGTCAATTACTATAAATTCGCTTATGTATGACCTAGCTTTCTGGATATGGTGACAACTACTGTCTGTGGAGGAGCTTTATACAAAGAATACGATATGTCCTCAATAGTTTCACAAATATGGATATCCATGAGATTGTGTTCGATAAACTGACAGCGTTAATATAACCTACTGTAAGTGCAAGCTCTAACATTTTACCCGATCATCGTTGCATACACTAATAAATGAACGAAATTAAATTTTAATAAACCAAGTGAAAAATTTTCATTGAATACCCTAAACTATTAGATGAAATTAAAACATACTTAATACCAGTACCATAATTAATAGTTGGAGATTCATTTTAATTGGCAATCAGCCTGGTGAACTGAATTTTTAATTGGTGTTAATTATATTTATATACTAACCAAGGGTCACAATATTATTTAGCAATTATATTTCGACCCTGCAGCCAGCCTGAAATGGTTTTCCGTTTTTTCTATTTTCAACTCTATACAAATCCAGGAATAGGCCACGGCTGCTTCCTTCTTTAGTTCATTAATTCGAATGACATTTTAACTGCCATTTCCTTGTTAAATTCAAGTATATTTTAATGAGAGTAGGTAATTGTGTAGTGAATAAAACAGGATTCCTTCTATGAATCCTCTGTAAAACTGTCGCCATATTTCAGTTTGATGGAATAGTTTTTTAAAAGTCATTTTCATTCATTTTAGTAGTTTTTTTAGATGACATTTCATTGAGCATTATATGTCCGCCTCGTTATGTAGTGGCTATCACCGCGGAGGCCCGGGTTCGATTACCGGCTCTGCCAAGAAATTTAATTCCGATTTGAGGGCTGGAACGGGTTACACTCAGCCTCATGAGGTAAAACTGAGAGGAAGAGGAGGGTTCGTCCCACCTCCGCCATCCTGGAAGTAAGTTTTCCGTGGTTTCCCACTTCTACTCCAGGCAAATGCCGGATTGAGTCCTGACTGAAGGCCACGGCCGCCTCCTTCCCAATCCTCATCTTAATTACAACTACACGCAATAATACAGCCATCACAATAAGACAAGTTATCAGACAAATTCCACACACACAACCAAGTACACGGGGTTACATGACGACAATGTCGCAAAGCCCCTCAATGAATCAACAATAATGGTCTAACTAACCCGTGGTTGCGAGCACCCAAACATCAAGCCGACTGCAACTCAGTTCATAGCCTACAAATTGTTGGGGACGAATAACCTGCGCGACGACACCCTTAGCCACATCACTTTGATTTTAGATCATGGACCACTACTTCTCATATCAAGCAGGTACTTAATTGTCCTCATGAGGCTTTCCTTCTCCTGATGCAGAATTGAGAATAGGCGGGTTTGATTCCTACCTCAGCCATGCTGGAAGTGGTATTTCATGGTTTCTCATTTGTATTCCAGGCAGATGCCTAGATTGTACCTAAATTAAGGTCATGGCGCCCTTCTAACCATATCCTAGCCAAATTACAAGTACACAATAGTACGCTACAGCAGTTACAATAACACAGATTATCAGACAGATTCCACACACACCAAAGTTCACAGCACTACATGATCGCCAAGCCTTCAAAATGAATAAACGGCAATTGTTTTCAGCCCTCAAATCAGATGTTAAGTATGACTGGCTGCGTTGCTCAGCGGTAACGTTCTTGCCTACTGAGCCCAAGGCTGCAGGATTGAATCCTGGCACAGTCACTTGGCATTTGTGGGTGCGTAATTGCGATGGAGCCGTGTCAGTAGGTTTACTGGCACGTTAAAGATCTTCGGGACAAAATTCCGGCACCCCGGCCACAGTAGTTAAAAGGGACGTAAAACCAATAACATTACATAGATCTTAAGTTTCTGGCTGGAATATAATCCAGAGCCTCCTCGGTAAGAGAAAAGCGTGCTATCCATACACCACGGGGGACAATAATAATTAAAATAATAATAGGGGAAGGTACCCCAGTATCGGACGGAACTCAATATCGGACAGTGTCAGTTTCTGATGTTCAGCACAATGTTGTGGAAACTTTTGTGATGGCAGTACTGACCCTTCACGTGGTACGTTGGAGGGTGACCATTGTGTGTCCATAAACAAAGAAGTAAGCACGTGGTGAGATGCTCTCTCTTCTGTGACTCTTTCTTGCTGCAAGAAGATAATTTTATGAATCTGTTCGACACGTTAATACTGATGAGTGAAATATTTTAAGGGTTGTTGATTATTAACGATACGTCAATGAAGAAATGTGGATGACGGCGTAGCTTTTGTTTAAATGTGTTATGTATGATGACCCGTTCAAGTTTTACGTGTTGGGCACCCAATATCGGACAAGATTCCGGCACACAGTATCGAACAAACGTACCCGAAGTTTTTTACCAATTCTTACAATACCTTCGTTTGTTTCAGACAAATATGGGAGTGTAAAGGTGAATCTGGGTGATGGAAAACATAACATTAGCAATTGATGAAGTAAGAGGGGCTAAAATGAGCATTAGGTACGCAAGTGAGCAGTTCTGTGTCCCTAGAAGTACATTAGGTGACAGATTGAAATTAATTTCTCCAGCGAACGAGAGATAAATGAAAACTGCCATGGGTACATTTAAAAACACGTTTTCTGATGAGCAAGACGCTGATATAAACATGTTTAGACAAATTTTCAGAACTGAATTTATGTCACAATTATGTAATAATTTAATTTCTATGTTAATTTTTGGAAATCCTTTCCCTAAGTGTATTATTATATTATATTATATTATATACAAAGCATAATGTGAACTCAAAGCGTGTTGATCTGAATTTACAATCTTTGGCGTAATTGGGGGGAAAAGCTAGGAAGGCACTGAATTTTGATTGCGAAACAACCCACTGCATAATTTGTGGTGAGAATTTCAATGAGGACTGGATCCAGTGCAACATATGCACAGGTTTCCTTAAAGGACACTTCGTTATTATCAATGTGACATATGTGCTAAAAAGTAATATGGATATACTGTACATATATAAGCATAATAATAGAATAATCTTACAATATTGAGACTGTCCGAT
The DNA here is from genome assembly GCA_946902985.2 of Meconema thalassinum. Classification (NCBI taxonomy): domain Eukaryota; kingdom Metazoa; phylum Arthropoda; class Insecta; order Orthoptera; family Tettigoniidae; genus Meconema; species Meconema thalassinum. The sequence goes on from OX336389.2 coordinate 385,704,999, forward strand.
ACTGTGTGCCTCGTTTTTGAATTGTGAAAAATGTGAGATTTATAAATGTTTTACATTCTTTTATATCAGTATATAATGTAGAATTATGATTTGCTACAATGAAAGAGAATCAAATCAGGTTTTTCAAAAATAATTTTTAATTTTAATTTGACCCTTTCCTTAAGTTATTATACAAAAGGAACCTTACGTGTCCGAAACTGGGGTACCTTCCCCTAATAGTAATAATAATGTAACGGGTTAAAGGTAACTTTTAACTGATGTGGCCTTTTAAAAGAATTAAGGCATAGGCTAATGTTTGTTTCAGTAAATTGTGCAATTTGTACAGCCCTGCATGGCAGAGTGTTCACAGGATATCCCAGAGCCAGAGGGTCATTTTGCAAGAACAAATAAGTTACCTTAGATTTTGGGTTTTCACAGTGGTAGCGGTGGGGGACGGAAGGGAGGATAATTTCAGCGGAAGAACGAGAACTTGACCTGGGGCAACTGGCGAATAAGGACTGTGGGATGGAATGACAAGATAAGCAAGATCCACTCGGAAGATTAGCTGGCTCAATTCGCCAACACCCGCAGGAAGTTTCAAAGCAACGCTATGGGCCCAATCTGCTGGCCCTTGAAGAGAGAGAAAATTCCCTTCTTAACACTGAAGAATTCGCGTGCAAGACAGTGCTATGTCCACTATTTCTTCACCCGGCCCATGAAGCCATAATATACTTTACATTGGACTTGCTGTGGAGCGGCCTTCGCTATGACGATACACCGTACGAGACTGTCAGGATCTTAAGCTAGGGATGAGTTATTTATAATGAATTCTCTTTAGAAATTCTAGAAGGGTAAAACACTTATTTTAAGTTGAGTATCTGTAATGTAAAGTCATTTTAAAAGACATTAATTAAACAAATTCTTTGCAATGCTGCCTAATGGCGTTGGGTGGGCAGGGCCCATTCGGCCCTTAATGACGCACCGTCCCTGATAGTAATAATAATTATAAAAACCAAACCTACGTGGCACTACAGCCCATGAAGGGCCTAGGTATACTGAGCGACCGCTGCCCAGCCATTTGGCCTGCAGATTATGGGTTGACGCGTGGTCAGCGCGTCGGGTCCCTTCAGCCATTAATCTTGGTTTCCGTGGCCTCGCTGCCGCACTGTCAGACAGCTACTCAATTGTCCTGACGAGGCTGAGTGCACCCCGTTCCAGCCCTCACGTCAGTTTCTAAAATCCCTGACGGAGCCGGGAATCGTACCTGGGGCCTCCGGATGCGAGGCAATCGCGCCACCGCAACACCCCGTGGCCAGCAATAATAATAATAATATTGGTTTTACATCCCTTTTAAGTACTGTGGCTTTTAGAGACGCAGGGTTGCCTTAATTTCTCCCCGAAGGGAATCTTTAACGTGTCATTGAATTTGACATGGCTTCGGCTTATTTAATCACGCTGAAACGCCAACTGACTGTGCCAGGAATCGATCCTGCAACCTTGGGAACAGCAGGCGAGAAAGTTTTAGGTCATAAATGTTTGGATATCAGTTTTTATTCAAACAAACGGTATTAGGAGGATATTGTGGAAGATCGTGGCACATGCAATGCTTTCTGTTTACTTCCTAGCCTGACCTCACCCCTGCAACCTACTGGTCTTTCCACATATGAGTCAATGGTATTCCGATGTGGCGAAGTAAAATAAAAACAAAGTTTCCGTCTTCTTATCAGATCAGTTCAGTCTTGTTTAGTGTTGTAAGTGCAGATTCCTGCAAGATGTCTCCAAGACCTGCATTTACTGTATTTGAGCGACAGATGATCGTGAGTGTCATTTGTTTCTTTACCCTAGAGGCCGAGAAACCAGATGAAAAGCGGTTTCCTATTTATCAACGAACAGCTGATTGTCTTGGAATATCACTTCGGTATGTAAAACATGCAATGAAGAAGAATGAATAAAATGACATTTAAAAAACCTAAGAATCTCCTGCGGCAAGGAAGAGACGACTGTCAGGACGACCTCACATTGTAATAGATCAATTTACTATTGGAGTTATTAGACGTACCATTCATAGCTTATTTTTGGAGAAGGTGTTCCCAATAATTTCAAAATTAAAAGAGAGACTCGAGCATTCAATGACAGACTTTCCAGAAATGTACCTTGAAAAACTTTGGCAAATTGTTTACAGCATCGGATTTCGATTTGAAAAACTGAATTTAAAAAAACCTGTTCTTATGGAATCATTGATCGCAGCCTCTAGACACGCATTGAATTGTAAGGTGACTTAAACCAATGTGCGAGAGTATGTCTACCCCTTATTACTCCCGTTTTCAACGGGGTTGGGGATGAAATGCGATGAAAGTCTATGTGGCGGGTAGTTTTTACGGCCGGATGCCCTTCCTGACGCCAATCTCATGAGAGGAGTTCTTAAGAGATGAAATGAATGAAGATGAATGACACTGGGCAAGGCTGTGGAAGGAAGTGGCCGTGGCCTATCAGAAGGTACTATCCCAGCATTTGCCTGGAGTTGAAAATGGGGAAACCACGGAAAATCATTTCAAGGACGGCCGACAGTGGGGCTCAAACCAAAGTCTACCGAGTCCGCAGTTAGCTTGACCCCATGGCCTAGCGCTGAGCGTTAGCAAATGTAGCTACCGCTGTTGGTGACTTAAACCAATGTATATATTGTAAATAGATACACGCAAATAAAATGAATATTAAGAAACTTAACAATAATCTAAAAATGAAGATCAAATTAGATGCTATGGAATCCAAAGCCCTCATGAGAATAGCTGAAGGGAAATGTTTCCCATGTCCCTTTATTACTATTTGCTTGAATTAATGCATTTAACCACAAGTTAATTTTAAATAGCGAAGGAAGCTGCCCTTGCAATTCCGAGCGAGGCGCACCATGACGCGTGGTTGTGCTCCGTCTCGGCAACGCTGTACTGCTTTCCCCGTATCGGCTAGCTGCTGAACCATGTCATTTTATCCCGGACAAATACAAACCGTTATAAAATAAGTGAATTCTTTTACGTATTTCACAGTCATACAGCATAATCATTTGATATATACTGTAAGGATTACAACGCGACCAAGAACGAAATTTTCCAACCGGGAAAATGTTACCTTACAAAAATGATAACAACTTTTTTTCTTGGACACATAAAACTTTGAAATTAATAAACTAGTCATAGGACATTCCAATGTATACTGTGTTAAAATTTGGATTTGATTTGATGACGGAGTTTTGAGAAACAAATTCTTAAATGTGGCGCATGGTTGAAACACGCATAAAAACGGACACTTTTTTGTGTACCAACTGCAATGAAAAATATTAAAATATAAATTAAAAATTCCAAACCTACATGAACTAACGTAAAATATAACGACAAAAATGATGATGTTATTATAGTTTATGTAGGCCTATTGGTTACTTCACAAACATCCTTCAAACTCGAGTGCACATAATATTTTGGTCGACAGCGATTTATTGTATGTGTTGCATACTGGAAACATCGTGATAAGTTTACTGACCATTCATTGTGTTGCGCAACTTTCCCCTTGTCTGTTACGGAAAATATTTCCTTTTTAGAGTCTCCCCACGTCACTACGTTAGATGTAAGTCAGTAGTTAGCAGTGGCGAATCTTTGAGCCTCAGAATACCCTTTTCATTCTCAAGGAATATGCACATTTAAATTTTCCTATTTTTCGTTGGCATAAGCAAATTAAACTCTAGTTTTGGTTATTATTCTCTGTAACCACGGTGATATTGACACCAGCTTCTCAGCACGGGACTGAGCAGCCAGTGAGTCTCCTTTGAAACAGGCTCACGTCTCTGTGGGTAGAGAAGGCAATTGCGCATGTGCCAAGCGGAAGGTCTGTAGCTGAATGCATCAGCAGAGAGCCTGGGCTCCAAACAGTGCATTCGTGAGGCGGGTGGTATTTCAGCGCGTGCATTTTCGTTTGTGAATTTTAAATCAAGGATCAGTGTAGTGATTTAATAGTGTACAGTATTTAAAATCAAGACCATTTTCTTTCTGGTCCTATGAAGAGACTATTTTTGAACAACGGCCTAGAAATATATATCAAGAAACAGTGCGTCTCATTAGACTGATTCTTACCTTTCCTGGTTCCACGGCTTCAAGTGGACGAAGTATGAGTGCATTGAAGAGAGTTAAGACATTTTTAAGGAACTCCATGTCAGATTCTAGACTGAGCAATTTGAGCACACGGGCTATTCAGAAGAGTTTAGTGAACTATCATTCCAGGTATGACATCTTCAAAGAACGCATCATTGATATCTTTGCTGAGTGAAAAACACGACTGGAATTTATCTAAATAGAACTGTAAGGTATGAACTTTAGAACACCCAGTTGCATGAATGTAGCTTCGCCACTGGTAGTTAGTAGTAGTATTCATTCTCATTATCATAAGGGGTAGATAACCACCATGCTCCGTTCATTTAAATAACAGTCACCACCATTACTCCATGGAAATGTCGGGGAAGTACCTTACTTCAAGTCACGCGGCCCCCTACTTCAATCCTACACCCTAATAATTATAGTTACACGTACTTCTACAGTTCCACAGTAACTAACCCTCAGCACACACCAAAGTACACGGGGATGTTGACTTAAAAGGGATTTTAATTTTAAAAAAACATAGACTAGGCTACATGTTGACTGCCCAGCCCATAGCATGCATGCATGGAGCTAATTCACTCCTAGTTGATAGGCTATAGGAGTAATACTTTCCAAAGTTTACCTTCTGAAAATTCTCACAGACGAATGGGTATGTTGAAATCAATATTATAAAGAGGTTTTGTGTCATAGTAAGACTACGCGGCTAAATGTATTTCCAACAGAAGAAATAATACCGTAGCCTATATCTTTGGAACTACAGTAGATAATCCAAAAATATTTTTGAAAACTAAACCTTATACTACGCTTATCCTCATAGGCCTAATATAAAACTATAATATTGGTTTTACTTTATCAAGAACTGAATCCGTTCCTCTTGAGTCATGGCCATCTCCTTCCCAATCCTAGCCTCAAATACAAATTACAGAAACAGCGATAACAAAGGTTATTACACTAATTCCATAAGTATGTGAGGCCTATAACCACAATGCCCCAAGCCAAAATAACACCAAAAGCAACAAGCATTTAGATACATAATGAACAGTCTCAGAATACGGATTAATTTGTAAGCCATACATACATACATACATACATACATACATACATACATACATAAGCGAGTTAATTTAACAATCCTCAAGTCATATTTGTGACGCTTTCATTGTATATTTGTTGGCTTTATAAAGCAATACATTGTATATCACAGTCAATTGCTGGTCGTTTCATTGAATTACTGTATTTGAGAAATATTCATGTTTGTTTTGACGTGAAATTATTAGCGAAGTAAACTGCAAGGAGTAGACGGGTACTTGTCCAGTTGATGAATCCAGAGCGATCCTCAAGCCGAAGTGTGCAACTCAATCACTTGTTGGCGTGACGGTGCGTCATGGCCTCTTTGCTTGACCTCCTTCCCTCTTACTGTATCGATTCCCTTGCCACGCCACCTAAGACATTATAGCACCTTGTGGAAAACACCTGCAATTCTTTGGTAATTAATTTGTTAGGCTTCGTGACGAAGTGGATAGAACGCTTGTCTTTTGCCCGAATGACCCCAGATTTCATTCCCGAAGGGTCGGGAATTTAGAATTTAGACTGGCTTGGGGTCAGGTGCTTGTGATATCTTCATCACGAAGCGCAGGTTGCCCACAAGATTTAAAAAATAATGTTGAATCATCGAGGTTCATCTCTGTAAATAGGGGTAGATGACCTCACTGTTCGTCCCTTTAAAACAAAACTCATCATCCTCCTGTAAATGTATTGTACTGTGTCTGCTAACACTTCACACTATTGTGGTAGCTCCGGAAAGATAGACATGAGCTGTTTAACATGGAAGCTACCCTGCAGCGTAGTTGAGTACGGAAAGTCACGCTACAAACAGTCCGGAGATCCAATGTTCGAATCCTCACGCTAACAGTGACCATCCGGAGAGTAGATTTTTCACACTTCCTCCGGGAAAATGCAGGGGAGGCATCTACCCCATTTTTTAAATTCAAATACTTACAGTTACACATTTTTACAGTCACTACAGAAACATAGATTAAACGCACGCCCAAATACTCGAACTGACGACAGAAATACCTACATAAAGTAACAGCAGCACATGTATTGCGTGTATGATAGATAACATGGAGTGTTGTGTCTGTGGTTGGATTGAGAAGGGTACTTTGAGAAAGATACAATTCCCTTGCTTGACCTAGGGTTGAAATGGGAAACTACTGAAGCCCATTCCGGGGGATTACAACTAGCATACGTGGCTTTCATCAATGTGGTCCGGGTTCGATTCCCGGCTCTGCCAAGAAATTGAAGTCTGGTATGTGGGTTAGAACGGGGTACAATTAACATTGCTAGGCTAAATTGAAAAGATGTGGGTTCAATTCCCACCTCAGCCATCCGAGAAGTGGTCTTCGTAGTTTGCGATTCTACTCCAGACAAATGTCGGGATGGCTTCTAACTTTAAGTCACGGCCACCTCCTTACCAATCCACACCTGAATTACAAATAAATGCACTACTACAGATCCCACAATAACACATGTTATCAGACAATTTCATGGGGCTGATGACCGGATGTCCCAGCCCCTAAATGAAACAAAAATAATAACAAAACGAACTTGTTTCTCTGATATAGAACTAAGAAAGACTTTCGTAGCAATCGATACACTTTTCTATTGGACCCCGCTGCGTAGCCGTGCTCAGTAAATCGTGCACCATGGCCGCGAGTGCAGCTGCAGCAAGTTCGGAGATCGCAGGTCCGAATCCCGGCGCTGACAGCGGCTATCCTGACGTGGTTTTCTCACGTTCTTTTTTACACTCCCTCCAGGAAAATGCCGGGATAGTACCATACTTCAAGTCTCTAATACAATTACACACACTACAACAGTCATCAAAAGCCTCCGTGGCTTAGGCGGCAGCACGCCGGCCTCTCACCGCTGGGTCCGTGGTTCAAATCCTGGTCACTCCATGTGAGATCTGTGCTGGACAAAACGGAGGCAGACAGGTTTTTCTCCGGGCACTCCGGTTTTCCCTGTCAAAGTTTCAATCCAGCAACACTCTCCACTATCATTTCATTTCATCTGTCATTCATTTAATCATTGCCCAAGAGGAGTGCGTCAGGCCTCGGCAGCCGGCACAGTCCATATCCTCGCCGCCAGATGGGGGCTTCATTCATTCCATTCCTGACCCGGTCGGAGACTGGAAGCAGGCTGAGGATTTTCATTCACTACAGTCATCACAGGAATACAGGTTATCAGACACGTTCAACACACACCATCAACTACATGGGGATGATGAACAAGATGTCACAAGCCCCTCAAATGAATTAACAACAACTTTCCTACTGGGCTTCAGCGGTTCCTTTCAAAATATAAAATGTAATATAATATAAGGAAGTACAAGTAATTGTTTTACTCTTCCCTTGGCTGATTGTCATGATCGAAACAGCTACGGTACCTCTAGTTTTGAAGGCCAACGCTTAAGCGGCTCTTATGGTCTCAGGGTACACATTAAAAGAGTACGGGTCCTGGGTTCGATTCCCAGTTCTGCCAAGAAATTTAATTATGGTCTGAGGTTTGGAACGGGGTACACTCAGCCTCTTGAGGTAAAACTGAGAAGAGGTGGGTTCGATTCCAACCTTAGTTGTCCTAGAAGTGGTTTTCCAAGGTTTTCCAACTTCTACTCCAGGCAAATGCCGGGATGGTTCCTAACTTAAGGCCAAGACCGTCTCCTCGCTATCCAAGACTCAGTTACAAATACACACACTAATAAAGCCATCACGATGACACAGGCTATCAGACAGACTCCACACACACAAGTACACGGGGTACATGACGACAAAGATGCAAAGCCCCTAAGTGAATCAACAACAACAACAACAACAACAACAAGCTTAAGGGGCTACACCTCTCAGCCCGACTTTCTGCTATGGAGGCCAGTGTGGATTAGATAATATATTTAGGTGTATGTTCCCGTTGAATCATTGACAGTTGGGTGTCAAATTAAAATATGTACAGTGTGCGCACAAAGTCCGTATACCCCTATTCATTATTATTATTATTATTATTATGATTATTAATTATTTATTTTTATTGTCCATACATATAATCATCATTTGTTTATTTCTACTTAAATTGTCATCGACTTCGATTGTTGACAGCAATTGGTGCCAAGATATTGAAAGAATGGCTGATACAAGTGATTATACGATTGAGGAACGTTTGCTGGCCGCTGTGTTGGCTCATAAGCGTAAAGTTAATGGGAAATCAATTAAAAGTGTGAAGGAAGATTTCGTTGCGCGATTTGTGAAAGCAGCACCGACAAAGAAGACGTTGTTAGCATGGGAAAAGAAAGCCTGTTTTAACGTGCAGTGTTAGGGATGCACCAAGAGGTGGAAGACCATCCACCAGGCTTGAACGTTGTGCAGACGTGGAAAGCTCTGTCGAACAATCTCCGGTCAAATCCATATGGAAACGTGCGTCAGAGTTGGGGATACCGGAATCAACCATGAGACAACACATCAATGTGGATCTGAAAATGAGGTGTTGGCGTCCATTGAGTGTCAATGAATTATCAGATGATGATTTGGAGAGATGTGTTGATGCTTGTGGTCCGATGCTGCAACAATTCCAAAGAATGGCTCAGAAGGTAAAAGTCATGTTCACTGACGAATGTGTGATTTATCGCAGCTCCAGTAGTCGCAATGTTTACATTTGGGGAAAAGAAAATCCACTTTTTTTTTTCAAGAAATCGGGCGAAACCCACCAGGAGTACTATAATTATGGGAAATTGCACCATAGTGCATCTATATATTTATTGTGTTGAAGGGTATTATAAATTCATATACTCATTTCCATCCATCCTTGTGAAATACATCAACCCGGGCTTTCAAATAGTAAATTTATACCCCTCCCCCCCCCTAATATATTTCTTGAGTTCGCGCGCAGAGCCGGCAACTCACAATGGACACCGCTAGGACCGTCATAAAGAGCTTATGAAAATACCGGAAGAAGACCCAAGGGAGCAGCAACAATAGGAGACCCTCGGTAGCCAGGAGGCTAATTCTAAGAGATGTCAGAACAATAGGCTCCACAGCCTTTTAGAATAAATTGTGTTATGACTAGAAAACCGTAGCCTTCTGAATTTTTAAGGAAGATACCGCTACATGACACCAATATAGAAGCGTGTCACTAAGGCCCCTTTCACACGGGGCCACCATGGTGGCGCCACCACGTCATTGCATTGATTCAAATGGAGCCTTTCACACGTGGTGGTGGTGGCGGGCCTGGTCGCGCGACCAGAATTCGTGGTGGCAGGCAATGTGATTTTTGGCGCGGCCAAGTTGGCCACGCCACCACATGTTTACATTGAGTCAAATGGAGCCTTTCACACGAGACGCGACTTTCTGCGCGGCCAAGCCAGACGTGTGGACTATCTGCTAATTTTAAAAATGGATATCGTTCCAGGAAAGAGTGGTTTCGACACAGATAGATTCATATCCTTGATGCAATCTAAACCTGCTCTGCGGGATATGACTGCAGATGAATATGCAAACAGGGAGTTGAAGAGGAAGAATTGGGAGGACCTGGTAACTCATCAAATCAAGTAAATTATAGCAGCGAGGTAAATGTTATTAGACAACTATATGTTTATAAAAAATAACGAAAACGTAAGGGCCCATGTCCTCGCTGTTCCGCCCCTTAAATAAAAATAACTAACGAAAAAGTAACTATTTGTTACTTTGACAACCGTAACGGTAATCCTGTCACTATTTTTAGTAAGTAACGATAACTGTAACGAAATTACTTTTGATAAAAATCGATTGAAATCGCTTTGGGTTTGCTCTTATCTGCCGGCTGATGAATGCATTTAGTATCACTTGTGATTATCTCACCCTGTGAAAAAGATAAACAAATGCCCGTATCCGGCTGTAACTATGACTACACACAATTGCGTTCTATTCGCTTGTTTATATGTTTATCTCCGCGAAAGTGTAATGTAAGGAATTATCGGGAGTACACTGTAAATCGAAAATGTGCAAATTCGTCTTACCTCAGTGTCACTAGGAGTTTTTCCTCTGGAGGTGTACTATCTCTCATATTTGTGTCCACACCGGTCAGTTGATCTTTTAAACACTGCAGTAGCTCATCAAAAGATGAAATGTTCATTCGTAGGAAGGTGAAGAATTTGACTGGATTCTGTCTGAGATCAATATACAGAGTACAAAATATAACTTTTGTTGATTGATCCTGCAAAAATGGGTGAACCCAAAATCTTCTATTTCCCCGTTTTCGGCACTTACGCAACCTGATATATAGAAAAACAGCAAGTGCTGCTTCTTCCACCTTCATTTCAAGACTGGCTCATTACTGGTGGCGTGTTTGGTGGCTAGAGAAAATATTGCAAAGACGTGGTGGCGCCACCATGGTGGCCCCGTGTGAAAGAGGCCTTAGAGAGACCTTCACCAAAATAATAGCCATTTGGTGCTGGATAAAGGAATTACTTCAGCCAATGGGGAAGAAGCATCACATCAAGAACAATACGGAGACATTGGAGTTGGCAGATCTCCTACTGCTGGTGGGAGGTATAATTGCCATATATATGATGGGACAGAGCGAGATTCATAGATTCATTCACTTCAGATTCAAGACTGGAAATTCACTCGAGATTCAACACTCAAAAAATTCAATATTCAATCATCTTGATTGATTCGTATGGTATTAACTAGTCAATTCAGTGGAGACTTAGACAGGATATTTCCAGCATTGCGCTGAATATCAAAGACGGGTTAAAGAATTCCATTCACTCAGCTAAGCGACAGCATCTGTGCAATCAGTGACCAGATAGCTTTGTTAGGTAGGATTTGTACCTGGAACGATGAAAGACCACCTGATATGTCAACTTCAGGAACGACATAGCTACGCCAACATCGCCCATGAAGATCTACAAGCCGGTGAGCTCATGTACATTTGTCAATTGCAAGTCAGACTTGGTTTCTCTAAACTTAAATGATTTTATTTCTGTGTTTAAAAGGTCGCAAGGTGTCACTCACCTCATCCTGTTTTTTAATAAATTCTTTTTTGCTATCTATGACTTTCAGTCAATATTGTCCCAACGCTATACTTCCAAGATGTCAAGATAGTAGGATAAGGTGTTTTGCAGCTAGCCTCTGTTGCCCCTCCCCCAAAATTAAAGAATCTCAATTTAATAACAAGTATAAATTTATCTCACAACCATCTGTTGGAGATTGGCGCCCTATTAACCGAGCGATTTACTATAATCTTTCTCAATCACTAGGTTCGACACGTTACAATTTAGCACACAACAGTGGGATGAGATTGTTAAGTTTCCTATACCCCCTGAAACGTTACAACATGTCACCCAACCATGGGGAAACTGTGCACGAGGTGTAAACCGTTACAACATGGCACTTCAACGTGGCGCATGAAAGCTATAAAACACCTTAAAGAAATAAATGAAGTGAGTAAATTGCATTTGGAAATAAAATTAATTGTTTTTTTATAATAATAAGAGTATATAAAGTGAATTATGGCAGATGAGAACGAGATGATGACGTTACGCAGTGGTAACATAGTTAAAGGTACCGAGGCAGAGATAGAGGAGGAAGGCTTAGCTAGCGGGAGTAACAATGCTCAGAGTTGGGGTGAGGTAGACAAGTCGGATGAATCACAGAATAGTACGATGGGGGGCGCGGACGACCAAGAAAAAAGCAAAAACATAAATGAACAGTCAGAAAGAGACGAAAGATTACTCAAGATGATGGGAGATATGCTCGCAAACAATCAGAAACTAGATCAAAGTAGTCAGAATATATATCAAAGCATTAAATAAATAAAACGTGAGATATATCAAAATAAAACAGAAGTTAACCAGAAATTAGACCAAAATAAAGTAGCATTGGAGGCGATAATAAAACAGAATGTGGAATTCAACCATAGATTGGAAGTACAGGATAAAAAGATCGAGGACAAGCGGAGAAATACGAAAGGAAGATAGGCGCGCAGAATGCAAGCTTTACCGATTTTGTAGTGAAAGGTGAGGAACGTATTAAAGGGGAACTCACCAAGCAAATAGAAGGGCTGAAAAAAAGAGAAGCAAAGAGAGGAAATAGGTGAACTAGCATCCAAAGTTAACAAATGTCAGGATACTGTGAAAGAAACAATTAATTCTACGAATAAGAGCTGCATAGGAAGAATAAAAAAGTGGAATAACAATATAAAGAAATCAATGAAATCCAGATAACAAAGGAGAAATTGATAGAAGGAAGTAGAGTCAAGATGAGAAACAGTCCGAGGAAATAATAACCACTGTAGATCACATAAAAGAAACAAAAGAAAGATTAAGAAAGGAAATCAGTAGAGAAATAGTAAATGAGAGACAGTATTATGGAGGGATAGTAGTAAAGGATATGGCATTACCGAAGTTTTCACAGCATCAGAATAACTCAATGGAGTTCCTAGCGGTAGTTGAGAAGAGATTTGGGAAGAATTTAAGAGAAGGTGTATTAGAATGGGAACAAGTGCTGGAGGCCATTTCCAATGCGTTTATGGGTGAGGCTAAATCATGGATATCAGTTTATAGAGACAACATGAGAGACTTAGCTGAGTTCGGAAATAAATTCACGCAAAAGTAATAAGGGAGTACAGACAAGATATGGTCAAGTTTGAGTTGAAGATTTTAATACGCACGTTTTAGAACACAAGGCTTCATTCCTAGTTGAACCACTTTAGTAAATGTTACTGATGATGATCGATAGCGAGTTAATGGTGTGGTGTGTTGTTGTCCGACACATATATAAAATTAAAACTAATAATAATAATAATAATAATAATAATAAACACGAACACTAACGGCACGCGTCTGTTTGACATCTGTCACCAATTCAACCTTAAAATTATGTCCACGCACTTTAGAAAATCACCGCATAAACAGAAAACATGGCGATCTCCGATCCAACATCTCGGTGAGTATCAGATTGATCACGTCGCCATTTCCTACGCCCACTACAGAACCATTCACGACGTTCAAGTCCGACGAGACGCGAATATCGACTCGGATCACTACCTTACAAGAATCAAAGTAAAGTTCACCCCAAAGAGAGTTCACCGTCGCAAACCACATATCCCGAAATTCGATTTAGCTATGATTCAAGAAACAAATATTGTAGAGGAATGGGAAAAGGAACCGGCGAATAACTGGAACGACTTTCGTAGCAAAATTATCGGACAAGCTAAAGCACTGATCCCGCTAAAAAGAAAGACAAAACATCCATGGTGGAATTCTGAGTGTGATCAAGCCATTGCCAATCGCCGAGTCGCATTCCAAAAATACAACAGCAGTAGATCACCAGGAACCCTGGGACACTTCCTCGACATCCGCAAACAGACAAACAAGGCTATCAGGAAAGTCAAGCGTGATTATATCACTGAGCAACTTAAGTCCATGGAGAATGATTTCAGAAACTCCGATAGTCGGAATTTCTACAGGACCTTCGCGAATAATATTAAGGGTTATGCACCGCCAAATGTAACCTTTAGGAAACAGGATGGAAAACTGGCACTTACTAATCGTGAAAATTGCGATGAACTTGCACGCTACTTTTCTGGGCTCCTTAACTGTCCCGAACCAACTGTACGTTTCTTGCATACGACCCCAGAACACGTCAAGCCAGACGCTGATCCACCAACACAAGAAGAAATCACTCGCCATATCAAAAAACTCAAGAATGGAAAGACAGCAGGAGAAGACGGAATTGTCGCGGAACTGCTGAAAAATCTTGGACCACGATCACTGCAGGAAATTACACAGATCATCCAAGAAGTCTGGCGAAGTGAAAAACTCCCAGATGATTGGAAATGCGCACTCATTCACCCACTCTACAAAAAAGGAAACAGATTGGATGTGAATAACTATAGAGGGATATCCCTCCTTTCTGTACCTTAACAAAGTCTTCTCTGCTTGCCTCCTACAACGCACACAAGAACAGCTCGAGCCTCTCATTGGTGAATACCAGGCAGGGTTCAGACCAAACAGATCAAGTACTGAACAAATTTTCAACCTCAAGTCCACACTGAAACTTCGAGCTTTACGAAATCTCCCAACCATCTGCGTATTCGTCGATTTTCAGAAAGCTTATGACTCTGTCGACCGCCTATCCCTCTTTAATATACTCGAAGAATACACGCTCGACCCGAAAACACGACGCCTCATCCAACAGACCTTATCTGAAACAACTTCCAAAGTCAAGTTCCTTGGTGAAGTATCTGAACCTTTCCTCATCGGGACAGGTGTACGGCAGGGTGATGGGCTCTCCCCTCTACTCTTTAATATCGTCCTAGAGAAGGTCATCAAAGAATGGAGAAATGAACTGAGGAGTCGGAATACCTGGAAGCCCGTCATGCTAGGAAGGCAAACGGATAATATCGACGTGACATGCTTCGCTTTCGCGGATGATCTTGCAATCCTCTCCGCTGATGAACGAACGGCAATTCTTCAGATTGAGGTCTTAAAAGAGTGTGCTGAAAAGGTCGGACTACAAATTTCCTTCACAAAGACCGAGTTTATATCGACAAAACACATTCAAACTCAAAATTTACTCACAGAGTACGGTATGATAAATAGGGTTAATCAATTCAAGTATTTGGGTGAAATTATTGAACCCACAGGTATGGAAAGAGTGGCGCAAAAATCTCGTGAACTTAAATTGCGGAAAGCATACGGAAAAATCGCAAATATTTACAACAAGAAATGCATGAGCATCAACACCAAAATTCAACACTACACGACTGTCATCAAACCTGAGACACTTTACGCCAGCGAGACACTAAACCTCAACTACAAAGGGGATCTTGAGAACATCAAGAAGGCTGAGAGAAAAATCATCCGTAAAATATTGGGCCCTAAACTCACAGATGATGGATATCGTCTGCAATCACACACAATCACAGAGAGATACTCTAACATCGAGTCAGATTTCCGCAAGCGACGACTGAGATTCTACGGCCACATTATGAGACTGAATGACGACCGGCTAACAAAGAGAATATTGACTTACTTACGAAAACTTAAAGTGACAACAGTCTGTGTTACCCAAGTCCAAATTGATCTCGAAAGTTCCAACATCATACCAATAGACATAGACGATCGAATGACATTCCGACATAAGATCCACAGTTGGGAAGTCACACATGAAGATCGACCAAGGAGACCAGGGAAAGGATGGACGGTGGAACGTCGAGTCCGACACAGTGAGATGATGGAGTTCTGGAAGAACAAGAAGAACAGCACCAGAACATAATTTGCTTAATGTGATCCTTTGGGTCTAAACAATGTAAATAAATAAATAAATAAATAATAATAATAATTGTTGGATGACATAATATTTCCAAGTTATTGAAAGGAATTTATTATAATTCGGAGGTAATTGATTTAATGGTAGAGGGATTCAGGGAAGGAAAATGGGTATGTTAAGTACGACTAATTTGTGAGAAATTTAAATTGAGTGGCGGTTTACCAGTAGTTTTGTTAGAGAAGGCATTGAGAGCTTCTGTATTCTGCAGTAATGTCAGAAGCGATGACAGTAATTAGATGATGTGGAGAAGAATTCAGGGTGTATTCCAGATAATTATGATTAAGCAAAGTGGTGGATGAGTTTGAGGTAAATGACCTAGTGCTTTTACGAGTACCATGACAGTCCTGCGCTACTGACAAGATGATAAAAAATTATTTATTTTGTACCTGGGCCCTTATACTATTCAACAGAGAATTGGACCCTGTGCATATAAACTGGGTAAGGATGGTCAACCACTTAACGGTACATATAATGTGCACAGTCTGAAGATATTTATGTCTTAGAAACGTAGTAAAATAAGGTTGTATAATAATAGTAACTGGGGGACGGATTTTTATGTGCTAAAAATCTAGAAAATATTTTATTTTTTATGTAGCAAAATTATTGAAAATATTTAACAAAAAAAACAATAATATTTTGTTTCAATATTTTTAAAAAAATTATTGAGCCCGTATTCGCTCATGCTGGTGATGAGTCTTATAAGAGCTGTGTATTTTGATATCTGGGAAACATAGAACGCGCTCAGGAAGCATGCTCTAGCTTCAGACGCACTTTTGACTTCACTCAGATGCTCCATATAATTTTTCTACAAGATTAAAAATTGTATCTTTAATGTGCAAGTTTGGAAGAATCGTCTACAGTAATTCTGTGCCATTTGCCACGATGTGATGGCCTAATATTTATTTTATTGTCTTTTTGTAAATGTATAACAACGCAGAAATGCGTAAAGGAAGTAAATAGTCGCTCCACGACTTACGAAACATCGACGCCGAAACTGCAGATTTCATGCAGAGACACTCCTTTAGTGCGTTTGGCTCGCACAGACGTATTCGTCAATTGGTCTGCAAGACCAGGGATTATAGTAGGACTAAGAGTCCATTTTTGAAAATCGGAGTGCATCCAGTATTTGTTAAGCACGAAATGTTCTAGTGATTATCGCAAGTTGCGTGTGGCAACTTTAACAACGATATTATCAACGTAAATTTTGAGAATTGTAAAACGCCGAATTTTCAGACGAAGTACAAGGTCAAATTTTTCATGCCACATGGCATCAGTGCAGTTATAAGAAATTTTCCTAAGTGTGGAAATAATCCCAGTGATAATGTTAATTATACCAGTGAAATTCAAATACTACAACGCACATACGAGCCACGCTCAAGTCGTGATTTTTAGTGCCAAGATTACAGTGATATTGCACGATTACAAAATTTACCATATATTAGAATCTATGTTGGAGTATCAATAAAATCAGTGAGCAGACACATGGTAATTTTTGCAATCGTCTGCACAAGTGTAGATTCAGTTTTGATCTATAAAACCACTACGCTAAATTCTGTGAAACTTCAATTTATCGCCATCTACAAGATGCTGTTAACACGCCACGTGTTAGGAATCTTCACCATTTGGGACATGTTGTTTAACATAGCCTAAACCACTCGATGGAGGGGACATCGACCACCTGACGACACTACAAAATGGAAGAACGAGAGAGAAGGATATTACTCATGGACACACGTGGAGAATGGAGAACTTTTCCAAGTTCTAAGGGAGGAAGTACCCCTCATTATTTCCTTATGGACGGCCGATCAACCAACGCCGTGAGTCATGCTTCTAATTCTCATGTTCAGGTCAAAGGTCATGTTGGAGTAGTTTCTAACTACCGTACTTGATAACAGTCATGTAGGTAGGTTTCTTTTCTCATAGACACCATTTTTGGTGATTTTCAGTTTTCTTGAGCTTCCACACCGTAGTTTCAAAAGCGCAGAGTTAGACACCATTTTAGTGTGTTCGCACACTGGTGCATTATTGTAAAATGTGAATTTCCAATTGTTGGAAACCCAGATTATGACTTAAACGAGGAGCATAAATTATTTTCATAACAGCTAATGCTGAATTTTGTGTAACATTTTTAAGCTCCCAGTTTTTGTACTATTTTAGTACGCCACTGTTATTTGCGGGCGTATCGTTTCGATGAGGAAGATCACTCATCTCAATTATGATTATTGTAAACACATTTTAGAAGTGGTATTGTGAACCACAAGATCCGAGTTGAATCACATCATTGTAATACGTGTAGCCAGTATTTGCACACTTTAATCCGGATTACATGATAATCGTATCATTTATATTTAACGTCAGAAGATTAAGGTGTTTAAACCATTTATAATAATTTACTGTGCTTGTACGCAAGAGATTGTACTATTTTTGAAACCTCAGTGGCGTAGGAATATCTTTTACTACTTTCTTAGGAGAGGAATATCTTCCGTTTTGGAAGCTGGAAGCTTGTAGTTTAACGTGACCGTTAATCTTGAGATCATGAGCCACGGGACCTCCTTTTAACGTGGAATCCGAACCACAGGACATGGCATCTCACATCGAAAATCTCACATGCACTGACCGGGAATCAAACCCGGTCCACCTTGGTGAGAGGCCAGCAGCTTGACCGCTGTGCCACCACGCCCCCTTTATATCTTCCGTTTTATTCTCCTTGCTTTTAATAAGCATATATACCAGTGTTAATCATTTTTGAAGGTTTACGACTTCACATTATGTGTTATTATCGAGTAACTATACTCAGACGTATACCAGGGTTATCAGTGAACATTTAGAAAGGGAACCCTACATGTATTTTTGTAACATTTAAAGACTTTGCTATGAGGCAATGGACTCACATGTAGTGAGGCAGGTACTGTGCCAGAACAGATGACAGGTGTTCTGGAGGACACGAAACCCGTTGCAAATATTACCCAGAAAGCTAACGGTGATTTCCAATGAGACTACGACTAAATGACTGACACTTCTGATACGTATTTTCTAAGGTATTTTCCAACCGAGCCTAGCTTGTGATTGCTAGACATTATGAAGGTCAAGTAACCAACGCTATAAGTTGTTTTGATACAGGGTGATTCCCAAGACATGAATCCATACTACATTTTTTGCACATATTGTAAGCGAATGATAGTTGATTATTTCTTTGTTATGATAAGATGAGTTTTCATTTGATGAACCAGACATTTTAAATAGGCTGTTTTTCTAGCATTATGTGAATGTTTTTGTCCGTGTGTTGGCACGTGAAGTATTATTGTATTTGCGCTTGCTGCTAGATCTAAGTTTTAGACTAGACTGACCGATGATGTTTCTAGTGAGCTACAGAGCCACTAAGATTACTGATTGTATGGAACCGGAGTCTTTAATTAGCCCGTGTCATTGCGCTTGCCGGCAGATTATAGTTTCAAGCTATTCTGACCGAGGTCTTTCGCTTGTGTGTTTCATAAACCACAACGATTGCTTTAGGATGTTAGTGACATTGCTTGTCACCTGTTTACTTTGTTGAGTACCGGTGAGGTAACTTATTTGTTAGTAACAAGCCTTGTGTCATATGGTGATTCGTCATAAATAATGAATTCTTAATTCTACGATTGTTAATTATCACACACTAAATCATGAAATTCACTCACTTTAAATCTACGATGTTAAAATACATGTTAATCGTTGTTAAGTCTTGATTTTCTGAATCACAGCTGACCTACGCATAGCGCTTGTTAGGAAATTCCTGAAGGAATAGTTAGGAAGTCAGTTACTTTCGACTGAAATCACCGGCTAACCAGAAGTTTGTAATTCGGGGGCCTCAGTGAACCTCATGGTGATACACTGTTCTAACAGTGCTTTAGCTATTATTTCGTTATTTTAGGTGACGAATGTGAACAAACAGTTACCATTCTGTTGTAGGCGGGGTAATAATAATTATGTTTGAGTGTCATATTCTTTATTACGAATGTATTATCCCATTGTACCCAACTGCAATTTGTGATTGTATTATTATACTCTTATTGTTGATTGATTCATTGTAAATAGATGACCGTTATCATAGATTTGTTTAGCTATTGTTTATACGGACGCTTATCGCCGTAGGTTAGATTAAGACAGGATTAGCTAGACAAGGTAACGTTAATTGTAAATACGGGGGTGGTACCAGTATATTTAGATCTGTTGTCATGATTTGACATTCTTTCAGATGATGTTTTCATTCGGAAACATCATTTCATTTTCATGTATCTTCAATCAGGGATGTTTTTCGTACCACGTCCCAAGCTTTGCTTAGTTTTTATGATGTATTTAGGACTCGTCGAGAGGGTTAATTACATTCAGTTAGGGGATGTTGTTGTTGTTGTTGTTGTTTTTATTTAGATAGCGTATTAGCCGATTTCACACCCTCCGATGGTAGGATAGGGGTTTGACTTCTTTAATAATTCACTACACGAATTTTACTTAAGCCTGGATGTTATCATTTCTTAGTTTGTGTTCTGGGGGTGCATTTCTTTGGGTGTCTTTCACATCGTTAATGATGGGGACCCGATCCTCAGAGATTTCGAGTCTTGCGCCGGTAGTCCCACAAGAAGTGCATTCCGTTCCTCTCCGGAAATGCGTTTGAAGGATGGGGTTATCTGGGAGGCCACGCACGTTTGGTGGTGACCAAATAACCTCCTCTAACGGGCACATTATTGTAAAAAGTCACTCACCATCATGTTTAGACACTGGAGGGTTGAAAAACTCGCTGTTGCAGTGAACAATGAAAACTTTCTCCAAGCTTTCCATCACGAACCGATGCCGGTTGTCTCGGAACAATGCACGATACCGTGAGAAGGACCGTTCAACATCACAGGAAGATAGTCTTGCAAATTTCATCAAAGGAATGTCACTGACATGCAAATTTTCAATTTCACCAATGACTACTTGCCCTTGCAAAACTTTAGCAATTTTACATATAGTATGAAATCCATCATCTTTTGCGAACACACTTTTAAATTTCTGTTTAATAGTTTCCACTTTGGACCTTTGAGTGCATTAATGTTTTTCTCAATGTCATGCACCTCATTAATTGTCTCAGTCAACAAGTTGGTTGATGTTTCTATTTTTTTTACACACAAAACTCAAATTTGCAGATATGTAAGATAATTTATTTTCTAATGTACTGTCCTTAAGTTCTGAAGGATTTCAATTCAGGCAGCGTCATCCTTATTTAGTTCATCTATCACTGATTTAATATTTTCTAGATTGTCTGCATAATACACTACTGCTTGTAACCATGTTCTCCAGCGAGTAACTATGGGTCTAGGCGGAAGTGCAAGATCTGTATTTTTTAGCTTTGAACAAATCTATTCTCGTTGGAACTTTAACAAACACTTTTTTCCTTTTGAAATTAATAGGTCCACTTCAGGATACAACGCACATACCTGTTCACATACTCTGTGTAAACCATGTACTATACAAGTTACATATCATGTTTGGGAAACTTATAGACAGACCTTCTGCTGCCTTCTTCATATACGGAGCAGCATCCGTAAGTAAGAGTAAAACATTATTAAATTTCACCTCATTCGGCCATAACAACTGCAGAGATTCATTGATTAAGCGAGCCACCGTAACATGATTTGATGCTGATATTTCTCTACATGCTAGTAGGAAGCACCGCTTGGAAACAATTTCATCATTTTCTAGCACACCTACCACTACATTTCCCACTTTCCTGCCACTAGAGTTAGGTGATTCGTCCATGCTTACCCATATTTTTTTATTTTCACATTCTGCTCTGATTTTTCCTAGCATTTGTTCGTAAAACGCAGGGACATACAATTTTCTTAAAGTTGATTCTGCTGCGGTTTTGAAATTAGGGTATTTCTTTAAGAAATGTTCTAAGCTCTGGACTTTTCAATTTATATAAAGGAGTATCTGTTGAAAGAAAAGCTTTGCATAAATTTGCATAATATACGAAACTTTTTGAAACTGGGGTATGAAAAGAGGAAGCTGTTTCGCCTAAAAGAACTTGTCCAGTAGAGGTTGCACATGAAGCGGCAATTTTATGTTTACTGCTTGCTAAATGCTGTAAGGCTTGGGATCGCTGATCCACATTTACAGGTTTCCCACATTTTTGACAGAAAAGAGTCTTTCCATTACTTGTAATAATTCCACTAAATTCAGCAACATGTTGCAGCAATGAATACTAAGCTTTACTTTCGGCATTATCAGTTTTCATCAATCACTAATTCACTTCACTTAAATAGCGGTACTGAAAAATGGTCTGGTTTAATCAATACGAACTGACTGACTCACTACCTCACTCACATCACAAGACACACTGACAAGAATATGCAAGGGCAGGGTATTGCGTCAGCCATTCATCATAAATAAGGGATTCCCCTTCGAGCTAGCACGTGGATTGAGGTCACATCTTCCGAAGACCAACCAAAAAGAAAAGAACAATTTATGTGCTTTAAGGCAAGGAGTGTATTCCCCGATGGCTTATCTCTCCGCGATTGCGTTCGCTGACCCGGAAGTGTTTGAACTTCCAGAGGGAAGTCTATAAATAGCCACTACACATTCGCTAACATGACGTTTGCATCATTTCTTAATACAGAATCATTTTAAAATGTATTCAGTAACAAATATTGTCGATTTATGTGCTTATTATGGATTTTCTATAAATATGTATTTACATTTTAAAAATTTGAAAATATGTGTTTTTATGTGAAATAATAATACTTTTTACGCTTGGGGAAGCACACTAGGAATAACACGTTTCGAAAATTGTGGTAAACCGAACGCAAAAGAATATGTAATTACATAAAAATCCGCTCCCTAATAATACCCAAATAAAAATAATAATAATAATAATAATAAAGGTTACAGCAACAGTAATGGAAACGCATTGAAATACTGTAAGGAAATATAGGGTGGTAGGTGAGCAGGTAGTTGGTTAGATAAAGTGTACCACTATGTCGCTAAGTTGTCCAATTTTGATGCCATGAGGTTTTATTTAGAATAAAGTTTCTTTAGGCAGTGACTACTGGGAAGAGTAATGTTTACGTTTATGTGGAATGATTGTGTTTCACAAGGCACAAGATATATTTTATCCTCCGACTTGTATCTACATTTCGTAAGAGCAAACACTTTGCGTGTGTTTGCGTGTGAAATTATTCATCTATAATTCAAGCTTCTACAGTCGAAATGCTGTATGAAATAAAGAACGCCCTTCGAGAGAAATAAGTCCAGACAAAATGGACAGCAAGAAACATTCAAAGAAATGAAATGAAAGGTAGCAGCAACAATAGGAGACCCTCGGTAGCCAGGAAGCTAATTCTAAAAGATGCCAGAACAATAGACTCCACAGCTTTTTATAATAAATTGTTTTATGACAAGAAAACCGTAGCCTTCTGAATTTTTAAGGAAGATACCGTACATGACACCAATATAGAAGCGTGTCACTGGGAGAGACCTTCACCAAAATAATAGCCATTTGGTGCTGGATAAAGGAATTACTTCAGCCAATGGGGAAGAAGCATCACATCAAGAACAATACGGAGACATTGGAGTTGGCAGATCCCCTACTGCTGGTGGGAGGTATAATTGCCATATATAAGATGGGACAGGGCGAGATTCAGAGATTCATTCACTTCAGATTCAAGACTGGAAATTCACTCAAGATTCAACACTCAAAAAATTTAACATTCCATCATCTTGGTTCATTCATAAAGTATTAACTAGTCAATTCAGTGGAGACTCAGATAGGATGCTTCCAGCATTGCGCTGAATATCTAAGACGGGTGAAAGAATTCTGTTCACTCAGCTAGGCGAGAGCATCTGTGCAATCAGTGAGCAGATAGCTTTGCTAGGTAAGATTTGTACCTGGAACGAAGAAAGACCAACTTCAGGAACGATATAGCTACGCCAACATCGCCCATGAAAATCTACAAGCCGGTGAGCTCATGTACATTTGTCAATTGCAAGTTGGACTTGGTTTCTCTAAACTTAAATGATTTTATTTCGCTGTTTGAAAGGTCGCAAGACGTCACTCATCTCATCCTGTTTCTTTAAATTTTAATACATTATTTTTAGATATCTATGACTTTCAGTCAATATTGTTCCAACGCTATTCTTCCCAGATGTAAAGATAGTAGAATAAGGCGTTTTGCAGCTAGCCTCTGTTATCCCTCCCCCGAAATTAAAGAGTCTCAATTTAATTACAAGTATAAATTTACCACACAACCATCTGTTGGCGCCCTATTAACGGAGCTATTTATTGTACTCTTTCTCAATCACTAGGTTCGACACGTTACAACTTAGCACCCAACAATGGGATGAGATTGTTAAGTTTCCTATCTCCCTTGAAACGTTACAACATGTCACCCAAGCATGGGGAAAGCTGTGCACAAGGTGTGAACCGTTACAACTTCACGTCATAATCTGGGCCGGAATAATACAATCGCATCTGTTTGGCCCATATTTTTTGATCGTTCTGTTAATCAGAACACTTACCTCCAGATGATTAATGGCTGGCTCATCCCGCAGCTGCAAAATGTAGGATTCTTAGACAATGTTTGGTTTCAACGTAATGCTGTGCCGGCTAACTTCGCAGTGGCTGTTCGACAATATCTGAACGCAGTCTTTGGGAATCGCTGGATTCGTTGAGGATCGGACAATGATCCAGCTCCTCTTCCATGACCACCAAGTAGCCCTGATCTAACAGCACCCGATAACGCACTCTGGGGTTACATCAAGGAACAGATGAGGAAGCAGCGGTATTTTGGAATTGATGATCTGAAAAATGCAGTGCGCGAAGCTTTCCAGGCAGTGATCTCAAGGATGTTGCTTAATATGAGCATCAGAACGTGGCGGCGTATTCAGCTGTGCAGAGACCATGGAGGGACACATACGGATGTTTTAGATCCCTAAGATTTAAGCACAAATGTATATGTGCTGACAATAGAAATAAATAATAATAATAATAATAATAATGAGTAGAAGTCCAGTCAAATTAGGATTTTTTGCTGCATTAAATCATGTAGTTCCAAATGTTTCAGGAATGTGTAGGGGGAGGTCCCCTGAACAACACCTAATAAAGTCCCGTCAATTTCAGGTGCCGCTGGGGCATCAAAGTCCCCCTTTTATAGTTTTGTCGCATAAATTTAAAACGATGCGTCACACAGAAATGTTTATGTTTTTCAAACTTGAAGGAAATTAAATGCCCTACAACAGGGCATATTCATATTTATCTCTGTGTGTTACCGTCTCCGAGATATCAGCCAGTGAACATGAAACATTTTCAGAAAAATGTGAAGCGCCTCACGTTTCTCGTCAAACTTGCTCATCCAATCCTTCCATTTTACAGGAACCTCATGGGGCAGGAAGTCGTAGAGCATTAAATTTCCTTCCGGAATATATATACTGTACTGAGCCCGCATTAGCTCATCCTGGTGATGATTTCTCTGGAAGCATGAATATTTTACAACCAGTATATTATGCTGAACGTACCCAGGAAGCATGCTCGAGCTTCAGGCATACTTTTGACATTGCCAATATCCTGTGAATATTTTTTTCCTGATGAATTAAAGATGGAACTTTAATTATGCATACTTGAATAAATCATAACACGTCATTCTGCATCATTTACCACGTTGTGGTGATTTAATAATTGTTTTTTTTTTCATAAAGGTAAAGGTATAGCATCGAGGAGATGCGAATCGGACATAACTAGTCGCTGCACGACTTTGAAAGTGTCGATCCCGGAACATCAGCTTCCGAGAGGAAGCATACCCTATCGTGTGTTGGTCACGCATAGACGTGCATTTGTTAACGTCTGAGTAGACCAGGGTCTCGGACGATTGTTGTCCACGTTTTATCAGTGAATCTGATTTCATCGAGTTGTTTTAGCACATAGTGTGCTTTTGAGTGATATAAAGTCTGTGAATATTATAGTAGTGACAACGTCGATGTGAAATTCACGCCGAATTTGTAAAACTATGAATTTTACAGATCTGCACGTGGTGAGCACTTATATCACGTGGCTGATGCATATTTATGTGTAGTCGTGAATCTCGAATATTAACAGTATCACCGTGATGTATAGCGTGATTACACAAATTACATAATATAAAACCGTTCTGCATAAAAGCCGGAATTTTACGCCATACGATCATTGTGATATTCGGCGATAGAAGTTTTATAAGTAATAGAATCTGTGTGATAGATGCCAGACGTATCTGAAAATTCTGTGAGCAGACAACTGGCCATTCTTTTGATAAAAGTCTGCAAAGTGTAGAGTCAGTGTTACTCATACAAAACCTACGCTTAAATTCAGTGATTAGTCATATTTCATCAGTCTACGACATGCTGCTACTCAACCACGTGGAGGTAACTTGTTCCCACGTTACTATGATGCTTATGGAAGCTTAAGCCATGCTTATGGAGGTGATGTCGAGGAACTAACCGCATTATAGACTGGAAGAAGAGGAAAAAATGGCTGGACTTAAAGGCTCAGGAACGATGGAATTTCCTTTCTGCCACGAGGAGTTGATTGACCCCTCAAATTTCCTTGTTGGAAATTAAGTGAACCACAATCCGCCGCGAGTCTTCCAGTTATTCCCTTGCAATTCAGGTTATCGGTCATGATGGAGTAGTTTTGTAGCAACCAACGAGATAAACCGTATAATAAATCATGGAATCTATCTAACCATAAATCTACGGTGTTACTGAGTTCAATTAATAATATTTGCATATTATGACCAACGTTTGATTGCTGACCGATGCATTGTGCTTAATTTTAGAGAGCTGACACAAATTTTTGACCAACGGAGATCACTGGCAACCGTTAGTGGGTGGGCCAGGTGATAACATGCGTTATCAAACGCAGTTTTACTGTGCGTACACCAATGTAGTTATACATGTTTAGATGACAATTAGAAGCAAATAGCTTTCTGATTTGGGTACGCAGGCTTTATTAATAACAATATTACTGAGTGTATTATTTATTTATGTGTGTTACCCTATTGTCCTAACTGTTGTGTATTTTGTTATTGTACAATTATCGTATTTTGAATTGTTATAATGCTATGACTGTTATCCTAGCTTTGAAATAGTCTATTTTTTTCCACGGACGCTTCTCGCCGTAGTTTATTGGCAAGTAGGATTAGCTAAGTTAGGTAATGTTAAATGTAAACACAGGAGTGGTACTAGTATAATTTAGTTTTGCTGTCATGTTTGACTTTATTGCTTTATGATGTTTCTATCTGGACTCATCATCCTTACTTGTATCTTCAATCAGGGTCGTTTGCCTTACCACAACCCAAGCGTTGCTTTTGCTTTCTTTTATGTAATTAGGACTTTTCCAGAGGGATAAGTTAATTCAGTTAGGGATTGTTTTAGTTTTTTATTAGCTTTGCGGATTAGCCGATTCAAACCTTCTGATAGTAGGATAGGGGTTTGATTCCTGAATAAACAATTTCTTCGAATTTTACTTAAGCCTGGATGTTTACATTTTCTAGATTTGTGTTTTGAGGGTGTACTTCTTTGGGTGCCAATGACATTACCTCCGTTTGGACCTGATCCTTGCGGGATGCTGAATCTCGTGCTGGCTAGCCCCATAAAAGTGCATCCGATCCTCTCACGTGGTGTGTTTGGAGGATGGGGTTTTCTGGGAGGCCACACAAGGTTGGTGGTAACCAGATCACCTCCTCTGACGGGTACAATACTTAATTCATCTTCTAACACTCAAGCGTTAGAGCGTTTTGACTTAACGGGGTCGGTTTCGAGAATTTGCTAGTGAACTGCTCTTTATTTTACTTCCATTTTCAACGGCATTAACTCTCTGTATCACGTTATTTATTGATTATGTAAACATACATGGTATTATCAACCATATAACTAATAATGTCGCCTCCGTAGCGTAGCGGTCAGCATGTTTAGCGGCCGCCCCGGAAGTCCTGGGTCCGATTCCCGGCTCTGCCAAGAAATTTGAAAAGAGGTATGAGGACTGGAACGGGGTCTACTCAGCCTCGGGTGGTCCAAATGAGTAGAGGGGGTTCAATTCACACTTCAGCCATCCTCGAAGTGGTTTTCCGTGGTTTCCCACTTCGTCTTCGGGCAAATGCCGGGATGGTACCTCCTGTAAGGCCACGGCCGCCTCCTTCCCTATTCCTTGCCTCTCCATCCTAATCTCCCCCTCCCCTTCCATCCCTCACGAGGCCCCTGTTCGCTTTGCAGGTGAGGCCGCCTGGGCGAAGTGCTGATCACACCTCCCCAGATGTAACACTGACCAGATGCTCCAAGCTCCAGGACACTGCCCTAGCGGCGGTAGTGGTGAGTTCCCTCGCTGAGTCCGTGGGAAACACCAACATAGAGGGTAAATCGAATAAATAAATAAATAAATAAATAAATAAAACTAAAATAAAAATAACTAATAATACATACCTAGAAAGTATATGAACGCAGTGGCGTATATAGAATTATGTTTCGGGGGGGGGGGGGAGGGGGAGCCCAAAATGATCAAGATCTAATAGCTTACAGTCCAGTCCATTGGAGTATACTAGGTGAGTCAGCTGCCCCTTATAATATTGCTTTTATGCAGCCCAACTAACGTGTTATGTCATGAAAGTCAGTGTTTCTGTGCTTGCATTCCGTATGGTACTAATGCAGTGTAAGTTTATCCCGCAAACGATACTGAACTGTATTATTCCTCCACCCGATATGACTACACACCATTCGAATAATATAATGTACCTGCAGTCAATTATTGCAGTGCATCATATCATCTGCGTTAAGATGTCGTGCCAAGTGGCTGGGTATCGTAAATCATGAAATTAACGCTTAAAACTAAGATATAGTGACGTGTAGAGCATTTGAAACAGCGAACTGGAGGAGTAACGTACTCTAAGAGGCTCTTAATACGAGGCTCTTCTCAAGCTGAGACGTAAATGAAGTTGACATTCACTGGACTTCCAATTGATGGACAGGAGGGGCGAAGGTTCGAATCCCCCCATTGGTAAAATATTTTTGCTACGGTTTGCCACGTTATGACGCTTCAATGCTACAATCATGCCATTGTGTGCCGCAGACACGCAGTTTTATGTTCGTGTTAAAATCAATTGCTCTTCCGGTACGCACAGTCAACAGAGTACAACGGATATCTTTGCATTCACGGCCTACACAATAGCATCGGCCCGTATCACACGACACTCTCTGGCAAGGAAGCTGTTGTGGTGGCGTGTAAAAACTCCTTGATAATTCTGTTCATCCTCGTCAGTACACCTGCTTTTATGACCGAAGTATAGGCTATCCCGCGCTAGCATATCATGCGCCAAGTTGTATGAAATAAAACATGGAGGACGGTTGTCGTTTGGGGGTAAAATTTACAGTTGATTCCCATTATTAACGCAAAGCGGTCGTGAAACTTGCTTTAAATACCGTACATTTGAAAACATGCCAGGTACTTAATGAATGCATTTCAATCAATATCTAAGATCTAACTGTAATAATTGGATATTTAACCATACGCGTCAATAAGCACCGCAACAAAAAGCTATACAGGGTGAACAAAAAATGCCGCACTTGGAGGCCGGCATGCGATTCCTCATCCAATTGCAAGACTAAAGTTTATATAGCAAAATCGGATCGGGTTCTGTTTAAAAACACAAGTATAAAAACGAGAAGCTGGCAACACTGTCACATCCTGCAGTGCATCGGAATGTACAGAGAAAAGTGGATAATCCCGCTTTACCGTACCAGCCGTCGGAGCTCACTAAGTAGACTGCTGGGTTATCAAACCCACATGCACCATGGAGCTAAGATTCGAATCTACGTCAGGTCTTTTGTTGTGTGTGTGACGTAGGGCTACCGGTGAGAGACTGATTGACGTGCACCCGTGTAACACGGGTAGGTACGCTCGAAGAATCCGTGTAGCAGTAAATACACGTGTACACGGGTACGCGAGTAGTACAGCCCGTGTGCCCGTGTATGAAGGTCCACGTACACGGGTTCACGGGTATATATGTCTGATCGTGTGCCCGTACGGTGCTTGAAAGTTTTTCGCAACTTGGGAAGAATGTTTTTGACATTTTGTTGCACGATTGCCTTGTATTATTGAAAACAATTAATGTAGAATCAGGAAAACGAACACAACAAAAATAAAAAAAATAAAGTTTTTGCTATTGCGAAGAATAAGTGAAACGACATCACTACGTATTTTTAAAAGTATGTTTTCGAAATACTATGAACACGGCACCACGTGATTCCAATTTTCCGGCACCGCGCATCCCTTATTCGTTAGGGCGCCCCTAGCGGGCAGAATTCTAATCTGATCGAAGAACACGCGTTCAGTTCAGCACTATCTTACAGTAGTCAAACAACAGCTGGTACGCGCTGCGTAGTAGAGGAGAAATGGGGCAAACAAGCAGTTGGGTGTGGAAGTACGCGGAAAGGAAAGGTGGTAAGGCGTATTGCTCTCTATGTTCTCCTACCGAAAATAATGAATATTCCTGTGCTGGTAGGTCCACGGGAGCCATCGGACGACACTTGAAAATGATATACCGGAAGATGAAAAATCAACAAACGTCGCCAAGCAAACGCGGGTAAGTAATTATCTATGCAAATTGTGTAACGCCATATGCGTATGCGTACCGTGGTTACCACGACCCACTACAGAAATGTCTTTCTGATTTGGCAATAAATAGTAGCCTACTGTTTACGTTGGTTTTGTTTACATACGACCAACTTATGTGAACAACGCACTTTTACGACTAGACGCAAGCGCTTCCGCGACACTCTCACCACCTACGATTAGTAGGCCATGTCGTCAGGGCCGAAGGCGAAGTGTTGTCGCGCCGGCGTCGCGGTGCAGTGTTCACCGAATGGAACACTTTGTCGGCGGTGGTGGCGCGGCGACGTGGGGTTGTACCTGGAGGCGTGTGCTGTGTACATCGGCAATTTTACAGATATTAGCGAATCAGTTGAGTCATCCAACTCTCCGCGCCGAAATGAAATGGCAGGCACACATTTCAATCGTTGTCAAGAGCAATATTCGCGGTGGTACGCGTCTCGCGCCATACTGGTTTGGCTTCAGAACCAGCGAAATGGTAAGGCGGTGTATTGTTTATCTCCAATGCAACTTTCCACGATTTGCGCTTATAATGTACAGGACCTTCCTCGTTGTCAAGGATTTCATTTCGCACTGAAATTAAAAATGATATTGTATTATTACAGGCATGAAGTCGAGGCCACAAAGGAAGACACTGCGAAAGGTTGATGAGGAGCAGGGGCAGGTATGGTCATCCCGAGCCAAGAGATGACGCAGGCGATGCGTGGAAGGTAACGCACATCGTCCCTGCGATACCATACGCTCAGAGGAAATACACCTGGCTCTTGCGAGGATGGTTGCTGTGAACCAACTGCCTTTGTCATTTTGTACCAGTGACGGGTTTACGCAGTTCATGGCAGTTGTATAGCCCAATTACTTGTATTTTTCTGAGGATGACCTTAAGCAGAGACTGGCCTCAATAGCCGATGGTGTCAGAGAGAATGTGCGGGGTGAACTATCAGCGGCATCAAGCGTTGCCCTTACATCTGAATGTTGGACATCTCGCTCACAAACATCTTTCCTGAGGGTAACGGCTCACACCATCGACTTCCAGTGGGTTCCAAAGACGATGACGCTTACCACGCATGAAATGGAAGACCGCCACAATGCAGAAAATCTGGCAAAGGAATTGCAATTGGTTGCAGAATAATGGCATGTGCAGGACAAAATCACCACCATCGTCACTGACAACGCGTGCATCGTCGTCAACGCGCTCTTGATGTGCTGAAGAAGGATAAAGTGACTAGCGCTGCATATTCTGTACAGTTTGCTGCAAACAACGCTCTTTCTCATGAAAAGGCTGCTAATGTGTGCCTGAAAGCAAGCAAGATAATTAGGGGGTGATACGGGTTCTGCTTCACTTGACGCCGCTGTGACCAACAAACCAACATGGCCGCCGCGCAAAGTTGAAACATTTAAATAGACTTTTCATATAAACCCTTGGTCCCATTTTGACAAATGAGGTGTTGTAGGACTTGGGGTGACGCCCCCGTTTCTATGGACGACTTGTACTATTTAAAAAAACATTTTTGTTTTCGAAAGTAGGCGATAGTTTGAAAACCAAACATGATAGAATGTTGTGCAATGGCTTAAACGAACAGTCTCTATGATATTTATTTTTTATAATGAAACATTTTTATGTTTTTTTTTAACAGTCCAATTTTGAATTTCCTATATGCCGAAACTAGGAATTCTACAAAAATGTTTATTTGACTTAAATGAATGGCCCTAGCCACCTCTACCTGTTTTAAAATGGTGGTAGACAGAGAGACGATACCGCTGGACATGTGTGTTACAACAAGGCTATCACCGGCCACAGTGGTGGTATTTCAATAGAGCAATCGGCTATTTCGGCGGGGCGGTCTACGACATAGCGAGGGGTCGCTCTTTCGATATTTCCTATGACGTATGGACAGAGGCCAATATTTCAAAATCCCTTATGGTGATCTTTAAACGTGTTAGTAAACGCTGATTTGTAACATGACAAATTCATAATGGCATGAGGGCAATAAAAACGAGGCATTTATAGTCGTTAACAACAGAACTTGCTTCTGTATGTCTGACTGGCAACCAGAACGGAAAACAGAATATCTGCTTGAGGGCCTGGCTGAGAGCCGGCTAGGAGAATGGAATGTGGGTGAGAGCTGACAACACTGTTGGGTAGCGATAACAGGTTGGAACAATGTGGCAACTCTGTAAAAGGTGATAACGGCTAGCCAGGCGAGCAGAGCAACAGCAGCGGGCAGGGCCCCGCAGAGAGGAAAGGGGAGAGGGGAAAGGGTGGACACAAAGAGAGAACAGGAAATCACGTGACCACTGCAGAGCTTGTCAAGAGCGGTGAGGGGGTGGGGTCAGAGAGCCGAGGTGAAGTGATATAAGAGAGTATTGAGCTTGTCATTACACATTGCGCGTCATACCTATGGTAAACGTTACTGTGTTAACATAGGCTGTATATTAACAGTGTGAAAGATGAATGCATTTGTGTGCTCAACGCAGTCACTGGCTATATTGGATACATTATATATTAGAGGTAAGTGTGAGATTAACACTGTTTAGTTTATTTTAATGCTAATGTATGTTTAAATTATTATTTGTTTACCATTTTATTGATGAATTGTTTTTATTTTGTTCGTTTTAGAAAATTTACATACTTGTTGTGAGACACAGAAACCCCATTCCACTCAAGCCTAGGAGGAGGGAAAAGCGGAGCTTTTTACAAAACCCAGGTAAGATTTTTGAAAATTATATATAAAAAACCTGTTTATTTTTAAATTTTATTTTATTTATTTTTGTTTATGAAAGATGCTATTTGGAATTGATATACTCATGGCGGTTTATTTTATTTCTTTTTAGAGTGTTGAAAAACGCTTGACCACTGCTGAAAAACCGCGAACGTGTGTGTTTGGGACCATTGTTTACCGGATAGTCTACGGCTGAAAACTCTGGTGAGATTGTTTTTTATAAAAAAAAATCACTTTTTTGCCACTGCAGATAGCTTAACTTGGGAACCCCTTGAGTCATGTTTCAAGTCACGTGTCTGCTCCGGCCGCGGGGTGAATGTTAGAGAGAGTTTAATCCCGAAAGACTTTGTCGAATCTTGTTTTGAAATTTTTAAAGAACAAATTTGTACAGCGCAAAGGTTGCATATGGCTTTAAAGGTCAATACACAACTTTTGTGCGATTTCATATATAAAAACAAGGACGGTGAGCATAAAAAACCATTTTATATTGGCAGTAAAATGCGAGAGCTTTTAATAGCCGATAATCTGAAAGAGTGGTATCAAAGCCATGTGGTGAATACCTTGCTATCAAAATTTGATAAACTGCAACAAGGACCCAGTGGTTTAGCATTAGACAAAATCTATTATCTACAAATCAACATTTGTCATTTCAACCCGTTGAATGCTGGGTCTAGCTATATTAAAACACCACCAGCAATAGCTACGAAAAAGGCAGTGGTGAATATAAAGAACCATGACAATGATTGCTTTCTGTGGGCTGTGGCCGCGTATTTGCAGCCAGCACAAGACCGTAATGGTTCTCGACCAGGAAAGTACAGGGCCAAGTGTGATGAATTGAAACAAACTTTAAATTTAACTCGAGCGTCGTTCCCTATGGACTTAACCGAGATCCATAGGTTTGAACAAGATAACCAGGACTTTTCGTTCATGGTGTATGGCCTTGAAGGTGATGAGATTGTGGGTCATCTTTATGCCACAAAAGAACCGAAACGACACCACATTCATCTTTTATATCTGTCTTACGGAGAGGTGAATCACTATTGTCTGATTAAAAGTTTGAGTAAATTGCTAAGCAGTCAAATGTCCAAGGACAAGTGTGCAAAACATATTTGTGATCGTTGCCTGCAATATTTTACAGCCCCTACGCTTTTAGAACCTTATAGGGTGGATTGTGTTTCTCAGGAAGCGGTGAGATTGATATTGCCACTAGGGGACAAGGCCGTGTTAAAGTTTAAGGACATTCATAAGCGTGACACAGTTCCCTATGTGGTATATGCAGATTTCGAAGCACTCACCAAACCCATGGCGGGATATGAACCAGATCCCACCATTAGCTCAACCACACTCATTCAAAAACTTGAGCCCTTTGCCATAGGATTTAATGTGATGTGTGCCTATGACCCCACACAATCCGTTTACAGATACCGTGAAGGTTCCTGATTGTGCCAGATGGTTTTTGGATGAAATTGTAAAGTTGGCTCATGATGTACAGGAATTACTGGACCACCCAGTACCCATGAGCCTATCTCCAGTACAGCAGCAGCAGTATGAGCATGCCACGACATGTCATATATGCGAAAAGCCTATTTTAGGCGAAGAGGATAAAATCAGAGACCACTCCCACTTTACGGGAGAGTTTCATGGAGCTGCGCATAGTAAATGCAATTTGAACTTTCCAGCTCATCGTTTCATCAGTGTGTTTTCCACAATCTGTCGAATTATGACATTCAGTTTTTGATTCGTGAATTGGGTCATGTCAACAAGGACTCGTTTACCATTATTCCCCAAAACCATGAGCGTTTCACAGCCCTGACATGCAGGTTGGTCGACTTAGGCATTCGATTTTTGGATTCCTTTAAGTTTATGACATCCTCGCTAGACAGTCTTGTGAATGGCTTGGATGAGGAGGAATTAAAATACCAGAATGCATTTTAATGATCCTAAGCAATTTTCATTATGCATTCGGAAAGGTACATTCCCGTATGATTTCTGTAACAACTGGGACGTGTTAAAGCAAAAATTCCCACCACAAGACAAATTTTACTCGAAGCTAACACGCAGTACCGTTTCCAATGAAGACTATGCACATGCGTGTCATGTTTGGCGAGTGTTTGGCATTAAGACGCTAAGTGAATATGCTATGCATTACCTAAAACTGGACGAATTGCTGCTCACCGATGTGTTTCAAAAATTCCGTGAGTCGTGTCAACACATTTATGGTCTTGACCCGGCTCACTATTATACGAGTCCTGGGCTCTCGTTCGATCCCGCTTTGAAATACACTCAAGTGGAATTGGATTTACTCACTGATGTAGACATGGTTCTATTCTTTGAAAAGGGCATTCGCGGTGGCTTTGTGTCGCTTAACCAACGCGATGCCCAAGCGAACAATGTCTACATGCCTGATTATTCACCAGATAAACCAGAATCGTACTTAATGTACTATGACGTGAATAATTTGTATGGCTACGCCATGAGTCAGCCTTTGCTCTATGGGGAGTTTGCTTGGCTGACAGAGAAACAAGTGTCACAATTTGATGTGAACATGGCTAGCCAAGAAACAGGCCGTGGATATGTCTTAGAAGTGGATATTGAATATCCCTCATCCTTGTATGATGAACATGCCGATTTCCCATTCTGCCTTGAGCAAATGATTCCCCCGACAGTAAAGTGAATATTGAAAAACTCATGGGCACACTTTACAACAAAAATCAGTATGTGCTACATATCCAAATGTAGGTGCAATGCCTAGCCCAAGGCTTGGTGTTGAAGAAAATCCATAGAGGTATTTCTTTTGCTCAAAAAGCATGGCTCGAGCCATACATGCGACTCAACACAGAGCACCGACAAATGGCATCACAGAAGTTTGAAATTCATTTTTTTTAAATTAATGAACAACTGCATCTATGGCAAGTCCATGGAAAATGTCCGCAAATACCGTGACATTAAATTGGTCAATGTCTGGGAAGGACGTTACGGTGCCCGGCGGTACATTGCCAAGCCAAATTTCAAATCGATCAACATTACCGATGAGAATTTGGCTACTATTGAATTGAGTAGGACAAGTGTGACCATGGATAAGCCCATTTACTTGGGACAAGTCGTTTTAGACTTTTCTAAATCGGTCATGTATCGATTCCACTATGAGTTTGCCAAACGCCATTTTGAGGACGTCTCTCTTTTGTATATGGATACGGACTCATTCATTTACCACATTCGCCACTGCAACCCCTATGACGTCATGAGACAGCATAGTGACTGATTCGACACCTCTTCGTATAGCGCTGACAATGTGTTTCAACTGTCCATAAAAAGCAAGAAAAAATGGACGTCTTAAAAGATGAATGCGGTGATTCCGTCATGACGGAATTCGTAGGTTTGGCCTCGAAAATATATGCTTATCGCACACTAGACTGTAAGGAAGCCAAAAGAGCAAAATGTGTAGGTAGGGCAGTGGTAAAATCGCTACGTGTAGATGACTACCTGGCGGTTTTACGCACTGGCAAAGCTATGTCCCATACACAGTACAGGATACAATCTAGCAACCATCATATGTATCTTGTGGAACAGAGAAAACGCACCCTCGCCTCCATGGATAACAAACGTGTGTGGGCTGATGACCTGCTCACTAGCCTAGCCTGGGGTTATGATTGCAAGGAGGAGGAGGTGTGATTTTTCTCTTTGATCGTTTAGGGACATGGCTTATTTTTGTAACTTGTAGATTTAGTATTTTGTAAATATTAGTTTTTGTCATTGTAAATAGTAGATTTTGTAAACAGTGGCAACCCACTTGGACCTTTTGCTCTTTAAAAAGTTCTATGGAACTTTATTTTTATTTTGAATTTAACAGAGTTGGGAATTGGAAAATGGTACACAGTTTACTTCTTTTAAAGCTGTACAAAATTGTAGTTTCTGCAAATATGAAATAAGTAATATTTTTTTAGTAACTTTAACGAATAGTATCTATATTTTTTTGTAATGTAAATGGTAAACTAAAAAGTTCTTTTGGTATACGTGTGCATGTTAGAATGTGCTTTGGGAATAAATTAAGTGGTTGTGTTTGTTCCCAAAAGGCAGGTATGGTTGTGTGAGTAGAAATGAAGCTGTTGTGTATGAATGAGCAGAGCAAACACGGTGAGGTAGGGTGGGTGGGTGGGAGAAAATGTCACTTATATAATGATTTTGTTTTGTCAATATTTTTTTTCTTTCAAATGTAGTGGTCAATAGACATTATTTTTGTAAAACAGTCTTACCTGCAGTAGTCCTAGACCTCCACGTTTCCGCAATCCCATAAACGCACTGCGTTATCATTTATTATGGACAAGCACTCACATCAACATCATTGACCAAAAAATTGAACTTTCAACATACAGCAAATGAAAAAAAATGTGGAAACAGCAAAATGGAATATCTATGTTTTGATATCAGCAAAATTCAAAAACGTTAAACTGTCATTTTAAAGACTGGAAATGGCCATGTGTAAAATATGAAAAATTCAAAAAACTTCAAACGGACATTTTTTAAAAGTGTAATCAACAAAATGGAAAATCCATATCATGAAAAAAGCAAAACTTGAAACAGACAGTTTTTAAAAACTGTAAATTGCAAATTGGCAAATGGCAATGTGTGAAAATGTGAAAATCAGTCCAACAACATCACGATTTTTTAAAATTAAAAAGAAAACATATTGCTCTGGTCAACCTTTGTTTTTATTTCATAACGATAGGGATTGACAAATGAAAATAGAATACAAACACATCCCAATTCCTCAATGTTTATGTCCATGCATCATCAACTTTCCTTTCATAGCACTCATGACAATCAGGGCTGCCATCCTCTCACCCACTGAGGCATCACAGGATGTGAAACATTGTTTAGCTTTTTTCAATAACAATTTATCTGCCACATGTCTTAAACCAGGATGACTATGGCATTAAGGAAGGTCGTGTTCTTTGCATGCTTGATCCAAAAGATTAATGGGTACATCACCACGCTGCAAAAGTTTTCGAGATGAGTTCCAGGACCACAAAAACGATAACATGGAAGATGGATGTCGAAAGGTAAGTATTCAATCACTTTGCCAATGACGCCATTGCCAGTACAGGTCTGGCATATCCTTTTCCATGGATGGTGAAAAGGTTTGGTTTTCCTCTTCCTCTGTGGACGATGTTAGTGTTTGTTGTTGTTGTTGTTGCTTTTTCTCGCCATGAAACCCGTGGAATGATTCAACAAAGTCTTTAACAAGGACTTTTATGACCGTGATACAGTTTCACCAGCTGGCAAGTCGCGCACTGTCGCATTGAGGGTATTTTTTGCCATGGCCACTTGCTTATGGTGATCGTAATCCGTACAGGGTTGCAATTCATTCAACACAGGGTCTTGAGTCCATGATTTTGGTACATGTTGCCAGATTTCTTTCACCGCGTTGGCGGCCACATAATAAATGAACGACTTGGGCAGCGCCAATAGTTCCTCTTTGGTAAAACTGTCTAGCTTCTTTTTGCACACAAAGAACTTGCCGATGGCTTTGTCCATAGCATTGCCTTTCTTCATGGTATCACGTTCTGTAGATGTATACACCTCGTTTGTAGAAATCTCACTGGCGTCATTCACAGGTAAATCTTGAGTATAATTTTGTTCAACAACTCCCAGCGGGCATTGGTGGTTAACCAATGAAAGAGATGCCACACATGGGCTAGGGCTGTATGGGTAATATTGGCACAGGGACAAGTAACCATGAGCGTTTGCAATGAGGGGCAGCCCAAGTCCATGAGGTCGATACATTGACAGTATGACGCCAAAAATGGTTGGAACCATTCACGTTTTTCATTACGTTTCAAAAATACCACATTGGCCGAGGACAAGTGTGCTTTCATAACCACATCCAAATATTTATAGGAAATGGTTCCTTGATTTCAGTCTAGTTGCCTATGATTTTTAATCCACCGGGTTTGTTTACGATCTTTTTCACACAACAAATCAAAAGCATGAGGCGGTTTAAATACCAAATGCGTAGCTTGTGATATCCAAAACGTGGTACAATCGATAATGGCCACTTGTTTAAATATAAATTTGTTGTCACCAATTTTAAACCCTTGGCAATCCACAATGAGTGTGCGCAACATGTTGACGCTTGCCTGGACCAAGTTCAACTGACGACCGACTGACAATCAATGACTAAGGTGTGATCATGACATGGACTTACCTACCATGCTAGTTTTAAAAAAATGAGGTTAGGGTAGGACAGGGGACATGAGAAATATTATTAACAACCACAAAATATTTTTATTACCTCATTATATTATTGTCATAACACGTCTTACAGGCTTTAGTCTTTTTGGGATAAGGGCGATACCAACTCA
Organism: Meconema thalassinum; assembly: GCA_946902985.2. Lineage (NCBI taxonomy): Eukaryota > Metazoa > Arthropoda > Insecta > Orthoptera > Tettigoniidae > Meconema > Meconema thalassinum. The sequence continues at coordinate 385,744,203 of OX336389.2, forward strand.
TACAACAATACAGTCTTTTGTGTTTGTAACGTCCATAACACCGATGATGTCCCAATGTCTCTAAACTAGGTGTTTTTGACGGTGAGCTGCTTGCCGAAGCACCATGGACACCATAGAGTCCACACGTATCGTAACTTGTTTTTTCATCACTCAGAGGCACGAGTGAGGGATAACTTGAATGACAGGGTATATTTCCCACCTCCATTCTGCACAGGTAGGGGCAGGCAGGTGACCAGTGCTGATGTTCCTGCATGGGTTCATCGCTCGCTTGCCATTGGTCTACGGTGATGGCACAAAAGGCACACTTCACTTAATCTCTTGTTTTTAAATAATAGAATCCAGCAGCCGCCAAGGCTTGAGGATTTATGAAAGGCACTGGCCACGTTGCAAAAGTCTTGAAACGGTGTTCCTCAGAGTTGAAATTCATGGATGTGACGTCTCTTGATGCTTTAAAGCAAGACATGACTGGGCGGCTTGACGTGGGTTGCCCTGTTATTTATACACTTGCCACTTGGTTGGACAGTGTATAATAGTTGACTTGTTTGTGATTAATAATCAAACAGTAGGCCGTCGAATTGGCTGGTACATTGTCATGCGTTTCAAAATCTAGTCGAATGTCAATATTGGATGGCTTGACAGATTCTTCCAAGTAAGGACAGTCAAACACAATCAGTGGCGCCTTTGCCTTAAACGCTTGGGGTAGCAGCATGGGGCTGTTCTCTTTTTGATAATACGACCATCGAAATTTAGAAAACAAATCGTACAGGGGACCAAACTATTTTTTTTTTTAATCCAAATCCAGTCCTTCATAGGGAAACACAGCTCCGTTGAGGAAAAGACGTGCATTTCTCAATTGCAGGTGATCAAATTGTGTGGCATCTTTGGTTTGTTGATACTTGAGATTCGTTTGAAAACCCACGATAAGGTAGAGAGAGAGAGAGGTCTCTCTGTATAGCGGGCTGTTTTACAGACCAACTGTGTGTGTTGGTGGTGGGCAATAGCGGATATTCATGGAGTGCCCAGCTTCTTAATTCTATGGGTAGAGGCATATCTTTTTTTTTACCATTTTGAGTATGTCCAGTTTTTTCCTATCGTCAACAGTCACATGGAGCACTTTTCATAGCATGCGTTGTAGTTGAATTTTTGAATCTATGGGGGCATTGTCGGCTCCTTTGAGTGCATTACTATCACTCCTGTCTCTCGCCAGATAAAGCACTTGCCTTGCGTTGGCCACAATGTGCTGGAGATCTTCGGCAAAGCCTAAAATCAGTTTAAGGGGTAAATATCCAGTAAAGGTGCCATCGGTGTGAACCATCCAGTCATTGGTCGAGTCAGGGTACCAACCTGCCATGCAAAGTGTTTTACCTTCTTCCTCACTGTAAGAGGGATATAGTTTCATGACACTGGAAATACCCACATTTCGAGTGCTATCCACCACGATATCGTTAATGACATTCCGCACCTCAGAAAACAAAAAGGCAAAAGCATGGTTGGCCAACTTGGATGTGGTGGGTGTAGATCCATCGGCTTTCATGAGCCGGCCTTCAATCTGAATGACACTTTCATGCGGTAGGGTGTAAATATCTTGGTTGTTGATAACAAATTGAATTTCATCATTGTTATTGAGTCCAGGTGTTTGAGCTTGATAGGAATGGAGATCAATTCTTACCACTCCTGGTTGCTCCCCGATGTGGTTCGCTACCTCTAGGATGGAATTCATTATGGGGGTTGACGTGGTAACCCAAATGCTGTAAAAGCTGCTTGTCTTGAGGTGTTAACGTGTATTCACGTGGCAAACAACTAACACCATTCCTAGACGGTGTTGTTGCTTTATACACAAACTTCATAGTGGCTTTAGCACCAACTTGTAAGTCACCGGTGTGGTAGAATCTAGTTGAATGAGTTGTTGATCTCCATTGATCAGTCTTAATGTTATATTACTAATACCATCTACATCGAAGTTCAGGATAACTTTGGCAACTGGGTCCGTGCACGCGGTCTTCTAGATTCAGCGGCAACTCATGATTTTGTGTCTAATTCCTTGATTAGAAAACTAGGCCTACCTGTAAACCCCACTTCTATTAACGTGTCGGGCAAAAACAGCTCAAAATCGCAAGCTTTACAATTCTCAAAGCTAACCATAAGAGACATTTGTCATAGAAACAACTTTCTTAAACTTAATTGTCTAATTCTCAATAGCATTGGAGAAGACACTCCAAGTCACTCTGTGGATATTTCAGGGTTAAACATTCTCTCGCATTTAAGGCTAGCCGATCCTTTGTTCAACATGCAAAACCCTATTGACATACTCTTTAGTGCCAATGTTTTCTGGAATTGCCTTCGTAAACAGGTTCGCAAGTTATCCTCAAACGTGGTCGCCAGAGATACTAATTTTGGATGGATCGTCACAGGTCAACTTCCCCATTATTCTCCCCAACCCGCATCGCAATGTTACTTCTCCAATACTGACCTGGAACAGTTCTGGAGGCTTGAAAGCGTTGATCCTCCTAATGTAACCTCTTCAGAAAATGAATTCTGTGAGCAACTGTTTTTGAACACCACCACTCGTTCTTCTGATGGCCGGTCCGTTGTTCAAATGCCAAGATTACATAATCCTCCCAAACTTCTTAACTCTCAGCCCAAAGCTCGAAAAGCTCTCTTTGCTATCGAGAGCAAATTCAAGAAAGAACCTCTTGTTAAACAGCAGTAGACTGATTTCATGGATGAGTATGAAAGCTTAGATCATATGGAAGTTGTTAACAAATCTGATGATGAATTGCACCCCCCAATTGAAATGGTTTATTTAAATCATCATCCCGTGTGGAAAAACCCTCTTGTAAAAGATAAAATCCGAGTTGTTTTCAATGGTTCATCACCCGACGTTAATGGCAACAGCCTTAACGACACCCTTTACTCTGGTCCTGCTATTCAATCAGATCTATCTGCTATACTCTTAAACTTTCGATTATTTCCCATAGCTGTCATAGCTGATATAAAACAGATGTACCGCCAAGTTTTAATTCAACCGGAACAACGAGATCTCCAAAGAATCTTGTGGCGTGATGAAATCAGTAAGCCCATTAAGGTATTTCGCTTAAAAACGGTTACTTATGGCTTAAAACCCTCTGCTTTCCTGGCTATCCGATCCCTACACTTGCTAGCCTCACAAGATGGTCATTTATTTAATTCCAAAGCCTCTGAAGCACTAACTACGTCATTCTATGTTGACGATTATTTGCAGTCCTTCCCCACTTTGGAGGAAGCTTCTTTTGTGTCTTTAGAACTTCAAGCTTTGCTAAGGAATGGAGGTTTTCCACTTCATAAGTGGAATTCCAACTCCCCTGAGTTTCTCGCCCAGTTTCCCATCGAAGACATAGATCCTTCTTCTGTCAAAATTTGTGGAAACTCCGAATCCATAAAAACTCTAGGAGTTCATTGGTGCACTAGCACTGACACTCTCATCTATAAAGTTTCGCTCGCAGAAGAGCTTCCTAACACAAAAAGACAAATTCTCTCTGAAATTGCAAAATTTTTTGATCCACTTCAATTCCTTGCCCCAGTTATCGTTATAGCCAAACTCTTCATGCAAGAGCTGTGGTCGCTCAAATGTGAATGGGATGACACTGTTCCTCTATCTTTTCTTAATCGTTGGCTCTCGTTTCGCAGCAATTTGCTGGATCTTTCCCTTATTGAAATTCCTAGGAATTTAATTAACGCTCATTCTAATGCATCCTTTTTCCTTCATGTGTTCGCGGACAGTTCCGAAAAAGCTTACGGTTGCTGCGCATATTTAGTTTATCATGGTTCATTATATGGATCGTCAGTTTCCAACCTTGTTTGTGCCAAATCGAAGGTCGCTCCTCTTAAAACTATCACTTTGCCTAGACTTGAATTGTGCTCTGCACTCATGGCTGCAGAACTTGTTAAGAAATTACGGGAAGTATTAAAAGTCAAATTCTCGCAAATCTATCTCTGGAGCGATTCCATGATCACCGCCAAGAACCCCTCTCACTGGCAAACTTTTGTTGCAAACAGGGTTTCCAAAATTCAAGCTCTTTCTTCTGGATGTCAATGGAGGCATGTGCCCAGTGCTGATAACCCAGCCGATATTATCTCTCGTGGTTGTTTACACTCTCAATTGGCAGCTTCCCAGTTGTACTGGCATGGGCCCTCGTGGTTAATCAAAGACTCTTCTTCATGGCCTTCTAAACCTCCAGCTACAAACTCCAACTTGCCTGACGCTAAAGTACCTCTATCTATTGCTTCGTGTCTTGTTTCCAACGCTTCTCATCCCTTGTTGTCCCGCTATTCTTCTTTTCATAAATTAATACGAATTGTCGCCTATCTCCTTAGATGGAAATATTTTGTGGTTGACCAACCTCTTCTCCCCAAACCACAACTTACCAATCATGAATTGAATCTCGCTACCATTAAGGTTTTACAACTGACACAGCAAGAAGCCTTTTCTTCTGAATTGTCTTTACTTTCTTCTAAAAGGGATCTTCCCAAATCCAGTCGTCTTCGTGCTTTAGCCCCGTTCCTTGATGACCATGGGTTACTCAGGGTAGGTGGTAGGCTCTCGCAATCTTTGCTCTCTGAGGACAAAAAGCATCCCGTTATTTTGCCTTCTAAACATCACGTAACTTCTTTAATTATACGTGACTTTCATTATCGTAATCTGCATGTTGGCACACGCACTCTGCTTTGCCTCTTAAGGGAAAAGTACTGGATTATAAATGGAATTCATGAAGTTTCTTCTGTAATTCACAAGTGCATTCCTTGCTTCAAAGCGAAACCTAAAATCAATACTCAATTAATTAGCGATCTGCCCTCTTTTCGCTCCTCTCCTATACGCCCATTTGCTCTAACTGGTGTGGACTATATTGGTCCGTTCCAATATCAACGAAATTCCCCAGAAGCTAAACGCAAATTGTTTGGTAAGGTTTATGTTTCTCTCTTTGTTTGCATGGTTACTGGCGCAATCCACTTGGAACTAGTAACGAATGCTTCTACTTCTTACTTTTTACCAGCTGTCTCTCGCTTCACTGCTAGGCGTGGTGTTCCTTCAGAGATGTTCTCTGATAACGCTTCCACTTTTCAGGGCGCAGCTTCCCTGTGAAAGAAAGCTCTCACTTCCTCTCCTGCCATGGAACTAATTTCTAATTTTCCCTACTCAAAGGATTTCAAATGGCGCTTTATACCTCCCTACGCTCCTCATCACGGTGGTAGGTGGGAATCTTGCGTAAAGCTCACTAAACGTCATTTAAGAAAGGTCTTAGGTAATCGAATTCTGACTTATGAAGAATTCAATTCACTGTCCGTTCTGATTGAAGGTGTTGTTAATTCTCGCCCTTTAACTCCGCTTTCCAATGACCCCGATGACTTGCTTCCACTCACACCTGGTCACTTCCTTATCGGCACTTCTCTTTCTGCCCCTCCTCCTCTTCCCAATTCTTACAGGGATTCTAATCTACCTATCGTTTGGCGTAAACTTGAAGCCCTCCGTAATTTTTTTGGAAGAGGTGGGACTTGGAATATTTAACTTCCTTGCAACGGGGACAGAAGTGGTTTCTTTCCAGTCCCGACATTAAAGTGGGGGACTTGGTCTTGGTTAGGGATGTCTCCCCCCCCCCCCCCCCTGGTTTGGACTTCTGGTAGAGTGACCGAGTGTTATCCTGGAAGGGATGGGAGAGTCAGGGTGGCCAAAATCTTGACCACTAATGGTCATATCACAAGACCACTGTCTCTAATTTCTCCATTACCTTTAAATGTTTAACTGTTTATTTTGTTCTCTGTTGGTGTTTCTCCCTCCCAGTATGGTGTATTCTTGGAATACACGGTAAGATAGAGTATTCTTTTTAATGCTCTTTGCTTGTTCATTTCATCCTTTTTCTCAAACACCAACAGTGATCTCCTAGTTTCTCTTTGGTGGTCATGTCTCTTATGTCATTGTGAGTCTGTTCTAGATATATATCTTCCATGACCCACCTAGCGTCATCTAGCAGCGAATCTCTGAAGCTCCTCAATTCTTCCTGGTGCAAGAGGACTTCCTTTTCCATCTGGCCACCAGATCTCGTTGCCATCGCCAGCTATTATCTCTGTGATCAAGAGAACTTCGTCCACTCTTTCACCCACCAGGCTGTGCTAGTATCGCCTGCTATCAACCCTTTGAAGACCATTTCCTCAAGAGAATTTAAGTTTACAATATTGGTCATGCTTATATGTTTTCCTTTTGTCTCCTACCCCCACTCTTTTCCCTTCCTTGGACCCTCCGCGCTTCGCTGAGTGGGTCTCACTTGTAAGTCGGCAGTTGACTCGGTCAGTCAAGGCTCAACTAGAGCCAGTCTCCTCAATCCAAGAGGCACTCTCTACGTTCTACGCCATGTTGGCACATTAAGTATTCGTCAAAGAGAACTTCACCTTCGACATGCAAATAAGTACAGACTTAAGGTTTTAACCTCATCTTCATCAGTTTTATTATCTACATGCTTTTATTGATCATTTTATAGACAGCGTGAGATTACTTATTTGGGGCGGTAATCATTCTTCGCGGGATTTGCCATGTTGAGCTTTTGTCTGTCTAAGCCAACCCTAATAGAAAGTAGCTTTTCTTAAGCTATTCAAATGAGAAATCTTCTCACCACGTGGGATATTATCTAATACCCGCTGTCTATAAATCACCAAGCTAGTTCCTCCGCTGGATTAACTTTGGCCCCATTCTTCTATTAAGATCGTTCTGGAACCTTCCAGATCCTGTACTTTATCTACAAGTTCTGCCGTCATGTATTTTTCACTCACTTGTGAGAATACTATTTAAAATTGAAGAATCTCACTTCTGAATTAAAGCTCAATAGCGAATTTTCTTCCACCGTTGGAATGTTCTATGGCGCATTTAATTGTAATCCACAACTTTTTCAAGTAATAGACTTTCGCCTATCTAGTGCAACCAGTCCTTTTTCATCATTGCAATAACTTTCTTTGCCATAAACTTTCGTGTTACTACAGTGAATTTTTCATCTATTCAGAAGACTATAGTGATAACTAGTGCTTGTTCAACTTTTCTACCGTGTCGCGATCGTCCGATTACATTAAATAAGGCCATGAACATTGATCCTAAATCCCAATTGATCTTTCCTAAACCTTCTACTAACAAACCATATTAATAAAATTGTAACTCTCGATCATTTTCTATGAGGTGTCACTCTAACGAAGTGCCCTTCCATTTTGCTTGTTTATCATTAATTAATTTCTGCATAACTACGTGTTTTATACACGGTTCAAGCTTACATTGTTTCTACCCTATAATCAGGGAAAACAATTCTCTCAACTCATGAGTGAGTTATTTCTAGGTCTCACGAAAGGGAAACTGCCCCATTTGGCTCGTGATTCCTACTTAAACATAGGAGGTCGAGAACCTTCCTTTTGACTTTCTCATCAGGTTTCACAGTAAGTGACCTGCCCTTATTTGTATAATAACCAACAGTAATTCTGTATAAATATAAGAAGTTATAGGAACTTCTCCTTCATTCTACCCGCTTTCTTTTTTGTTATTTTCGAAGTTGTAACTTTTTCTAAAATAGTTACCTGGAAATTTCTTAAAGTACACTCCTTGTACTCAATTTAATGTTTAAAGTTTAATCACTTCATTTGTCTTTTTTTTAATCTTACAAAGATTTTAGTACATATATAAGGTTTGAAACCTAAAGAATTGTTAATTGCCTGGAGCAAACTTTAAATGTTAGGAGGTCTGCGACCCCAAATTGTTACTAAAAATTGAAACTATATACTTGTCAAATTTATTAGACTCTTTTGCCTTGTTAAATAAATTAAATATTTGTTTTTGGATTTATCATTTCTCTAATACAACGGTTAGGCAAGATCCTGTCTTCCTTGGCTCTCCCTACTCAATGCCATTAAATCTATTGATAGGGCTTTCACCACTCGTTACATTTGAGCAAGAACTCTTAGTGGTAATCTCGTTAAAGTTTCTCTTAGCTTTAATAGCTAATTCTAACTGGCCAGTAAGGCAAGTATAGCTCGCTACGCCAGCTACCTGCTTGTGGAGATCCTCTCCGAAAACTTATGGTTGGTTTTCCCAAAGATAAGTGTTTCTCTTTGTCTAAACTTTTAGCCGGCTCCTTGCTGAGTAAAAGCTTAGCCATTTCCAAATGCAACCATTGGTTCACTTACCAAAATTACTCCCCAAGGTATAATTTTTTATCACTATCCTTCTTGGAAGCACTTGGTCGCTTTTTCAGGAACTCTATAACTTCGAAAACTGGAAATACTAAACCTGATTCAAATTATTGGCATTCTTCGAATTACTTTGCAAAAACGAATTTCTTTGAACAGACATACAATAAATCTGTTACTCTCAGTCTTGCCAGACCATAACCCTTCCCCAAAGTAGGCATATGCATGCTTGAGAGGGAATACGCTAAAGCCTTTCTCTGGCAAACCGCCCAAGTCCTAGCTGCGGTTCCCGTCAGCTTCGACCAAGTCCTTACCCACTTTAGGTATCAGAGAGCGGATTTGCGGTGGCAACCGCCTCTAAGTGCATTTAAAGTTAAATTCATAACTTTTGTGGGACTCTCCTCCTATTTTTCTATCCTTTTTCTCCAGTCCGAAACCTACCTCCTTTTCTTAATCATCTTCCCTTGGTGGTTAGGTTATTCCTCAGCCAATAATCTACCCAGCACATGCCCACAAAAGACAGTATGATCCCGCTCAACAAGTGAATGCCAATATATCTCAAAAATATAAAACCATAATTGCAAAAATGTTTCCCACCAGTCAAAGTGGTCGTCGTAAAGCGTCCGCTTCAGGAGTGACATTTAAACCATTAAAACCCCTTGTGGATGTTACCTACTGGCATAATCCCAATAAGCTCGTCCAGCGACTACAGCTGTGGCATGCTTCTCGTCAAGCCGGCCATACCGGTCACGATTGGGAAATTCAGAAAATTGAAAAAGAACTTCGAAATGCCAAAATTATTGTTAAGCCCTCACCCATTAAAATGGGCATTGCTCATGAAATGCATCGTCCAGCTAGGCGTCACTATCCGCGACTCAAGGTGATTTCACGAGGTGTGGATGAACTTTGGCAGGCTGACTTCGTTGAAATGATACCCTATGCTAGCGTTAACAACGGTGTACGCTATATGTTGACCGTCATTGATGTGTATTCCAAAATGGCGTTTGTTGAAGCTGTGCGTCGCAAGTCTGGGCCACTAGTCACCAAGGCCTTTCAACATATTATTCAACAATCCAAACGTCAACCTCAGTTACTACAAACCGACCAGGGGAAATAATTTTTCAACAAGGATTTCTCCAGTTTGCTCAAATCTAAGGATATTCACCATTACACCACGTACAGCAATCTCAAAGCCAGCGTGGTTGAGTGGTTTAACCGAACATTGAAAACACATATGTGGAAAGCGTTTACCGCTCAGGGCACTTATCGCTGGTTGGACATGTTACCAGAGCTAGTGTCACTTTACAATGACACCACTGAGGTGTGTAGCCCTTATTGAAGGCAGACTTAAATTTGCTCACATGAACAAAAACCCAATTTTCAGTCGGTGACGTTGAGGAGCTGCTGTTTTTATGGGGTTAAACAGTTTATCCAGTCGCTGAATTTTTTTGGTCACGAGCAGTGGCTTGGTCCCAATCGTTCTATGTTTGGTTCGAATAGTTCGAACTATTTCGAATTCGTCAAGTCAACCTGGACAACCCAGTCACCTATTTACTCGAGGACCTCAACCATCAACCTATGAAAGGTAGATTTTATCTCCATGAACTTCAGACATCAGCGCTTCCTAAACATTATCTTGTGGAAAAAGTGTTGAAACAAAAGGGAAATAAACTACATGTAAAATGGTTAGGATTTAACACTACCTTTCATTCTTGGATCAATAAATTACATGTTGTGTGAGCCTGTGTACTTTTGTTTATTTATTTATTTATTTTATTGAATCATATTGTACGAGAGCCCTGTGTACGGCGCTCGGCACTTCGTGCATGTCCATACATGTTTCTCTTTCTCTCTCCACACCTGCGTCTCCCTCCGTCACTCCATGTTGACATACAACTCGTTCAGCTATTGGCTGTCATGGGTTCTCCACTCCTCCCCTCACCTCAGGCCCCGCCTCTCACCGTTCTGCAGTAGTCACTTGATTTCCCGATCTCTCTTTGTGTCCACCCTTTCCCCTCACCCCTTTCTTCTCTACGGGGCCCTGCCTGCTGCTGTTGCTCTGCTCGCCTGGCTAGCCGTTATCACCTTTTACGGAGTTGCCACATTGTTCCAACCTGTTATCGCTACCCAACAGTGTTGTCAGCTCTCACCCACATGCCATTCTCCTAGCCGGCTCTCAGGCAGGCCCTCAAGCAGATATTCTGTTTTCCGTTCTGGTTGCCAGTCGACATACAAAGGCAAGTTCTGTTGTTAACGACTATAAAAGCCTCGCTTTCATTCCCCTCATACCATTATGAATGTGTCATGTTACTAACATGTTTAAAGATCACCATAAGGGATTTTGAAATATTGGCCTCTGTCCATACGTCATAGGAAATATCGAAAGAGTGACCCCTCGCTCTGTCGTAGACCGCCCCGCCGAAATAGCCGATTGGTCTATTGAAATACCACCACTGTGGCCGGTGATAGCCTTGTTGTAACACACATGTCCAGCGGTATCGTCTCTCTGTCTACCACCATTTTAAAACAGGTAAAATTTTTTTTTCAATATGTATAGCGTTAGGCCCTTTGTATTTTTTTACACAGTCATGGACACATTTCAAAGACAACGTCACCCCGAGTCCTACGAGTCATCGTACAAGTGCCTAGCAGCATTGGTTCGCGAGATATAACAAAAAGTCTAAAATCACATTTTTACCTCAAAATCCATTTTCAGATTTACTCAAAACCAGCATCCTCGTCAAGAGAACAACACAACGAAAAAATTGACACCTTGTACAAGTCTCTAGCCTTATTGGTTCCCGAGATATCAGTAAAAATCACAATAAAACCTGTTTTACCCCAAACTCCAGTTTCCAATTTCTTTTAATATAGCGAGTGGTCCATAGGAAAGAGCACGTCAGCCCGAGTCCAACGACACCTCTTTTGTTGAAATCCGGCCATGCGTTCGAGAGATATCGACAAATATTACATGGCTGATGCTTAGTAGTGGGGTGAAGTGGGTTCTAGAGTGAAGAAGAACTTCCACCATCCCCCTACTATGATAGTTGACCATTTTCGGCACTCTAACGTTGCCTCCAGTGCGCTGACAAAAATGCATGCACAACTTTCAATGTCCGAACAATCCCTGTTTCTGAGCCTCAACACCAGCTTGAATTCAACTTCTGCCATGATCGAGCGCCTTTTGAAAAACAGGAACCCCGTCAGCAACGTCGTAGGTGACCGGACATGCACGCCATAGGCCTCAGCACAGAAGCTGCAAGTAACTGAACAGGAGTGGCATTACATGGAGGTTTTAACCAAGCTCCTTAAACCTGTGAAATTGGTAACCACTCTCTTGTGCGGTGACAATTCGCCCATATCGATGGTCCGGCCACTAATACAGACGATAATTAAAAACCACCTCACCACCCAGGAGTTGTCGGACGACAGCTTCCTAGAGAACGTGCAGTCTAGTACAAGAATTTGGTAAATGAGACAGCAGAGGCTCGACGACGTATTCGCGACAGAGTGCTTCAGAAACTTCAGAGCGATGCACCTGCTGAAGTCGTGGTTAATCCCCATCAACCCTCTACCAGTAGGTCCCTGGAGTTCTTGTATCAAATGCCATGTGGGAGAAGGAACAGCCCTGAATCTCAATTTGAAGATTTTCTTTCCGAGGCAGAGATACATTTTGACATGAACCCGTTCGAGTGGTGGAAAGCAAGGGAACACAAATATCCTACGGTTGCTGCTCTAACTAAAAATACTTGTGTATTCCAGCAACATCCACAAGCTCCGAAAGGTGCTTTTCCTCTGCTGGAAACATTGTCACAGCCAAACGAAATTGTCTTCTGGCAGAAAATGTAAACCTCTTGGTATTCTTGTACCAAAACAGAGTTTTCTTAAAGTAAATTGGTCAATGAGTCATATTACTAGATATTATTGTTCTTAGTATACTGTTATATTTTGTATTAGTTTCCTACACCTGATATTATCATTTTGTTGTTTAGTCACATTCTGGTCAAATGACAGTGCAAATTTTAAAATTATTATTCCGTTACATATAGTTTTGTATCTACTACTCTTTCATTCTCGGAACTAACCTTTATAATTAATTTCACACTGCTTCGAATAAACGCGCGCGACACATTGCACACGCAAACACGATTTTTAATTCATGCAAAAACGGCACGATATCGCCGTGAACAGATGTTCAAGCAAAATTACCGCACACAGCACCGGAAACCCGTTGTGACGGGCACTCTTTCACAATATTCGGTGCGATCCGTGTACGCGGTCGTAATTACACGGGTACACGGGTAAATAGTAGAACCCGGGCTCTTAGCACACGGATCTTAAAAACACGGTTGTGCGGGTACACGGGTAATAGGGAGCGCTAGTGTGACGTCAGTTCCCTAGTTTCCGTCGTTTAACTGCGTTTGTAAGCATGACATCATTTTGTCACATGACAGTGTGAGTCGCCTCCGCTGCGTAGTGGTCAGCGTGATTATCTGCCACCCCGGAGGTCCACGGTTCGATTCCCAGCTCTGCGACGAAATTTGAAAAGTAGTATGGGGACTGGTACGGGGTCTACGCAGCCTCGGGTGGTTCAAATGAGTTGAGGGGGTTCGATTTCCACAGAGGACGTCCAAAGACTAGACGTACTCCACAAACAGAGGACGCAATTCTTGAAACCGTTCGGCGAAGTACCCGTGATATTGCAAGGCAGTTCCAGGCATCTCAAACACTGTTTGTTGACGTGTTGCCTGACGAAGAACTGCATCCATATCATTACACGTTAGCTCAACATCAGCGGTCAGAAGACCGCGTTGAACGAGTACAGTTGTGTGAATGGCTTTTGCAACAAGTTGAAGATAACGAACACACTCGGGAAGTTACAGTATTTTCAACCATCACAACAGTCATTATTGGTCTGACCACAACCCACATGTCACCCGTGAACGTGGCTTTCAGGCACGCTTTGGCATAAACCTGTGGGCTGGAATCGTGGGAGGAGTGCTTTTAGGCCCTTACCTATTGCCGGACATGTTGAATGCCCCCCCCCTCTATCGTACATTACTTGGCAATACTTTGCCTGACGCTTTAGAAAACGTTCCATTTGGTGTTCGGCAACAGCTATGGTTTTAGCATGATGTTGCACCGCCACACTTTGGAATGACTGTGCGTAACTGTTTAAATGAAGCGTTTCCAGGGAAAAGGATTGGTCGTGGAGGTCCAATGTTCTGGCCTCCACGTTCCACGCACCTTAATCCACGAGATTTTTATTTGTGGGGACACTTAAAGGAACAAGTTTATAGTACTCCACCTATGGATGTACAAGACTTAATAGCTCGCGTGCATGCTGCTTCGGCAATGGTGGATGCAGGTGTGTGGCATAGGGTCCGGCAAAGTATGCTCCAACGAGTGGCGAAGTGTTTGCAAATGCAAGGTGGTCGCTTTGAACATCTGCTGTGAAGTGAACGTGTTGCTCGTAAGTGTACGTACCGGCTCAGTGAAGATAAGACTGGACGTCAAACGTAGGCCTACATCATCATCTTCATTTCCCGTTTCCAGCTTCCTGGGTCGGGTTGTGAATTAAGGACCTCCATCGTTGCCTGTCTCTCCACTACTCCTCTCCTGATTTTAGTACATCTTCGGGTTTTCCTCCCTTCTTTTCTACACACTCCCACACTGTATCTGCCCATCTCTCCCGGGGCCTTCCTCGTGGTCTCTTCCCTGTCATCTTTTCACAGAATGTTTTCTTTGGTACTCTCTCCTCTCCCATTCTCATCATATGTCCATACCACTTTAACTTTGTTGTTTCTATCCTGTCCTGCAGCTTCAATATTCCTGTCCTTTCTCTAATCTCTTCATTTCTAACTCTATCTCTTCTGGTCTTGCCCTCTATACCTCTTAGGAATTTCATCTCTGCGGCTTGTATTCTACTCTCCTCTCTTTTTGTAGTAGTCCACGCTCCAGATGCGTATGTTAGTATGGGTCTGTAGTAGGTTGAATATAATACTTTTTTGCATTTCTTTGGGACATCTCGGTTCCACACAATACCCCTTACACTCTGGTAAAAACTGTTCGCTTGTTGTATTCTCTTTCCAATTTCCTCAGTTATCTTTCCATCTTCTGCGATCACACTTCCCAAATACTTGAAACTCTTAACGACTTCTAGAATTTTGCCATTCAATTCTATCTTTCCTCTTCCTTTCTTCCTTCCTCTTGACATTACCATTATCTTGCTCTTCTCTGTGCTTACTTTCATCCCAAATTTCTCTATCTCTTGGTTCCATACATCTAGTTGTTTTTGTACATCCTTTTCATCCTCACCCCATATAACTATATCATCTGCAAACAGCATGGCCTTTGTTGCTTCTTGTCCCAATCTCTGTTTGACATTCTTGTGGATTTCATCCATGACTACTGTCGGAGACCCGTTTCCACTTTAAACCATTCTGTTTCTCCTATACTGGTCTTCACGCTACTGACACAATTTTTGTACATAGCTTTTAACATTTGGACTTCTGCCCTGATAACTCTTCTTTTTCTTAATACATCCCAAACCACCTGTCTAGGCACACTGTCATATGCTTTCTCAATATCAATAAATGTCATCACCATGTCTTTTCCAAATTCCCATCTTTTCTCCATCATTTGCCTTAATGTAAAGATTAGGTCAAATGTTGATCTGTCTTTCCTAAAACTGTTCTTCTTCCAACTCTCCTTCTATCTTCCTCCTCAGTCTACCTTCCAATACTCTCTCAAAGATCTTAGCTACATGAGCAATAAGAGTGATCCCTCTGTAGTTATTACATTCCTTTTTGTCGTCTTTCTTAAAAATCGGGATAATTAAACCCTTTCCCCATTCTTCTGGAATTTCTTTCTTCTTCCAAATTATTCTAAATAATCTATACAGCCACTGTACCCCTATTGGTCCCGCTGCTTTTATCATTTCCGTGGTCACCTCATCCACTCCTGCTGCTTTACCACTCTTCATCTTCTGTATGGCTTCCTCTATTTCTAGCATAGTTATCTCCTTTTCTTGTTGTTCTTCTTCTTCTTCCTCCATTGTTTCTTCTTGTTCCCTTTCATCTTCCAGTTCAATGTATTTCACATTTAGTAGCTTTGAAAAGTATTCTTCCCATATATTTAATATATCATCTCTTTGATACAATATCTGCCCTGCTTCAGTTTTTACAAATTTTGTATTTTCCCTACCTTTTACACTGTTTTTAACGAATCCATATAGCACCTTCTTACTTCCTTGGATATCCTCCTTCAAAGTTTCTGTGAATCTTTCCCAACTTTTCCGTTTTTCTTCTTGTACAATTTTTTGGCATGCCTTCTTTGCTTCTCTATATTTTTGTAATTTCTCTGCATTTTTACTGCATATCCACTTCCTCCATGCCATTTGATTTTCTTTAACAGCTTCCTTTACCCTGTCGTTCCACCAAGGAGTCTCCCTTTCCTTTTTCTTCCCTGATAATCTTCCACAGGTGTTTACTGCACACTTCACAAAACCATTCCTAAAACATGCCCATTCCTCTTCTACACTTTTTGCTTCATCTTTGGGAACTTCCTTTTTTAAATCCTCTTGGAACTTGTCCATTGTCTCTCACCCTTTTAGCTTCCACACCTTTATTTTTCTTTCCCTCTTTTCCAAAAGGTTTGTGATTTTTCCCAGCCTTAATTTGGCTATCACCACTTTATGGTCTCCTTCAAAATCTCCTCTTGGCATAGCTGTCACATCTACCAGTTGTCTTCGTTTATCCTTTTCCACCAGGATAAGATCAATCATTGTCTTTGTCTTTCTGTCTCCCCAACCATACCTAGTTATTTTTTGAGAGTTCTTTTTCCTAAACCATGTATTTCCAACAATTAATCCATTCCTTCTACAGAAATCTATTAACAGATCCCCTTCTTCATCCTGATTTCCATAACTAAACGGGCCAATTATCTCTTCTTTTCCCTGCCTATCTGTTCCCACATGTGCATTCATATCTCCCAATATTATAACCTCTTTGTCTTCTATACACTTTTCCAGTTCATCTAGGAACTCCTCTAAACATTCATCTACCTTCCCTGTTTGGGGTGCATAAATCTATCTGTATGAAGTCCTTTGTTCCACTCTCAAGTCCTAATCTAATTTTCAGTATTCTGTCACTAGTTTGCTCTACTTTCTCAACATACTGTACCAAGTCTTCTCTCAATATTATTGCAACACCATTCACTGCCTTCTTTCCTCCACTCCAATATATTCTATATCCCTTCCCTTTCTTGATTTCTTTCTCACCTTTTCCCTTCCATTTCGTTTCACTGACTCCCATCATTGCTATTTCCTTCTTTTCCATGTAGTCCACCAATTCTTCTGTCTTGCCATTTAGGCTCATCACATTTATGAATCCGATGTTAGTAGTGTCTGGTAGCCCACTTCTCACAGTTCCCCCAGACCCCTGAGAACTGCGCGTCGCTTGCAGGGGACGCCCTAGCCCTTTCCGAGGCCTCAATTCACATTTACTCATTCTATAGGCTATTAGTACGATGAGCTCGCCACACTCAAAGGCATTTTATGACCTACTGCCAGGTACTGTTCTAGGCCGATCCACTGGATAACAGACGCCTTTTGCAGCCGCTCCTCTGGAGTACAGACGCTACAGAATTCCCTCTTCCGCCATCGACGCCGTACCGAAGTCCATCCTCTCCGCCGCCGATACCGTTGGGGCTTCACCCATAACCCTGGGCTTGGGCCCTCCATATTTATGACCCCTGGAGAGAGGGTGTCCCAGTATCAAAGCCCCCAGGAACCGGGCTGCCTGTTTGGTCCGTGGGTTGTATTGGGTATTTCAACCAGCCCTACAGAAGTAGGGGCCCCCTATCCGCCACCCGGGGACGCGCCCTCTAGGGGTTACAGGCTCCCCCGAGGGGGAGCATAGCATAGCATAGCGTAGCATAATGGGCAATCTAGTGTAGGCAACCTACAGTATTGTGCTTCTTTGTACCGCATTGTATACAGACGATGTTATTGTATCCACTAGTATGTTCTATTGGCTTTATTTGTGCCATGGACGAAACAAAGGGGTCGTTGACGTCTGTAAGAAGTTCATGTTACGTTTGAATGTTTAAATAAAGTTAACTGTAACGGTAAGACATTGTGTATTGCATAGTGGATGTGTACATTGGATGCAAAATGATACATTAACTGGAAAAAAAATGGCGCGAACGCGACTCGAACATCGGCGCGTCATTTATGGCATTACCTCGCCGTGCTGAGCTAATGAGACAGCTCGCCAGAGCGCCGAGTTCCTGCGACCTGTTTTTGGCCACGCTGCATGCAGTTACAGCGTTGCCAGAGCCTCGTTTCTTAACACGCATTTCTGTTAAACCTATTGGTGGGACTAGGTTCTGCAAGATAAACATTTGTCGTGAATTTCGACGAGGAACCGCATGCCGACCTCCAAGTGCGGCATTTTTTGTTCACCCTGTATAGCATGTTATAGAAGTGTGCTAGTGGTATCGTGTTCACTTGTTGTTGTTTCGAAGATCCCGGGTTCAAGGCTAGCCAACGACGAAAATTTTTACTTCTTTGTAATTATTTTATTATATCCTCCCTACAGCACACAGTAAGATTCCAACTTAGTTTTGTGTACATGATCTACGAGGTCGATAGTAAAATTGTTTTCTCTCATTTAAAATTCTATTTCCCCTAAATACCGGTACTGTTCAAAACCATGGACGGAAACTATTCGTGATAACTATTAGAATTTTAATAGTTCAATATTTATCCCAGAATAATAAAAAAAAACGAGCCTTACAGTAGTCGCATATGATGTGTAACATCTGACATGTTATTCGAATAATTCCATATTACTTACTCGCATTATTTAAAGAATGAACTTATAGTGCTACCTTGTGCCAGCAAACATGAAGGATTCCTTCGTGTTATTACCATCGGTAAGTTCTCATTATTTCTGCAATAACTACTTGTAAAACTCCAGTGACAAATCCTTTCAGCAAATATGATATAATAGTGCTGTATTTTGGCCGACAGTACCTCGAGTGCTTACATTAAATAAGAATACAGCAAAAGTAGTAAGATTTAATAAATCATAATTGTTTTCAGCAAAGAACGACAGTTTGAAGATGATTTATTGTAGGAATATCTGTAATGGCGCCTCCAAACCTTGAGGTAAACCGTATCCGATTTACATTCCATATAGCCACATGTCCAACAGTACGTCGTTGTTCCAATCTCAACCAGCGCGCGCTACTAGTAAAACTCCTGTGCCAAATCCTTTCAGCAAATATGATATAATGAACGACAACTTGAAGATGATTTATTGTAGGAATTTCTTTAATGGGGCCTCCAAACATTGAATTAAACCGTATGCTATATACATTACACATAGTGCTGTATTTTGGCCGACAGTACCTTGAGTGCTTACATTAAATAAGAACACAGCAAAAGAAGTAAGATTTAATAAATCATAATTGTGTTCAGCAAATATGATTGAATGAATATTTTCACACCAAAGAACGAGAGTTTGAAGATGATTCATTACAGGAATATCTGTAATGGGGCCTCCAAGCCTTGAAGTAAACCGTATGCGATTTACATTCCACATAGCCAGATGGCCGACTGTATGCCCTTGTACCAATCTCTGCCACAGCATGCGCTCATTGTTTCCGTTGCAATTCCGTCCCACTTCCGTCCCCTTTTTCAAAATCCCCCACACACAAAAATATACAGCAACCGAGTGGAATTATATTACACATTAAAAATATTCAGCAACCGGGCAGAAAGATGTTACACATCAATAATAATATGACACGTTCTGCATTTACTGGATTTCACACAGACGCCGTTTTAAAAAAAAATAGTGTCTTTCTGATGTATTTCAGTAGCGTAGCCAGGATCGACCAATGGGGGGGTTTATAGTTACTCAAGCCAAATTCTACAATCATTTCGTCTCGCGGCATAGCCGCGCTCGTCAAACGAGCACCAAGGTCGCGAGGGCAGTTGTGGTAAGTACGGATATCGTAGGTTCGAATCCCGGTGCTGACAGCGGTTATCCTGAGTGTGGTTTTCCCCCGGATTTTCCCACACTCCCTACAGGAAATTTCCGGGATAGTGCCCGTACTTCAAGTCCCGGAGCGTCAATCCCATCCCTGTCCCAGATATATTTACACACACAACTACAATCATCACAGCAATGCAGCTTCAACACACTCCCAACTACACGGGGCTGATGACCAAGACGTCTTCAAGCCTCCAAATGAATTAAGAACTCGACAAATATTTCCATTTCTCAATGAGATATTATTACATCCTATTATGATCACGAAGTTTTCGAGCAATACATTGTGCACAAAAGACAAAAAGGAATCAGTTCTTTAAAAATTAAGTTAATTTTTTACTAAAATGTCTCACCTCAATGGTAAATCTAGAACATTCCTGTTCCCCTGACAGAAACAAAACAAAAACTCAAATCTATCTGTGCTACCAACACGAAGACTGCGTATCTCTCAACAAGAGAAAACATTTACAGAGGTCTCAGCAAAAGTCGGCATGTCCTCTCACGATGTATCATGTTGATTTATGAGTTATTCAATACTCATTTTTATGTTTATTCAGTTTTTCAAACAAGATCCTGTGCTTTATATTGCAATTAGCCCTGAATGCCTAAAATATAATTTTCTAACATTTTTGTCACCTACCAAGGTCCTTCTTACCTTACAAATACTACATGCAGCCGGATACGGTTTAGTTGCTTGCACTACACTTGCGTACTACTCATTCGTAACCGGGAGATAACCGTAATTCGGGGAATTGCTGGTCATATATTTACGTAATATGAAGCAACTCGGCTGACGGTTATCTTATGCTCAAGAAGTTAGTAACGATCCCATATTAGTGTTAATGTACCCATAGAATTTTCTAAGTCCTTATTAAAACGCGTTATTTTTAATAAAATACTAGATTAATTTACATATAACTTCTCATCTAAAGAAATAAAACCTAATATTGTCTCGCTATGTGGGATTCAAAATAATTTGGCGCTAGCCTCAGTTTGAAATAAACTATATTTCGCGGGGGAAAAGTTAGTTTGGCAACCCTGGGAGGACAGAGTTGTATTACCACAGTCTAAAATACACAGTCGCGAAGCTCGCTGCGTTCTTTGTAGGTGAAGCGACACTAGCGCTCGCGGTGGTCAGCAAGCTGGCAACTGCCTTGAGTAGGCTACGTTAATCGCGGAACGGATGATTTCACTTTTGCAGGGGTTTTATGAATTTTAACTCACCTGAGTGATTATTTCCATTGTAAATATGTCATGTTAAATCACTAACTACTACAGAATAGAAAAGCCACAATGGTGATATATTGTACGCTTTTAATTCATAGGAACATAAGAAATGCTCTGTTTTTATTAGTTGAGTCCTCTACAAGTATCCCTAGGTACAGTTGTACAACGTATTTAATGAGCCTTACGTAGAACGAATAGCCCATACTTGTTATAAATGCATGTATTTGTTTCAATGATAGTCGCGAGCATCTCTACAGAGTAATCTTGAAATCAACTGAATGGATTTTGATGCGGTTTTCATCATTCAGTAAAGGGTTTCTCGAGGAAGGTTTCTGTAGGAAAACATTCATTTATGACCAAAGGAAGCCGAGCAGTAACGATCAAGTGGAAGAAATACCTACCGTCCGTGCGCCTTTAAAGCTTACGCTGGGTAAACGCCGGGGTACCTAACGTAAGGCCACGGCCGCCTCCTTCCCTCTTCCTTGTCTATCCCTCCCACTCTTCCCATCCCTTCATCAGGCCACTGTTCGCTTTGCAGGTGAGGCCGCCTGGACGACGTGCTAGTCGTACTCCCCAGTTGTATCCCCGACTCAGTGTCTCAAGCTCCAGGACACTGTGCCAGTGGCGGTAGAGGTGGGATCCCTCGCTTAGTCCGTGGGAAAAACCAACCCTGGAGGGTAAACAATAAAGAAAGAAATTAAAATTACCAGTGTGATTTGTGAAACAAAAAGTATAAAAAGATCCTTGGTTTTGAATGGCTCAATTGTAGATACTTCGTATTTTTTCTGTGGGTTTTGAAACCTTTCATTCCTGAATTTAACAAAATAATACAATGCCAATTTTACAAATAATTTCGGCAATAACAATTGTGAACCGTACCTTCACAGCAGTCATGTGGGAGACCAGGTATTTCATAAGAGAATTAACAAACAGTGTACCACATCTAAGTTTGTGAGCAATATCCGGACAACATAAATTGGCTTGCTTCAAAATGATTCGAGAATAAGTTTATATTGTTGTAAGAAATACTGTAGTCTACATCTTTATTCATCAAATCAGCTCTCTGACTACTAAAAAGCCATTTTCTACTTCTGAAAATTAAAATATCGGCACGTGTTTGAGATGACAACATTTACGTTTCCTTAGGTCTTAATTTTCAAAATGCATATATATTTGAGTTGCAACCAATGGCCATAGCACGGCATTTTAAATTAACGCCCGTACTTTCCCCAATTTCAATGTCAAGTAGTTTCAACTATAGCTACCAGACGCCATTGTCACTGACACCCAGCGGCGAACGTTGGAACTTGATAGAGCGTTTCTAACCCAATAGCCTACAAATTTTGGCTACACACTACGGATTGTAGTTGTAGGTTCTTTTACATACCATAAATATATGACAAGGGCCCGACGTCTTCGACTGGGTTTGAACCCGCGATCTTGGTTATAGCAGTTCAGCATGCTACCGACTACGCCACCAAAGCCATGCATAGATATCCTACCGAGACATGCTTCTAATTTAAAACCGACTGGCTGCGTGGCTCAGCGGTAACGTTCTCGCCTGCTGTTCCCAAAGTTGCAGGATCTAATCCTGGCACAGTCGGCTGGCATTTAGGAGGCAATTCTGGAGTTTAGCTGGTACGGATTTTTTTTCGAAAACGGCTTTTTTAAATCAATTTAAGGTAAATCGAGGGTGCTGATCACGAATATATTATTAGTTTTGCACTTCAAAGTGCAAAAATCGAAGAAAGTATAAAATGTCATACACACTTGTTTTCAAATCAATTATGGGCAAATCAGGGTGCTGATGGTGAATAAAGACTACTATTAGTTTTATTGGCATACACACTAGTACACCCCCTAGTACACTAGTACACAGTTTTTCACACTTCCTTCAAAGGAAAAATTGCTATACACAATACATAGCTTTTCACACTAATAGTGAGAAAAACTGTGTACTAGTGTACTAGGGGGTGTACTAGTGTGTATATCAATGAAACTAATAGTAGACTATATTCACGATCAGCACCCTGATTTACCCATAATATTGTTTTAAAAACAAGTGTGTATGACAATTTTCACTTTCTTCGATTTTTGCACTTTGACGTAAGAAATATTAACATGGATAGGCCTACAAAACTAATAATATATTCGTGATTAGCACCCTCGATTTACCCTAAATTGATTCCAAAAAATCCGTTTTCGAAAAAAAATAATCCGTACCAGCACAACTCCAGAAGTGTCTTTAAAGGTGCGTAAATGCGAGGGAGCCGTGTCTGTAGATTTTTTGGCACGTTAAAGATCCCCTTCGGGGCAAAATTCCGGCACCCCAACGTCTCTAAAAGTCACAGTAGTTAAAAGGGACCTAAACCAATAATATTATTATTGATTTATAACCATTTAAAGACCTAATTCCGTTGTTTGATTGAAAAGATTTATAATACTTTCTACTGCTTATCCCAATTAATTGGGGTCGCCGGAGCCAACCAGGCTGTCACCGGGGTTGGAACTCCAGCCGTCTGGGTGATTGACGAGCAGCTAAGCCACTGCGCCATCATGCTCCCCTTGAAAAGCTTTATAATACTAGCTTAAAATCCAAAGCTCAAATCTTACCTTTTAGGATCCTTTGGAAACCCGGGTGTCGTCTTGTTATTTGAACAGTCTACATTAATAGAATGACTTCTCGGTCGGTCATCACGAATACACCCAATTAGATTGGGCGAGGAGTAACAATTAATTTCCCTGTGTAATTGTGTAGGCCTAATTCATAATAAAATAATTATTTATAGGCCTACACTTAATAAAACGCTTCTCATACAACCCCCACCCTTTATGTGAGAAGTGTTTTATTAAGTGTATAAACGATTCATGTATTTTTATTTCAGGCACTATGAGATAAATTGTCACTCCCCGCCCAATCTAATTGGGTACCGACTGAAAAGCGATTATATAAGTTACTCAGCAACACTGAAATACTGCTTCTAATATTTGATCAGTTTATTGAACTGCACATCTCCTCCTGTAAAATACATGTTAAATTAAATATATAACGGTTACACAATGCTAACATACAGTAAATCCAGCAACAATAACATACACCAACACAGCGCTGTCGACACATGCTTGCTGGCTGCGTGCGAGCATTATTGTTGCGCGGTAGAAAAATATGAGCCAAGCATCGCGATCTGTAGGTATAAATAATATAGACTGTGGTTATATGTTGTCATGAAGACGTGTGTAGCCTCAAATGGGGACCCAGGCCGAAAGGCGACCACAGTACATCACCAAGTAGCCGGCGCGGTGGTGAAACAGACACAAATCACAAACTGCCGATTTTCCAATGGGGGGGGGGGTTCTAACCCCCAGTAACCTCCTCTTGGCTACGCCACTGATGTATTAATTCGCGGGCCTACCCACTTAACAAATATATTTGTTGATGTTGCCCCTAGGATTTCTGCAGCACCAGAACGAGAAAAGCAATCCGATTGGTTATTGTACTCAAACTTCCATGAAAACTTCCAGGATAAATGGCACCTGTTCAATTTCGTGAGTTGTATGGACGCTATTATGGAAGGCAGAACCTAGTATGGAAGGTAAAAATCACACGGTGTTAGACGCGTCTATACCTGGGTGTATACCCGTACTGGCAGAAACTTCCAAGCTAACGAGTGTCGTGTGATACGGGCCTTTAAGACGTTAATGAAACCTCTGTAGAACATGGAATGACATTGCAACTATTTTGAAACTCTCACATGAGAGTGATGATGATGATGATACTTGTTGTTTTAAGGGGCCTAACATCTAGGTTATCGGCCCCTACACATGAGAGTAGATTAATAGGAAAATGCTATCTGGATCAGGTGTACGATGTACTTTTCTTCTGCAATAAACCAAGGCCTGTATTCGCGGCAGTATTATAAGTGCCGGGACGTCCTCATAGACCGGGCAGCGCTTAGTTTGAATGGCTTATGGTCCACGCGTGGTGGTCTTTGATAGTTGTAGACCCACCTCATTCAATAACATACATCTTATCTAGGTTGGCAACACCCCACATAAACACATCGCATTGACTCCGCACAGCACATATGAACAGGGGGAAGAAAAGGGAAAAACCCGTGTCGTTGAGATAACAGACCATCTCAGTCGACCACACCTGGAGTTACAGTGAACACGAAAACTGCGCGCAGCTCCAGCAAGGAAGACTACCAGATAAGTAATAGCCTGTAATATTACATAGTTAATTTTTACAACCATATAATCACTCCAAATTACAAACTCCGGATATCTTATCACCCTTTAGCATTTCACCTAACATCATATATACTGCATTTAGCATACACCGACAGTTGCAGTACCAATACTGCAACTAAATAATTGTACATATTGTAAATATTTTCACCTGTATGTTCAAACATAGATTTTATAGCCTAAGTGTAATGGATCTGATGATGATCGCTTGACGATCGAAACTGGTCATCCTAGTGTATTTAATAATCTCATGTAATTTATTTCAGGAATAGAGCATAACCCAGCTCTTTTGGGTACATTCGTGTTGACCGACTGAAAAGCACTAAACTCTTGTTTACTAAGGCAACACAGAAAAAATGGCTTCAAACCACACAATGAACTAAATTAGATGCCAGTACATTACAATGTGTATAAACATTTGCTGTACGAAGTTGCATTGCGTTTGGATGGTTAAATCGCGAGATAGGTCTATTTAAAAGTCTCAACTTCTCTTGGCCGCATTTTTAGTTTTCTTGTTACCAGGTTTTTGAAAGTCTCATAGGTGAACTTCTGGTAGTGCCCGTTATCACCGTACAAAACTTCAGGGTGATATCGGTAATAGTTTCGGAGATATTGAATGTTGGTGAAATATTTCACACAGCCGCCATGTTGGATTGGTGAGACATAATAAAATTTGAAGGGCACGGTCGGGGTCGGCCAAAATGGTGCTATGTCCTTGCCGAGTTTCATTGAGATCGCTTTAGCCGTTTAGAAGTTATTAGAGGGACACACACACAAGCACACGCACATACGCACACACGGACAAAAGGTGAAGCCTATTTTTTTTTATAAAATGAAAATAGGCAAACAAATATGGAATTGAGCACGGTCTGAGGTGCAATAGGATCCTTGGTCTTACTAGGAGTCAGATATCCCCCATCTCCTCTTGTCCAACCCCAACGTTCAGGTTCGAGTGATCCATTTCCAAACCACTGCTGACCCTGTAGAAACACTGCACGAGTGATATAGAGCAGGTAGGTGGCAATGAAGACAAGTTTGCTTTCATCTTGGCTGACGATTTGACGAAGCACATGTACATGTGAATAGAACATAATAGAATAGTATATGTATTTATCGAACGAAGTTAGTACATGCAATAAAAAATGAAATGAATCTGTGATAATTGAAGTCAAGCTCGTGAAGTGGTGCTTGATACATCAGTAGGAACATATTTTGTTCCGTACTGAGACAGTATTTTGTATTGAATTGGAGCTATGTTGTGCTGGAGAGAACTCAGATGAAATTCCTGCGGCACTCTTTACAATGCATATCGCGCATTGATACTGTGGCGAGCTTAGGAGCAATCCAGCACCCCGCATTACATACTTGGAACACGTGCGTTGTCTATAGTTCAGGTAATTGCTACAAAATGGAGACAGCACTAACGTCACTCGGATGCATACTGATATATTATGATACAGAATTTATAGAATGGAACAACTGGTAAATGCATTATATTTAAAGAAGAGGAAACTTGAGAATGTTTGTACAAATATAAATGCATATGACAGAATAAAAGGAGATTATCGCAAACTGACCAGTGTCAGTATCGACTGTCAATATCGTTTTGGACCCTAGAGCATTATGGGTCCTACAATCAGTATGAAATATCTGTCTAGACAGAGAGTTCCGATCTAAATATACATTCGCTTGGCATACACTACTCCGGTATTAGCCGAGCAACGCGATCGCTGACGTGTTTTAAAAGTAGGCGTACAACGTGAAGTTAAAACTAGTGCGGTTAGACACAGTTCGAAACGCAATACTTTTCGTCTTGCCTCATTATAGTCATAGACAGTGTTATACTTCAATGCAGGGAACAGTGAGCTTAGTTTTCACATGGACTTGCAATATTTTACTGCCAGTATAAGACAATATATTTCAACAGTACAGTACAGTCAGTATAGTGCAATTATGACTACTGAGAAGAGATTGAATGAATATATACTTCATCACGATATGTTCATGTCGCAGATGGGCTAAATGAAAGGAAGGAATGTAATACTGTAGCAGAGTTGATCACATGGGACGACTACAAACATCAAATATGAACTACTACAATAGCAGAAGGCTTTTTAAGAAGAGATGGAAGGCACTTTGAAAAGTTGACTATACATTCGTACTGCTACAAAATGAACATCAATGGCATTCTACATATAAGCTACCGAGCATCTCAGAAACGTGTCGGAGCTTTGAACTTGGTTGCGCGAACAGCTGTTTTCTTTCAAACCGGTCGGGAACGGAATTCGGTTCTTCTCAAGATCCAGTCGGTTCGAGAACTACGCGGCCAGATGGACAAGGGTTCAGTCCCTACCAGGGCAGTGTATCTTAAACATATTCCTATTTTCAACGAGATGCCATCGAACAAGGTAGCTGGAAACCATTTTACATAAGTAGACAGTATGGATTAGACACACTTTAGAGTGTTCCTTTTTCACCAATTTTTATTAAGTAGTTAGAAAATGCATTCTAGGGCTAGACCCGATATTTTATCGCTTCTGTCCAATAATGTATTTTTATCTTGTTGTTAGCATTAATGTTTTTGTGATGCTATTTTCAATGCATTACTTTACCTTTTTCTTAATTCATTTTGGCATTTAAAAACAACATAGTTCGCTGAGAAGACACATATAAGAAGATTTAGGACCAAGACTACGATAAATTTATATAAGAATAATCGTTAGCAAGCAGATGTCCGATACACCACGTATACTTGAACATTATTTAAATACTTATAAAATTTTGAACTAAGGATCAGAATACTTTGGCATTTCATGCAAGTTTGTTTAATATACGTGTTGGTCTATTTTTCGTCGAGTGTAATATAGATATGGAAACATACTGATTTCTAGTGTAAACATTTGCGATTTTTGGATTAGTTTTTGGCAATCCACAGTTTTGAAATTTCTTTTGAATTTTAGACACTTTTCAGTTCGTTCAGTTTTTTTATTTTCTTAATTATTTTGTTGAACTACAACCTGGTTAAGCGATAGATTCTAATGGATTATTTGTACCTTCTTAAGATAGGCTCTTTTCCATGCTGTAGTTTCTTTCGTGTTTCCTTGGAGGAGGATCTCCAGTCGAATTTTGTTTAGTCGAAAGCTGAATCGTTCTTTTTGCAGTGGTCTATCTACAATTCCTTGAAAGAAATATTAACGAATATGAAAGTACATTGAGAAATAAATAAATATTAAAGAACTATTGTATAAAATATTTTCGTTACAAATCGAAATGACGATTTTGAAAGTTCACAATCACTGTTATTTGAACAGTTGAATACATTATCTTTATCACAGTTCTGATAAAAATTGTCCATGATACTTTAACTTTTTGTCAAATTTGAAGCACGATATTTTACGATTGTTATGTAAAGGCTTATTAAATCATAAAAATGTTTGGAAATTATTTACAGCTATTGAGAGCTTATATATGAGTAAAGCAATTATTGTTTGCGAAATTGAATGTAATAATGGGATATTAGACATCGATGGATGGTCAATATCAGATTTCCAGTATAAATTAGCTACTGAGCTATTACTGAGTGCACTTATGTGTATATGTTTGAACGTGAAGTGTAGTCACGATTCTAAATACTAGACGGCTAGTATAAAGATTATGTATCCAACATTTAAGCAAAACTAGCATTGTAACAATTAATCGAAAATGGATTGTTAAAATAGTAACATTTGTTTCGGAAGAAAGTTCTAATTTGAAAGACGTGTAATAATATTTGTATAACCATGTAATAATAATAACTGAAAGTTTAAGGGATATTAATCTGAATATTTGTGAAAGATTTAAAATGTTGTTAACATTATTTGCAACGACAATACGTTCGATCAACTTTATTGTTCGTCGAATAAGACAGAAAATGAACGTAATAATAGTCGCTAGAATACTTATTGATGGAGTTAAATAATACACGAGTAATTCGGCTACGAATTAAATGGTAAAAATGTATATATTGCTATAAACTTATTAGGGTTGTTTAATATGTGTGAAACAAGGGTATATGAACATGTGAAACTTTATAATAATTATTTAAACTTCGTTGAAGATGCTATAGTTTTGGATAGCATATTTAGCACAATTTCAGGCTAATGTCGCTTTAGACATTAACACGCTTCAGTGGAGGCAAACATATTTTGTTCAGTGGAGAGGAATTCCACGTCACGGCAGTTATTGGTTAATAAACTGTTAAATCATTTTAAATTTCTTCGGATGACTTGGTGATTTATATTAAAACTAGGATGTGCTACGAGGACCAGTGGGTCAGTTTATAGAATGCTTAGCCTTATACCCGAGATCAATTTATTTGTTTTTTTAAGAGTCTTGCTAGTTCACTTTGAGCTATTTTTCGTTTTTATTTCGGCGACCACTGACATCTTCTTAACACATTCTTTAATAGTGTGGTATCCTTATCCCTGGTTGATCCTAGTTGGTAGAGTTTTGGGGGTTATTTCAGCCAGGTACTTCCAGATTCTACGATCTAGCTGTTCCATCGGATTTCAACAGGTAAGGCCACGTGGATACGGGTACAGTACCTTCATCGATGTCTTCTAGCGTGGACGTGGAGCCATAAAAACTTCAGCGATGTTTTTCGTTTCGTTAGGATACCGCTCAAAACATTTGATTATGGCTGCTTTACTTTTCCCAAAAATGGCAGAAGTGGTATCACATCCAGTAAAGCCATGGCTTAATAGAATGTACTGGCAGAATGGCAAGGCCTGAAGTTGTTGGGAGGAGTACAGTCTGTTATCTGTGTTGCCTCGTCTAGGCTTCATGAAAAGGACATTCGTGTCTCGTGGTGTGAGTGCCATGACTAAGACGAGCAGGTCTACGGCCTCGATAACTACCACCACAGTTGAATGAGGGGTATTTTATAATCCACGCCTGACAATGCTGCAGTCAGCGCCTCCTTTGGCTATGGTGAATTGTATAACTTTTGCACCAAAGGCCTGCGCTAACATACTAATCAGCTTAATTTTGTTCCATTCGTAGGAAATGAAGTTTTCCTGCTGAACAGTAGCCACCATGTTCTCATCAAAGTCTATATCCACTGATGATTTACTTGATGCTCTCCGATGTTGATCGCCTCTTTTCGTGGAACTCGTGTTTTCGTCAACGTCAAACACAACAGCAGAGTTGTAGCAGTAATGGTTGATAACGTAAGACAATATTGGTTGCAGATGGAGACGAACTTGGAGTCGTTCCACTTTACCCTATGAAGGAAACCGCCGCCATCGATTACCGTGAAACAGTTCTTCAGGGTAGTTATTTGACTGCATGAAGGAAAGGCAACGTAGAGAGCGGGCTTTATCGTTTTCCTCATGATCCCTTCGTCAAAAAGAGTCGTGGGATATGGGGCTAACTCACACTTCAACAGCTCCTCTACAACCCCTTCAGTTCTCTTGTTAATTACGGTTTTCTGGAAAATCATTAAAGGCTCGACCACCACTACTTCATTGTCCAGTTTGATAGTGTTGCTCATAGCAGCCAAATGGACTACTGCGTTCTTCTTACACTGCTTATTTTCTGCAAAGTTACTTCCAACAAAAGTCCCCTTTTTAGGGGTTCCGATTTCCAATGCTTGGTAACAGTTGTTGTTGCTAGGTCCTATTACTTCGGTTGAAAGGGACATCAAAGAATCACGTACCGGTACAGGAAAAGGCGGGTGATCAGCCAACTACTGTGCAAGCTTTCTTCTCTCTTGGTCATCTCTGCTCATTCGTGATGCTTGAAAGTCGACATGCTGTTCTCCACTTACAGAATGAACGCCGGCAAACTGCTCTAAGCTTAGTGAAGAACATATGGCTGTACCTGTACGTTCCCCTCCAACCCACTCCGACAACACAGAATCACTCATGCCTCTCCCTCGTGTTAGTCCCCCTTCACGTTTCACGTCACACATCAGTGTAACTTCAATCGCCATATCAGACCACACTCCAGCCATTGGTGTACCAGTTCTGTTTAGAGTGAAATAGCCATGATCTATGAAAATCTCCGGAGTTTTCGACCGTCGCGGATTGGGAAATGGACCAGTCACTTAGGCCTATCCCATGGTATCTCATATTCCAGAAGATTTTTTCCTTTCCTGGGTCGTCAGATATCCCGTAACATTATTATTCCTTCCATTTAGGTCGTCTGTTGTCCACGCTTGACGGTTTTTAATTCGATGTTTCACCGCCTCTGTCTTTACTTCTCTCCCAGTATCAATTCTTTCCTCTACTACTTTCTTATATTCCTATTTGTGGGATATCATAGGACACAATATCATAATAAACTTAGGCTTACGTATCTTAATATTATGTGCACAGTGTATTAAGTACATTCTATTTCAGACGGGGAGGGGTCTTATACATGCATATTCATAGGATATGAAAATAATATTCGCCGTTTGAAAGGCCTAAGCTAGATTTTTAGTGTTTATTAGTATTCCAAATAAACAGTTGACACACATACTTTCATATATACAGGGTGATTCTTATTAACGTTTAAAACTCTCTGTAGCGACGTAGATGGCATTGAGACAAATAATTTGATATAGGACACATAGGGTCGCAAGTGTCCGGAAATACCTTAAAAGTGAACCACAACTGTTAAACATCATCAGGTGACGGCTCAGCTCGAGCGGTCAGGCCCGTACACTCTTACGCACACCAAAGCAAACGTTGAATAGCATATCGCTCTGGCTCCGTGTCTGTGTGTGCGACTTGAGTGCGTGGGGTTCGAGGTTCGAATCCGGGGCCTATCCATCACCCTTTTTCTTTTGTTCTCTCTCTTCTCCTTTCAAGTGGAAGCAGATTGTTAGTTGACATTAAGAACGCTTTGTATTACGAATGTGATCGCAAGCGTTCGGGAATTTTACACTGGATTCGGTAGGATGGGGCAAAATTAGTCATTCGACAAGAACTGCTGTACTAGATAACAACGGTTTGAGAGTTCTCAACCACACAGTTCAATACAATACGTCAAACACGAGTTGAAAATGAACCGCTTTACATTCCATGAGCTTGCTGACATGCACCTTCCTTATGGTGCTGCAAATTTGAACGCACTTGCTGCAAGGCGGCTGTGCCAACAACGATTTCCCCAGCGCGTTCTGCCTTCTCACGTGACCTTCGCAAACGTGGACCGACGAATTCGTGAAACGGGAGCTGTGCGCGTAAGTAAGCAATGCATCCTAAGTGATTTTTAGAGCTCACTGTAACATGTTTTATAACTGGGTTGTTGTTTAAATTGCCTAAAGCCCCATCAGTTTACCACATTTTTGATTTCCGATACGGTCACCGTACGTATGGGTTTTTACTATTGAATTCCTCCCTTCAGGGTAACGGCCGTGCAGGCAATGTTGGGCCTCGTGCGAGAGTAAGGAACCAAATGGAGGAAAATGTATTGGCGCATGTTCAGCAGCATCCCGAAACAAGTACATGAAAAGCCGCGGACCAACTTGGTGTTTACCAGTCAAAGGTATGGCGTGTGTGGAATCAAAGCCTATCACAAAACGAAGGTTCAAAAGTTAAACGAAAGGGACTATGCGCCTCGAATGGAATTTTGTTAATGGTACCGTCAACAAACCCAACAGAATCCCAATTTGTCTCCACTTGTAATGTTTTCCGACGAAGCTAAATTTAATCAGGATGGGATATTTAATTTAAAAAATAACATTTATTGGTCCAATGCTAATCCACATCAAATGCATGAGCAAGGTCATGAAGAAAAATTTAGCGTGAATGTATGGGCAGGTATTTTGAGCGACCGACTAATAGGGCCTTACATTTTACCCAATCGTCTAGACTCTAGATGACCGTACCTATGTTTTGTTTTGATATAGACTCTGCCAGAGCTGCTTGATGATGTTCCGTTGGAAGTAAGGTTTAACATGTGGTTGCAACACGGCCTATCCCAATAGGTGGATTGGACGGCTAGGACCTATTTACTGGCCTACAAGATCCCCATATTTAAGTCCCCTTGATTTTTTTTCTGTTGGAGCCGAATGAAGGAACTGGTGTACAGCACGCCAGTAGAGGATGAAATGGACCTCGTAGCCCGCATTGCCGCAGCTGCTCTAATAATTCAAGAAACGGAAGGTATTTTTGAAACCGTGTGCGAAGGAATGCTTCGGAGATGCGATGCTTGCATTAAAGCAAACGGTGCAAATTTTGAACACCTTTTGTAGACATTAACCATTTCTTTTCGTTGAGGAATAACGAAAAGTATGTTCTTTTGTTATTGTTTTCTTTGCAGAACATCTGTGTTATCTGACTGAGTATAGGTATTCTTTTGTGTTACCGAATGCTTGATAATTTCCTTGTGTTTCTGTTTCTTCGAATGCAACAAATGCCATTGACGAAAAATCCGGGGTATTTAGATAAAGGAGAATGAAAGAGTACTGAGAGGACTCTACTGTGCTCAAATGTTTTAAATAAAGGCTTGTTTGTTTTATTTTTATTTTTTTCTTTTGTTCCTTTTTGCTGTGGCTCGTCTTTGTTAGCAGCTTTAAGTACGATGAAAATAACTTCCCGCGTTACAACATGTTATTCCAGTTTTTTTTTCACCAACACAACAGGAAAATCCTTTTTTCCGATGAAAAAGAAGTAAATGAACGGGAAATAAAGGCACAGAAATTTCGTATTTCTTGATTTTTTTCCACAAAATAAAACACTATACGCGAAAATAAAACGTACGTAATGTAACTTAGCGTGAATCTACAGAATGAAGCTGTCCAGTTCGTAATTCATGGTTTTTTTTTAAATAGTTAGCTTTCTAATGAAATCTACCTGAAACAACAACTGATATATTATTTTGCTGCTTCTGTAACAGAACAGTGTTGTTTTTTTTACATTGACTTATTCATTCTTGTGTTTACAAAAAAAAACAGCTACAAACACTGATCACTAAATACAATTCCCTCCTCAAGGTAATGTTCAAAGTTCATTGTAGTCTTTGAGAAAAAACAAAATATAAAAACACACAAAACACAAGAACAAAACACCAAGCATCATAAGACTGTAGCACAATGATGACCACTCGTATGTTGTTAGAATTTAAAAGGTTGCCAAAAGCACTGTTGGGACACTTCCGCTGTACGAGTTTCCATCGTTCTTTCCGGAGGTGATCCAGAAAACCAGGCAGGGTATTGACCAGGGGTGTCCGGTAACCAGTAAGGTTGTGGTGGATTGCTTCAGCTGCTAGCCATAAGATGGCATTCTTTTTCGGCTCACCAAGTACATCCCGTGTTTCGAAGTTCAAGATCTCCTTGTCCCTGTTGCGTGTTAGCCCGGTTATGCTGTGAATAGCAATCATCGTCCATCGCCACACGCCGTTCGCACTCCCACGCGTAGTGATGCGGTGGGTGAGGGAGTCAGTCCTGTTGCACACAGGACAGGTATCATCAGCCACTTGTTCGTGCCGCTTCATTTTTTCACCAGTGGGGATGATTTCATTAATGCAGGCATATACAGACAGTCGCCATTCTAAGGGAAGCCATTTGTTGCGCACATTGCCCCAGATATGCTTCCAGTCCTTGTTGGGGTATTTTAAATGCACCAGGGGTGTGAAATTACGGAGTTGCAATAAAAAAGCATAAATGTGTTTAGCTTCATTAAAGGAACCATCGGAGATGTGGGCAGTGGGAAGTTTTAGCAAAAGGGCCAGGGCTTTCCTGAACAAAGTTCGGAACGGATGGGGTTGTCGTAAAGGAGTAGTTTCAATGGCTTTCAGAGCAGCACAAACGAACGGATCACCTGTAGACTGTCTCGCCTTGATAATATGTTTCAAGAAGAGTGAAGAGCATTTCAGTTCAATTGCAAAAAGTCGCAGCCCTCCACACTGTTCTGGTAACTGCAGTTGTTCCCGCCGAATTCTATAGCGATAGCCTTTCCAAAGATAGAATCCAATCGCCATTTCAATGCGCTGGCTGATTATATGTGGAGGGGGAAGTACTTGCGCCATATACCACAGTTTCGACAGAGCAAACATATTAATGTGCCATTTTTTTTTTTTTTTTTGCAGAATATTGAGCCGTCTTTAAAGTTCCTCTTTCAGTTGGAACCTCAGAACATTTAATCGGGCAGCCCAGTTGGTCTGTATGGTCTCCGCAATATCTCGACTGAAAGTTATACCCAATATTTTGCATGCGGTGACTGTAGGAATACCGGTAGTATTGGAGTAGTGCCTAATGTCACCTGGGCTTAATAGCAATAAGGATGACTTTCTATAGTTTACTTGTGCTCCGCTGGCCTGACAAAATGACTCAATTTTTTGTTAATTTATTATTGTACTGTACGTACGTAGCCTATATGAAAAGAAATTTACATGTCCGCCTCGTTGTGTAGTGGCTAGCACTCTTGGTTGTCACCACGCAGGCCCGAGTTCAAAGCCCTGCTCTGCCAAGAAATGTAATTCTGGTCTGAAGGCAGGAACGGGGTACACTCAGCCTCGTGAGGCAAACCTTGAGAAGAGGCGGGTCTGATTCCTACCTCAGCCATCCTGGAAGTGGTTTTCCGTAGTTTCCCACTTCTAATTCAGACAAATGCGGGGATGGTTCCTAACTTAAGGCCACGGATGCATCCTACCCAAATCCTAACTCAAATACAAATACACACACTAGTACAGACATCACAGTGACACAGGTGATCAGACAAATTCTACAACACTCAAGTACACGGGGCTAAATGACCACGATGTCGTAAAGCCCCTAAAATAATCAACAACAGAAATTTACAAATGCAAGTAGTAACCCAAAAATTGCAAAGTAATTTACAAACTTCATGAAAAGAAATATTATTTTACTTATTTGTAAATGTATTAAGTCTGATAACACCTAGCTTAGTTGACTGAAAGGTATTTTTAAAAGATGTTATTTTTTAAATTTCAATTGGAATATTTTTTAATGTTGAAGGTAAAATTCTTATTTCCCATATGAATTAATGTAGAGGGGAACACCGCACTGGCCATCCATTTCTAACTCTAGGCAAATGCAGAGTTTCCTTAGGGTGGTGACTCAGTATCTATCATCTATATAATGTGTTAGAAGTACTACTCTTATATAAGTCTTCAATGGATAGGATGGCCGAAAACCTAGATGTTAGACCCCCTAAAACAACAATTATTATCAATAGATATGAATTTCTTTTTGCCGTTATCTCTGCCTTTAGTGGCAGATGACCTCGTAGTTCCGCCCCTTAAAACAACAATAACTAACTAGCTCTGCCCTCGACTAGTTTTAAAATATCTGTTTATATAACACTTAGCATTTCAATTAAACTTCCTGTTGCTCCACCCCAAGCTACAGTGCCATATCTAAGTGCTGAGTAGGCCATTGCGTACAAATTCGAAGTGGCACAATAAGCAAGAATATGAAAAAAGAATAAAGTGTTTCTAAGGTTCTTACTCAGTTCCATTATATGTCCGTTCCATTTAAAATCAACATCCATCGTGACTCCTAGATATTTATAATTATTCGCACATTGAATGAATTGGTTATAAGTAGGCGTAGTTTGATGTTTTTCAGTCGGTCAATACGATTGTACCCAATAGTGATGGGTTATTTCCTATTCCTGAAAACAATGTACATGAGATTATTAAATACACTTGGATGACCAGTTTCGATCATCAAGCAATCATCATCAGATACCTTACACTTAGGATATAAAATCTATGGGTGAAAGTATTTACAATATGTACACTTATTTAATTGCGGTATTAGTTAAGATAATGCAACTCGTCGATATTTGTTATAGTCTATGTATTATTTTGTTAAGATACTGGAATTGGTGATTGACTTCCAACATTTGCTTGTTTAAAGTGACTATGTGATTATTGTTAAAAGGTAAGTTCAGATTGTATTGTACAGGCTACTTATCTGAATGGGTCTCGCGTGGTCCTGGAGACAGCAGTTAACTTCGTCACTATCTGCTCCCAACTGAGGAGAGGTCCCTGTATGTGAGGGTCCCTTATCTCTCTCGGCTTTTCCCCCTCTCGCATTCCAGTCGTGTTCACTCTACAAATGTGACTGTGTTTCGCCAAGGCTAGTCTCCCTAATGTGGTGTATGTTATTGAATACTGGACAATCTTCACCCTTTAAAGCTCAGTTTTCATTCTCGCCACGCATAAGCTAAAGAGCCATATTTAAGCGCATACGGCCAAGTGAGAATGTCCCGGAATCTATAATACTGCCGTTAATGCTGGCCTCGGTTTATTGAAGAAAAAGATACCGTACATCATAGATCCTGATCTAATAACATGTTTCCCTAAATAATCCCTTATCTAGCTTGGCTATTACGTTATGTTGTGTCCTGTTTCCGACGGGGGGGGGGGGGGATTGATTTCTAGTAGAATGAAGAGGGGTGAATTCTGCATGAATGTGTGTTCGTTTAAATGATTGGGGTTGTTTATTTTTCTAAGTGTATCTCGATTGCTTTCTTTATGTTCAGTTCGTGACGAATTATTTTTAAGTCTGCTTCAATATCAGTGAAACTGTGTCCCGCGTCACACATGTGTTTGCATACGGCAGGGTGCGTCGCGTATTTGATCGCATTTCTGTGTTCATTGTATCGTGTATCCACTCCTCTCCCACTCTGCCCGATGTAATTTGGTTGATACCCTGTGTCTTGGCACGTAGTGGAATATATCCCTGATTTTGAATACGGATCTTGTTTATTTAGATTACTGTTGTGCAGATGCTTTCCAGTTGTGTTACTCTTGTTGAAATGCTATTTTAATGCCTCGATTTTTGAACAGATTGGTGATTTTATATGTGCAGGCCGGACGTTTGTTTTAGACGAGAGAAAATCTCAATGGAAGCCTGGAGGCGAGTTACTACAGTACCTGTGATGTTGTCAGCTGCCCCAAACGGTCCGATGATTGACAAAGCTGTCTCACACGACTGCTGAAGTACAGTCATTGGCAAACAATAATGGCGTTCTGTTCGTAACTACGTAACGTGTACTTCCATGTCACACAATACTTCGACGTGACTGTACTGTCAGAAGGCGGTGTCGCACGTGCTCAAGCCTGAAACTTCATTACATGAGATCGGTGCTGACAAGTGTGAAGCGATAGGGTGAGAGAGTGACTGTGTGCAGGCTCACCCGCTGACTTCAAGGTCAAGGGCAATCGTCTAAAACAAACGTCCGGCTTGTATTCGCGTTCACGTAATTGAAACCCGTGAATTTTTTCTCATTATCTTCCGGCTTTTGAATCGTTTTGTTTTTATGTCTGGCTACAATTTGATCTATTTTGCTGTGCGGATTTTTTTTTTGCTATTTGCTTGGTTATTCGAATCTCCTTGTTGTAGTTGTATTTTGACATGGGTATGATTAAATCCCTGTGCACCATTGAATTGAAGACTGCTAATTTATGCGTACTCGGGTAATTGGAATGATTGTCAATTGCATGCGATGTTTGTGTTGGTTTTCGGAATATTAAGTATGAAAGTTCATTATCTTTACGTTCGATAGTTATGTCGCGATAATTTATTTTCCTATCGGTTTCGGAATCCTTAGTGAATTTAATAGAGTGGTGTGGGCTATTAATTGCTTGGAGTAGGCTATTGTTTCTTCGTTTTTTAATTCAGTGTCGTAGATGCAAATTACGACATTCACGTACCACTGCACTATGCCCTTTATCGAGAACTTTTCTAGTAACGCATTTTCCAATGTGTTAATGAAGATGTCGGCAATTAGCCCTCTTAGCGATGACCCCATGGCTAGGCCCTCTGTTTATAGTATATTTTATTGTCAAATTGAAACACGTTTTGGCTGAGCACGACCCTCTGTAATTTCACGATCTCCTCGGTTTCTTTTGCCGAGTTGTTTGTCTTAGATTGGTTTCGATAATATTTTTACCGTACAAAATCATTTTAATATAAGGTAGTCACTATTTTATTAATACAATTCAACATCGCATCCAAAGACAACAACAAAGATATTACACTCAAAGATAACAAAAACCAAACTATGTAAAAACAAAACACTGTATATTTTTCTTCAGGAAGTCGATTGCTCGAACGAGCTTTAGTTCACTTTCTCCACATTCTCCCACCTTGCAAAAGGTATTTTTGCAACACACACTCACAAACTGAAGTAACCATTCCGAAATTATAGTTGAACATTGAGCTCAGGAATGTGAACCAATATGTCTAGTTTCTTGAGTTGCCTAACAGTTCTACCACAACGAGTCTTGAATTCACTCTTCTTTCCAGTTCCAGAGTTACTGCAGGGAATATCTTCATTAAGGACCGGCTCACTTAGTCGGTGTTGTGAAGTGTTGATAAAATCACCTTTGTTAAGACCGTTTATCTCTACCGAATAAAGTCGCTGTACAGGACTAAGTAGGATGCCAGTTGCTGTCTTAATTTTAACCAGACGAGTCACATTGTCTCTTCCAGATAACAGTTCCACCAATCTTCTTAAGAGCCAGTTGATCCGTTTCTTGTTGTCGCTCTCCACCAGTACTATGTCTCCTACTTGTATGGATCCCTGTTGCTTTTTGCTCCGTGATCAGAGAAATCCCAAGTATTCCTTTTTGAAGCGATCTCTTAGGCTCTCCCGAACAGCTTGTAGATAACGAAATCTGTCGTTTGAACTGCTGGATTGAATTTGGTCTATGTCGGTTACATCATTACCCTCCAGGCTCTGTAGAAACATGGAGGGTCTGAGAGGCATGAGTTCATCTTCTTCAGAAAGATAAGTCAAAGGTCGGTTGTTCATCAGGTTCTCACAATCGCACAGAAGAGTACACATTTCCTCATAATTTAGGCAAGCTTTACCCAAATTACGGCGAAGCAAATCCTTTAGAATCCTAATCAACCTTTCCCAGAATCCTCCCCACCAGGCTGCAGTGGGAGGGTTCAGCTTCCATTTAATCTTCAGAAGGCAGCACGTCCTCTCTATTTCAGTCCAATCCAATTGCTCCATGGTTCTGCGAAGTCCTGTGAAATTCGTCTCATTGTACGAATACATGGTATTCACTCTTCCTCTTCTTGCCACAAATCGGCGTAGTGCTTGGATATATGCTACCGTACTAAGTGAAGTGATCAATTCCAGATGTACAGCCCGATAAACCGCACAAGTGAATATTTCTATAGGTTATCACCTATGTGTATTGAATGGCTTATCCCTTTTCTCCTCTTCGTAGAAACACAGGGCCGGCCGAGTCTTTGCCCGTGATCTGGAAAACAATCGATGCCTTGATTCGATCCTGTGGCAACGGAGGAAA
This sequence comes from Meconema thalassinum, assembly GCA_946902985.2. NCBI lineage: Eukaryota > Metazoa > Arthropoda > Insecta > Orthoptera > Tettigoniidae > Meconema > Meconema thalassinum. Next base: position 385,784,195 of record OX336389.2, read on the forward strand.
AGGTACCTCATAACCCTTAGCAGAGTTACGACGACAGATCACGCATTTCCGAACTACTGCTGCCACCGTCCTTCTTCCTCTAATTATCCAAACCCTTTGGCGCAACAAAACAAGTAGTGTGTGCGTCCCAGCATGGTTATGGAATCGATGAAATTGTTCAATCATTCTTTCAACCATCACATGTTTTGATGGAAGTACAACTGGATAGGTATACTCAGGAGTGTCGTCAGAATCAATGACTCTTGACTTCAAGCGTAGAATTCCTTCATCGTCTGTGAACACCTCCGGATTCTTAAATTGTTGCTTTCTCTCTTCTTCATAAAGCGTTTCATTCTGGATAAGGAAGTACAGTTTCTTCTCAGCATTGAGAAACTCTTCGCCATCAATTTTCGTAGATACGTGGTCTCTACGATTCCTTTGTTTCAATCTCAAAATCCAAGCAATGGTCCTAACGATTTTAATGTATCCAAAGAATCGTGAATTTTATTGCAGTAAAATAGTTTCCACAACAGTGTTCTTAGCAGCTACAACTGTTTTCCCCCTTTCCCTGTTGAATTCTTCCAACAATGGTTCAGGACGATTAAATACCCATTCTTCTTCTTTACATTTAAGCCAAGACGGACCCTCGCACCATCTGGATCTCCAAAGTTGTGTTGGTGAACACCATCCAGACAGGAGATCTGCTGGATTGAGGCTGCCCGGTATGTGTCTCCATGAACTAGCCTTACTGTACTCATGAATTTCCTTTACCCGATTCTCTACAAACACCGACCAAAGCCCTTTATTAACAATCCAAGCCAAGACTACTGTTGAATCGGACCAAAACACTGTGGGTATGTCATTCCGGTGTAAGTATCGAAGGCTCAACCGAGACATTCTAACTCCAAGGAGCGCTCCCATCAGTTCAAGGCGGGGTAGTGTTAGTTCTTTGAGAGGCGCCACTCTAGATTTAGTCATCGTAAGACTCAGTTTGATATTACTTTCTTCTTCTTTTCTCAGAAATATGCAAACAATCAAACGCTCTTTTGCTAGCGTCGACAAATACATGCAAAGTAATGTTGTCGTTCAGGAAAATCTTTCTAGGTATCCGACAGTCATGTAGGTATCGCAACTGCTGGGTCCATCGACGGAATTACTCACAAATGACTCCTGGTAAAACCTCGTCCCATCCTATACCTCTCTGCCATGTCTTCTGTAGAATGAGCTTGGGAATAAGAGTTACTGGGGCTGAAAATCCAATCGGATCAAATATTTTCTGCACGCTGGATAGTACCACTCTTCGGGTTACTAAACCTGTAGTTGGGCTGAAGTTGCAACCAAGTTCATCTACGTCGCAATATCATCGAAGTCCTAAGACATTCTCAGTTTTACCAACACCACAATCAAAGGAATTCACCCATCCCCTCAAATTGAAACCTGCGGATAACATCAATTCTTGAGCCTTTAAAATAAAGGGTCCAATTTCTTCCTTTGAAGCGACTCCAGTAAGACAGTTGTCCACATAAAATGCAGGTTTCATTTTTGTAGCTACTTCCTTCAAATGAGTTGGGGGTTCTTCCAGAAGGCTGTTCAGTACCGAAACCAATAGGAAGGGACTTAAACAAACACCAAAAACCACCCTTCAACGTCGAAAAGTGGTGATCTTATCATTATCCCACCAGAGGAAGCAAAGCATATCCCTGTCTTCAGGAGCAATTATAATCTGTAGGAATGCCTTCTCTATATCAGCTATTAGAGCTATAGGATAGGTTCGAAAATTGGTCAGCACTGATGGAACAAGGTCGATAAGGTTGGGTCCGGGCTCGAGGCAATCATTCAAGGAATGACCATTTCTGTCTTTGTTGGAAGCATCGAACACCGGCCTTATCTTTGTAGTGCCACCATCTTTCAGCACAGCTCTATGAGGCAAATAATGTGTAGGTCCATCCAAAACCTCGTTTTCAACACCTTCGGTAATCCCTTTGTTTACCCATTCCTGTAACACCTCATCATAATCCTGAAATTTCTGCATCCCTCGTAACTTTCTTGAAGTGTTCAATAACCGTTTCTGAGTAATTTCACGATTCGTTTCCAGAGAAGTACAACCATCAATTCAGGGAAGTTTAACAATGTAGCGCCCAGATCTTCTCTTTTTACAGTCCTATCGAAGAACATCTGAACTTGTTGTTCCCTTCCTTCCTTTTTTATCTGTTCACCAGGATCTTTTATACCCAAAGTCTCAATTTCCCACAAATCCGTCACTCTTGTTGATTGAGTTAAAGTAAGTCGAGTGTAAGACGAGGCAGTAGTTGAGGTGATCTCAGAAGAGCCCATAAGTGTCCACCCTAAACAAGATCTCACAGCCACCAGACTCTTGTTTACATGTACAATGTCTGGCGTGATTATCTGAGCCCACACGTCAGCTCCTAACAAAACCTGTATGTCAGTACTGTTGCTACCATTAACTTGTCCAACATCACTAAGTTCAACTTCCTTGTCCCTCAGTAAATTAAACAAATCAGCATCAACTAGGGGAACACATCCACAGATACTATCAGAGCCTAACACTGCAACCTCACATCTGTTTTCCTCGTTCATACCCAGCAAAGTTATTTGATAGGACTCGAAACAAACAGATGCTGTTTTCCTACGTCCGAATAATTCTTGACTTAGTGTTACCTTTCCAGTTTGTTCCAACTCTAATTTCTTAGCACAAGACTTCTTTATGTAGCTTCACTGCGATCCACTATCACACAGAACTCTTACTCTGTGCGTGGATCCACCAACAACTACTCGAGCAAAAAAAAAGTCTGCAGATAGGTCACATGTCCTTTATTACTACCTGCCATCATGCTAACTGTTTTTGGAACCGAATCACCTTTTGGTTCATCTGAGGCTGTCTTCGCACACACCAAAGCGTAATGTTTCCCCTTGCAAAATGGGCACTTCACAAACATCTTACACTTAACACTGACATGTACCGGTCGTAGACACCTAAAACAAACTCCCTTTTTCTTTAACGTTCCTTGGCGTTCTTCTAGAGAATAGTCAATAGCTACAGCACAGTCTTGAGAAAGAAGTGAGGTTCTGCCACAGAATATACAAGCCATATCTATGTTATTTCTGTTTCCCTTACTAACTGAAACATCCTCTATTGAAATTAAAGAAGCCGCTGAAGGTACGTCCCTATTCTTAGTCTTGGTCCTATCGTCTTGCTTAACTCGATCCGTCCTCTCATAACTTCAAAAGAACTATGTCTTGGCTTAATCCGTTCTTCACCTTCTACCTGTCTTTAAGAAGGCTAACAATTCAATCAAGCAACAGTCAGGTTCCTTGGTAGACGTTTCTTTTGATAAACGATACCTGTCCCAAGTTCTAAACATAACCTGTGGTAAGGCACTCTCTACTAGTGGAAATAACATTGCAGCGTATTTCTCCTTTGTTACTCCCAAGGAATCAAGTTCTCTCAACTGTCCCTCCAGACTGTCATACAGTTGGGCTATGGATCTTAAACTATCCTTCTTTAACACCAAGGTTAAAAGTTCCCTAACATAGTATTCAATGAGTAACTCATCCTTCCCATACCAAAACTTCAACAATTCTATAGCCTTTTTGTAGTTTTCCTTTGGAGGAGGAAAGTTTTCTACCAACTTCTGAGCACATGAACCAGGTTCCATACACTGAATCAAATAAACAAATTTGTCTTCATCTTTAAGGCTGCTATCTTCATGTATTTTAGTAAATTGCGCCCAAAACCCAATCCAGCACTTCACGTTTCAATCAATGTTTTTCAGTTCTAGTTTTGGTAGTCTTAGTAGTCTCTGATTAGAAGTACCGGTATGTGAACAGTTACTCGTATTAGCTTCAGAAACGGCTTGATCTCCAACTTGTAAGGCCTGCACTTTTTCCCTAACCTTAAAATATTTCAGGTCGTACTCACTGCAATTGTTGATCTCTGTTTCAAGCACGATGTCTTCAAAGTCTTCCTTTTGCAGCAGCTCATTGTATACTTCATCATCCAGACGTTTTAACTTTTCGTAGCGTTCCACAAGTGAAGCATATCTGCTACGAATCTCCACGTGATCACGATCAGCAAGCGCCAACAGTTCTTCAAGCTTATTTACTTCACGTGTAAATACGCCGCGTAATACTCGACGTTCGGTCATCGTTGTTCTGATTTATTTGATGTTGAAATTGCCAGTAGTCCTATCACGGTCGCCAGTTATTTACCATACCAAATCATTTTAATATACGGTAGTCACTATTTTATTAATACAATTGAACATCGCATCCAAAGACAACAACAAATATATTACACTCAAAGATAACAAAAACCAGACCATGTAAAAACAAAACACTGTCTATTTTTCTTCAGGAAGTCGATTGATCGAACGAGCTTTAGTTCACTTTCTGCACAATATTGATTGCTTCATGAATTGGAATGTTGGTGTAGGCTACATGTAGTTTCATCGAAGGATACTAGCCGCAAGCTAGGTTTCATTTGTAACAAGCTTAATGCGGTTACTAGTTTCGTTTTGTTCTTTACTGAATCTTTTTGTCATTGGAAGGGAAGTGTTTTAACATTTTTAGTAATTCTTTACTGATTTTGTAATTTGGCGCGTTCCTGCAATTAACTATTGGTATTATTGGGCACTCATTTTTGTGTATACATGTATTTAGTAGTCCTCTCAAGGACGTAACTTTCTGGTTTCTGTGTTTTCTGCTTTGGTCAATATGTATGCTGTTTCTTTTAACGCACTTTTTATTTGTTTTTGGAATGTGTTGGTTGGGTCTTTTCTTAGTTCCTTTATTTCATTGTTGTTCAGAAACTCGATTGTTTTATCGATGTATTCTAAATGTTGATGCTTTTCAGTCTGTCAACACGTTTGTGCCCATCTCATTTGGGTACAATCGTGTTGACCGACTGAAAAGCATCAAACTTTTGTTTACTAAGGCAACACTGAAAAATGGCTTCAAACACCATAATGCCGATGTATTCTGTTTTGTTAGAATTAGTGTAGTGTTCCCATTATCTGCTTTCGTAATGGCCAGGTCCTGTTCTTTTATTTTGTTTCAATGACTTTACCTCTTTAAGTCGTGTGTTGCCGTGAGTGTTGTTGCTTTTTCTCTCTCGTCTGAGGATTTTCTTGGCCTCGTTGGTGGCTAAATTTTTGGTTATTTCTCTATCTTGTAATGGAAGCTTGTGACTGGCTATCTCAATGTCTGCGATTAATTGTTTAATATTGTGGGTCGTGGGTGCGTCCGTGATATTGTATTTCAATCCTTTGTCTAACATGCTCATTTCTTGTGTGGAAAGGGTTACGTTCGTTCTGTTGTTTACTCTGTTGTGGAAGTTTAATTCATTGTTATTCGTGTGTTGTGCGTTAGGTTAATTATTTTATGTGTCTCTTAGTCTTTTTAATTTAATTTCAAGCAATTCGTGCTTCCTCGTTGCTCTTGTTTTTTACAGTGTCGTGTATAGGCATATGTTCAGTGAAGCTGCTCCATTGGGATGCATGCCAGAAATTACTTAATTGCAGTTGAATATCTTACAATTATTGGTTGTTTTTTTTTCTAATGTACGCGAACCGTATCGCTTTGGCTTGTTTTGTTGAAATGATCGCCGCTGGTGTTTTCAGTATGGTTTTATTGCTGAGTGTTTTGGAGTATGATTCAGTTCTATGCATTTTTTGTTGAAACAAATTGACTTGTCTAAGTTCATTAGATTTTGCCTGAGTGATTTGAAGCTTTTGGCTTCATGGTTTGCCTGACTAGCCGTGAACATTATGGTAGTTGAAGCCATTTTTCAGTGTTGCCTTAGTAAACGTAGTTTGAAGGTTTTCAGTCGGCCAACACGATTGTACCCCACTTGTGATGGGTTATTCCCTAATCCTGAAAAAAAAAAGCATGAGATTAATAAATACATTTGGATGACCAGTTTAGATCGTCAAACGATCATCATCAGATCCATTACACTTAGGCTATAAAATCTATGGGTGAAAGTATTTACAATATGTACACTTATTTAGTTGCAGTATTAGTTACCGTAAGATAATGCAACTCGTCGAAATTTGTTAGTTTATTTCTTTTTGTCAAGTGACCTCCTGAGAGGCCGAGTACAGGTCTTTCTAGTCGACGCACGCGGGCGTCCCGCACGTCGGGATGAGAAATGGAATGGATGAAGATGATGAAACTGGGCAAGGATGTGGAAGGAAGCGGCCGTGGCCTGTCAGAAGGTACCGTCCCAGCATTTGCCTGGTGTTGAAAATGGGAAACCACGGAAAACCATTCCAAGGACGGCTGGCGGTGGGACTTGAACCCACGCGTCCACCGAGTCAGCAGAGAGAGCGAGTGTAGGCACCACCGTCGGTATTTGTTAGTTATAGTCTGTGTGATGTTATGTTAAGATACTGGAATTGGTGATTGACTTCCAAACTTTGCTTGTTTAAAGTGACTATGCGATTGTTGTTAAATGGTCAGTTCAAATTGTATTGTACAGGCTACTTATCTGGATGCGTCTTGCGTGGTCTTGGAGACAGCAGTTAACTTCGTCACTATCAGCTCCCAACAGAGGAGAGTTTCCTGTATGTAAGGGTCCCTTATCTCTCTGGGCATTTCCCCCTCACGCATTCAGGTCTGTGTTCATCCTCCAAATGTGACTGTGTTTTGCCAAGTCTAGTCTCCCTAATGTGGTGTTTGTTACTGAATACTGGACAATCTTCAACTATTGAAGCCCAGTTTTCATTCACGCCATGCATACGCTAAAGAGCCATATTTAAGCGCAAACGGGCAAGTAAGAATGTCCCGGAATCTTTAATACTGCCGTTAATGCCGGCCTCGGTCTATTGAAGAAAAAGATACATCGTACATCCTGATCCAATACAGGTTTCCCTAAATAATCCCTTATCTAGCTTGGCAATTACGTTATGTTGTGTCTTGTTTCCGACGGGGAGTGTTTTATAGTAGAGTGAAGAGGGGCGAATTCTCCATGAATGTGTCAAATTGAGGTTGTTTGTTTTAGCTAAGTGTATCTCGCTTGCTTCCTTTCCGTCCTTTCGGTTCGTGATAAATTACTTTAAGTCTGTTTCGTATATTAGTGAAACTGTGTCCCACGTCGCACATGTATTCGCATACGGCCGAGTGTGTCCCGTATTTTATCGCATTTCTGTGTTCAATGCATCGTGTATCCATTCTTCTTAAACTCTGCCCGATGTAATTTGCTTGACACCCTGTGTCTTGGCACTTAATGGAATATACCCTTGATTTTGAATAGGGGTCTTGTTTATTTTTCGTTGTGCAGATGCTTTCCGGTTGTACTATTTATTGTAAATGCTATTTTAATGCCTTGCTTCTGAACAGATTGGCGATTTGTATTCTCGTTCACGTAATTGAAACCCGCGAATTTTTTCTCACTATTGTCCGGCTTTTGATTCGTTTTATTTTTATGTCTGGCTACAATTTGATCTATTTTGCTGGGCTGAAAATTGTTTTCATTTGCTATTTGCTTGGAAAAGACCAACAAAAAAAAGTGCGTTAAAAGAAACAGATTGACCTAAGCAAAAAAAAAAAAAAAAAATGAACCCGAAAGTACCGTCCTTAAGAGGACTACCAAAATTCACAAAAATGAGTGCCCAATAAGACCAATAGTTAATTGCAGGAACGCGCCAAATTACAAAATCAGTGAAGAATTACTAATAATTTTAAAACACCGCCCTTCCAATTACAAAAACAATTCAGTAAAGAAAACAACGGAACTAGTAACCGCATTAAACATGTTACAAATGAAACCTAGGTTGCGGCTAGTATCCTTCGATATAACTAACATGTACACCAGCATTCCAATTAATGAAGCAATCAGTATTATCGAAAACAATCAAAGACAAAGAACTCGGCAAAAGAAACCGAAGAGATTGTGAAATTACTGAGGATCGTGCTCAGCCAAAACGTGTTTCAATTTGACAATAAAATATACGCACAAACAGAGGGCCTAGCCATGGGGTCACCGCTAAGTGGGTCAATTGCCGACATCTTCATTAACACAACGGAAAATGCGTTCCTAGATAAGTTCTCGACATAGGGAATAGTGCAGTGGAAAAGATACGTGGATGACGTAATTTGCATCCACGACAATGGATTAACAAACGAAGAAACAATAGCCTACTCCAAGCCATTAATAGCCCACACCACTCTATTAAATTCACTAAGGAATCCGAAACTGATCGGAAAATAAATAATCTCGACATAACTATCGAACGTAAAGCTAATGAACCTTCATACTCCATATTCCGAAAACCGACACAAACATCGCATGCAATTTACAATCATTCTAATCACCCCAGTACGCATAAATTAGCAGTCTTCAATTCAATGGTTCACAGGGATTTAACCATACCCATGTCAAAAGACAACTACAACAAGGAGATCCAAATAATCAAGCCAATAGCAAAAGAAAACAATTTTCCGCCCAAGAAAATAGATCAAATTGTAGACAGACATAAGAGAAAAAGATTCAAAAGCCGGACAATAATGAGACAACATTAGCGCGTTTCAATTACGTGAATTCCATATAAAATTACCAACCTGTTCAAAAAACAAGGCATTAATATTGCATTTACAACAAGTAACACAACTGGAAAGCATCTGCACAATAGTAATCTAAATAAACAAGACCCGTATTCAAAATCAGTGGTATATACCATTACGTGCCAAGACACAGGATGTCAAGCAAATTACATCGGGCAGAGTAGGATAAGAATGGATACACGATACAATGAACACAGGAATGGGATCAAATACGGGACGCACTCAGCTATATGCGAACACATGTGCGACGCGGGACACAGTTTCACTAATATTGAAACAGACTTAAAAATAATTCATAACGAACCGAAAGGTGCTCTTGACATAAAGGAAGAAATCGAGATACACTTAGCTAAAATAAACAACCCCAATAATTTAAACAAACACACATTCATGGAGAATTCACCCCTCTTCGCTCTACTAGAAAACACCCCCGTCGGAAACAAGACACAACATAACGTAGTAGCCAAGCTAGGTAAAGGATTTATTTTTATCGTATGGTTTTTAGTGCCGGGAGTGTCCGAGGACATGTTCGGCTCGCCAGAGTTAGTAGCTGATTCTATGCGGACACCCATGTGGGGAGCTACAAGTACCGTCGCGTGTGGAGTGTTGTCTGGGGAGGAAAGTGTGAATGTAAGGACAAGGAATTGGAAGGTAGCGGCTGTGGCCTAGAGTTAGGGACCAACCCCGGCATTTGCCTGGTAGGAAGATGGGAAACCACAGAAAACTATCTTCAAGTTTGCCGGCGGGGGGATTCGAACCTCCTCGCCTCCCGGATGTGAGCGACTTCCTGCAGCCACGCCATAACAGCCACGGCTAACTCACCCGGTGGTAAGGGATTATTAAACGAAAACCTGTTATTGGATCAGGATGTACAATGTATCTTTTTCTTCAATAAACCGAGGCCAGTATTAAAGATTCCGGGTCATTCTCACTTGACCGTTTGCGCTTAAATATAGCTCCTTAGCTTATGCGTGGCGAGAATGAAAACTGGGCTTTAATGGTTGAAGATTGTCCAGTATTCAATAACATACACTACATTAGGGAGACTAGACTTGGCAAAACACAGTCACATTTGTAGAATGAACACAGACAGGAATGGGCGAGGGGGGGGGGGGGGGAAGTCCAGAGAGATAAGGGACCCTCACATATAGGAAACTCTCCTCAGTTGGGAGCAAGCAGTTAGTGACCAAGTTAACTGCTGTCTCCAGGACCACGCAAGACCCATCCAGATAAGTAGCCTGTACAATACAATCTGAACTGACCGTTTAACAACAATCACATAGTCACTCTAAACAAGCAAATTGTGTAAGTCAATCGCCAATTCCAGTATCTTAACAAAACATCACATAGACTATAACTGACAAATATCGACGAGTTGCATTATCTTAACTAATACTGCAACTAAAGAATTGTACATATTGGTAATACTTTCACCCATAGATTTCATATCCTAAGTGTAATTGATCTGATGATGATCGCTTGACGATCGAAACTGGTCATCCAAGTGTATTTATTAATCTCATGAAAATTGTTTTCAGGATAAGGGAATAACCCATCACAATTGGGTACAATCGTGTTAACCGACTAAAAAACATCAAACTACGTTTACTAAGGCAGCACTGAAAAATGGCTTCCAACACCATAATCACAGTAGGAAATTTGGATTCTAATTTTACCATCAGCCGATCAAATTGTAGTGTGTCAAATACCTTGGAATAATCAAGGATAGGACTAGTACAGGTTTGTTATAATTCAGAGCAACATTCACAATGTCAGAAAATTGTGATAAGAGTAGTGGTGTCGAAAAAAATTTCATGAGATTAATAAATATACTTGGATGACCAGTTTCGATCATCAAACCATCATCGTCAGATCCATTACACTTGAGCTATTAAATCTTTGTCTAAAAGTATGGGTGATAGTAGGCTATATACAATATGTACACTTATTTAGTTGCAGTAGTAGTTAAAAAAATATTGACTACTTGCATTATTTTAACTACTATTGCAACTAAATAAGTGTACATATTGTATTTACTATCACCCATATTTTTAGACATAGTTTTAATAGCCTATGTGTAGTGGCCCTGATGATGATCGCTTCATGATCGAGCCTGGTCATCGAAGTGTATTAATCGCATGTAATTTGTTTTGAGGTTTAGGGAACTACGCATCACAATAGGGTATAATCTTGTTGACTGACTACTTTCGATTACTAAGGCAACACTGAAAATGGCTTCAAACACCATAGTAGTTGTGCGTCTTTCCCTTTTCTAAACTCGTATTGCCAATCGTGTATAATGTTATATGTATCTAAGTATTTGTTTAGTCTAGTTTCAATGCATTTTTTCAACATTTTATGGATTATTGATAGGATGGATACAGGTCAATAGTTATCTAGAATTACGGTATATGTTCACCATCTTTATATAGCCTATTGGCCTAAAAATTGCAATTTGAGTGCTTCTGGAATTATACCCGATTAAAAAATTAGATTAATTAAACATGCTAATCCTGTGATAATATTGTAACCACAGTGCTCTAATTTTACCTATCCGTGGTCCCTTATTACACTGGCAAATTTTATATCAGAACGTTTCAGTCATTGATGTCATTCAGTCGCGAACAGCGGGCTCGGATAGCGTGGTGAGTAGGGGGATGGTGGTACTTCTGCCCCCCCCCCCCCCACTCCCTCTGACGTCACATACTAACCCGCAATACATTCAGGGGCAAAGTCAATATCTCTCAAACGCCTGGTCCGATTTTGACAAATGAGGTGTCGTTGGACTCAGGCTGACGCCCTCTTTCCAATGGACTACTCATTTCAACCCCTAAATAAAACCTACCCCTACTAGGGGGTGAAATTGTAATTTTTTAGTGAAAGTCTCTTTTTAAATGTGACATGTATAAGGTATGCTGCTAAAATGAACTTAAACGTGGTTGCTCATATCGCGCATGCGTTTTACGAGATGCCGCTATGGATTAACATTTTGTTTTTGTTTTTTACGCATGCGCACTTGCGATTTTTGTAAGAGGGCGAGCTCTTTGAAAAAAAATGATTGATAAGAAGAGGTTTTGGTGGTGAGGAGAGAGCCAGATAGTCGCCTACTTTCCTACGAAGTTTCCCGATATCTCTCGAACGCAAGGTCGGATTTGGACGTGTGACGTGTCAAATCACTTGTCTCGAAGCCCTATACATGTTATTAATAGGTTAAAGTTTTGAGAATTAGGGAAACAGGCTTTTTGGGGGTAAAACCGTGATTTTAGACTTTTTCCGATATTTCACGAATGCATGGTCGGATTTGGTCCTATAACGTGTCAAATGGCTTGTCTCGAAACCTTGTTTATTTTGGTAATAGGTTAAAGTTTTTGAGAATGAGGGAAACGGAATGTTTTGGGGTAAAACCGTGATTTTAAACTTCTTGCTATATTTCGCGAACCAATTATGCTAGAGGCATGTACGAGGGGTCCAACGACTCGGGGTGACGTCCTCTTTGCTATGGACCACTCGTTATAATTTTTTTAAAAAATTGGAAACTCTATTTTGGGGTAAACATGTGTTGTTTGTGATTTTGCCGATATCTCATGAGCCAATAACGCTAGAGACGTGTACGAGGTGTCCTAGGACTCGGGATAACGCCCCCTTTCGAGTGTGGTAGATATATTTTCCAAAAAATAATTCACAAAAGGCCTAACGCCATACATGTTGAAAAAAACTGTTTTTTTTCTTTACCTGTTTATAATGTTCATGAAGCGTGGTGGTTGAGAGAGACGATACTGCTGGGTGTGTGTTTCAACGAACCTGTCGCTAACCACAAGGACCATGCTTAATAGAACAATCGCTATTTCAGCGGGTCGGTGTATGACAGAGCGAGGGTGCGTTTTTCTGATATTTTACCTTTAACGTGTAAACGGTGATGAGAACTTGGTTCTATGTTGGTCGAAGCTAGTAGAGAAAACAAACTTGCAGAGGAGCAGGAGGTGAATGTCATTTGAGCTTATTGAATGCGCTGATCTGACTTGACAACGAGTGCAATGGAAAAATGACAATGACGCTTGAAGGTGAAATAATCTGACCACCGTGGTGGCAGGGAAGAGCGAAATGCATGTGAACATGTGTGAAACCACATTTACGCTAAACAAGTGACATCCTGTTTTGCTTCGTACGTGACAAAATGCAAGTTGACGTGAAATTTGATCTGCCACAGGTGTTCACCTTGGACGTTAGCTGTCCACGTGCATGATAACAGAATGTTCAAAGCGTGGGAATCGCTGAATCAGTAAAAAGTATGATCCAACTAGTGGGAATGATGTCACAACCAATAGATAGGCAAGAGCAGCGAACAGCAGTGGTGGGAGGTGGAGGGGGGAGAGGGGGAGGGGTAATGTAAGAGAGAACACAGGTGGAAAGGGAAAGACAAACATGTATGAACATGCACGAAGCGCGGAGCGCTGTACACACAGAGCTATAGGAGGTGTACAACATGTGTGAATAAATAAAAGGTGCATTAATATCTCGCTAACTAATAATCAGAGAGTGTCAAGTGAGGTGTCAAAGGACTCAGGATGGTCAACCCTTTTCCATGACCAACGAATTTACCCAAAAGATCTAAGGACATTAGCTTTTAATATCTCATGAATCAATGAGGCTAGGGACCTGTATGAGAGGTCGTTGGACATGAGGTGACATTCTGTTTTTGAATATATTATTTATTTATGTCAAAAGGGCCTAACTGCACTTTTGTTGATATCTCGCTAACTAATAATCAGAGAGGTTCAAGTGAGGTGTCATAGGTCTCAGGATGGTCAACCCTTTTCCATGACCAACGAATTTACCCACAAGATTCAAAACAGCAAGGTCATTGACCTAATATTTTATAAACTAATAATCGAATATCAACATGTGAGGTGTCATAGGACTTAGAATGGTCAACCCTTTCCCATGGCCAATGAATTTACCCAAAATACCCAATACATCAGGGTCATCGACCTGAGATTTTATAAACTAATAATCGGATACGAACACGTGAGATGTTTACCATGTGTGATGAAACATAGCTAGGTAGAGAAAGATTTAGTGTAGGCTACATGTATGGTGACTGACAAGTCATTGAAACTTCTTTTTCAGATCAAACTGCAGTATAGAGAGAGTATATGTTGCAGGTATGGGTTAATAATTGACGAACGGTGTACACAAACTTTGATTTATCTATTCAAGAAGTAAGAGTAGACTATCTTTAATTGATTGGTTAAAGAGGATAGCTAAAAACACAAAAAGAATACTCAGTGGTTACCGGGACAAGATGGTCGCTACACACAACAAGCTTTAAATACTTGAAGCTAATAATCTATACACACACACTCGCTTGTTCTAAACTAAACTGTGTTGCTGTCAGTGCTCAGACAGTAGGCTGATGACAAAATGCATTGATAACAGAAATATAATCATTTCCGGTTGTATAATGTTACCAGCTATCCATTTTGTGTTGCAGTGTTAAGCACTTTTAGCTCTTGTACTGGCGGTCTTAACTCGATTTCCAGGTCTGAGGCCTAGAACGAGTCAAACTAAGAAACAAGGGCATGGTGGTGTAGTGGTTAAACTGTTAGCCTTTTCACCAGAGTTCGATTTCAGGTTAATATGCATGTCATAAACATATTAAACAAAACAAAACAGAGATAACGTTTAAAACTGATTACATTTGTGTATTTTCAAATTATTACTTTGATTACAAAAACAAAGGTGAACTGGGTTTGACATACAGTTAATGCTGTCTATCACACACTAGACTGTAAGAAAGCCAAATAGCAAAAGGCGTAGGTAGAGCAGTGGTAAAATTGCTATATGTAGAGAACTACCTAGCGGTTTTATGAACTGGCAAAGCTATATCGCATAAACAGTGCAGTATACAATCCAGCAATCAAATTTGTATCTTGTGGAACAGAGAAAATGCACTTTTACCTTGATGGATAGCAAATGAGTGCAGACGAATGACCTATGCATTAACCTACCCTGGGGTTATAACCACGAGATGGAGGTGTGATTTCACTGTTTAATCATTTAGAGACATGGCTTTTTTGTAACCAGTAGATTTAGTATTTTGTAAATATTCATTTTTGTAATTGTAAATAGTGGAAACATTTTTTGTAATAGTAAATGTTAAATGTATAACTAAAAGTTATTTGGGATAAGTGTGCATGTCAAGGATAAATAGCGTGGTTGTATTTGTTTTTCAAAGACAGGTATGATTGTGTGAATGTATGACTATAGATAGAATGATAGAGAGAGAGAGAGAGAGAGAGAGAGAAAGCTTGTGTGTGTGTGTGTGGGTAGCATTGATTGTTCAACCAAAGCAAACACGGCAAGGTAGGATGGTGGGGTAATTAATGTATATAGCAAATGGTAAATAGTATACTGTAGTTTTTTAACACTTGTGTTTTTCAAATGCAGTGGTAGATAGCCGTTATTTTGTAAAACATTCTTACTTGCAGTAGTAATAAGACTCTATGGTTCCGCTAACACATAGATAGACTGTATTATTGCCATGATCAAGCACTCACATTAAGATCATTTACAAAATCATAAAATGAAAAATAAAAAATCTTGTTTTGGAAATATCGTTTTTCAACATACACAAAATAAATATATAAAAAATTTGTAAACAGCAAAATGGAAAATCCATGGTCAAGCACTCACATTAAGATCATTTACAAAACCATAAAATGAAAAATAAAAAATCTTGTTTTGGAAATATCGATTTTTTTCAACATACACAAAATAAATATATAAAAAATTTGTAAACAGCAAAATGGAAAATCCATGTTTCCATATAGACAAAATTTTAAAACCTTAAACGGACATTTAAGAAAATATATGCAAATGGGAAATTGACAAATGTGTAAATATGAAAATGGAAAAATCCATGTTTCCATATCATGAAATTGAAAAACATCAAACTGTCATTTTAAAAAATGCAAATGGAAAATTGACAAATTGCAATGTGAGAAATGTGAAATTGAACAAATGGCTAACATTATTAAAAAAAAGAACATGGTTCTCTATGGTTGAGGTGTGAATCAAACCCTCTCTACTTATTTGGACCACCCTAGACTGAGTAGACTAGTTTTAGTTGTCATACCGCTTTTAAAAGTTTGTGTTAAATCTAGGAATTGAACCCAAGAGCTTGTAGGGGAGATCCAAGGTTATAATATGTTAAACAGATAGCCTTGAATGTAGGGTGTGGTAGCTATATAGAAATGAGACGTTTCGCTCGGGGGAGGGAGGCATGGAGATCTGCAGCAAACCAGTCAAACGACTAAAGACTCAAACAACAACATGTAGAGCCCACCAAAATAATGTTGTGTAACGGTAAATGTTAGTCAACGAACAGTAATGCATTACTAAAACCCATGACACGATACCTAAGAGCTTTTCTAAAATTATTTTAAAATGCCTTTAACCCTATATTAAACACCCAGTTCACAAGACTCATAACTGCAATGTTATGGTCAAACAAAACAAAATCTATATTTCAAAACAAACAAGTGGTTTAGTCAATGTATACTGGAAAAAGTTTTATAAACACTCAAGTCCACAAAAATAATTAAATTAGTAACTGTCAGGTTGACCGAGTGGTTATGGTGTTTGACTTAAGTTCAAATTTTCTGTACAAGAAAGCAAGGGTTCGAATCCCTTACCTGATATAACTATTGCCTCAACATGGCTTGACCACACTGTATTATTGTGTACTCGGTACACAAACCATAGATAGAGTGTATTGTTTAAGGTCACTCTCTTTGCGAACAAAGTCAGAGACTGTTGATGGTTAACAATTGCATTAATAGTGGGACATAGGGATAGCAATTAAGAAAAACAGACAATACACATACACTATTTTTATTTATTTAATGTAAGTACTTGTACAATAGTTATATACAAACTACAACTCTCTTTTGTCTATAACTATCTAGTCCTTTTCGATCCACTTGCATATCAAGGGCAGATGACTTTGTAGTTCAGCCCCTTAAAACAACAACAACACTACTTCTTGCATAGTCTGTGATGTTGATGACTCTTGAGGTGTGGAAGATGGATACAACATAACTTTTACAACAGGGGTTAAACGTTGCTCAACAAACAATGCACTATTTTGAGTAGCAACATCTTTCTCTTGTACTAACTTTTTAGCATTCTGATGATTTTTTTGTCAACACCATTAGTGTTTTGTCTGGAGCACTACATTGATGATCACTCACACTTAAAACCACACCATTTCTACTTTTCATATTGCCTCGACATTTTGTTGACCTCTGTTTTGAGCATTGCCAGAATATTATTCCTTTTACATTTTGTCGTCTATAGTTATAAGAGTAGCCTTTATAGAGTACACATTGTTTACCTCGGTTAGTTGTAAGTTCCAAAGTAGTAACTAACCTGTTAGTACGATTTGCACACTACAAAGGTTATCTCTGTTCTGGTAATAGAATTATTTAGCGTTGGCTTTTATATTTAATATGTACAGTTTAAAGTGATAGAAAAGTGGTAGAAACGTGGTAGCAAAGTGGTAGACAATTGGTAACATAGTGGTAGAAAAGTGGTAGAAAAGTGGCAGAAAAGTAGTAGAAAAGTGGTAGCAAAGTGGTAGAAAAGTGGTAGAAAAGTGGCAGAAAAGTAGTAGAAAAGTGGTAGCAAAGTGGTAGAAAAGTGGTAGCAAACTAGAAATGTGGTAGCAAAGTGGTAGAAAATATCACTTGTATTGTTAAGAAATAGTTTAAGCGGTTACATGGATTCATTACACTACAATTTTAGCATTACGAAGCTCATTTTCTATATCCAAAAGTTCTTCCTCATATTTAGTATGACCAGCCTGTTTACAGGTATTCAAGTACTGAAGCCGCTGGATTAGCTTACTGGGATTGTTCCAGTAAACAAATTTAACAAATGATTTTTTTGGGTGTAAACCATTATCATCATCATCATCATCATCATTATCATCATAATCATCATCATCATCATGGTTATCATCATCAATATAATTATCATCAATATAATCATCATCACTATTACTATCTAATCCTTTTTGTTCATCTTGCAATGCAACAACCTTTGGCATAGTTTGTGTTGTCTTTGATAGTGTTAGAGGTTTCTTAGACGTTAACGACTGTCCTAACATGTCTTTTTCAGGAGATAATAAATGCTCTTTAACAAACAAAGCACTATCTTGAGCCACACTATTTTTTTCTTGGTCTTGCTTTTTTTTTACCTTGGTTAGAGTATTTTGTCCATTTAAATGAGTATTATTTTGATATTTACAATGATGATCGATTGAAATAAGTATGTTGGAGCCTTTTGTCTTAATCATTCCTCGACACTTTTTAGATCGTTGTTTCGAACAGCACCAAATAACAGTTCCATTTTTATTAGTTCTTTTTACAATATATGCATATCCTTTATAGTAAGCACATGGCTTACCATAGCTAGTCGTTGATACTTCCATGTCAACTGTTAAGCATAAACTAATCTCTAGTAAAGTTAACTCGATAATAAAAATGATTGTTTGTAGTATGTGCAGTTTAAAGTAAGAGCAAAAGTGAGAGTCAAATGGTAGAAAAGTGTTAGCAAAGTGGTGGAAGAGTGGTAGCAGTTTATAGTAGTCATGATCTTTTTTACCAGAATGTGATTTGAGTAAATGTAATTTCTAATCCTTAGCAGTGAGTAGTCAGTTAGTCTTGGTTCAGACAAGCGTAAACAGTTCTCCAATGAATCAGAGATCAAGATTTTCATTATGAAACAGTTGTGTAACCAATTAGGTATCGGTACTTGATAGCTTTACACATGAACAAAAATTCCAACATATCTGACATGAATTACATGATTTGAAAGTTGACAAAGAATATTCAATCAACCATTGTAGTTACAATGTCAAACACACAAAGACAAAATCAGCATGAACTTTTAAGTTACAGGAAAATTCTATGAAATAGACTATGCAGGAAATTTGGAAATACACATCAGAAGTTTGCAACACCATCCTTCTAGCCTATATAAATTATCGACATGGAAAGTGTGCACTGCCCCTAACATTAAACCAATTTATCAATAACACAAGTCAACAATCAAAACATTTTGTGTTGAGTCTATCATTTAATGCATATATTCTGTCTACATTGAACAGTAACAAAAAAAAAAAAACGCCATTCATAATTAATTAAGTTTGCTTTAATTCTTTATGTAATGATATATACATATTTAAAGTTTTGGCTGACTGTTCAGGGTGAATCGACTTTGAACACATAAGAGAGGGAATATTTTAAGACTTAACCTCAGCTCACCTAACATAACCTAAATTTACCTAACCTAACCTTGTCATATAGGTAATAAACGGGTCAAGCTATGCTTTCGACTACCGAGTTTCAGCTACTTTTCAAGGTTACTCTCCCGAACATTGCCGGAGACTGCTGATAAACACCTATGTTCCCACGGCGGCGGCGCGCAACGACTTACATGACGCGCTTCCCCCTTTTCATTGATCCCTGTTGATTTGTCCCTTTGGACTGGTCCCTGTTGACTAGCCCCTTTTGGACGGGCCCTTTTTGAATGGAGTCATTTTTGACGGGTCCCTGTGGACAGGTCCTTTTGGCTGATTCCTGCCCGTCCAAAAGGGGCTAGTCAACAGGGACCAGTCCAAAGGGACAAATCAACAGGGATCAATGAAAAGGGGGAAGCGCGTCATGTAAGTCGTTGCGCGCCGCCGCCGTGGGAACATAGGTGTTTATCAGCAGTCTCCGGCAATGTTCGGGAGAGTAACCTTGAAAAGTAGCTGAAACTCGGTAGTCGAAAGCATAGCTTGACCCGTTTATTACCTATATGACAAGGTTAGGTTAGGTAAATTTAGGTTATGTTAGGTGAGCTGAGGTTAAGTCTTAAAATATTCCCTCTCTTATGTGTTCAAAGTCGATTCACCCTGAACAGTCAGCCAAAACTTTAAATATGTATATATCATTACATAAAGAATTAAAGCAAACTTAATTAATTATGAATGGCGTTTTTTTTTTTTTGTTACTGTTCAATGTAGACAGAATATATGCATTAAATGATAGACTCAACACAAAATGTTTTGATTGTTGACTTGTGTTATTGATAAATTGGTTTAATGTTAGGGGCAGTGCACACTTTCCATGTCGATAATTTATATAGGCTAGAAGGATGGTGTTGCAAACTTCTGATGTGTATTTCCAAATTTCCTGCATAGTCTATTTCATAGAATTTTCCTGTAACTTAAAAGTTCATGCTGATTTTGTCTTTGTGTGTTTGACATTGTAACTACAATGGTTGATTGAATATTCTTTGTCAACTTTCAAATCATGTAATTCATGTCAGATATGTTGGAATTTTTGTTCATGTGTAAAGCTATCAAGTACCGATACCTAATTGGTTACACAACTGTTTCATAATGAAAATCTTGATCTCTGATTCATTGGAGAACTGTTTACGCTTGTCTGAACCAAGACTAACTGACTACTCACTGCTAAGGATTAGAAATTACATTTACTCAAATCACATTCTGGTAAAAAAGATCATGACTACTATAAACTGCTACCACTCTTCCACCACTTTGCTAACACTTTTCTACCATTTGACTCTCACTTTTGCTCTTACTTTAAACTGCACATACTACAAACAATCATTTTTATTATCGAGTTAACTTTACTAGAGATCAGTTTATGCTTAACAGTTGACATGGAAGTATCAACGACTAGCTATGGTAAGCCATGTGCTTACTATAAAGGATATGCATATATTGTAAAAAGAACTAATAAAAATGGAACTGTTATTTGGTGCTGTTCGAAACAACGATCTAAAAAGTGTCGAGGAATGATTAAGACAAAAGGCTCCAACATACTTATTTCAATCGATCATCATTGTAAATATCAAAATAATACTCATTTAAATGGACAAAATACTCTAACCAAGGTAAAAAAAAGCAAGACCAAGAAAAAAATAGTGTGGCTCAAGATAGTGCTTTGTTTGTTAAAGAGCATTTATTATCTCCTGAAAAAGACATGTTAGGACAGTCGTTAACGTCTAAGAAACCTCTAACACTATCAAAGACAACACAAACTATGCCAAAGGTTGTTGCATTGCAAGATGAACAAAAAGGATTAGATAGTAATAGTGATGATGATTATATTGATGATAATTATATTGATGATGATAACCATGATGATGATGATGATTATGATGATAATGATGATGATGATGATGATGATAATGGTTTACACCCAAAAAAATCATTTGTTAAATTTGTTTACTGGAACAATCCCAGTAAGCTAATCCAGCGGCTTCAGTACTTGAATACCTGTAAACAGGCTGGTCTTACTAAATATGAGGAAGAACTTTTGGATATAGAAAATGAGCTTCGTAATGCTAAAATTGTAGTGTAATGAATCCATGTAACCGCTTAAACTATTTCTTAACAATACAAGTAATATTTTCTACCACTTTGCTACCACTTTTCTAGTTTGCTACCACTTTTCTACCACTTTGCTACCACTTTTCTACTACTTTTCTGCCACTTTTCTACCACTTTGCTACCACTTTTCTACTACTTTTCTGCCACTTTTCTACCACTTTTCTACCACTATGTTACCAATTGTCTACCACTTTGCTACCACGTTTCTACCACTTTTCTATCACTTTAAACTGTACATATTAAATATAAAAGCCAACGCTAAATAATTCTATTACCAGAACAGAGATAACCTTTGTAGTGTGCAAATCGTACTAACAGGTTAGTTACTACTTTGGAACTTACAACTAACCGAGGTAAACAATGTGTACTCAATAAAGGCTACTCTTATAACTATAGACGACAAAATGTAAAAGGAATAATATTCTGGCAATGCTCAAAACAGAGGTCAACAAAATGTCGAGGCAATATGAAAAGTAGAAATGGTGTGGTTTTAAGTGTGAGTGATCATCAATGTAGTGCTCCAGACAAAACACTAATGGTGTTGACAAAAAAATCATCAGAATGCTAAAAAGTTAGTACAAGAGAAAGATGTTGCTACTCAAAATAGTGCATTGTTTGTTGAGCAACGTTTAACCCCTGTTGTAAAAGTTATGTTGTATCCATCTTCCACACCTCAAGAGTCATCAACATCACAGACTATGCAAGAAGTAGTGTTGTTGTTGTTTTAAGGGGCTGAACTACAAAGTCATCTGCCCTTGATATGCAAGTGGATCGAAAAGGACTAGATAGTTATAGACAAAAGAGAGTTGTAGTTTGTATATAACTATTGTACAAGTACTTACATTAAATAAATAAAAATAGTGTATGTGTATTGTCTGTTTTTCTTAATTGCTATCCCTATGTACCACTATTAATGCAATTGTTAACCATCAACAGTCTCTGACTATGTTCGCAAAGAGAGTGACCTTAAACAATACACTCTATCTATGGTTTGTGTACCGAGTACACAATAATACAGTGTGGTCAAGCCATGTTGAGGCAATAGTTATATCAGGTAAGGGATTCGAACCCTTGCTTTCTTGTACAGAAAATTTGAACTTAAGTCAAACACCATAACCACTCGGTCAACCTGACAGTTACTAATTTAATTATTTTTGTGGACTTGAGTGTTTATAAAACTTTTTCCAGTATACATTGACTAAACCACTTGTTTGTTTTGAAATATAGATTTTGTTTTGTTTGACCATAACATTGCAGTTATGAGTCTTGTGAACTGGGTGTTTAATATAGGGTTAAAGGCATTTTAAAATAATTTTAGAAAAGCTCTTAGGTATCGTGTCATGGGTTTTAGTAATGCATTACTGTTCGTTGACTAACATTTACCGTTACACAACATTATTTGGTGAGCTCTACATGTTGTCGTTTGAGTCTTTAGTCGTTTGACTGGTTTGCTGCAGATCTCCATGCCTCCCTCCCCCGAGCGAAACGTCTCATTTCTATATAGCTACCACACCCTACATTCAAGGCTATCTGTTTAACATATTATAACCTTGGATCTCCCCTACAAGCTCTTGGGTTCAATTCCTAGATTTAACACAAACTTTTAAAAGCGGTATGACAACTAAAACTAGTCTACTCAGTCTAGGGTGGTCCAAATAAGTAGAGAGGGTTTGATTCACACCTCAACCATAGAGAACCATGTTCTTTTTTTTTTTTAATAATGTTAGCCATTTGTTCAATTTCACATTTCACACATTGCAATTTGTCAAATTTCCATTTGCATTTTATAAAATGACAGTTTGATGTTTTTCAATTTCATGATATGGAAACATGGATTTTTCCATTTTCATATTTACACATTTGTCAATTTCCCATTTGCATATATTTTCTTAAATGTCCGTTTAAGGTTTTAAAATTTTGTCTATATGGAAACATGGATTTTCCATTTTGCTGTTTACAAATTTTTTATATATTTATTTTGTGTATGTTGAAAAAAATCGATATTTCCAAAACAAGATTTTTTATTTTTCATTTTATGGTTTTGTAAATGATCTTAATGTGAGTGCTTGACCATGGATTTTCCATTTTGCTGTTTACAAATTTTTTATATATTTATTTTGTGTATGTTGAAAAACGATATTTCCAAAACAAGATTTTTTATTTTTCATTTTATGATTTTGTAAATGATCTTAATGTGAGTGCTTGATCATGGCAATAATACAGTCTATCTATGTGTTAGCGGAACCATAGAGTCTTATTACTACTGCAAGTAAGAATGTTTTACAAAATAACGGCTATCTACCACTGCATTTGAAAAACACAAGTGTTAAAAAACTACAGTATACTATTTACCATTTGCTATATACATTAATTACCCCACCATCCTACCTTGCCGTGTTTGCTTTGGTTGAACAATCAATGCTACCCACACACACACACACAAGCTTTCTCTCTCTCTCTCTCTCTCTCTCTCTATCATTCTATCTATAGTCATACATTCACACAACCATACCTGTCTTTGAAAAACAAATACAACCACGCTATTTATCCTTGACATGCACACTTATCCCAAATAACTTTTAGTTATACATTTAACATTTACTATTACAAAAAATGTTTCCACTATTTACAATTACAAAAATGAATATTTACAAAATACTAAATCTACTGGTTACAAAAAAGCCATGTCTCTAAATGATTAAACAGTGAAATCACACCTCCATCTCGTGGTTATAACCCCAGGGTAGGTTAATGCATAGGTCATTCGTCTGCACTCATTTGCTATCCATCAAGGTAAAAGTGCATTTTCTCTGTTCCACAAGATACAAATTTGATTGCTGGATTGTATACTGCACTGTTTATGCGATATAGCTTTGCCAGTTCATAAAACCGCTAGGTAGTTCTCTACATATAGCAATTTTACCACTGCTCTACCTACGCCTTTTGCTATTTGGCTTTCTTACAGTCTAGTGTGTGATAGACAGCATTAACTGTATGTCAAACCCAGTTCACCTTTGTTTTTGTAATCAAAGTAATAATTTGAAAATACACAAATGTAATCAGTTTTAAACGTTATCTCTGTTTTGTTTTGTTTAATATGTTTATGACATGCATATTAACCTGAAATCGAACTCTGGTGAAAAGGCTAACAGTTTAACCACTACACCACCATGCCCTTGTTTCTTAGTTTGACTCGTTCTAGGCCTCAGACCTGGAAATCGAGTTAAGACCGCCAGTACAAGAGCTAAAAGTGCTTAACACTGCAACACAAAATGGATAGCTGGTAACATTATACAACCGGAAATGATTATATTTCTGTTATCAATGCATTTTGTCATCAGCCTACTGTCTGAGCACTGACAGCAACACAGTTTAGTTTAGAACAAGCGAGTGTGTGTGTATAGATTATTAGCTTCAAGTATTTAAAGCTTGTTGTGTGTAGCGACCATCTTGTCCCGGTAACCACTGAGTATTCTTTTTGTGTTTTTAGCTATCCTCTTTAACCAATCAATTAAAGATAGTCTACTCTTACTTCTTGAATAGATAAATCAAAGTTTGTGTACACCGTTCGTCAATTATTAACCCATACCTGCAACATATACTCTCTCTATACTGCAGTTTGATCTGAAAAAGAAGTTTCAATGACTTGTCAGTCACCATACATGTAGCCTACACTAAATCTTTCTCTAGCTAGCTATGTTTCATCACACATGGTAAACATCTCACGTGTTCGTATCCGATTATTAGTTTATAAAATCTCAGGTCGATGACCCTGATGTATTGGGTATTTTGGGTAAATTCATTGGCCATGGGAAAGGGTTGACCATTCTAAGTCCTATGACACCTCACATGTTGATATTCGATTATTAGTTTATAAAATATTAGGTCAATGACCTTGCTGTTTTGAATCTTGTGGGTAAATTCGTTGGTCATGGAAAAGGGTTGACCATCCTGAGACCTATGACACCTCACTTGAACCTCTCTGATTATTAGTTAGCGAGATATCAACAAAAGTGCAGTTAGGCCCTTTTGACATAAATAAATAATATATTCAAAAACAGAATGTCACCTCAAGTCCAACGACCTCTCATACAGGTCCCTAGCCTTATTGATTCATGAGATATTAAAAGCTAATGACCTTAGATCTTTTGGGTAAATTCGTTGGTCATGGAAAAGGGTTGACCATCCTGAGTCCTTTGACACCTCACTTGACACTGTCTGATTATTTGTTAGCGAGATATTAACGCACTTTTTATTTATTCACACATGTTGTACACCTCCTATAGCTCTGTGTGTACAGCGCTCCGCGCTTCGTGCATGTTCATACATGTTTGTCTTTCCCTTTCCACCTGTGTTCTCTCTTACATTACCCCTCCCCCCTCCACCTCCCACCACTGCTGTTCGCTGCTCTTGCCTATCTATTGGTTGTGACATCATTCCCACAAGTTGCATCATACTTTTTACTGATTCAGCGATTCCCACGCTTTGAACATTCTGTTATCGTGCACGTGGACAGCTAACGTCCAAGGTGAACACCTGTGGCAGATCAAATTTCACGTCAACTTGCATTTTGTCACGTACGAAGCAAAACAGGATGTCACTTGTTTAGCGTACATGTGGTTTCACACATGTTCACATGCATTTCGCTCTTCCCTGCCACCACGGTGGTCAGATTATTTCACCTTCAAGCGTCATTGTCATTTTTCCATTGCACTCGTTGTCAAGTCAGATCAGCGCATTCCAATAAGCTCAAATGACATTCACCTCCTGCTCCTCTGCAAGTTTGTTTTCTCTACTAGCTTCGACCAACATAGAACCAAGTTCTCATCACCGTTTACACGTTAAAGGTAAAATATCAGAAAAACGCACCCTCGCTCTGTCATACACCGACCCGCTGAAATAGCGATTGTTCTATTAAGCTTGGTCCTTGTGGTTAGCGACAGGTTCGTTGAAACACACACCCAGCAATATCGTCTCTCTCAACCACCACGCTTCATGAACATTATAAACAGGTAAAGAAAAAAAACCAGTTTTTTTCAACAAGTATGGCGTTAGGCCTTTTGTGAATTATTTTTTGGAAAATATATCTACCACACTCGAAAGGGGGCGTTATCCCGAGTCCTAGGACACCTCGTACACGTCTCTAGCGTTATTGGCTCATGAGATATCGGCAAAATCACAAACAACACATGTTTACCCCAAAATAGAGTTTCCAATTTTAAAAAAAAATTATAACGAGTGGTCCATAGCAAAGAGGACGTCACCCCGAGTCGTTGGACCCCTCGTACATGCCTCTAGCATAATTGGTTCGCGAAATATAGCAAGAAGTTTTAAATCACGGTTTTACCCCAAAACATTCCGTTTCCCTCATTCTCAAAAACTTTAACC
The DNA here is from genome assembly GCA_946902985.2 of Meconema thalassinum. Lineage (NCBI taxonomy): Eukaryota > Metazoa > Arthropoda > Insecta > Orthoptera > Tettigoniidae > Meconema > Meconema thalassinum. The sequence continues at coordinate 385,810,614 of OX336389.2, forward strand.
TATTACCAAAATAAACAAGGTTTCGAGACAAGCCATTTGACACGTCATAGGACCAAATCCGACCATGCATTCGTGAAATATCGGAAAAAGTCTAAAATCACGGTTTTACCCCCAAAAAGCCTGTTTCCCTAATTCTCAAAACTTTAACCTATTAATAACATGTATAGGGCTTCGAGACAAGCGATTTGACACGTCACACGTCCAAATCCGACCTTGCGTTCGAGAGATATCGGGAAACTTCGTAGGAAAGTAGGCGACTATCTGGCTCTCTCCTCACCACCAAAACCTCTTCTTATCAATCATTTTTTTCAAAGGGCTCGCCCTCTTACAAAAATCCCAAGTGCGCATGCGTAAAAAACAAAAACAAAATGTTAATCCATAGCGGCATCTCGTAAAACGCATGCGCGATATGAGCAACCACGTTTAAGTTCATTTTAGCAGCATACCTTATACATGTCACATTTGAAAAGAGACTTTCACTAAAAAATTACAATTTCACCCCCTAGTAGGGGTAGGTTTTATTTAGGGGTTGAAATGAGTAGTCCATTGGAAAGAGGGCGTCAGCCCGAGTCCAACGACACCTCATTTGTCAAAATATTGACATTGCCCCTGAATGTATTGCGGGTTAGTATGTGACGTCAGAGGGAGTGGTGGTGGTGGGGGGGGGGGGCAGAAGTACCACCATCCCCCTACTGTGGTGATTTCATCCCCGTGTAATTGGGTGTGTATGGAATTTGTATGATAGCCTGTTTTATTGTGCTGCGTATAATTTGTAATTAAGGCGAGGATTGGGATGGAGGCCGCAGTGGCCTTAAGTTAGGATTCGTTCTGGCATTTGCCTGGAGTAGAAATGGGAATCCACTGAAAGCCACTTCTAGGATGGCCGAGGTTGGAATCGAACCCGCCTTTTCTCAGTTTTTGCCTCATGAGGCTGAGTATACCCCGTTCCAGCCCTCAGATCAGAATTAAATTTCTCATCGGCAGATCCAGGAATCGAACCCGGACCTCCGGGGGGATAGCCAAGAATGCTAGCCGCCACTCGAAACAAAGTGTGTGTTCCCCTCTTGAACCGACAGACAACATTTACAAACTTGCAACAAAGCCGTTTCGTCGAATGACCTCTCCTAAGTGTGGTGGCATATCGAAAGTCAATTTCATTGCACCCTCATGATGAATAGGCCCTACGACCCTATTCCTCATTGATTAGTATTTCTTATCGGTGTTCGTCTTCCTTGGAGCATTCTGTACATTTCCAATCGGATTGAGGAAAGGATTTTGCGGTAGCGTTTCTAGTACTTTACAACAATTGGACCATGTTATGCATAAAGGAACCAAGTGCCATTTATACTGGAATTGAGATATAAATGCCATCTTGTGGAGGAAATATTGAACTATCTGCCCAGCAAATAGAGTCTTCGGGCATGGAATAATTATTTTACATTTTAAGTTTCAAGAAAGTGCTTGTTCTGTATGGCAGATGCCATGCAATCTTAAAGTGAGGTTAAATCAGTGATTATATGTTTTGCATAATGGAACCAAGCACCTTGCATATGACGTTTTTATATTGCTTTTTTGATCTAATTGGTTTTTAGCCATTTTGCAATGAATAAGTTTTTTTAAGTCTAATACTATTTTGTATGAAAGAGTAAAATATTGTAAAAATAAGCTACGGTACCGAAAGAAATAGTGTGTAGGCACAATGATAAAAAGATACCCAGGATACAGATCCCATTATACAAGTGGTTAGTCTGAATTTTATTATTTACCAACAGATCTCGCTTGGAAGATGATTGTTGTTTAAAGGGGCGTAACAGTGAGGGCATCTTCCCCTAGACCACTTTCACTGTTATGCACCACTTGTGCAAAGAGGAACATAGCGACTTTGTTTATAAACCAAGATATCAAGCAATTTTTGCCAATAATTCTATTTAAAGAGCAAACCTAAATAGAAATATATACCTGTAGTACATCTGACCTACTAGACCGAAATTGTGAATTGCCATCAGCAACAAATGATGAAGAGTGAGAAAATATTGCAAAATAAAGACCGTAGCTTGCACCTGGATATAGTAGAAAACGCGTGAAATCGATGACATTGAAGGGTGTAAAGCTTTTATTGATTTTGAGGTTGTGAGTGAATGGAATGTGGATTTTATGTTGTTGGTTCATAAGTGCAGTTAATTTTGTATTCCACTACAGTTTCTCGTTCTATTGATGTGACATAAAATGCATAATAATAATGATAATAATAATAGAAAACTATTTCGAAATTTGTGTGAATTTGTACTATTGCAATCAAGTAGAATGTCATATCCACACAGTATGTAGGTGACCCGATTAGAGTCCCTGGCTGGGCTAAAGGATCACTATTCAGGCGTCCTGAGCCGGTGTTTACATGCGGTAGGGTGGCCAGACCCTTTCCAATCCTCCCCCTGCCACAGCATCCGGCAGCCTATCTTGCATCACAGGGCTAGGAGATCACGTACCAGACCATACCAAGACTTTTTGATGTCTTGGCAGAGCCGGGAATCGAACCTGGGACCTCTGGGGGTGACAGTCAACAATGCTATCCACTGCACCACGAGGCGATCTATATTTAATTAGAGAATGACAATCAGCTATGCTGTGTACATAAACATTCATAACAGAACCAAGAGCCTGGTTCCATTTCAATTATTGTCTATGGTAAATAATCAATAAAGCAAAATTGAAGTGCCATTGTTTTGTATATTCAAGTAATTTACAAAAGGCAAAATAAATATATGTATATAATAAAGTAAAATATATCCCCCTTTACGTAATTATGTTATTTTCAGATTCCACACGTGTAATAAGAATTAAATATCAAAAATTAACTTTGAGCCTCAATATCTCAGTTCCATCTTGATGATGGTTGGTTCCTTTATGCATACCATGATCCAATTATACGACAATCAACTTCACATAATAAAATAATTGAACTTTGTGTCATTGTCTTGATAGAATTTTAAAACATCTCTGATACCCAATTTATCCACACTCTAATGCAGATTGGTTTTCAAACTGCGGACATAGCCTTCTTTCTTCCTTGTGCCATCAACCCACGCTACTTCTCTGACTCCTGGTAAAGTTTGACAGTGGGTTGGAATCTTATATTTTTGACTCCGATAGGAAGATAAATGTAGGCCTATGGCGGGAATGAAACCAAGACTTGAAAACGACACACCATTTATAATCTATGAAAAGTAGGCCTGAGTTAGAGATTTCATTGCCAGACTATTATTGTTGAAGTAGTTATCACACATCCCCCCAGCAATCGGTTCATTGTCTCACGAAATTGTAATACTGTATACGCTCACAAGTCATCTGTCCTGAATTAAAATATGTACCAACACATTTCAATTATTTTGTCAGGAATCTCTACGAGAGGATCGAGACACTAAATAACAACATTCACGTTAGAGCATTACACGAGCGGAGTTGATATTGAATGGAGTCACAGTATGCAACGTTGCCAATCACGTGAGCGTAGTTCTGAAGTTACGGCTTACGTAGCGGGATGGATATTGAAGGGCGTCAATGTACTGTATGTAGCGTTGCGAACCAATGTGAGCATGATTCAAGATTCTTCCCAGCAGGATGGATATTGAAGGAACTCGCTGTAACTTTGCCAATCATAAGAGCGTGATTCCCGAAGATGATAATAATTGTTGATTTAAGGGCCTAATATTTAGGTTATCGGCCCCAAATGTTTTAGGCGATAGTGAGAACGAAATAGAAACTACTGCTACAACTACTATTACTAACTACATGTAGTTTCATTTGAGGGACTTTGACATCGTGGTAATTTTTCCCCGTGTACTTAGGTTTGTATACGGTATATACTAGCAACCCACCCCGGCTTCGCCCGATATCTTTAACGGTTTACTCAGCGTAAGCTCAAAAGGCGTATTTTTTTTCGATTTCAATGAACTACGACCTATATCCGTTTCCCGTCTCGGCATGATGGGTTAAAATCACTGACTGTACTATTATATTATCATGGAGATAGCATGTGCAACGAATTCTTGTCAGACGTAATTTAAGAATGGCGAGGTGCATGAAACACAAATACCCTCTTCCGCCCGTAAAAACACTTAGAGTGGACGATGTATTGAAGTTAAGAGATATGCTGTCACGAACCTTTTTGTATAACTTATGAAGCTGAACAATTCTTACACTCCGAGTATGTAGATATTTTTAACGGTTTACCCAGCGTAAGCTTAAAAGGCGCACGGACGTTAGTTTTTTTCGACTAGATTCAGTGAAATCGTTACTGCTCGGCTTCGTTTGGTCAAAAATAAATTATTTTCTTCGAGAAATCCTTGACAGAATGGTGAAAACCGCATCAAAATCCATCCAGTGGTTCTAGAGATTACCCGGAACATCCAATAATCGGGGGCTTTGTTTTATAGCCTACTAATTAGACATAAAGACAATTTGTCTGACTACCTGTGTTAGACTACTGTAATGTCTGCAATAGTGTGTATATTTGTAATTGATCGCTAGGATTGGGAAGGACGCGGCGGTAGCCATAAGTTAGGAATCAACCCGTCATTTGCATGGAGTAAAAGTGGGAAATCACGAAAAACCATCTCCAAGATGGCTGAGGTGGGAATCGAACCCACCTCTTCTCAGTTTTTCCTCACGAGGCCGAGTGTACCCCGTTCGAGCCCTCAGACCAGAATTAAATTTCTTGGCTGAGCCGGGAATCGAACCAGGAGCCAGGACCTCCGGGACGACAGCCAAGAATGCTAGGCGCTACAACAGTCAGTGGACTAACTTATATACTAGAAGAAGAAATAAAAGAGGGAGTAAGGAATTAAAGGACAGGAGGGAAAGAAAAGTCCTCAACCCTCAAAGAATGAGAAGGAAGGAGAGCCATGAAAGGCAGATAGTAAAGGGCAAGAGGAGAGAGTCCGCCCCAAAGTCAGTTAAAAGAGGTGAAAACTGTCCCAGCCCAGAAATCCCATGTAGTGCTAACTCCTGAACTCACCAGTCGTGATCCCTTGAGGATGCAGCACTATCCAGTGGTGGCGTTACACACATCCTGCCTCCTTTAGGGCCTTGTGTAGAAGGCAGGTGATAACATGTGAAATGCAAAGAAGAGGTTGACCACTCTAAGAATGTGAGTACCAGGACAGATGAGTGAGATAAGGGCCAATTAAAGTGGGAAATTGAGACACACTATGCCTCGAATACCCTAATACCGTCGGAGTCGACAGAGAACAAGGGTTGACCAAGGAAGATCGACAGAAAAGATGACATAGAGGTGCCTGGCACAAGTAAGTGGAAGCAATGCCAGACCCAGCTGTCCCGTGGTCGCCAAACCACGTACCACTAGTTGTGAGTCCCTGGGAGAGTGATTCCCGAGTCTTGCCGCTGTGGGTGCAAGTTAGGCCACTCGACATCATTTCCGTGAAGACGTGCGCTAGTGTGCGTGCGGCTCAAGACTGTGCGTGACCGGACCTAGCATCAAGATGACCCAATTCCACGCCACTAGCCGCCCTATTTGTTTCTAGCCTATGCTAATAGAGGGCACTGTACGCGCTCCGCGGTTCTGCTCTACCTGTCGATTTGGATTTGTTTCGCAGAAGTGGATGAGGTAGTAATTGCCAGTGCACAAGACCCCATGGAGAGGTTGTATCTTTGTATCTTTAGTCTTACAGACCCTTCAAGTGAGTGACGTTTGATTAGAGCTAACACGAGAGGATAGTTTTAGACTTCACACAAGATATCAGGAACCCACCTCTTCCCAGTTTTGCCTCACGGGGCTGAGTGTACCCCGTTCCACCCCTCAGACCAGAATTACATTTCTTGAGGATAAATCCCAATGAGAACGGAACCCAACACCCCCCCCCCCCCCCCTCTCCTCTCTCTAATCAAGCAGTACGAACAGTGCTCGAGTTCCCATCAGTGGTGGCTCGTGTCTCTGGGAGATGGGGAGGAGGGGGCGAAGGATAGTCTACATCCACAACTATGCCAAAACTGTTTCCTTTAAGTAACAATAGGAATATAACACTAAACCCTGTGGATCTAGAGCCCGTTGAGGGCCTTGGCCTACCAAGCGACCGCTACAGATTGGTCTACGGAAGAGGTGGCCAAACCGCACTCCTGGCGCGCTGGCACACCGGCTGCACTCCGGAGTGCTTCTGGTGCGGAACGGCCTTGCAGTGATGGTGGGGGAAGACTATATGTTTGTCTGTCTCTTTCTCGTCTTACTCCCTCCTGTACTGTCTTTGCTGTGTCGAAGGTCAAACGGTCGCGGTGTGGTGTACATTATATTGCAATCTGTAGTCTCACTTGACATTTGATCGCAGGGATTAGTAACGTTTCACTATGGCTAGCGCTGATAATAAAAGGAGAACAGGAAGTGCGACTTATTTTAAGAAACAGTGGGAACAATTGTTTTTCATCTCGCACAACGGAAACGCGATGTGTGTTATATGCCAATGCGTGGAGCGGCATTTCAATCGGAGATATCAGCAGGAATTTGGGGCTCTCGAGGACGAAGGGCATCAACTTAAATTTAATGAGTTGAAATCAACGCTAGAAATAGGTACTGCACTCGTAAGTATCTCGTTTTCTTGCAAATATTTGTTGTTTTAATTACATTGTGATAAAATGGATTTCGTATCTTTAACAGTAGGATGGTTTTTAATTGACTGGAACTTGCAATTTCGCATCCGACCTTACGAGCAAGTTACAAGATTTCCTTGCGAATAGCTAAAAACGCCAAGCCTTCTTTCAGAAGGGGATTTTGTAAAAGCATGCCTAATTGATGCCGCGGAACAGCTATGCCCGTTGGAAGTTCAGTAGTTCCAGGATATTTCACTGTCGTGACACACAATAGCGCGCCGCATTGCCGACTTAGCTGAGGATGTCCAAAGACAATTAATGGAAAGATGTGACAAGTTCATTGCATTTTCAATTGCCTTGGATGAATCGACGGACATAACGGGCGTAGCGCAAGTCCTGACCTGACCCATGCGTGCGAAGCCGGCTTCGACGCGTGTGCTTTTAGCCTTTCAGCCCACCGAGGGGCCATGAGTGCTTTATCAAAAGGAGTTTAGGAGTGACATAAGGAAGATTGATACTTGGGTAATATTTTGGAATCAAATTGGCCAGAATGTGACCTGAGGTATGGGGGGGGGGGGAGTGGCTGTTTTTGTGCGGGGCGTCGATAGTGAACTTTCAAGTTACGGAGGAGTTGTTGGACATCATACCACTCAAAGACACAACAACAGGCGAAGATATTTTTCAGTATGTGGAGGACGCTATTGAATCTGTGGGTTTGCAGCGGCAACGCTTGTTTTCTGTAACAACTGACGGTGCGCCGTGCATGCGGGGGTCGAAAATAGGTTTTATCACTCGGCTTCAAGCTAAGTTGGAAAGTTTGAACGTTAAGTTGTACTCAATACACTGCTTTATACATCAGGAGATACTTTGCGCTAAGACAGCAAAGCTCGGTGACGTTATGCAAGTGGTAGTTCGCATTGTAAATTTAGGTCGGCAGCATGGCCTGAATCATCGCCGATTCAAAGAATTTCTAGCGTCTGTAGATGCCGAATATTGTGATGTGCCCTACCATTGTGAAGTGACATGGCTCAACAGAGGTGAAGTATTGCGCAGGTTTTTTGTTTTAAAGAGAGGAAATCAGTCTATTCAATGACATGCTTGATAAGCGAGAGCAAAAAAATTCTGATCCTCATTAGATAGCGGACCTAGCGTTTTTAACCGATATTACAGGGCACCTCAACGATTTAAATGTGTCAATGCAAGGTAGGCATCACCTGATTATGGACTTCTGTGACAAAATTACGGCTTTTAAAATGAAACTGCAGTTGTGGAAAGCCCAATTAGAAATCAGGAATACAGTGCATTTTCCAAACCTGGAATCCGTCCGCGAAGAAGCCGACTTTGACCAGTACGTGAGTGTTATTGAGGAATTGCTGAAAGAGTTTTCTACCAGATTTCTAGAACTTGCAAAACTTTAGCCTGTTTTTGATTTGTTTGTCAAGCCATTTTCAATCTCTGTAACTGAGGTTCCGCATGAGTTTCAAAAGGAGCTTATAAATTAGCAACGTAGCACAAGGCTTAAGGATATTTTTAGCTCTGTGAAAAATTTGCCCGATTTCTACTCAAAATTACCGCAGCAAGAATATCCGAAATTGCACAAGTGTTATCAATGTTTGGAGCAACGTATGTCTGTGAAACTTTTCTCTGCATTGAAACTAACTAAATCACGGCATTACGCTCTGAGGTCTGACGATAACGTGCGGAACAGCCTCTGATTGATCGTCACAAGCAATCGTACCGAACAATGAACATATTGTAGGCTAAATATGAAAACAAATTGAAAACCAGGAAAATGAAAATGTCACGAAAATTGCATTGTCATAATATATGAGTCCCATGACACCTAATCAATATTTCTAATTGTTTTAATTCTGACCACCTCATGGTGTAGCGGCTAGCATTCTTGGATGTTGCCCTGGAGGTCAGGGTTTCAATCCCGGCACTGCCAAGAAATTTAATTCTGGTCTGAGGGCTGGAACTGGGTACACTCAGCCTCATGAGGCAAAACTGAGAAGAGGTGGGTTCGATTCCCATCTCAGCAATCTTGGAAGTAGTTTTCCGTGGTTTCACACTTCTACTCCAGACAAATGCCAGGATGGCTACTAAATTAAGGCCACGGCTGCCTCCTTTCCAGTCCTCACCTGGGTTACAAATACACACACTAATACAGCCACCATAATTACACAGTTTATCAGACAAATTCTATACACACACCTAAGTACATGGGGCTACATGACCACAATGTCACAAAGCCACTAAATCAATCAACAAGAAAATGTTTGAATGATAATCACTCAAGTGCCGGTTAGCGCAAAAACACGCGAACAAAATGTAGATGTTTCGGACAACCAACACATTGGAAGAACAGTTTGATTGTTTACATTACGTCCGGTGCCAAGGCGATCCCAACTTGACTCGGTCCAACGCACCGGCAGTCAGGACAGGCAGCACAGCCAAGAGAGGCCTGCCGGAGTGCTGTGGAGAGCGGCGCAGCGCAGTCGGCAAACCGAGGATGCAAAGCCTGGCCGCCCGTGGTCTACAGATTGCTGGCTGACGCATAGTCATCGCGATGTGTCCCTTTTACCGTTAATCCTGGCTTTCTTCTCGGATCAGACGGCCAGGCTCGCGAAGCAGCTTGCACCCCGTTCCATCTCTTTGTAAGCCAATTGAAAAAGAAACAAAAATCGTCAAAATGTAGCCCAAATCAAAATAAAAACTACAGCACTTAAATTCTTGCGATATATGCCCGTGAAATTACTCGTATGTAAGATCCTATTGTCACTTCTTGTTCCATTTTCTCCAAAGAAACACTCGGGTGCCAGCCAGTGGCAGTTCCTGCTATTTAAAAAGGGTGGGACACAGCACATTTTTGAGAGAACATACAGTACAATACGTCCATAATGGTACATGTTGCTCGGACCATGAGTGGACCAGGAAACCAATCTTACTCAATTGGTTTGATTGTGGCGGCCATCTTGATCATCATTTCTCTGTGGTTTTAACGGGCTGTGATGACACAGCGGTCAAACTGCTTGCATTCCACCAAGGCTGGTCGGGTTCGATTCCCGACAACTATTATGCCTTAAGCATTAGCTTATGGGATTTCCGAGGTGAAATATCACGTCTGGTGGTTCGGATTTCACGTAAACAGGAGGTCCCGTGGTTTATGATCGCGAAGTTAATGGTCACCTAATAGTACAGGCACTCTTTCTATTCCTTCGGATATTCCTGAAGTAAATTACTTTAACAGTCATTTCACGGTTTTAGTTTAGACACATTAAAATGAACACTTAAAATTCATGAAAATCCAGTGAATATTATTAAGGTCTTATCGTAGCATTCAGTTCAGGTCTCATAACACTATGTTACGCACCGATAATTAGAAATAAGCTGAATTTAATTGCTTGCCATTGCTCCAGGGTTGACTTGCATGACCGACAACATATATGTTATTAATTATAATGATTAAAAAATGGCACGCGTTATGGATAATAATAATCATAATAATAATGTTACGTCCCTTCTAACTTCTGCGGTTTTAGAGACGTCGGGGTGCCGGAACTTAGCAGTTCAAAGGGACATAAAACCAATAATATTATTATTACAGTATTATTAGTATATGAAATTAAATCTTGAGGACGAAATGAAATTAAATGTGGAATAAAATAATTGAAACATGGAACTAGGAACGGAATTAAATTCGGAGTGATATATGAGGAATAAAGTACTGAATGAAATGTACAGTACAAAACAAGATCTAGGGAATAAAACTCTTGTATAAAAATTAATGACACCACTTTGTTAAGTAGTGGTTAGCTTTCTTGGCTTAATTTTGGTCTGAGTGCTGGAGCATAGTAAACTCAGCATTGTGAGGCAAATCTGAGAAGAGGTGGGTTTGAGTCCCACCTCAGCCATTCTAGAAGTGTTTTTTCATGGTTTCCCATTTCTACTCCAGGCAAATGCCTGGTTGGTTCTTAACTTAAGACCACGGCCGCCTCATTCCTAATACCTCAATTGTAGAAACACACACACTACTGCAGACACCACAATAACAGAATAACAAATTCTACATGCGCACAGATCCAAGTAGGTTACACGAGGCTGAAATGACCACGATGTCCAAGTCCCTAAGTGAAACAGCAATAAAATGAATTAAATGAAGGTGGAAGACTTGGCCTGGAGGAAAATGTTTAGAACAAACCTCATCGGTATAAGATGTTTCGAAGTAGATTTCATGAAACTCTTGCAGAAATTTACTGGGGCAATACTTTAATGTATGGTACGAATTGTAAGTTATATTCAGAAGTTATCAGTACTGTGTGACATAAATAAAGCCAAAAAAAAAAAAAGCAGTAAAATTTTGTAAAAAATTGACTGAGTACTCTAAGTAATCGTATGTGTAGTAGTGTTACATCGTAGCTGTATCGTACAAGAAGCATAAAATTCAGACGGTGCATTTCATTGTATTCAGAGACAGGGACTCCATAGCTCCGAGACCCTTTTCACTCTGGTGAACACAACACAACAATCTACAGTAGCTTGGGGGTTAACCATCGCAATCAAATACTGAGACACTGTAGACAAAACGAGACAGGAAGTTGTGAGCAATAAGTACGGTGTATTTCACAGAGGTGTGCCTAATGCAAACTTTGGCTCATTGATGATGCATGTACGCTTGATAGGTTTCAGTGCAATATAGAAATAGATATAATTGTGCATATTTGTCAGTCATCACTGTTGCCAAATGTCTAAAAATGGCCTCTAGATTTTTGAACCTGAGACTCTGTATTTCAGACTCTATGGAATGGAGAAAACTAATAACTTAATACGCATCTAGGGTACACCAGTATAGATATAATTGGAGTAATTTAGATATCTCAGTGTTGCCAACATGCATCTACAGTTGCTTATAGGTTCTATGTTTAACTGCATGTAACTGCTGTCATTTGCAAAATCGATGCATGCTTCAATAAATATTGAGATCTGACAATGCACTGAATATAAAAAACAAACTCCTAGCTACCTGTACAATTGTACAACCAGTAATGGAATACGCCAGTTCTGTTTGACGGTACGCTGCCCCCTCCATAATTAAGAACTTGCAAGCGTGCAAAATAAAGCACTACGCTCGTTAACAGGTGCCCACTGGTAAAAGCGTAATATCCAACTCCACACGGAGTACAACCTAGAAACTATTTGTCCCGCATTATAAAGCAGGCAATTCAAATTACATACCAAAGCCACTACCAACCCCCCAATCACCTCATCAACACTTTGGGTGAATACCAAGCCACCGGAGCCTACCATAAGTGACCAAGGCTTCTAATTTAATAACTTTCTCTTTCTTCACTTCACACTACCGCCTACCTAGGCACTTTACGATTTCTTTCTCTTCTTCTGTTTCTCTTTGTGCCTTGTGCACTCTGGCCAATTAAACTCACCCAACTCCCTAAACAAGTGCTGCCAGCTTAAATTCTTTACAAATAAAGCTCTAAAGGCCCTAGGGCTCACAGGCTTCATAGCAACATGCAAGTCAGCATGGCTGAGCTGCATTAGATTCAGTTAGTTAGCCAGTCAGTTCCACTACACCAGCGGCGGTCCAGACAGATATACCAGGAGCCTGCTGAAGAGACTAATTTGGTGCACCTAGGCGTAAGCTCACGAAAGACATAGCAAAAACCTGGAAGAATTGCCAAATATTTTGATGAAATGGCAACCTGAGGAGTGTGTAATTCCATTGTACACAAACCAGTGCCCCCTCTTGCTTCATCTCTTTTGGCAGTCAAATCCGAAGCACGCTTGTTGGACACAGAAATACTGACCATGACCGTATATTCTTTGCTGCAATGAACTTTGTGTTATGCACTTATCCTGACATGTAGCTGACACCCCTCTTGCCTTCATGCAACCAAGGATGAAAATTCCAGGTGTAACAATTGAATCGGTCGGAGCTGAAAAGCATGAAGTCAGTTTTCACTACTTTTCAGGAGACACATAAAACGTCATTGACAGAACAGAACTTAACAAACACACTATATTAGTCATCTATGTTGTGAAGCAACTATTCAGGTTATATTTGAGTTAGCTGAAGATTAATTTTAATTTAATAAACATATTTTTCTAACCAATTTTGCAAACATGACTTAATGCCTTTCAGCTCCGTGGTCAGTTTAGTACGGCATTAAGCCACCCAGAATAAATATTTCACATGATATTTTATTTTAAAATGGATTTGTAACATAAAAACCACCTAAACCCTGTACAAATGTAATTAACAATAGCACTGTAACATGCAGGAATCTTGCAGTTTGGCCAACATTATGTATGGAATACGGAGCTGAAAGGCAGCTTTTCTCCTTTGATCGCACTACATGTAGCAGTGGTTTTTGGCTTAAACCCACAAAACGAATTCCTTTATAAAGGATTTTGCCTTGCCAGTGAGCTTCCATGCCTTTTCTCCTGCTGGTAAGCTGCAAATGTTTTGTGTGTAGCTGAAACAGAAGGCTGACTTAATTCTTTCCTATGCCGTTCCAAGGGCCTTGGGTCAATACTTCAGAATACTAATTCTTTAAAAAATGACCATTTTTGACTTAATGCTTTTCAGCTCCGACCGATTCAATTGTTGTAAACACATTAGATTGAATTTTGAATCATCCATAATACACAGTATGCAATATACTCAATAAAAATTAAACTTCATTGACAATGAACACTGCAGTCAAACTATTGCAGTACTAGATAATGTCAAACGTATCGCGGAATTGAACCCATGTCCTGTAATCACCGTCGTAACAAGGTAGATCGATGGTAGGTAAACGGATTCTATGGTTATGACAGGTAGCATTAGCTTGCGTTGACAGACTGCCACTACTTGAATTGATCTCAGATGATGCTGACTTTACAAGAGCAGTCATCTCTACCTTGAGAGCAATAAATGAATTTTCAAAATCATCCCTGTCTACGCCATGATCTTGACTTTCACCACCCCGTTCAAGTTCAGACTGGAATTTGTCGTATTTCTGCCATATCTCTGTCAATTGATCTAAGCGGATAAGAATATGTTCTAGATCTTGATTACTTTGAAAGCTTTTAACGAAATTCATTATGCGTCTTAAGCTGGCCTTTGCCGAACCTCTTTTCTTATGAAGAATAAGATTTTTCAATTTTCCGCCTATTCAATACTTTAATTTGTTACAACATTTCAGGGGTACATGTTTCAAGTCCGGTTTCTTTTGGACCCTTCTTCAGCCCACAAACTTATATATAGAGCCCATCTAAACACAAAAAACATCGAAATCTTTACGATGAGTCGATGACATAAAAATGCACATACATAATAAATGGTTAAAAACACTGCAACAATATCTAAAAATCTAAAAATAGCATGCATAGTTCACAAGCTTCAGGTACATGTTTTTGCACTTGTTCTATTCTATGTAAAACGTCATTTGACACTGTATAACGACAGACACATTTGTTGACGGTTGATGTCTATAATTGGTGTACTGTAGGACAACTTTGCGGCATATCTTGTACTGTTCCTAACACTTCTATTGGTGTGGCTGAAGATGAGGTTGGACGGCGATTGCTAAACCTTTATCAAATTCTTGTTATAAATTTGGCATTTGGCAATCTGTCTTTGATAGATTGAAAAATCTTCTGTCACACGGTATCTGAAATGATTGACCATATTTAGTACTGAGGTTAGCTGATTATAAGGAACAACTACGGAAAACAGCTCAAAAACGGATTGAAAAACTTACGGAAAAACAACAAAAGAATTTGGCATCTTGTTACTCTTGAACCGAAGTCAAATGAAAACAGCCCTGCGAGATCATGTGAAGGTCAGGGCTGTTTTCATTTGACTTCGGGTCAAGAGTAACAAGATGCCAAATTCTTTTGTTGTTTTTCCGTAAGTTTTTCAATCCGTTTTTGAGCTGTTTTCCGTAGTTGTTCCTTATAATCAGCTAACCTCAGTACTAAATATGGTCAATCATTTCAGATACCGTGTGACAGAAGATTTTTCAATCTATCAAAGACAGATTGCCAAATGCCAAATTTATAACAAGAATTTGATAAAGGTTTAGCAATCGCCGTCCAACCTCATCTTCAGCCACACCAATAGAAGTGTTAGGAACAGTACAAGATATGCCGCAAAGTTGTCCTACAGTACACCAATTATAGACATCAACCGTCAACAAATGTGTCTGTCGTTATACAGTGTCAAATGACGTTTTACATAGAATAGAACAAGTGCAAAAACATGTACCTGAAGCTTGTGAACTATGCATGCTATTTTTAGATTTTTAGATATTGTTGCAGTGTTTTTAACCATTTATTATGTATGTGCATTTTTATGTCATCGACTCATCGTAAAGATTTCGATGTTTTTTGTGTTTAGATGGGCTCTATATATAAGTTTGTGGGCTGAAGAAGGGTCCAAAAGAAACCGGATTTGAAACATGTACCCCTGAAATGTTGTAACAAATTAAAGTATTGAATAGGCGGAAAATTGAAAAATCTTATTCTTCATAATTACTGTCAATACGGAACCTGAAATGAATAATACCTCTTTTCTTAATCAACACTCTGCGCTGAGTTTCATCCAATGATGTGAACAAAGCAGAAACAGAAACTATAGAATAAGCCTGAAAGGTACACTGTCTGACTGACCTGTGAAACTTCTAACTTGGTACTGTGCTACCATTTGATCACTGTACCACTCTGATTGGTGATTGTCACTACAACTCTTTGTGACGAGTGCAGTATACACAGCATACTGATAAATACCCGTGCCCAGAGATGACCGTATGTATTGTGTGACGATCATTCTCTTAAGTAGCTTAGTTATAGCTACTTGATGAGTGAACTGTATTTGGCATATTTTAATAAATAGCAATTCATAATTACGTAATGAATGGACTGCAATTCGTATGTATTACCTTTGTATGTAGAATGACTAGAAATAACACTTCTTTATTGCTCATGTGAAGATTTCATGCATCTTATATTTCTACAGAGCCTTAAAGCCTCTGGTTTGTAATATTTTGTGCTAGCCATAAGATTACAAAAAGTAGCAATTCACTGCGTCCATTAGCAGTCATGTTTAACAGCTTCCTTTTTCTTCCAGTCCAAGCAAAATCTACTACATTTCGAAAGTATCATCTCTGGTATACAGAGAAGCAACTCATCTTCCATGGCCTCCTTCTTCACTGCCTCCTATAGACACAAGTCAGACACAAGAAGTGTGCTGCTATCTAGTTGATGAGTGGGAAAGAGCCGAGTTGTAGTTACACCACAGATACATACCCCTTGCAACTGAGAGGGATCGATAAAGCTGTGGCACAGTGGTGTAAAATAAACATAGCCTTCTGAAGGGGCAGTAGACGAACATATCAAATCTGAACACAGGGTCTGAATTAATTTGGTTGGATTGAACAAATCAAGTAGTTTTCTCCAGAAGTATTTTATATAACAATCCTTCTTAGTATGTTATTACAGAGTAGACAGCAGATTAATAATTGCTGTATATTTCTTTAGGTTGTTCTCAAGACCCTGACTCTACAAAAGAGGTTGTGAATTTGTTAAACAAATTCTATAAATAAAGCAGTTACTGTAATAGCATGAATTCTTTTTGCCTAACATATGCTTTCTAGCCAAACAATGATGTTGCAGTATCCTATTTTTTTTTTGTTGTTCTTCAAAGGACATCCATTTCAAGGGGAATCCCACACCATGCTGTAATAAATGATAATACATCATTAACTGGAGATGTTAAATTTCCTCTGGCTACATTGATAACTCTGTGCCAGTCATCCCGATTGGCATACATGCCACGCTTGTTAAATATTATTGGTTTTTCTCCATGATGCTGCAGCACTGGAAACCCTGATATTACACAAGGAACGCATGGATCACGACTAGGAATTCGCTGTTTTGGAATACCAGCAGCCACATCCTGCTCTTCCATATCTTCTTCGCGGGGCTTCAGTGAAGAAGGCAAGAGTTTCCGATCATCCAACAGATCTCCCTGTAACAGACAACCAATTCCATAAGTGAAATAACTATTCAATTTTAACATTACAAGCCGGCCCCATGGTGTTGGGGTAGCGCACCTGTCTCATACCCGGAGGCCCCTGGTTCGATTCCTGGCTCCGTCAGAGATTTTAAAAAATCACACGAGGGCTGGAACGGGGTGCACTCAGCATCGTGAGGACAATTGAGTAGCTGTCTGACTGTGGGGCAGCGCCCGGTCACGGAGACCAAGATTAACGGCCAAGAGGACTCGACGTGCTGACCACACATCACCCCATAATCTGCAGGCGGAGCGGTCGCTTGGTAGGCCTGGACCTTTCATGGCTGTGGTGCCATGGGTTGTTGCTGTTGTTGTTTTCTTTGTTATTGCTTTTAACATTACAAGGACCAGGAGCTTACCTGAAGAGAATATCACATGTCACTTTGAACTCTGTATGGGAGAAGAAAGTCTAAATTACTGCCTTGCAAGTCATGAATATGCTAAGCAGTAAACAGTGTTGTATACTATGGGGCAATAATATTAAATTTGTCCAAGAAATATAGAATGAATAGAAACAGAACCAATTATTAAATTAACATCACACATGAAATGCAATATCCGTTATCAATTATGGTACTATACTTAGTTTAAAAGTTATATTACTTCAATGGTTATTAACAATACCATACCTGTTTCATTTTTATGTTTAATGGATGCTCACATGTGTGTTATGTTTTTGTAACTTTGAAGGATTTCTATGTACTGTGCCCGAATTACGGATACCTATGTGATATCATTTTTGTATGACACCAGCAAAATGCAGATTTGAAGAGCACGCTGAGTAGTAGTTCGCCGGGGAGATCAGAGATCGCACCAGGGAGGGACCCATGGCGCTGACGGCTGACTTCAAGAAACTTATTGATGAAAATATAATTTTTGCAAATTTGAGGTTTGGAACCGATGAAGAATTATTGGCTATGGAATTTTATGTTACCAGAAGAAGTTTCACGTGAATCGAGCCAGAAACACAGGAGTTATGGATATTTTTGTAAACTTGCACGGTCAAGGGGGCGAGACCGACCAAAGGAAGAGCGGGGTAGGCCTGCTTGATGGCAAAGCCAGCGATCCGTAACATCAGTCCCGAACCATATATAAGGAGCCAGTCACGAGCACTATCTGTTTCAGTTTGTTTCTTTGTTTCAGCGTAAGTTTAGTTTAAGGAAAAAAAAAAAGAAAAAAAAAATAGTTTTAAAACCCTCCCCCCCTGGCTTGCCAAAATGATAGCCAAAGGAAGGACTATCAATAATCATTAGCTTATAGTTTCAGGACGATTGTATGCAGCGGTGGAGTGATTGATAACAACCATCAGCCCCTGCTCGCAGGCGTGGCTCCCCTCTCCGGATCACGGAGACTTGATACTAAGACGCTCTAGGCGGGCGGACTGTGCTCTGAACCTAACCCCGGACGTGCAGTTCGTCCACCATTGCGGACGCGCTAGTCCCAGCAGTGCCAAGCCAACTGATTCCCACATATACTAATCTCGGCGATGAAACTGATTTTGCAACTGTTGCATGATACACCTCCCGTACTAACCAAACCTACTCATTTCCATACCCACATTATCCTTGCATGTGGCAATAACCAAGCCGCCAGGTTTTACGTGTAGACAATCTTTCCTTTCTGTCTATGCGGTTTTCCCTGACCCTACAATCTTACCTTAATATATATACCAATGTTAATATATACCCATGATGCCTGGTAGATCGCGACCGCGATGGGACAGGCGCTAAGCCTCAAAGGGCAATCCTTCTTTTCCAATCCCCTATGCTTTCTCTTCTACTATGTAGACTAACTGCATGTCGGAGGCACCAGTAGTAAGGTCGGGTGTCACACGGGGGGTGCGGGAACCCCCCCCCCCCCCCCGAAAAAAAAATCACTGATTAGTTGACACCCACTCGTTCGCTAAAATTTCACACAGGATTCGCTAGCTAGCTTCCGAGCAAGACGGCAGCTACCTCACAGAGCTCCAGCCACGATCAGCGAATACTTTGTGAATCTGATGCAAATTGATGATCCACCTTCCGCTGAGACTAAGACTCATCGCTACCATCAGTCCTGCCCAACCATTTACCAATTCCCTTCCCGCCCTGCCTATTCAAGCAACAATACCTCCATCCAACTGTTATCCATTGTCGCCCTGCAGCCAAGCTTATTGCACCTACCCCACCTTCTACCATCCACGTCAAGCAATCCCATTACCCTTGAGTTCACCCAAGTAACTCATCCCTCTTACCCGTCAGCAGCCAATAATTAATTAATTAATTATCCCAAAAATCTTCGAAGCCAACTCGCACATTGTCGCTGCCCCTCAGCTTAAAACTGGTTAACCTTGTGTGATTGGCTACTCTTTCTTGGACGAGGCCGAACATATTTTTAAAGGGTCTACCGAAGGTACTTGACCCCCCTTTCATTCATTCCATTTTACACTCACTATACAGCCATGAACACATTACACAAACATAACCCTGAAGAGTTTGACCCAACAGATCCAGTCTGGGATACTTTCAGGGACACTCCACGCACATCTACACACACTAAGAGGGCTTACCCTTACCCAAAGTCCCCGTACAAGTCTTTGATTTTACCGAGTACATTATGTACATGCACCCCAATCGAGCCGCACCTTGGGCCACAATCATCATGATTAGGCCATCACGGGATATCCCCTCTACCTGTCATTGAGGTATTGGAACCTGTATGGCAGTCCATCGCCGATATTGAGGAAACCACTAACGGGTTCATAATCATTACCCCTACCAACAACAGACGCTTGGGGAGTATCAGGAGGGCCCTCTTGAGTAACCCTGGTATCCCTCAGCACCTACTCATCTCTCCAGCAGCAACAGTGGAAAACGATATGCAGACGCAAACAGAACCTACTCCAGAGTCCCTTAACTCATTTTCACAAACCATTCCAGTTCCTCCTTCCATGCCACCTACTCTCAAATACACGAAAGGCACTCAAACAGCTTCATCAATCATCCCAATTCCATCTTCCATGCCTTCAACTCTCGAATACAATAAACCAATTCAAACAAAAACTCAAACAGATCCCCCTCTCATCTCCCTCTGCCACGCACGCCACTGACGCAGCGCCAGTTCGCCATACTTTACCTAAATCTCCCGCCCACAAGCCACACTCTTCCTCTGAACAAGCGTCGCGCAAAAATACTCCCAGCAAACCAAAAACACTAATTCAGGCGTTGCGACGCACCTCACAATCATCCAACATAATACACTAGTCATTCAATGTTTCAACTGCCAACGCTTGAACCATGATGCCGCAAATTGCACACATGATACCCGCTGCAACAGATGTGGCGATAATCATCGACACACTGTTTGTACGGTACCTAAGGACAGCCCCACGTGTGGTAACTGTGGGGGCAATCACGCGGCGTCTTACTCAGGGTGCAAGTATATAAAAGACGCCATCAAACACAGGCAAAAAGCATTCACCAAGCATCGAACCCGTCCCAACATTCCATCACTACTCTCGCTCCAAACAGCCCCTCCCCGCCAATGCACTCTCAGTTACTCCAGCTACTTTCACAACTCTCAGCCATTACGCTAACATAGCCACGATCGAACACAGGACTCCGGCATCGTTAGGTACTTGCTTGGGGATTGGGCTTGAAACCTGATCGCCTGGGATGATGCCGGATAGGCCGGGGAGTACACAAAAGCCCATAAATATAACATAACATAGCCCAAAACAGTAATATAAACCATTTTCCAAACAACCCGAAATGGAAATGGATTTGAAGAGGAATAACCTACATGGAATGATCATTCATGTACAACTACTGCTGGATTGGAGACCTGTTGGGCCTATGTTGCTTAACTCTCAAATGTAATCATCAACAATCCTCAGTTATATTCCAGGCTAGCTCCTCTTTGACTTCATTCCTTCATGAATTTACACTTATACAAACCATTTACTACATTAAATCACAAAATTACTACAGTGAAACCCCTGAAATCCGAACTAATTGGGGCTGTAGCCTGTTCGGATTTCAATTTGTTCGGATTAGCCGAAAAATATCCATAACATAATAACCAGCCCTCATTACGGTATAGGACAGACAATGTGACTTATACTGAAGCTGCATCTGCTCTGGACATCGCATTGCGCTTCGTAGAACAACACGCAGCATTTACGCCAAACGTTGTCATGTTCATGCGACACTGGCGAGCAATTGCCTCCGCGGGAAGGTTTCCGTCACTTTGACAATTGAAGATAACTGATTTCAAGTGAAAGGTTAAGTTATATTTTGTGTGTTTCTATTGTTATTTAATTGTTTTTGCAAAGTGATTAACCTAAGGAATTACAATAACCAACTTTTCCATTTTTCAATCCTGGATGAGATAGGTATAGGCACATTTACACTTTGTTAGATATGCTAACTGTACTTCTTCGTTTATTTTTCAACTAATTATGTAAAATATGTAAAATATAATTGTTTTATGACTAAATAAATAAGTTTCTCTTTTTTGCGTGTGTTTTTCAAACTTGAAATTGTCGAAAAATCTCGTTCAGATTACCCGGGATTTCGGATTTCCGGGGTTCGGATTTGAGGGGTTTCACTGTACCTGGAAATACCTTCAACAGGCTAAAAAAACAACTACCAATCACAGCCCAGCAAAGTTACCCACCCAGCCAACACGTTCAAATACAGCCATTCACAGCGCACAGCTAGCTCACAACTCATTACAAGTCATTCTCATCTCATTTTACCCGAAATTATCAGCGAGGCTTATTAAAATCAATTTATTATTTTAACTAAATACCTACTACAGGTCTATACTCTTTCATACTCCAAAAACCAACCTCCTTGAGGTCTTTCTTCCTTCCTAAAGCTTAACAAATTTCAAAACTTAAAATTTTCAACTTACACATTTTTATTATTATTATTATTACTACTAAGCTGAAGTCATTGCTAATGCCGGCCATGGTGCACACTACATTTTAAAGCCATACCACCAGGCTAAGAGAGCTTGTCTGCTATGACAACTGTTTATTCCCCGCAACTAAGCAAAAATTACATTATTTTACAATCGCAAACTTAATTCATAACAGCAATTTAAAACATTTTACCAATTCATACACGCAACCGCCGAAGCGACAGCGGCCGTCAATTGCTTGCGGCGGAGAACTTTACTATCATATTAATAAAATAAATTTATTTTTACAAAAATTCAAATTATCCCCCTTAAAGTAACATACACCAGGCAGAGTAGCGCATTGTCGCAACGGTACCTGGTCCCCTAGCGCCGCTGGCCTGCTCGCTTCGCTCGCAGCCAGCGGCTTCAAAACAGATTAGCAGCACTGGTTAGTAGCAGTTTTCAGTTCATTACAGTTCTGTCAGTCTTACTGTTCGACGTCATATTGTTACTACACCGTTATACTACGCATCAGCACTTAGTCTGTCGGAGACTCTAATGCATTATAACCATGCTACAAATATGCAGTGGATACCACTTGTAATTTCTTGGGATACCAATCTGGAGTTGTTTGAAAATATTTAGTCAACGACCTGGAGCCATCTGTCTTGAACAGATTGTGCAGGGCAATACCATTTATCCAGTTATAGGAGTATTTGTTTGGGCCTATCTGCTTATGTGGATATGGTTGAAGCATTCTTCATTACCCAAACACAGGTTAGCCTACGATATGAGACCAACATAGCCCAGCGTGTTGAGTGGGAGCATATCCCGTACTAATGTTAGGTGTAAATTAATGCAGGCATCTTCGATTTTTCGACACTCCATGATAGTCATTGAAACAAGTTGCCATGTCAGAGCTGTCATATGTGGTTAAAAGACTGAACTTTATCCGTGAACAATATTATGTATTATGAAAAAGTGGAGCCAGTGTGGGAAACCACTAATATGTTTATTATAGCACAAGCAATGAAGTCAAGACACTCGTGAAAGTTATCGGGAACTTTATCAGTGGGAAATGCCGAGCGTGAACATGTGTCACTAAATAACGAGTAGATAGGACAATGGTGGATTCGAGTGACGAAGCAGATGATGACGCGGACTACCGAGGGGGAAGGTGTGCCATGCACTTGGAATCTTGGAAGAGCCAATGAACTTTGACGTTCAACTGAGGACCGGCATCACCATGAAACATCGGAGGAAAATGTGAGCTAAACTCTGAACAAGTTACTAGTATCCAACTGTCGACCAAAGTATTATGTGCACTCGAGTTTGAAGGTTGTTTGAGAAGTAACCAATAGACCTACATAAAATCCAATAACATCATCATTTTCGCCGTTCTATTGTACGTTAGCTCATGTAGGTTTGGAATTTTTAATTTATATTTTAATATTTTTTGTCGCAGTTGGAGCACAAAAAGTGCAACACATCGTTCACCAGCTACCCGCTCCAGGAAAAGCTGTACAGCGTTGCCGAAATGGAGCCCATCACGCATCATGGCGTGCCTCGCTCGGAAGTGATGGGCTCCATCACAGCAACGCTGTACAGCTTTTCCTGGAGTGGGTAGCTGGTGAACGATGTGTTAATTCCGCCTACAAATACAAACTGATATAAAATAAGTGAGTTAATTTACGTATTTCACAGTCATACAGCATAACTTTTTGATGTATAAGGATTACATTGCGACCAAGAACTACATTTTCCAACCACCCCGAGCCGAGAAAAAGTTACCTTACAAAAATGATAACAACTTTTTTTCTTGGACACGCATAATTTTGAAATTAATAAACCAGTTATACAACATTCCAATGTATATTGTGTTAAAATTTGGATTCGATCTGATGACGGGTTCTTGAGATAATAATTCTTAAATGTGACGCATGGTTGAAACACGCTTAAAAACGTGCACTTTTTGTGTTCCAACTGCAACAAAAAATATTAAAATATAAATTAAAAATTCCAAACCTACATGAGCTAACGTAAAATAGAACAACGAAAATGATGATGTTATTGGATTTTATGTAGGTCTATTGGTTACTTCAGAAACAACCTTCAAACTCGAGTACACATAATACTTTGGTCGACAGTAGCTGTATGCATTTGAGAAAGTTTCTCATATAAAATATCAACACAATCTACGCATTTATTTTTGGTGAATACTTTCACATAATTTACGTTCCGATAGGAATAGTCGACTGACTAGTGATTTCCAGTACAGTCGGGTGAGATAAGTTTAGATCAGCGATTTTGTTATTTGAGGGACACGCTGATGTCGTTTGTTTTGCTTAGGATATTTTCTTATAATGCTCTTGCAGTTCTATAAAATCATGGACCATTCAAATGATTTAAATAGGTCCAGCGATATTTAAAAAAAACTCATTCCGAGATGATAATAATAAATATTTATTTTTAATAAAAGAAATTGGTATAATAATTGTGATTAATTATTTTAAAATTCAGTAACATTCAATATTTTCCAGGTATTAAATAAGACTTTGATAAACTAAAATAAATGCATTTATTTTTGGCAGTAAAATCGAATGGGAGTTATCCATCGAACATGATTGAGTATTCTGAAATGCACTATAAAAATAAGAGAAGGGAATATAGGAGCGGAAGGTTATTGAAGTAAAATAACTGTATAAAATAGGGAGAACTATTGGCAGATGAAGGAATAGGAAGGATTTAGACCAGGCGTTAATATAACACTTATGAGAAGAAATTTGCTTAATAATAACTACTGTCGACCAAAGTATTGTGTGCACTCGAGTTTGAAGGTTGTTTGTGAAGTAACCAATAGACCTACATAAAATCCAATATCCTCATCATTTTCGTCGTTCTATTTTACGTTAGGTCATGTAGGTTTGGAATTTTTAATGTATATTTTAATATTTTTTTTATCGCAGTTGGAACACAAAATGTGCAAGTTTTTAAGCGTGTTTCAACCATGCGTCACATTTAAGAATTATTATCTCAAAAACCAGTCGTCAGTTCGAATCCAAATTTTAACACACTATACATTGGAATGTTGTATAACTGGTTTATTAATTTCAAAATTGTGTGTGTCCAAGAAACAAAGTCGTTATCATGTTTGTAAGGTAACTTTTTCTCGGCTTGGGGTGGTTGGAAAATGTAGTTCTTGGTTGCATTGTAATCCTTATACATCGAAAAGTTATGCTGTATGACTGTGAAATACTTAAATTAATTCACTTATTTTATATCGGTTTGTATTTGTACGGGGAAATAACACGTTTCACCAGCTAGCCGCTACGGGAAAAGCTGTACAGCGTTGCCGAAATGGTGCCCACACGCGTCATGGTGCGTCTCGCTCGGAAGTGATGGGCTCCATATCAGCAACGCTGTACAGCTTTTCCCGGAGCGGCTAGCTGGTGAACCATGTGTTATTTCCTCGTACAAATACAAACCGATATAAAATAAGTGAATTAATTTACGTATGTCACAGTCATACAACATAACTTTTTGATGTATAACAATTACAACGCAACCAAGAACTACATTTTCTAACCACCCCGAGCCGAGAAAAAGTTACCTTACAACAATGATGATAACTTTGTTTCTTGGACACACAAAATTGTGAAATTAATAAACCAGTTATACAACGTTCCAATGTACATTGTGTTAAAATTTGGATTCGATCTGATGACGGATTTTTGAGATAATAATTCTTAAATGTGACGCATGGTTGAAACACGCTTAAAAACATGCACTTTTTGTGTTCCAACTGCGATAAAAAATATTTAAATATAAATTAAAAAATCCAAACCTACATGAACTAACGTAAAGTAGAATGAGGAAAATGTTGATGGTATTGGATGTTATGTAGATCTATTGGTTACTTAACAAACAACCTTCAAACTCGAGTACACATAATACTTTGGTCGACAGAAAGTGGTGCTTGGATATAAAAGATATAATGTTTGTCTACATGATAGAAATATAGCACAAATGTGGAAAATAAAAGTTATTGGTTAATGAAGTTTAATATTGTCCAGTGTGGAGTGCTGGCATACATTTGCTGCGGCAAATGGTGATTTGTGTGGAGACCATGAGTCGTCCACTGGGAAATGGTGTCCCAAATAATGATGTTATTGAAAAAAAAAAAAAAAGTTGTTAGCATATGTTGCTAGTAGTGAAAAGATGGGTAGAACCGAGTTGTCGCCCCATATTTTTGTCCCATCCAAGTACTGTCAGTAGAATTCTGTTCATAGATACCCCAGTATATTATCCTATTAACTATTTTGTATGCGCCTATGAAGTGAGGTTTCTATTAGATTTGTTCGAGCCTTGCCGGATCCTATGAAAAGAATAAAGTATAATAAAATGTTATGAGATATAAAAATTATCAGATTACACAAAAATTAAAATAGGAAATCATATGTGATAAATATTGAAGTGCATAAATATTGAGATGGTCATGCCATACTTTAATTAGGAGAAATGCCAATTAATAATAATGCTTAAATCTGCAGTAAAATATATTTTTCTTTTGAACTAAATCATTGGTGGAAAATTAGAAATTTAATAAATATAAATAATCATATAATAATAATAATAATAATAATAATAATAATGCTGGTATAATAATAACAATGATAAATTTAATGTTTATAATTATGTAAGGAAATTTATTGAATCAGGATGTGTTATAAACAGGGAGGGAAGTGAGGCGGTAACCGGCACTGCTTTCAAAGGACCAATGGTATACCGATACCGTCACTGCTTTCAATGTCAAATAGCACTGAAAACCAGTGGATCTTAAATTTGTTTGCGCCGTAGGTATTAATATAATTACTTTTCCTGATAATTCATCCACTGGTACCAAGCTACCTTCACCGATCAACATTCACCTGTAGACATCGCCAATATAGAACCGTGCATTCCTTTTTAAGGCGAACCTGTATAGCGTTTCAGCATCGCTGCAGCAAACCAGAGTGAAAAAAAAAAGAGAACGGCCATGGCCGTCCATGCAGCAAAACTCATAAAGCGAGATCTCTTCGCCACCGCTGAAGCAGAGCACTTAAAAAAAAACATGGCTGTGACCGGTAACTTGTGATGACCATAGTCGCCACCTTAAGAATATACCGCTACATCTGATGTTTTTAAACATATTTCTCAGAAAGAAAATATCATAACTTCTACATTGTTTAAATAGTTCTTTACTTTTAAAATATCTTCAAAATATCTACTGTCAATCGACAAGACATAATATTCTTGACTTTTGGGCTCCTGCTTGGCGAAAATCTATAAAGCAAGGTTGGTTACTCGTGGAGGAACTTAATTAAAAAGACCACAGTCTCCCCTCTTGTTGTCGGGTTAAAAACTAGTGTTGTGGTGTATGGTCAGTACGATTGTGTAACAAGCAGCATCATTGCAACTAAAGTATTTTTATCAGCATCGGCTGCAGAGCTGATATCATGGATTGTGTTGAAGATAATCGGTCAGGGAAAAATTTGACGAATTCGGCTTTGTCTCTCACCTCTCAGAGACAACAAAGTACAAGTGAAATAGAAACCAACAATGTAGGCCTAGATAATGCAGATTTTGAATGTTTGCCAACATTTCCGAGTCCTGCTCAGTGGAAAACTAAATTCAAAGAACACGAATGGTTATCCTACAAAACCGAAACAAAAGGATTCGGTTGCAAAGTATGCGTCAGAGCACATGGGACTTTAGGTGCTTTTAAATCAGAACGAACTCGCTTATCAAATGAGTGGTGTTCTTATTCTGTAAAGGCTTTTGGTGATAGTGATGTGAAAATGTGTCAGGCAATAAGAAAAAGAATCTTTGATCACAAGAATTCCCATGCCCATGGTCAGTGTGTTAATTGTTGAGGAGGCCAGGAAACAAGTTCTTCAAAACATAACTGCAAAACAAGAAGGGGTTTACCACGAGAATACATGCAGAGTTTTTCGCACAGTGTACAGTCTTGCAAAGCTAGGAAGGCCATTTTCTGATCTACCATCCTGGATTGAAGCACAAAGAGCAAATAGTTTAGATATGGGACAGATTTTGCATTCCAAACATTCCTGTGCTGACATTACCAATCTGATTGGTGAAGAAATGAGGAGAACTGTTGTTAAACAAATTGTTGTACCGACCTCAAGATTGGTGTGATGGTGGACGAGTCAACTTAAGTGGGTCAAAAATCTGTTCTTTGTATTTGTCTTTGGGTGAATTTTAA
Organism: Meconema thalassinum; assembly: GCA_946902985.2. Classification (NCBI taxonomy): domain Eukaryota; kingdom Metazoa; phylum Arthropoda; class Insecta; order Orthoptera; family Tettigoniidae; genus Meconema; species Meconema thalassinum. The sequence goes on from OX336389.2 coordinate 385,838,432, forward strand.
TAATTCTGAAGAAACCAGCAGCATATTTTTCGATCTACAGTAGTTGAACTTCCAAACACCTCAGCTCAATGTATATATGATTCCTTAAAGTCTAATCTTCTTCAGCATTTTTCACAAGAGTTTCTAGCCAGTAATTTTATATCATTTGCTTGTGATGGTGCATCTAATATGCTAGGGAGTGTATCAGGATTGGCAGCAAGACTCCAGCAAGAATTCCCTCAGCTTTTTATATGGCACTGTGCTAACCACCGTCTCAGGTTAACAGTTGGTGATGTTGTTTCCAAGCTGGCAGCTATCAACCACATGAGGAACCTTTTTGATAAATTGTATTCCCTATACCATGCATCACCAAAGAACAAAAACCAATTGCAGCATTGTGCATAAAATCTGAGTACTAAAATCCAGGTTATAGGAAGAATTTTAGGAGTTAGATGGGTTTCATCAAGTGCTAGATCAGTTAGGGCCATTTGCAAAGATTTTGCAGCACTTTCCCTCCATTTCAAAAGCACCATGGAGGATCAAACAAGAGACTCTAAAGAAAGGGTCCAGTACAGAGAACTGCTGGATCGTCTAACTGATATAAACTTTATCCTGAATATGGGTTTGATGTTAGATGCTCTGAATGAATTAGAGGATCTGTCGCTTCAATTGCAGAAGAGGGAGATGTCTGTTATTCAGGCTCATAAGCTAGTACTCCAAAATCTTTTCCACTCCTTACAAACCCAACTTGGGGAGTATACATAATTAGCAAGAAGTGCAGCCGAGTGTAAGGAACTAAATGGCGTGAACTTGCATGGACCCAGAAGAGTGCACAGAATTGATGAACAAGCCTTCTACAGTCTATTTGTTGAAGAAATGGAAAAACGAATCTCTTGCAGCAAAGTATCAAGACCTTTTAAGTAATTTAGAAGTAATTGATGAAACAAAGTGGCCAAAAGATGTGGGCAGTGATACTTGTTTTGGAGACAATAAATTATCTGTGTGAGAAATTTTGTATAGGTTCCATCAGGGAAAGTGTAACTGGTTTCAGGCTGTATGCATCAGACAAAACAGTATCTGATGATCTGAAACCACTTCTTAGGGCTGTGAAAACCATAATCATATCCACAGCAGGATGTGAACGATCTTTTAGTGCCATGAACGTAATATATTCACCTGAAAGGAATCAATCAGCTTCAAGTGAAAACTGCTGGAAACGTAGTCTTTTTGAAGTTGGTTGGGACCCCAATTCACAAGTTCAAGCCTGATAAATGTGTTAAGGCATGGCTAGGTAAGGGAGGTCGCAGTGCTGATAACAACTCCATGAAGCGAAACATATCAGATGTCTCTCCTCCAGGGTTAAAAGTAGTCTGGGAGTTTCTACACGAATAAAATGTTAGGCTACAAGTAAAATGAACCTTCCTGCAAAAGCACAAATTTTGAAACACCATTTTTCGTTAAGTGCATTTAATAATTTTTTACTATTTAAGTTAGGGCTATCAGCCTTAATTTTATGTAGATTTTTAAATATAGACTTTACTGTTTATATTGCTGTACTGTATTTTCAGATGCTATCTTTGTGTGAATTTCAGACCAATTTATTCTGACTTATGACACATTTATTGTTAATGTTTCATCTTATACGGATGCTAATTATATGTCAGTAACAAACAAACAAAAATTAATTTAGTTCCCCACTTCAATCATTTAATTTTATTTATCTATACAGCCTAAATAATAATTCACACATCTGTAAGTGAAAAATAAAATTTATTACTTAAGCATGATGCAATTCTGAGTGAATAGAACAATTTCCTGCATATCACGTTACGTTTTTTGAAGTTGAGGTATGACAGGGAAATATCTTCGGATAGCATACCGCCTCTGTTTTTTTTTTTCCACTTCCTTCACTGGTTATAAATGAATGAATGTGTTAACAATTTGGATTATTATGACAATAATAATAATAATAAAATTCTTAGGATCAGGTAATATTTTCTTTTTTCGTTAAATGAATTTATGATATTTGTAATTGTTGATGTGGAAATGATTAGTACAGAAATTACTGAAACAGCTCAATGAAATACATATCTAAACAAAGGTTAATGGATGATTTGTCTGTGGAAAATAATGTTCTAAATTACTAATAATATTTGATGTTCATGTTAATCAAATATTGGTATTAATTCATCAAGTGATGAATGGTAAATGAACAGAAATAACATGAATAATTCTTCAGAACAGACAATCACAACTTATTGAAACATGTGAGAAAATTACCAACATATTGAGGGAAAAGGAATTTCAAATGAAACAACATTTATCTAATGGTGATAAAGGTGATAAACTAATTCGATTACTGATGATTTTTTACATTAGAACTTGTCAAACTTGATAATGATTCAAATGATTAATTTGGAAACAGTGATTATAACATCATGTGTTTTTTTTTTCTTTTGAAATGATGAGCACTATTTAAATATGCATTCGCATACAGGGGTCAGATGAACTGATATTTTATTGTGGACCACCTGCTATAAATAGTGTAAATATTTTTAAAGTTGATTCCAGAATGGACTAATAATTTTCTGGATATCAAAGAAGCATAATTTTTGACACTTCGAGTGATTCAATTTTTTCTCAGAGAACGAGTTTCCGAGTGTTGATATTTTATGATTTGTTCTTGTTGATTTTTCGTCATATAAATTTCAATTTAATATTTAAAAGAAAATAAGATGTTTTTAAGTAATTGTGCTAGTTTTCATTTCTCCTTCTCTCATCCTTGTTTGCATATTGCCGAGATCAGTAAAGCCAGCGTTTTATTCATTGTTCGCCTAGAGAGATTTTAGAATCTGGTGCTGAACAGATTTCGGGAATTTGCAAATGTGTCCGTTGGACTTCGATTTAAACGGGCACAGTACCAGACACTGTTCATCATACGCTTCGCAGGGACTAAAGGTCCTGGCCCCTTGCAGGTAAAGTATACCTAGAACATCACTTTTAGCTCCATTCGTTTTCTATCGTTATATTCACAACATGCAATAACATGCAAATTAATCCGAACAAAATACAGAAAAGTGTTCTCAAAATAAGTCTTAAAACTACTGAAAATCAGTTCTGCAATTAGAGAAAATCATACCTTAATACTTGATGTAACCTCCTTTATTCTTCAAAACAGCAGCACTACATATTGGCATGAATTCCACCAATCTTGCATAATTATTCTCTCTCTCTTCATAGAAAAACCACACACTGATAAACTAACAATATGGTATTCATACTCTTTCATTGATCTATCCAGGTTCGCCATACTCTTCGTTAAAAAAAAAAAAATTGAAAGTAAAAAAAGCCCATAAATCTGTGTAACATGATGCAAGATCTTGATGAAAAGCACCTGGAGAGAGTTTTTGTAACTTTGAAGGATTTCTATATACCAGTCACTGTTCATCATACCCTTCACAGGGACTAAAGGTCCTGGTCCCCTGTAGGTAAAACATATCCAGAACATCACTTTTGAAAGATGATTAGGTGTGTGTTGAATATAAGCTGGTGATGTTTTCTCCGACGTTTCTTTATGCACATAAGGAACATACAGACCACAAACTTCGAAATAACTTTTATTTGATAAAACTACTTTTATCCTATCTTCCGCAGTCAAGTCTTTATGGAGTTTAATCCATATCCATCACTTTTTGTACTTACTGTAATGTCTATCAGATGCTGCTTCTTTGCTGACCTTAGCGCTCTTCTTCCTGCCTCCAACAGTCTGCTGCAAACTGTTGTAACATGAACATTTCACCCACTGGGAAGAAGAACTGGCAGAAATTGGAATGAAGATCAAGACCACCAAAACCCAGACCATGCTGGTTTCGGGAGAAGCAACAGTGCACAATATTAAGCTGGGAGAAATTAGCCTGGAGCAAGTGGAAACGTTTAAGTACTTGGGGGCCACACTACAACAGGATGGTAAGATAGATGCGGAAATTAATAACGGGACGCAGGCTAGTGGCAGATTATTCAATGCTCTGAAAGCAAATTTCCTCAACAACAAGGAAATCTCCAAGGCAACATTATTGGCTATCTTCAGGTCAGTCTTCACGCTTACTCTAACTAGCTGTGAAACCTGGTGCCTTACATCGAAACACAGAAGCAAGATACAAGCCACAGAAATGAGATATCCGAGGAAAATTGAAGGAAAGACGCGAAGGGATGGAATCAGGAACAAGACCATAAGATCTAGTCTAGGAGTAGAGCCGCTACAACAAAGAATAGAGGTGAGTCAGCTAAGGTGGTTTGGACATGTCCTCAGGATGCCTCAATCACGAATCGCTGGAGCTGTCTATGAAGCACGAATGCAAGGCACCAGACCGAGGGGGAAACCTAGGAAAAAATGGGAGGAAGGCGTCAGAGGAGCAGTGGAAGGAAGAGGAATGTCGAGGAATCAGACCAAACAACTGATAAGAGACAGGAAGGCCTAGCTCTATTTTTGGAAAACCTCGACACCCGAAGGTTACAAGATAATGATGATAATTGTTGCTTTAAGGGGCCTAACATCTAGGTAATCGGCCCCTAAAAGAGGACGACTAAGTAAGTACTTATGCTTCCAACCACAGTTCCCTTCCTTCAGGGGTAAAAAAAGGACCCCATTTCTCGGTATCGTTTCAAAATTGAGTTTACTGTAACTACACTAACACTACACTGTGAAGCAATTTAGCTTTGTCATAGAGGTATGCTCAGATAGTCACAATTTTTTAGTGTTTCTGTGGGGTGGTATCCATTATCAATTTGCAATACATTAACAGAACACTGAAAACATACATAATCTTACATTCAACTAATGGCTGGTTATAAAGAACATCCGATAGTCTAGTAATGTTAACAATAATGCTGCCATAAACCTATAATGCCATTCCCTCGAAACCTGGAACAGTATTTAGCAGGAAAGCATGATTCTGCCAATTATATTTACAAAAGGAAGTCTTGGAAACAATTGTGTTCATGCTACTATAGAGCCATCAATTTTATCTATGTTGAGGACATTGCTCAAGTAGCACAAAGCAGGGATTTGGAGGATAGAGAGAATATCCCCTTGGCAGAGTTGGAGAAATTGTCAACTCTCTTTATTTTCTGGCAACTGTTTCCACTAAGACTGATGTCTCCTGCTTCCACCTCACTAATTGCCTGGCAAACTATGAACAAATTGTTTTACTCAGACACAACCCTTTCCAAATGATCACAAGTCTCCCTTCACAGAATTGGGAACTACGAAGAACACCTCACTAACTTCTCTCACTAAGTTGCAGCAAGAATAACATCTTTCATAATTTCTGTGGCACTTCCTCACGAGCCTCTGCTGAATGCTTATGCTACCTGATATCAGCCTTGCCTACTCTTCTGCAGAATATTAAGTAACATGTGAAAGAAGTAGATACAAAGTTAAACAATACCATGTGCTGTATAAATGGGACCGTGAGGTGAATCCCTGCCACTGGTTACACATGCTCAGTCACATTCCAACACTCTACCTGAAGAGGAAGAAGGCCCTGCTGAGAGAAGCAAAGATGATGTGGACAACACACTCACTTCCTCTTCATGATTTTTGTCATTCACCGTTACAGTGGCTTAGATCTGTGTTACAGCTGGCAGACTCAAGAATCCTGGAAGTACACAGTTCAAAAAAATTAGGGGAACATATTTTTGAACGTATGCCGTGCTACACAAAACAATACCTCACACCCAGGTATATTACTAACTAAGCCTTTATTATTTACCGTTGACGTATACGAAAGGATATCGATGGATTCTTGTTCATTTTCAGAACACGAACGGAAATGTCCAAATAGTGGCGAAAACAAAGTGAAATCAGTACTCCAGGGTGAATTTTATCACAGTTGGAGAAGTATGGCGTATGTCCTCCACGAGCATTTGTCACAACTTGGCACTTACGTGTCATGCTCCATATAAGTCGACGGAGGTCACGTTGCGGTATCAGGTCCCATTCTTCAATGAGAGCCTATTCTAGGTCTTGGAGCGTCTGTGGTGGAACAGAACGCCTAAGAACACTTCTGTCAAGCCTATCCCAAACATGCTCGATGGGATTAAGGTCGGGACTCACTGCTGGCCATTCCATCTCTTGAATGTCTAGTTCTCGCAAAACAGCTCTGGTGATGTGCGCTACATGAACCCTGGCATTGTTGTGCACGAGTACGAATTCAGGGCCTACACCGTATGCAGCAGCCAATACAAGCTGTAGCAGTATCTGCTCGATGCACTCCGCAGCAGTAAGATTACCATGGACAACGACAAGATCCGTACGGCCATCAATACTGGTGCCACCCCACACCATCACAGAACCTTGTCCGAATCGGTCAACTTCCTGGACAACATTTGGCATGTACTGCTCACCACGGCGTCTCCATACACGTTGACGTCCATCAAGCTGTGTCAGGGGAAATCTGGACTCCTCTGTGAACAACACAGGTCTCCATTGGCAAAGTTGTCAGTTGACGTGGGTTCGGGCAAACAGAAAGCGAGCTGCATAATGTTGCTGCGTTAAACGGGGGACTCGAACAGGACGTAAGGACACTTACTGTCTGGTCGGACACCGTGACCCTCCTGAGGTCTTCTTGCAGTTCTCTGGCAGTTGCTGAACGCACAAATGGTCAGATATCGGTCATGTTGTGGGGTTGTCATGCATCCACGACCTTGTCCAACCCTCCTTGTGAACTGGCATGTCTCATTGTAGCGATTCCACAAGCGTTGAATAACTGACGGAGAGACATTGAGATCCACAACAACACGGCGAATAGTCCATCATTCCCGGATCTAAGTGACAGCCCTTGCGACTTGAACCTCGTTAAGATGTCTCTTGCCATGTGCTGGTTTACGTACAACGTGCTCAAATGACCGCAGTATTCTGTGTACCCCACAACAACACACTTTATTTTGAGGGGTCACCTGACATTTTAATGCATGGCTACGCCTACAGATGGAATATAACTTCGATTTGACATACCCTGAGTAGCTAAGGTCTCAAGGCATGCTGTACGACCATTGGAACCCCATCTACAAAATTAACGTTCACATACCAGACGTTACAAAACATGTTCCCCCAATTTTTTTGAACTGTGTATTAGTAGTCAAAGAAGACTTCAGGTTCAACCACACATACTTCAGACTTGACTAGAGGTAGAGACCACCCAAGAAAACAGTGGTGTCATCTATATAAATCGAGAACCAAGCATGGCTGATGTAACTACCTTTGTCATAAAAAGGGGTGGAAGGACTCGGCAGTGTACAACTGTGGAGAGGAAGAACATACCATGCAGAATATTACCAACGCTGCCTTCTGCGTTCCTACCCTGGAAGCCGAAGCCTTAACAGCACAAATGATCTTATTCCCGATGTTAACTGGCTACAAAATTTAAATGCTAATTCCAAAGATTACTTACTTTTATTCACTTTGTATAACTGCAATACTGCCATATGATTAAATAACTTACCTTGCCCTTCTGTCCTATTTCCTATCCTTGCATTGAAATCTTCCCACATCAGCATTACACATACTATCTGTTGACATTCACTATCACATCACTCAGTATGTTATAAAAGTAATGAACTTTTCTGATCTGTCATCCTACTTGGAACTTACCTGAAATTTCCAGATCTGCCAACGCCAAGAATTCATTTACATACCCGTACCTTACAACAATGTTAAATGCTCTATAGTCATTCTAACAAGTAGCTGTCTCTCCTGCACTGTACTTTACACCTGACAAAAACATCTTATATAATCTCCAACTTCCTCTTCTAACTATCCTTTGCCCTAACTTCAGGGGCATAAGACACGGGGAGGGCAGGGGGGGGGGGGGGCGCATTGCACCCCTCAAGTCATAGGTACCAGACAAACATTTTAAGTACCCTTAAAAATAAAAGTAAGATAACCCAAACTATTCTATAAATGATTTAATACTACATTAGGCAGAAAATCAAAAGAGCCTTCTTGCCTTGCTTAGTCGTAATTACTTTATTCTACTGAACAGCCTGTTTTCTCCCCCTCCCCCGTTTCCCACCGAGGCGCCAACTGAGCCAAGAGTCGAGGCGCTTAGAGCTATGCCCCCTTACCACGACGATCCGAATAGTTGCATTTTCGAACTATTATGAGCTACGGTTTAAAACTGAGGCATGACGAATAGAATACCTAGTGTTAACACTGACCGAGTTCAACCGCGCCCCGCTTGGCTAGCGCTAGCGGCGCAGATCTCCAACGCTACACAGTCAGCCGCAGTCAGCTGTTCAAAAATGGGATACGTGCTGGGCTACGTAAACCTCTTTGCGAAGGCTGCGATTACGCTGATTACAACAAATTGTTTGTTTAGACTTATGAATAATACTGTGAAAAGTTATTATTAATATTCTCAGTCCCCATGTAGAACTATCTTTTAATACTTGCCATTAGTCGCGCATTGGTCTGACAGCTCCATGGTTCGTTTTAGTTTTAATATCAAGCCAACAGTTCAAGTTATGATCTTATCGTCTTGGGACATCTTACACCATACCTTAGTAAGCATTTTCCTGGAGTTGTGAAATGATGAGCCTAAAAATAACTCTACACGTGTAAAATTTTGTCAGTGTGGGATTGATAGTACCAGCGCGACCAATGATGTAACATTCTGTCAGTGAGTTGCAGGTGTGCTGTTATACCGATTATTTGGCTTGGTACGTTGCCTTGGTGAATATCAGTAAAGAGATTACGCCTTACGAAAACCTAAGGATGCAGATGAAGCATGTCGCCTTCTGTGAAAGATACCGAATAACTAGTTCTTGATTCACTAATTTCAAAGGAATGTGTGACTCTGATACTGAAGACAAAGTTGAAACAAGATCCGAAGACTCGAATACTGACCATGATATTGATCAGGAGGACGGTAACGGAAGCGAAGAATTCGATGGCAGCTTAGCCATTATTATTATATGTCCGTCACATTCTTGGTTATCACTGCGGAGGTCCGGGTTCAATTCCCAGCTCTGCCAAGAAATTTAATTCTGGTCTGAGGGCTGGAACGGTGTTCACTCAGCCTCGTGAGGCAAAACTGATAAGAGGCGCGTTCGATTCCTACCTCAGCTATCCTGGAAGTGGTTTTCCGTGGTTTCCCACTATTCCTCCATGCAAATGCCGGGATGGTACCTAACTGAAGGTCACGACCACTTCCTACCCAAATCCTACCTCAATTCCAAATACACACACTACTACTACAGACATCACAATGACACAGGTTATCAGACAAATTCCAAACACACCCAAGCACACGGGGCTACATGACCACAATGTCATTAAGTCCCTAAAGGATCAACAACTATTAATATTTTAGGCCTATTATTATTAAGACGGATTATATATTTTTTCGTTTTAGGTAAGGATGGCACGAAGTAGAACAAGTAACCATGGAAGGCTGCCTTTATTCCGTATCCTACTGGGAGCCTTTCGTGCTTTTACTTCAGTGGATAGATATTTCAGTAAATTTTGAAAAATGTGAGGTATTGATCCTGGTTTTAATTTCCACTTCAAGCGAGGAAGTTCTCCATTCTCACAGTTCGCTACGATACAATCCGTCTTTATAATAATTAAATACAGTGCACTCCCGATAATTCGCGTGCGGATAATTCGTTTTGCGGTCAATTCGCGGGTCTCCAAGAGTATTTTTTAAAATAGAAATTCTCACAGCAACTAATCATCACGCTAAGTAAAGCAATCTCTCCGTCGTTCAAAAGAATTTTGATGCGACGCAATGCGTAAAGACGAAATCATTGAGATTCGAGAAGACTGAACTCCATTCTCTGCGATGTAACAGTAGGCCTACTTGCGCAATCTTCGAAACATACGAGCATGTTGCCGCGAGTGGTATAGCACAGATTTCCTTTATCTTCGAAGCCCAAATAATACAAGAGGAATGCACTTTCACTGGGAACCTACCCTCCCTTTCCCAACAGCCACACTCCAAGGTCGCTGATCCGCGAGTTGTGAAGGGTGGATGCGCGGACATCGTATTGTAAACAGCGATTATTGCGTAATGGCGCAAACTTGCGCGACACCGTGAGCGTGTTTGTTGGATGTTCTTAATGCAGTCAACAAGTCATGGGAGAAAAATACCGCCACTATGGTCGTACAAATTCAAGCGCTTGCCGACATCTGTGACGACGATATTTCGAACGGGCAAGCTAGACGTCGATAAATACGATCATGATATAAGACAAGAAAACAAAGAAGAAATAGCACGGAATTTGACTGTTGGTGAGGAATACGGAGATCCAGTTGATATCGAGTGCGGGAGTGATGCAACGGAAATCCCGACAGTTTCCCACAGTCAAGCTGTGTGTTTCTAGTCGCACTTATCTCATATATAGAAAACTAGATGAATTTTCGTTCTCATACAATGTTTTCTTCGGAAATGTGTAATCGAAAATTAGAATAAATGATCTAAGAAAGAAACCCTGACGACTGTTTTTTGTTGTATTAAATATTAATGTAGGCATAATCCACATAGGCCTACCTATAGCCTAGCATGTCTTATAAGACACTACCTAGTACAATCAAGTGTTATATTTATTATTTTGCATGTTCAAGCCTATTTCAATATTTTAAAACAATAGTTTTGTTTTTACTAGGCCTAACAAAAATAATGGCGGATAATTCGCCGTTTTCGGTAATTCGCGGAAGTTCGTGCATTAATTACCGCGAATTAACGAGAGTGCACTGTATTACGAAAAACGCATGTCACAGATTCTATTTTTGATCGACAATTGCTTATCTTTCTGCGGAATAACTCTCGCCCATTTCGCAAACAGATTTTTCTCCTTTTGGCGGTGTGATTTTCTTCCTAACCCGATTTACATCCAGGAACAAAACAGTACGACATTTTCCCGAAAAAGCACACACGAAGCACTGCACTGACATTCGTAAACTATTACAATGAAACAAATTCCCTCGCATAATATGACTTCTCACGCACAGGATATTACAGTGCTAACCTCGTGGGCTACTGTCACACGTGCTTATGGTTCTGCGCAACTTCCGCGCCACACACTGGCTTGACCATGAACTACAGTACAATGCTTAAGTAGCGAAGTGATGACACTGTTTATTTTTATTCGTCATGACTGAGGTAAGATACTGTGACCACACAAAATCATTAATCCTGCCGGGAAATAACACCGCACGAAGCAAACAAGGTAAAATAACACAACTCTTCCCTCGTACATCTTGTGTTTTAAGTAAACCCTGCGCATGCACCAGGTGTTGTGCTGACCGAGTTCGAAAAGCAGTGATTCACGTAAGAAGTTTGACATTTGTTGCTACACTTGTGCCGTGTTTACCCAAATTGTCGGAGCTCCAGCATTTCATCAGTTTCTGTCTAAACTTTGTTGATTACTCGTAATTCGTTTAAATTTGTGAAGTTTGTACTTTGTCACTGCTCGTCGTACCTACTTCAAGCTGTTGTGCAGAGAGTAGTCTTTCAATGACGAGTATGGTTATAGACTACCTCCGATCTACGTTGGGACGAATTAGTCGGAATCATTGCTGTCTACTGGCGACCTACTCGGAAATGGTCGACAAGCTAGATGACAAGCGTCTTGCTCAACAGATTGTAAACAAAGATCGATGGCAGTCTTTTACTAGATATTGACAAATGTTTTATGTTTTGTATTTTAATTAGAAATAATGATTAAAAATCATCTTTTATTTTATTTTAATATATAGCATAAGGCCTACATCACCGTGTTATTTCAAGCTTTAAAGCCTTAAACTATAAAAAAAATCCCTGGTAGGAAGGCAACCGCAGTTTCTAAATTAGACCCCCCCCCACGTTTGCAAGGAGTTTTACGCCCCTGCCTAACTTTACTTATCTCTCTAGCATATGCAATCCTTTACTTGTAATATCATTGAATTGATTCTTAACAAAAGAAATTAACATACCATATTGACCCTTTTATCTATGGACTGGGAAAGAACCCAGTCTTTCACATCTTCATACAAGTCATCTGGGACTAACGGTTTCTTTGGTAATGGTATTTCTATAGGCACATCAGTGTACTGCAGGGAACCTTGTTCAAGGTAGTCCCAAGTATGTTCCTTTATTGCTTCATACAAATCAAGGTAGAAGTTGAGGTAGAAAAATGCTTCAGATTCTTTGCCATTCAGCTGCAACAAAAAATATAATTCAAGTTACTAATAGGTATCTGGTGTAAGAAATACATTCATTTGAAGCCATAGGAACTAGTTCCATTCAATGCAGGAGAAGCAGTTTGAGTACATTATGTGAACCAACAGGCGGAGCCTCCGTGGCTTAGGCGGCAGCACGCCGGCCTCTCACCGCTGAGTCCGTGGTTCAAATCCCGGTCACTCCATGTGAGATCTGTGCTGGACAGAACGGAGGCAGACAGGTTTTTCTCCGGGTACTCCGGTTTTCCCTGTCAAAATTTCATTCCAGCAACACTCTCCACTATCATTTCATTTCATCTATCATTCATTTAATCATTGCCCCCAGAGAAGTGCGTCAGGCCTCGGCAGCCGGCACAGTTCATATTCACGCCGCTAGATAGGGGCTTCATTCATTCCATTCCTGACCCGGTCGGAGACTGGAAGCAGGCTGTGGATTTTTTCATGTGAACCAACAGAAAGGCCATACAAGAAAAAGCTCAAAATATTGTTCGACATAAACAAAAACAAATGTATATTCACAAGCTTCAGTTTTCATCTTGATGTTGATCTTTGATAGCAAAACTGATCAGCATATGTTACCTCCACGTGCAATTGCACATTCAACTGTATTAATACCCCGACGAAGGTAACCAGGCATCCTGTTTTAAATGGGATATGCCCTTTTTACTGTGTTGACCGACAGAAAAGCGATTCTTTGATTAGTTCAGCATTCAAAGCTTTTCTTCCAACTTATCCAAAGTTGATGCTGCAGTCATCACCACAAGAAGAAACCACTTTGCTTGTCAATTAGTATCCCTTAAAGGTGCATAAAATATGCCATTTCCCCTGGAAGGTTTTTAAACTCTAGCAATACTGTTACTTAAATTATGATGAGAGAGACAATTTGAATCATACAGCTTAGATGTCAAGTTCTGAAGATGCACTGAATGCTACCTATCATCGCCAAGCAAAGTTTTCTATGTTAAATTTCAAATTTAATTTGTAAACACTGCTTGCACTTTTCAGGCTGCTTGGCTAAAAAAGCAAAATAAGAGAAAGTAGTGAGGAAGACTGATCAGTGTATTAGCGGGTGGCATTCATACCGAGGGAATTAACCATGTGTGTCACAGAAGCAGTAAGGCATTTAGTGTGACATCACCCACACACAAATCCTACAGGAGCAGAAGATGTAATAGTGGTGACAAGTCATTCAGCATTCGGACAGTCATTCCAGAAGAACTCCGCATCATCATCATCATCTTGCACAGTTTCCAGCCACTGGCCGGGTCTGTTTGGAACACAAGCCTCTCCAACGTCTCCTGTCTTCCCACCATCTCTCAGCCTCCACCCTTGTCCAGTCTTCTCCTCTCTTCTTCACGCTTTCTTCCACCCCCTTCAGCCACCTGTCTCTCGGTCTTTTTCCTTCCCACTTCGTCTCGTGTATCCTCCTGGGTATCCTCTTCTCCTCCATTCGTTTTAAATGTCCATACCATCTAAGTCTAGATTTCTCTATACCATCCTGTAATGGTTCCTCCTTCATTAAATCTCTGGTCCTCTAATTTCTTATTCTGTCCATCTTTGTAGCTCCAATACTGCTTCTCAAGAACCTCATCTCACTGGCCTGTATTTTGCTCTTCTCCCTTCCTTTCATAATCCAGGTCTCCGAGCCATACGTCAGGATAGGGACATAGTACGTCCGATATATGATCTGTTTGCTGTTCTGAGGGACATCCTTGCTCCATAACATGCTTCTCACACTCCTCCGGAATGCTTCTGCCTGTCTTCCCCGCTCATTTATTTGTCTATCGTTTCTTCCATTATCTTGTATCAGGCTTCCCAGATACTTGAAACTCTCCACTTTCTTCAGCTGTTCCCCACCAATTGTTATTCCCGTTGTGGTTCTTTCCTTCTTCCTTGTTGAGATCACCATCTCACTCTTATTTATGCTAAATTTCATCCCATATCCTTGTATTATTTCTTCCCACACGTCCAACTGTCCCTGTACCTCCTCCTCCTTGTTTCCCCAAATCATCAAATCATCTGCAAACACCTTCCCCAATTACTTGTGCCACTCGGGTCATTATATCATCCATCACCACAATGACAAGTAATGGTGACAGTGCACTTCCTTGTTTCAGGCCGTTTCTCTGTTCCGACCAGACCGATCTCTCTCCTCCCACTTTCACACAGCTCACGCTTCCCTTGTACATCTCCTTTATCCTCCTTATAGTCCATTTTTCTACTTCTTTATCCTCCAGGGACTTCCATACTTTGTTTCTGCATACACTGTCATATGCTTTCTCAATGTCCAGGAAGGCCATCAGTAGATCTGTTCCATACTCATAGTGCTGTTCTTGTAACTGCCTTACAGCAAAAATCAAATCCACTGTGGACCTTCCTGCTCTGGAGCCATGTTCTTCCCTCATCCCTCCTTCTATCCTTGTCCTAATTCTCCTTTCCAAAACTTTCTCAAACATCTTTGCACAATGACTCATCAGTGTTATTCCCCGCTAGTTTCTGCATTCTGTTCTACTACCTTTCTTGAAGATCGGGACATTTATTCCTTTTTTCCAGTCCTCTGGGGTCTTCCTTTCCTTCCATGCTGTCTTCATCACTCGGTACAACCATTGTATCCCCACCTCTCCTGCTGCTCTCACCATCTCCACACTCAACTCATCCACACCCGGTGCCTTCCCTCCTTTCATCTTCCTCACTGCATCTTCCACTTCTTTCCATGTTAAGTCCTTTTCTGTTTGCAGTCCATCTTCCCCTTCCCCTATTTCTTTCTCCTCGCCGTGGTTTCCATTTGGGTTCAGAAGTTCTTCAAAATATTCTTTCCACATTTTCTTCACTTCTTCCCTATTTTCTATCTCTTGTCCCCTTTTATTCACCATTCTAAGATAATCCGTAGGATCCTTCCGCCTCGTATTTTTTACCATCCCATACAGGACCTTTTTTGTACCTTCACTATCCTCCTTCATCATCTTTGTTCACTCTTCCATCCACTTTCTTCTCTCCTCCGCATATATACCTTAATTGCGAAGAGGCATTGAAAACAGTAAACAAACATCAAAAGAGGGAAGAAGAGACTACCTGATACCGAAGTGACAAGTCTCCACCGGAAACCATGCTGAGAAGTAGTATCTGTGCCAACGCTAGGACAACGGGAAAAAGTCACACTCTCTGGATGTTGGTGAATAAACTGTTCCTTAGTTTGCTATTGTATTGCAGTTTCACTGTTCAATGCAATAGGGACAAAGATTTGCCATGAGTATTCAATACATGAAAAGCAATTGTTTGGGAGGTCATGGTTTGTTCTGCAGTTCATGTCTTCATCAGACAACAAATCCTAGAAGCATGTCTTGTAAATACAATATGATGGATCTCTTGGGTTAGAATTGTTTGTGTGACAGGTGGCCTAAAAACAGGAAGTGCAGGTTTATGTTTCGGACAGAAAGATTGGTATTGGTGACAATTTAACATATCAGTATATCATTATTGTTTCTGTTCAGAGACTGCAGTACTAGTACATGTGAGAAGAGAATTGGTAGAACATAAAAAATGTGATGCACAAGGGAAACAATTGAAGAGTTGGTTTTCTCTTGTTTCTCTCCAAAGCCCTTTCTATAGAGTTCTAGGGATAGTCTTCTTTTTGTCATGTGTGACAAACTACTCTGGACATGATACCTCTCAGCATACAAATGCACAACTTCTCTTGCCTAATGAGCACTGTCCCTGCAATGCAGGAGGCCATAGCCCTTATGGGATTTGTAAGGCTGTTTTATTTATTTATTTATTGATATTTATCAATTTACATACATTACAGCGTGGGAGTACCACTGAAGGTTTTACGAAATGCCATAGACAAAACAAGACAAACAAGCTGTTTCTTTGTGAAGAATATAAAAGAAATTCTAGAGAAGCTGTGCATTTGTATGCTGAGATGTATCACGTCCAGAGTAGTTTGTCACACATGACAAAAAGAAGACTTTCCCTAGAACTCTATAGAAAGGGCTTTGGAGAGAAACAAGAGAAAACCAGCTCTTCAATTGTTTCCCTTGTGCATCACATTTTTATGTGTTCTACCAATTCTCTTCTCACATGTACTAGTACTGCAGTCTCTGAACAGAAACAATAATGATATACTGATATGTTAAATTGTCACCAATACCAATCTTTCTGTCTGAAACATAAACCTTCCCTTCCTGTTTTTAGGCCACCTGTCACACAAACAATTCTAACCCAAGAGATCCATCATATTGTATTTACAAGACATGCTTCTAGGATTTGTTGTCTGATGAAGGCATGAACTGCAGAACAAACCATGACCTCCCAAACAATTGCTTTTCATGTATTGAATACTCATGGCAACTCTTTGTCCCTATTGCATTGAACAGTGAAAATGCAATACAATAGCAAACTAAGGAACAGTTTATTCACCAACATCCAGAGAGTGTTTATTTTTCTGTGGCTGCAGTATTACATGGAACTAGTTAGGCAAATAGCTATTCCCTATAAGAACAATATCTATTAGCTTTGTAAATTAAGGTACTTAGCTCCTTAGGGTTAGCAATGTATCTAACATTTTTAGCATAAATTTAATTTCACCGAGTATTCCACAAAAAAAAAAAATCAGTCACAGGCTTCCATTCATC
Organism: Meconema thalassinum; assembly: GCA_946902985.2. Classification (NCBI taxonomy): domain Eukaryota; kingdom Metazoa; phylum Arthropoda; class Insecta; order Orthoptera; family Tettigoniidae; genus Meconema; species Meconema thalassinum. Next base: position 385,855,265 of record OX336389.2, read on the forward strand.
AACTTGTTACATTTTAATGGGTGGGAGAGCTTTTCTACACGGTCTTTCACTCAAAGTGGGGGTGGCCGTGTGGCGCGTGGAGGGTCAGACGAGCACATGGCAACTCGCTGAGCTTGGGGTCGAGAGAGCACCCGTACGAATCACATGTAAATAACAAGCACACATAATAACACATAAAGTAAAATCATTACTCAACTTGTCACAGAAGATGTTGAAAATGTCCTCCACCTGCATCTACACATTTCTAGCATCTTCAAAGGAAATTTTCATTCACACGCATTAGTTCATCTACCGAGATAGTCTCAATTTCTCTTGTGATATTTACTTTGAGTTCATCTAGAGTGTGAGGGTTTGTTGCATAAACCTTATTTTTCAATTTTCCCCATAGATAAAAATTGAAGCATTAGGCTTTAATACTTAATAATAACACGTTACAAAATTTTGAAACACAATAACAATTAAACAACAACCCCAGACACACGTTATAAACTTGTAACACTTAAAATAGGCTATAAAAGAAATAACAAAGCCAACTTTACTCATCAAATCCTGCGTCGCAACTGTCTCAGCTCCGTGTTGCCATGTGCTCGTCTGACCTTCGGCTCTACCTTCTACCTGCAGCGCTGCGCCGGCCAAGTCAGCCAAAATGTTGTAATTTCATTGGTGACTCATATGCTGGTATAAAACTTACTCGGCAATCAGCTCCTGCTTCAAAAAAGGCTCTATCTGCAGGTATCACATCGACATATCTCACAACAGCCATAGATATCTTGGCAGCAATGTACTGGAGATGGGGTTCAAATCTGAATGCTTCTCTGGCAGCAAAGTAATGTACGACCACAAGCATTCTCTCAAATTCATTAATGCTACTGCCTCCAGTGTTTGAAGATGGTGCTTGAAGATTCTCTAGCTGCAAATAACAACAATGAACAAATGGGCTATAAAAATTATCAATGAACATCAGTATTAATATTTTAAAAAAAGTTAGTCTAATACTTGATCGTTGGCATGTGTCTAAATTTTTTTTTTTTCTTTTTTGGTAAAGAATAGAAATCTTTCTTGACTTAACTTCTGTATTTTATTTCCTACCTCATTCCCTTTTACCTTAACATTGATCAAGTCTTAACACAGCACAGTTCTGAAGAATTATGGTATGAGGAAAAGCATCACTCCTCATTCAAATCTAAAACTAACAATTGCCTATTATGGCCAACCTTTCTATGAAAACAACAGATGATTTAGCTAAACTCATTTTTCTTGATTCACTATTTTCCTCATTTGTCAAAAGCTTACATACATACATACATACATACATACTCGTATGTATATATATACAGTGTGGTCCACCCGCCCCTTATTATTTAGTTTTATGAAACCCAACTAACACTGCATTTCTCCCGATGGTCGATATTGCTCTGTCCTCTTGACTATGTGACAGCAATGTAATTGGGTCATGGGTCTAGCAAAGAAAAACCGACCTTAAACTTTTCTCCGCCAAATACTATGGATGGTCCATTCTACTAACATATGACTTATTGCTCCTTGAAATAACACACATACACATAATACGATCGAATTAATAGCTTATGCCACGTGATCTGTAATAGTAGAAAGTTAAATCAACACCATAAACCGTGATTGAAGACTTTGAGATGGATTTAAACGTTTGAGGTGGGACGGCTACAGTAACAACTGCAAGTGCAGAGCGCGCTGTCTACCATGCATTGGTGGCTGATTCGGTTAAAGCACGGCCGTAGACGGTGGGCGAGAATGGGTAAAATAGTGCATCGAAACCAGTGGTAGGCATACTTTTTTGAATGAAAGCCCACGCTCCATTTTAGTAGCCACATTCATTCCCTTACGATGTATTTTTTGTGAAGAGTAGGTTGAATTTTGCTGATTTATAAAGAGAATACGACCGAATTGATAGCTTTTGCCACGTGACCTGTAATGGCAGAAAATTAAAAAACTGTCATGGATAATAACATAACATATCGACGTGTCGCTCCGGAGGTCCAAGTTCGATTCCCAGTTCTGCCAAGAAATGCAATACTGGTCTGAGGGCTGAAATTGGATACACTCAGCTTCGTGAATCAAATCTGAGAAGAGATGGGTTCAATTCCCACCTCAGCCACCCTGGAAGTGGTTCTCTGTGGTTTCCCACTTCTGCTCCAGGCTATTGCCGGGACGGTTTCTAACTTAAGGCCCCGGCCGCCTCCTTCCCCATCCTCACCTTAATTGCTAATACATACATTATACAGACACCGTTATAGACAGGTTATCAGAGGAATTCTACACACACCCAAGTACACGGGGCTAAATGACCATGATGTTCTAGCCCCTCTAACGAAACAAGATTCTGATCGCCAGTGCTAGCATCGAAGTATACGTATTCCTTAAAATTTCCCGTGGTATTATTTTGTTCGGGGTCTACTCAGCCATGGATGATCCAAATGAGCATCAAGGGTTCGATTTCCCCTTCAGCCATCCTCGAAGTGGTTTTCCGTGGTTTCCCACTTCGTCTCCAGGCAAATGCCGGGATGCTACCTAACGTAAGGCCACAGCCGTCTCCTTCCCTCCTCCTTGTCTATCCCTCCCAATCTCCCCATCCCTCATAAGGGCCCGGTTCGCTTTGCAGGTGAGGCCGCCTGGTCGAGGTGCTCGTCCCACCTCCCCAGTTGTATTCCCGTCCTGTGTTTCAAGCTCCAGGACTCTGCCCTAGAGGCGGTAAAGGTGCGATCCCTCAGTGAGTCCGAGGGAAAAGCTAACTCTGGAGGGTAAACCGACTAAAAAAATATATTTTGTCATTAAATTCTAGCAATAAGAAGAAAACTCTATTTGACGTGTACAAATTAAGATGTTTCGTGTAATACCGAATTCAAACACTACGTAACGTTCATGGAATCCAACCTGAAAATGTATCTGCCGCTATATTACTAGTGCCCCATCCTCAATAATTAACTGTGACCTCTTGTATCATTTCTGTCGTAAGACATTGGTAAAGTTGTCGACACAGACGATAAAACATACCGAAAACAAATGATAAATCTTCCCCCTCTACTAAGTATCGAACCCCGAATCCTTCAATCGGCAGTCCAACGCGTTACCCTTTCAGCCATGGTTGCTTACACTACAGGTGGTGCAGAATACACGACAAGGATAGAAAGTGAGAAGTAGGATGCCACGGGAAACCACTTCCTAGATGATTTAGGTTGGCCTCGAGTAGATGATAAAGATTTGATAATCAATTCCACAAGCATGCCAACACATGTTATTTTGTTTGCACAAAAATAATCCTACCTGAGAGTTAATTCAGCAGGAAATTAAATATTCATAAATAACTGTCAAGTTTCGTTTACTGAACAATGCGCATTGGACGCTTGTATTCTTTCATGGCCTCCTCGAATACGCCACTATGACACTTCCCAGGCAGTGAAATTTAAAATAGGAGGCCTTGGAAGTCAGTGCATGTGTGATGTGATCCTTACCTAATTGCTCAAACAGCAGTATCGTAATGAAAATCTTGAGCTCTGATTTTTGGAGAACCTCTATCATAATGAAACTTGAACTATTATGAGCCTCTTTAAGATGCAGTTTTCTAGCATATCATATTTATATTTCGACCATATATAATATGGAAATTAAAAAACTTGCATACGCTCGTTTTATAAACATACTCGTGTCTTAATTATTGCCGTTATAGGCTCGTTGCATACGACTGTTTATGTTTGACGATAATTATTATAACTATTTTATGTTCGAACATGAATATTCATAAATATCTGTCGAGATTTCGCCAGTTTTATGTACTGAACAGAGTGCATGTGACGCAGAGAATGCCTTGCATTCGACCATAGCCTCCTCGACACCCCACTATGACACTAGGCCAGGCAGTGAAATTTAAATTACAAGGCCTTGGAACTCAGTGCAGGTGCGATGATATCCTTAACTAATTTGTCAAACAGCTGTTTCTTGAGCTCTGATTGGTGGGAGAAACTGTTTCATAATGAAAATTTGTACTATAACGAGTCTCATTATAGTACAGTTTTCTGACATATAATAATTACATTTTGACATCGTCGAACATAAAAGTAGTTCCAGTATTATCGAGACTCACTCAGCGGAGTGACCTGACCTTGAGTACGCTTGGTGGGGGACGATACTGGCCATACGGCAGCTTATGATATCAAACGCAACTGGAACTAATTTTCCCGGCTCTAATACACACCTACTTGTACTATCACAGCACGCATTCACTCACGATGTATTCCAGTGACGAGTACGTTGATGATGCTCATTTATGGAGAAACAAGGAAGAACGCATTGCAGTCTCGCCTGTATCACGAGCGCTATCCTGACAGAAGACTACCGACTGCCAATTCGTTTCGCAATCTTGAACGAAGAGCGTGGTCAACTGGGACATTTGGAAGGGTATCTCCTGTTAGAGATGCTCTTATAACATCTGGTCCAAATGAAGAAGCTGTTTTGGCCACTGTCCTTAATAATCCTCATATTAGTACACGGACACTTGCACAACAGACCAACATCAGCCGGTCATCGGTCATCCGAATATTGCATAACAATAGATTTCACCCATATCATCTTCTGTTACACCAGCAGCTCCACGAACGTGATTTCGATGCTAGAGTAACATTTTGTCAATGGGCGTTACGCAGTATGACCAATAATGCAGCCTTTTTGTCTAATGTTCTCTTTTCAGACGAATCACGATTTCACAACAATGGCACCGTCAACCGGCATAACATGCACTATTGGAGCGTGGAGAATCCCCATTGGGTAAGACTGGGCGCATTTCAAGTGCAGTTGGGTGTAAATGTATGGTGTGGGATCTTGGGTGACAATCTAATCGGACCATATTTCTACGACGGCCATCTTATGGGAGCACACTACCTTCATATTCTGCAAAATGAACTCCCACAGTTACTGGAAAACATGCCACTGCGCGAGCGATTGCGAATGTGGTGGCAACAGGATGGGGCCCCACCTCACGGATCATTAGTCGTCAGGAACCATCTTCATGATACATATCCAAATAAATGGATAGGAAGAGGAGGACCTGTTTACTGGCCTGCCAGATCACCCGATCTTACGCCACTTGACTTCTTCCTGTGGGGTCACTTAAAGCAGGTAGTATATGCACAGGAGCCTGAAGATCCTGACCACCTTCCGCAACTAATCACCGAGGTATGCCAAGCTGTTACAGCGTGCAAGACTGTGTGTAATACGTCGTGCTGAAATCTGCATCAACCAAGGCAGTCAACATTTCGAACACTTGCTATACTGAATATGGAGAGTACCTTGCTTTATTCCTACAGGGGGGGGGGGGGGAGCGCAGCGGTCAAGCTCTTTGCCTCTCACCAATGCCATGTCCTGTGGCTCGAATTCACGTGAAATGGAGAACCCGTGGCTTATGATCGCGAGATTAACGGTCACGTTAAACTACAAGCTTTCTTCCTTTTCTTCCTACAGACCATTATGTCATCGTCTAACCTGCCTACGTAGCATCGAATAAAAATGGTCCTTTTCAGGACCAAATAAAAATTCATTCATTGGGAACAGGTAGATATGTGTCCGTAGTGCAGCTACTGTAAATGGCATTAAGCGGAAAAAAAAAAAAAAAAAAAAAAAGAACTTATTTGCCTTGGGATCGAACCTGCTACATTGCAGCATGGCTGACGTTACAGCAGAGAAGCACGATTTAACCATCTTAGCAACCGTGAGCCGTGGTGGGATACTGTCACGTATTGAGTCTATTTGTAGTCCTCATAGACACTTCATGTCCTTCGTAAGGCAGTGTTGTTCGGATGTGTCGATTTAATCATTCGTAATAGTCGATGGCATTGAAATAACACTGCTGCCAATGATTTAGACTATATTCGCGAGCATGAACTCAACAGTAAAGTTGTCCTAGGCCGTAAAGGAGCAAGTACAAATGTTTTTAGGACGACTATGATATACGAGTTAGTTGGGTTGCCTTCCTCCAAAAAAAATAAGGGGCTGGTGGACCACACTGTATATATACACGATATGGGTGACCTCATAGGTCCTGAAAATACAACAAGTAATTTCTATGAATTCAGAACAAGTCACAAAATTACATATCATATTATAAAAACATATACCCCAAAGTCTCGCTAATCAAAATCCTTCTAGTCCTAAAACCAGGATATTCCAAACCCAAAAAATTGTTAAAGGAAAATTGAAAATTATCAAAAAAAATTCAGACTAAAATGGACGTAGACCTCAATAATTTGCTTGTGTTAATCAGATTTGGCATTGGTAAAAGGATGGTGAGATAAATCCAAAATTTGGAAGCATTTGGAGCATTTTTAAGGAAGTTATAACGTCGAGAATCGAACAGGAGACAACACATTATCATGCTACATTTTCAGCGATAGGAAGGATTTATATTTTATTTATTGAAAGCATGACCAGTAGTGGCATCAAAGGAGACGTCAATAGTTTTGATAAGAGACGGCGACTTGTTTTTTGTTATTACGAGAAGAGGGTAGCTGGCCAACACAAAAATAAAAACCGTTTCCAGGTAGCGAATCTAAATGTCACGCCAACAGAGAAGAAGGGGTGAGGATTTGACGCGTGGCTGAGACACGGGTTCATGAAATGCGACAGCACAAGACAGACACCACGTGATTTAATCGACCAGTAGGAATATTTATAATAGTAATTATTATGTTTTAATAGCTGTTATATTTACCTCTGGATGATAAGTAAAAGAAGAATGGACTTTGTTAGATAGAAGAAAATTTGAGGAATATTTTGGTATTTCAGGAAATGAGAAGAAAAGACTTATAATCATCATCATCATCATCCTGAACCAACTCCAGTTGCCCGGGTGTGGTAAAAAGACTTATAAGATGAGCAAAATTATTCTACAAATAATATGCACGGATTTGAGCGCGAAAGGATGCCACCGAGGGGATTTGAAGCAAAGCTGTTCTCTTTGAAATGTCTTAGAGCATAGATGTGCGCGATCAAGCTCCAGATTATGTCAGTGCACGAGAAATATTATTTGACCGCATCCGAGCTTACGACTCCAGCCAAGTATTTGTGATCGCCGATGAGTATTAGTAAAGTGAATACTGTGAAATTATTATGAACTTGAAAAATATTATTGAAAGTGAATTAATAATTCATCACATTGAATATACTGGATTTCAGAGTGAAATACTACAATAAATATCCACTTTATATGGCCAAAGTCATAGATTTACACTTAAGAGTGAACTTGAACATTTTGGAAGTGAAAATCCAGCACACTATAACTCTTGCACGAGAAGTGAAAGACTTAGAAAATTTTTATCATTGCAAAATTTGCCAACTGCAAGGACAATATATTTTCGAATATTATTCCACAATTACGATTTGGGAAGCACTATTACACTTCGCCAATCCCAATATATATATCCAGAAATTCTACAACAAACAGTCATCAAAAATTAAAATTTCTTGAAATTTTGGAAATTATAGAAATTATTCAACGAACTTCAAAAATGACAATTCAGAACCCTGAATTAAGGGAGATATCTGTAATTAGATCAGAGAACGTGGAAATGACTTGCTAACTTGTTATGCAGAGGGAAGCTGACAAGAGGGGGATACGATGAATGGGTCACCGATTCGAACCATCTTTAGTGTATAATTTTCAAAAGGGCTCTTACGGCTGCACCACGCGCTCATTGGCTTCTTGCTAGCATACAACGCACATGGACGCCACACAGCAATTGCGAATCTTTAGTGCACGTGTAGGGCATGACCAGGCGTATACCAGGTGTAAGTAGTAAGGTGCGCATCTCAGCCGTTTCCGAGGAATTAATTAATTGCAATTGCAGTGCGGCATCTATGTGCGTTGTACGCTAGCAAAACGCCCACGAGTGCGCGGTGCAACGGTAAGAACCCTGCTTCAGAAGTGCGGGATCGCTGGATCGATCCCACCGGTGAGCTTTTGCAGAGTGTTGTGTTTTGTTGTTGTTGTAAACATTGGCAATTCGTACAAATGTAGGTGTCGTGAAAAATGATTATTTTGCAGTCAATGGTAACAACGTGTTACGTGAGCGGGAAAAGGGACTCTGATATCATTGTATGAGGGTCAACGTTTGTGACATTACTCATTACAAAATGTACAGTATCGGTATTGCAAATACATTGGTATTATATATGGTCAGGCGTATTCTATTATATGTACCGGTATACATTTATACATTGAAGGCCCAGTCCGTTCCGTTCATTGTACATCTTGAACCATCAGATCACCCCGTACCCCGCAAGCAGTGGACTCATGCTATGCATATTGGTTGGAAATTGCCAATGGTTACAACAACAAAAAAAGGAAGAAAGAAAAAAAAACACAACTCACTGCAACGGCTCACTGTTGGGATTCGATCCAGCGATTACGAAGCAGGGCTCTTACGGCTGCACCACGCGCTCATTGGCTTCTTGTTAGCATACAACGCACATGGACGCCACACAGCAATTGCGAATAATTTATTTCTCGGAAACGGCTGAGAAGCGCACCTTACTACTTGCACATGGTATACGCCTGGTCATGTCCTACACGTGTACTAAAGATGGTTCGAATCGGTGACCCATGTGAGTAGTTGGATATTACAAGAATGGAAGGAGTGACAGAAATTCCAAAACCATATCCAAAATGGAATTACACGTCAGAACTTCAAGAATTTCAACTATGAAGATCGAAGCAGAGGTCCAGCTAGAAACAAGAACATGTCTACGAGAAAGAAGCAGATGGGAGAGGTACAAGACCCGTGTTCCAGACCCGATGGAGGAAGAATGGGAAGGAGAGGAGGCAATTCCAGAACTACCACCAGAACATCATCCAGGAGTATGCGAATGCAGAGATGGTTACATCAAAGCAGACACCAAAGGAACAAGTCCAATATCCTTGAGGATATTCACAGCTGATTTCATCCGTTTCCAGTCAATGATAGAAGAAGACCAATTCTTATTTATGTAGATGGTTGGAGCATGCAGATATCGTGGAAGACAGTTCATATTAGGATATTATTTCTATTTGTGTGATATTAGAATATGGTGGATTATTTAGGAGTTTATTCTTCGATTTTGATTGATTTTTGGATTATTAGGGAGATTTAGGATTTTATTTGAATTTTGTAAATTTAATGGTAATATTTATTGGACATTTTTCGAAAGTATTTAGATTTTAGGATTACTTATTGCAACGATACGAAGATCTTATGAGCATATTTTGGAAATGTCATAAGCAGATTTTGAATAGAGAACAAGTAGAATTTTATTATGAGAAAACAGGATTTTTGGATTTGATATTGTTTCATTTAAACAACGTTATGTTGAGAAATAACGTCTATGTGACATTTTATAGTATTTGAGATGATAGAATTGAGATAGTAAGAGAGACATTGCTGTAAGATAGAGTTGAGATCCTTTGTCGTCACCTATAATTAAGATTAGAAGGACATAGAGATTTATTCTCTGATGATAAGTATTTTATTTACGATAGATAGAAGGAATCTGATGAATTCAACTCAGTTGAGAACAGTACACTGAACATTAACAATGATATCGTGAGATAATTTGTTGTGACACTATGTTATTCGGCGTCGGCTGTAACTCGATTCCGAGTAAACATACTTCTTCCTGCATAGAGCTTTTCAGACCAGCTTGTGGATGTGCTTCTGATGACTAAACAGGCCAATCCTGGCATAAAACATGCGCCCACATAAATTGCACTCAATGGTCAGGGGACGGCGGGGTTGCAACTGACGAAGTTTTCTTGCTTGTCGCTTGGCCTTTTCATGTCTGCGACGTTCTTCCTCAAAGAAGTTGACAGCCGTCGATGTAGTGTTCCGCCACAGTAAACGGTCCGCAGCAGATGTTTCCCATGAGTGGATGTCTATACCAGTCGTCGTCATGATGTGTTGTAACTGGTCTTTAAAACGCTTCAAAGGGGCCCCATGAGGTCTAGTGCCGGAGCAAAGTTCACCATAAAGGAATTGACGTGGAAGCCTGGTATCACTCATACCGTGAACATGGCCTAACCATCTCAGTTGATGAGCGATGATAGTTGTCTCAATGCTATTGAGATGCGCTCTCTCGAGAACTGCAGTGTTGGTCACGTAGTCCTCCCACTTGATATTCAAGATGTATCTCATCTTATTATTAATAATATGAAACAGATAGGAATGAGGAGATACATGAAAAGTATTGTTGGTACTGTACCCGAAATACCTACCCTTTACCTGCTGGAATCCCACGATGGAAACTGGATAGTAGAACCTGAAAATCCCCGGCTAGAAAAATCCCCAGATCCTACCAACTGGTGAAGGGAGTATTAGGGTACAAGTAATTCCTAACAGAGGTGGCATTAAGTAAAACCAAAGCATAGCGGTGATCTACTCAAAGAACACAAGATCATGAAATAAACCATCTCAGGAGGGTGGGGAACTCGGAAATACCCAGCTATGGCCCCTTAATGCGACCTCTTTATGCCTCTATAAATCATCACACCCTACGATTAAAAGAAATTAACCAATATATTCCACAAAAAGGCTGACTAAAGGTCAGTCAAAAAGGTCCGTGAATGGACACACAAAATCAAAACCCTTGAATTAATTCATATAAAACATATGAAACGAAATGCAGTAATAAGCCCCAAGGAAATTACTGTATTAACCTTGATCCATCAAAAAGATTAAATCACTTACACATGGTGATCCCACAATAAAAATTTAAAAAATCTAACGATTCACCATCGGTCCTTCCTCCACGATTAAAGATATTTTAATTGCGCATAGAATGTTACCCTTATATACAAATGTACAACATAAATTATTACACTCATAAGTGTAATCTCCATAGGATTCGTAATTCTGCACCCGCCAGGTGTGCATAGTTATAATTTATTCGTTGCCTTAGCAATTCAAATATCATCTGGTCCATCGACCGAGCAATTAAGCTGAGAAGACATGTAAATTGTTAATTCATGAATATGAATATGTTCTAAGCAGAACTCAAAGTACTGAATCAAAAGCAAGGATATCAATCCCTATTAAATTTAACAATAAATTACATGTATCAAAGAACACGTGGTATCACAAATAGAAGTCAAAATCCATCAGTCGAAAATAGAAATATACCCCTGAAGAAAAGACATGGTGATCGAATTGGGCCTACACCACGAATCTTGTTAACAACTCGAGTTAATGACAATTGATTCATTAGGCACCAAAACGATGAACCATCCCTCCCAGAGAGAAATTCCCATCCCAAAAGAATGATCTAACTTCGCTTTCGAAAAATCCAATAAAAATCACGATCAAAATTACTAAGATCAACTGCAATGTTGTCAGAATACAACTATGAAACACGAAGTATAGTGCGACTATAAATCTCAAGTCAACGCTTGATTAAGAAGTTATTGAAGTATTCATAAGAATCAAAATATCTATTACACAAAATTTACTCAAATCCACCAAGGAAAATGTTAATCTTCTTCCTAAGAATGTCCTCTTCTTTACAATTAAGAAGATCATAATAAGTTACTGAATTTAATTTAGTCATTTCAAGAATGAAATCAGAATGAAAACTATCAAAATTTTGATAATAAGTGCACTCGTTATTCAAGCATAAACTCAATTGGAAATGGGATCAGACATGAATGGTAATTCAAGCCTACACAGCATTCCAATTTAGCTACAGAAAACGAAAAAGATGGCAGTGAGGTCACTCTGCAATGTTGCTACTTTGCTACACTACAAATATATTATTTCTTCTACCTGATTGCAGGATCTTCAAGACGAACTAGAGCATGGATTTGCCCTACCATATTTTTCCAATACGAACATCAGGATAATGTACATCCTCCCTGCCTCAAGCACTCGAACCCAGAACTTCCATCTCTCCATCCCTCGGTCGACAGCTGGTAATGGGCACAGTCCCTGGCTGTATATCTCCAATGACAAGTTTCAGAACGCCCGGAAGAAAGTATATTCGCATTCACAAAGTCGCGACACCCGAGAGACCACAGAGCCTGCGATAATATCGACAGCGCTCGCATGATTCTGAAAGTCAATTCTCGGCATACTAACGAACAGCGCAGCGTGTACACTAGCACTTGAATACAGCATTGTGGTTGCTTGGATGATTATATCATTGCTTGGCAAGCGATATCCACGTCTATGTTTAGCCTGACATATCTAAAATGTTACTGTTCGTGTTTAATATTCCTCTCAAAGCCTCAGATTTCACGACGGCGTACATATTGAGGAAAGTCCACCGAAAAAGTTCGTACAATCTTAATGCAGTGGCCTCGAAATAATGTTCTGTATATATCAATGCGTGCTGTCTCGTACTCAATATGTGGTTTGTTTAACAACGTGAAATTACACAGAGTTCTATCGCGATGCATTGCCTGGGTATAATTCTCGGCATACTTATGTTCAAAGCCCCTTCGTCACTGGGCTGAATCATCCGGTATTCGAACAGAAAACGCCACTCACGTTTATACTTATTTTAAGCCATTATCCGATGTAAGCTGAGCAAAGCTATTATACAATCTGTCGCTGTCCACGTTGATGCACGACACACCAGACAGAGCTACCCCTACTCCTGGGCGTGGTGGACGGATCGGCCTGTCATTCGTGGACAAGAATTATATACATATCAATATCAACATTGTGGTGATGGATGACATAATGACCGGAGTGGCACAAGTAATTGGGGAAGGAAAGATGAAAGCAATGATGTTTGCAGATGATTTGATGATTTGGGGAAACAAAGAGGAGGTACAGGAACAGTTGGACGTGTGGGAAGGAATAATACAAGGATATGGGATGAAATTTAGCATAAATAAGAGTGAGATGGTGATCACAACAAGGAAGAAGGAAAGAACCACAACGGGAATAACAATTGGTGGGGAACAGCTGAAGAAAGTGGAGAGTTTCAAGTATCTGGGAAGCCTGATACAAGATAATGGAAGAAACGATAGAGAAATAAATGAGCGGGGGAGACAGGCAGAAGCATTCCGAAGGAGTGTGAGAAGCATGTTATGGAGCAAGAATGTCCCTCAGAACAGCAAAAAGATCATATATCAGACGTAATATGTCCCTATCCTGACGTATGCCTTGGAGACCTGGGTTATGAAAGGAAGGGAGAAGAGCAAAATACAGGCCAGTGAGATGAGGTTCTTGAGAAGCAGTATTGGAGCTACAAAGATGGACAGAATAAGAAATGAGAGGACCAGAGAATTAATGAAGGAGGAACCATTACAGGATGGCATAGAAAAATCTAGACTTAGATGGTATGGACATGTAAAACGAATGGAGGAGAAGAGGATACCCAGGAGGATACACGAGACGAAATGGGAAGGAAAGAGAGCGAGAGGAAGACCGAGAGACAGGTGGCTGAAGGGGGTGGAAGAAAGCGTGAAGAAGAGAGGAGAAGACTGGACAGGGGTGGAGGCTGAGAGATGGTGGGAAGACAGAAGACATTGGAGAGGCTTGTGTTCCAAACAGACCCGGCCAGTGGCTGGAAACTGTGCATGATGATGACGATGACAAGATGAACCAGAATGGATAACTAAGAAGTGATAGTGACATAAAGATGATTGTAGGGAAGTGAGTTTTGAACATTCTTTGAAATGAATAAGAGAGAGTTGTATATAGGAGATTTTTTATATAGAAATATGGAAGTATAGAAGTCAGAAGTATAGATATAGGAATTTAGAACTAGAATTAGGAATTTATATTTTGAATAGGAATTAGAACAGGAAAAGGAGTTATTTGTAGAGATTAAAATAAGTGGATGTAAATATTATGAAAGAAGTTTTTTAATTTTATTTATTTTTGAGAAATACTTTAAAGGTCCGAGGAAACCAGGCCGGGCACCAACACGGTCAGGTTTGGCGGAACGGTGAAGTCAATTTAAAAATATTTACGATCTGGGGCTGACCTAACCAGAGCGGGCAAGGTGGGGAACAACGTCAGCTGTGTGTCTCAGTTTGCTGTTGTAGACCCCACACTTTCACATGATCCGGTTATCAGACAATTTATACACACACCCAAGTATTAATGTTGTTGGAAAAAATGATGTGTTAGTGTTTCTTACTGTAACTATTTGGGTTAAAAGGAAATATTTGACACAAAATTAGATTAACGACCCAGTATTTGAATAGAGTGACTAGCAAAATTATGGTGTTTGAAGCCATTTTCAAGCACCCCAAAGTCTCTAAAAGTCGCAGTTGATAAGTGGGGCATAAAACCAATAACATTATTATTAAGTTATTAAAATAACGAGATTCACTGCGAATCATAAATACTAACATTAACAAGTTATACAAAAGTACAATAAAACCAGAATTCTAAATTTTTGTATATAAATTTAAACTTTAATTCCAGTATGATGTTGACCGAGTGACGGTCGAAATGCGTAATCTTAAACTGTCCCTTATTTATATGAATAAATATGAATAATAAGTAACTAGCGGACCCGTGCGAGAACTCTCGCATAATGGGATGTGTGTGCCCCATGTGTACAGACTACGCGCCTGGCTCTAGTGCTATGCGAGCTGTACGCAACAGAGTTCTGCCAGGGGTTATCGTCTTGTTTAATTGTTTAAAAGCACTTTATAAACGAATAAATATATTTCCGTCGACTTATCAAGAACAATGCTCTTATCAAGAAATGCAAGATTTTTCCCGTACTATTGAGACGACTTGGAAGATTTTGGTACAAACCCCACCTTCTAACTCCCTCTGGTTTAGGAGCTTGAGTTTTGTGAAACATACACCTTAGCATATTATATAATAAGATACATATAATTGTTTTCAGGACTTAATAATTTATTTATGATCAAAGGAAGCCGAGCAGTAACCATTTCAGTGGAAAAGTAAAAAAAAGGAAAAAACAAAAAAGGTGTCCGAGCGCTTTGTAAGCTTACGCTGGGCAAACCGTTAAAAATATCTAAATACTATGAGTGTAAGAATTGTTCAGCATGAAAAGTTCTATAAAAAAGGCCGCGAGAGCATATGTCTATCTTCAATACATCGCCCATTATAAGTGTTTTTACGTTTTAATTTCTTCCAACAATGTCCATTCAACTACTGAGGCGACAGGTTACGAGCTAGCTAAGGGCGAGTCTATCATCCCTGTTACAGCCTAGCTAGCGGGCGAACCTATTGCCCCAGATACAGCCAGCAGCAAACCGTTGAGTCATGTTGAGTTAAGACTTCTGAAAAGGGTGGTTGTGTTTGGAGTTTCTCTGGAAGTGCAACTCGGGGTTCTTTCATTTCGCCTGTGAAACACAGTCAAGTTAAGATTGGACGGAAGGGGGATTTGAGTTTCATTCACCTCGCCATTCCCTGGAAGTTCAACACTCATTTCGCCTGTGAACTTTCCATTCCGCAAAATTCACAGTCAATTTAAGATTAAATTATATACTGGTTGGCGTATAATCTCTACTTAGTATAAAATTAAGTCCCGATTCTTGGATGTCACGGGTAATCTCGAGAACCACTAAATGAATTTTGATGCGGTTTTCACCATTCTGTAAAGGATATCTCGAGGGAGGTTTCTGTAGAAAATAATTTATTTATGACCAAAGGAAGTCAGCACTAAGGACTTCAGTGAAAAGATCGAAAAAAAAAACTGGCGTCCGCGCGCTTTTTAAGCTTACGCTGGGCAAACCGTTAAAAAGATCTATATACTATGAGTGTAAGAATTGTTCAGCACGAAAAGCTCTACAAAGAAGCCCGGGAGAGCATAACTCTATCTTCAATACATCGCCTACTATAAGTGTTTTTATGTTTTCATTTCTTCCAACAATCTCCATTCAGTTACTGAGGCGACAGTCTATGAGCTAGCTAGGGGCGAGTCTATCACCCCAGTTACAGCTTAGCTAGTGGACGAAAGTATTGCCCCAGATACAGCCAGCAGCGAACTGTCGAGTCGTGTTGAGTTAAAAACTTCAGAGAAGAGTGGTTGTGTTTGGAGTTTCCCTGGAAGTGCAACTCGGCATTTCTTAATTTCGCCTGTGAACTTTTCGTTCTGCAAAATTCACAGTCAAGTTAAGATGGGACGGAAGGGGGATTTGTGTTTCATGCACCTCGCCATTCTTAAATTATGTCTGACAAGAATTTGTTGCACATGCATCTCCATGATAATATAATTAATAGTCCATTCAGTGATTTTAACACATCATGCCGAGACGTAAAACGGATATTGGTCGTTGTTCATTGACATTGGAAAAAAAAAAACGCTTCACGTAATGCATTCATAACTGTTCCCGGGCGAAGCCGGGTCGGGTTGCTAGTTACAGTATATATTGTAACCCTGCCCAATTATATTGGGCAAATAGCATGCTGACCGACTGAAAAGTATAAATTGATAGTAAACCAATTAGTGCACAGCAGTAGGAAGACAGAAGCAATAATTCAGTTTAGTTAGAGATAAACTTATCATTGAAAAACTTAACACTCTCACAGGATATGCTGGAAACAGTCTCATTTAGCCGTCAGGCAGGCATTGTACAGAGAAAGCAAATTTAATTGACATACTACATTTCCAGGAAAACCACATGCCAGCTTATTGAATTTTTTTTCCAGAGACTTTCTTGACAATGTTGATAATAGAACATTAATATCTACAGCATTTCAACTTCCATGAAATTGTGACATCTCGGCTTAATTTATTAGTTTACGTATAAAATTGACCCCAAAGTTTTGAATTATATCAAAATCTGAAAACTACAGACAGTTGCTAATACCATATAGGAAGCTCAGCGTAAGGTAATTCTTTGTTCTTTGGCATCAATGGAACACCTTAAATATCAACTAAACATTCTAGCCCCTTAGCAAGAAAAGAATGTGACCCAATTCTCTCATCACTTCATATCATGGACTCGAACCTAATAACACCCCTGCAAGAAGGTGCCAGCTGTTGCTGTTTGCTGTAATCTTCAGAGCCCATACTCTCACTCTTCATCTATCCAAAAGGACATGCACGTGGGCAGACAATGAATTGCTTGTCACCGAAACTCCATCAGAACAATTTCAGCCAAGTAGTACACAAAATCTTATATATCTTAACCTTTGTTATGGCACTGAATGATAGGATAAGTGTTATCTTACCAAAATAAACAAGAGGGTCCGCAGACTAGCCCATTCTTTGTAAGCACCCTGTACAGACCATGTGATGTACATCATCCCATTTACCAGTCGTTTGTACATTGGAAGTATGGTTTCGTTTACTGGTACACCATACTTCAATAAAAGTTCTGTTGCTTGTGGCAACGATTCACCCTGAAACAAACAAATTCCACTATCAGTCTACGAACTGAACACAGATATAAGCACTGTTTTGAATGACAGAAGAATGGGTTACTGCTGTGTGTTGCTGTCTATTTTAGGGGCCGAGGAAACTTTAAGTCACCATACATAGTATCTGTACTGTTGTGGCATATGGTCTAGTTCCATTATACAGTACAGTCTAAGAGTAATGCTGAGCCAACAATATATTTAAGTTCCTTACTATATGATTATTTCAAAGTGAGTCAAATTTGGTGTTGATTCATTGAATGGTTGAAGAGATGCATTCAGTTAATTCTATGAAATTTCAATACGTCCTCAAGGGTGGCAGTATTTCGCCTAGATTTGGATGTCTACTTATGAATGTATGTATATCCCTTATTATTTCCCATTTCTACAGGGTCGAGGATAAGATGAGGTGAATATCTATGGGGCAGGTAAGTTTACAGCCAAATGCCCATCCTGGAGCGAATCTCCTGAAAGGTGTTAATGAGAGCTGAAATTGAAATGAAAATCCATAGCCTGCTTCCAGTCTCCGACCGGGTCAGGAATGGAATGAATGAAGCCCCCATCTAGCGGCGAGGATATGAACTGTGCCGGCTGCCGAGGCCTGACGCACTACTCTGGGGCAATGATTAAATGAATGACAGATGAAATGAAATGATAGTGGAGAGTGTTGCTGGAATGAAATTTTGACAGGGAAAACCGGAGTACCCGGAGAAAAACCTGTCTGCCTCCGTTTTGTCCAGCACAGATCTCACATGGAGTGACCGGGATTTGAACCACGGACCCAGCGGTGAGAGGCCGGCGTGCTGCCGCCTAAGCCACGGAGGCTTCAGAGCTGAAATTAATGAAGATAAACGAAACAGGACAAGGAATTGAAAAGAAGCAGCCAAGGTCTATTAAAAGGTACCATCCCTGCATTTTCCTGGAGTTGAAAATGAGGGAAACCAAGGAAAACCATTTCAGGGACAGCTAATGGTGAGGTGGAACCCACTTGTCAATTAGGTCTACGAATAACTTGGCCCTATGGCCTCGTGTTGTGACCTAGCGAGTGTAGCTACCACTGTTGGTTGATCCCTAATTTGCTATGAAGGATTTAAAACTCAGTATGAGGGCTGGAATGTGTTCTACTTGGCCTCAGGAAGACAACCAAGAAGAGAGTTGGAATCTGAGTTATTCTAGGAGTATTCTTTTAAATTGACCTCCAAGTGAATGCTGAGATGGCCACAGCCACTTAAGCTACCTCTTGGGGAGAATGTGGTAAACTCACGTTGGCTGCAGGCAGTGCACTTCGTCCAGGTAACAAGAGCAAGGTACAAGGATATAAGAAGCAAAGCAAAGCCAACTCCTTACAGGCCATGGAGGCCCTAGGAGTAGTGGAAGGTAGAGGCTTCAACCCTTTGGGACATCGTCACAAGATGGGATGGAGTTGTCAGCTACACGCCAGGCCGTCTTTGCTCCTAGGAATTACCCTAGTACTAATTTCTGGTGTAGGCTGAGTGAACCCCAGGGCTATTTGTGTTTCCGAAAGTGGTAGTTTTGCTTCTTAAATCCCTTATCTGGGTGGGGATCAAATCCACTTCCTTTCAGTTAGAAGCTCAGCGCCTCTACCGACAGATATAAGAAGGCTGATAAGTAACTAATTGCTTTAACAAGTTTCCTGGCATTGAATTATACACTAGTGGAAATGCATTGAAGAACACAGTTTAAATTAATAGTATCTCATTGAAATCTCAAAATAATAAAAATGTATTTATATAATGTTAAGGTGTGAAAAAGTAAATGGAATTAAAATTAATACTATGTTATACTAGCAGAGGATTCTGCTTTGCCCAGGTGGAATTACAAAGCCATGCCTATCGATCGTATTTTGGCCTTATTCCATGAAAATACCAAATAGGGATCATATTATTATTATTATCATCATATATATTATTTCAGTATTATAGACCCTTATGTGGAGCTCACAAGCAACCGATCGTAACAAATGAGCATTCAAAATGTAAAGATTTGAAGCCATTCTTTCAGTGATGCCTACAAATGACAGTGAGCATTCAAAAGGAAGAGAATCACCCAGAACATGACAATAGCTTCTGCCAGAACTGTGTGACATCTAGCCCGCATAACAGGAAAGCCGCACAGAGCCAGCCACTCCCAGAACTGTGTCACGTCGAGCCCACATAACAGGAAAGCCGGGCACACAGCCAGCCCCTGGCAGAACTGTGTAACATTGAGCCCACATAACAGGAAAGCCAGGCACACAGCCAGCCCCTGGCAGAAATGTGTCCCGTCGAGCCCACATAACAGGAAAGCCGGGAGAACATACACAGCCAGCCCATGTCAGAACTAATAATGTAATGTTATTGGTTTTACGTCCCTTTGAATTACTGTGGCTTTTAGAGACGCCGGGGTGCTGGAATTTTGCCCCGAAGGGGATCTTTAACGTGCCAGTAAATGTACTGACACGGCTCCCTCGCATGTCAGAACTGTGTCGCGTCAAGCCCACATAACAGAAACGTTGGGCACACCGCCAGCCCCTGCCAGAACTGTGTCGCGTCAAGCCCACAACAATGCCGAGTGGCAGGAAAAGGACTTTGAGATTGCAGTTAAAGTTATCAACTTCATAAAAGCTTGACCATTGAATGTGCTAAATAACAGTAATATAGTTTTATTTTATTAACATACAATCATACAAAATTTACTTTTTCATTGGGGATTGGAGTCTATTAATTTAACTTATGGGTTGCGTGATGTTTAATATCCCGGACTTAAAAATTTAAGGACACTGATCTAGGAAAGCAACCAGGTAAGCAGAGCCTTGTGCCCATCCAAGTCCATCCATTGGCAACGCCACTGCCAGAAGATGGGCAGGGACGTAGCCAGATACCCATCAGCGCATTCTCATTATTGAAAGAACATTTGAAGGAGATATTTTAAAATATCCTAAAATATGTTTTATAGTGCGTCTGTGTAAGCAGGCTTGAAATATGATGTATGTAGATGTGTTAATGAGAAGCTCAGAAAATAAATCTCACGATCCGTGTTGTCATGGGGTTCATTATCGCAATGCATTCTCCATACGTGAATTGCAGGACGCCTCGTTCGCTGTGCGATTCATGAAATGATTCTAGTGTTTTCGGAATGTACCCTGTCAATCAACGTATTCTGTTATCTTATCGTAAAATGGTAACGATCTTTCTCCCCTGATGTGTTCCTTTCTGGGACGAAGGAGGAATTCGTTTTAGTTTATTTTGTGATGAGTGAGTAGCCTTCACCTGATTCCATGATGCTTGTGTTATGTGGTTGAAACAGTGGACACAGTTGAGGCAGGAAGACTGCCAAGCGGAAGTCGCATGATATTGTGTAGACTCATTTTAAAATTCTCACGCGCAGGGAACCAGCCGCAAATGGCCAGCCTTATAATAACAGAACATTTTGGCTTTAGTTTCACATGTTTGTACAGCCCACTTTCCTTTATTGAAGATACTGATGCTTAATGTGACCAAATATCTTAGGTTTCATCCAAAACCATTTATGCTGTTGCTTTGCTGCTAGTGTCACAATTCCCCTTGACACATCTTTCCCTGTTCCCTTCCCCCATGCTAAGGCAGTAATTTTGTGCAAAGGAAGTTCTTCTTCACAGAAACATGGGTTTAGCTGACAGAAAGGACATAAAAAAGCTCAAAAGCTGCAATATTAATGTGCCTGACACCTAATCAAAGCTTCAAAACATTCTTGTTGCAGTATTAAAGCTTCAAAGCATGTTCGTTGCAGTTTAAAGACTTCAAAACTTCACAGTTCCTAATGGTTCAAATGTATACCGGTGCTGTCCTTAATGTAATTATTTATGTACACTTCATGTTTTATTTTATTTTTTGATACGTGATTATTTTGCTATATTTTAAAATGAAATTTTAGTCTACATATCCTAGATATCTACTTAATATTACCAGGACATGAGAGAGAAGCTGGCATTCAGAAAGGTGTAAGGCAAGGCTGCAACTTATCACTCATACTTTTCAATCTAAACATTGAACAAGCAATGAAGGAAATTAGAGAAAAATTTGAAGTAAGAGTAAAGATTCAAGGAGAAATAATCTCAACTATGAGATTTGCTGATGACACTGTCATCTTAGCCGATTCACCAGAGGATTTGAATTAGTTTTTAAATGGTATGGGCTCCATCACGAGGAGGGAATTCATGAGGAAAATCAATAAATGTAAAACAAACAAAAAATGGAATGCAGCTGAAAGAAATCAGAAATTCCCATTGACATCAAATTGGCAGCAGAAAAGCTAAAGGAAGTAGGAGGCTTTTGCTACTTAAGAAGCAAAATAACCAGTATGGACGAAGCAAAGAGGATATAAAAAGTTCGTTGGCTCAGGCAATTTCTACAGAAAAGAAATCTGTTGACTTCAAATATACAGTAGATCTAGCAGGGTGTCGAGCGATGATGACCTTTTTTCAAATTCCCGTATAATTCCCGTATTTCCCGTACGAAAATCCACCAAATTCCCGTATATTTTAGAACTCTCTAAGACTAGAGTTCTCATACCGAATGGCTGAAAAATGTATCTTAAAGCGCGAATCAAGATTTTCTGGCGTAGGTGTAACTGCATTTTTGGAGATACTTCCGCAGCCCACGGGTGATGGGGAGATATAGGCCTAATCCGTAGCGTGAGCAAAGCGCGCGCGCGCGCGCGAGTGAACTCTCTCGCAGAGGGGATGAGATGCTACGAACACAAATAAAATACCCTTCACCTGAGGAGAGCTGATATAAATGACTGTTTTACTGAGGAGGGTTGAGAGAGTAGAGAATAGGAGTGTCACATAATAAATATTTACGGGAAGTGACTGAATTGTATGATACCGTAACCGTATAGAGCTTCCACGAGTTAAAATGAAACCGAAGCTTATGCATAGCGAACTTCCGGTCCGCGAATCTCCATTTGATTTTCATTGGCAGTGAATTGTTCATTCGTGATTATCTTCCTTATTATTTCGGTTTGTGGTTTTATTTTTAGGCGTTCAACTTATGAAATAAGAACTAGAAGGTTGGCCTTTCATGAATATTCCAAAGACAAGTGTCTCTTAAAAGAGTAATTAGTAAAACTTCGCATCAGTGACGACCATAACAAACAGCTTGCCTACAAAGTGTGCGATTTGCACATTTCAAAAGGTAGTGATCTAACATATCTTAGACTACAATAATTAAGTAGATGCAAATTAAATATGTTATATGTGAGAATATCATTATAATTTGCTATCCGGTTATTAGTATATTATGCATTAACGTGACCCGTTTAAACGCTAAATTGTGACGAAAGTTACGAGTCATAGGCTATTCGCCGTACCGGTAGGCCTAATATTTACTAACAACGCATCGTTTCTTCTTTAATATTTATTTAATCATTATAATTATAATAGCCTATCTATTAACACTTATTTAACCAATAATCATTTTATAATTCTATACGGTACATATTCCAGGTATTGCAAGAAAGCGATATTTGATAGCACATGCGGTTCCACCTTAAAATCCAACCGTGCCTAGTTTCCAGTACCTATGGCATTATATGTATAGTTCACCTAATATTGTTTCTCGTTTAGCACCACCCAGGGGTTACGTGTAGGGTTAAGTTATAGGTTATACCTACGGATTCACCAAACGATTAAATAAGTCATCATCATTTTCCGTTTTCCAGCCTAGGCCGGGTCGGAGCAAACATGAGTCCCCTCCACTTTACTCGGTCTGTCCACCACTCTTCCTCAAGCACTGAACGCCACTCCATGTTCCGGTTTATCACGCTGCACTTAACAAGGTCCAACCACCGACCTCTAGGTCTTCCTCGTCCTCTTTTTCCCGTCATTTGCCTCTCCATCACTTGTTTTGGCATTCTTTCATCATTCATCCTCTTCACATGTCCATACCATCTCAATCTGTTCTGTTCCAGCTTTTCGTTCAGCTTCTGTACATTCACTTCCTTTCGAATGTCTTCATTTCTCACACTATCTCTTCTAGTCTTCTGTAACATACTCCTCAAAAATTTCATTTCGGCAGCCTGCATTCTACTTTCATCCCTCCGGGTCATAGGCCAAGTTTCTGCTCCGTATGTCAATATTGGTAAGTAATAAGTCTTGTACATCACTTCTTTAGCCTTCATTGGTACGTCTTTATCCCAAATTAAATTCCGAACTTGATAGTAGAAGGCACTCCCACCTTGTATTCTCTTGCTAATTTCCATATCCAGTCTTGCATTTTCCATCAATTCACTTCCCAAATATTTGAAGTGCTCAACTACTTCCTATTACCTATGGAAAATATTACCGTAAGTTAATAAACCAAACAACAGGCGACAATTTTTTCTAATGCTCATTTACATCTTCTCCCTAGTCTACGTAAAGTACCATACGGTAATCACTGAAAGGGTAGGGGGGTTATGACCTCAATTTCACAAACGAACGAACCTCATTTTGCATGAATTATGGAACCCGAATCCTAATGAGGTATGGATTGTCTGCATTTAGAAATATGTTAGTCAATATTTTAAAACAAAATGCCAGAAAACTAAATACAAAAGGCTGCGTGCCTACTATGGTACAAAGTTGCTCCGTGAAAAAAAAATACACTTCGCCAAGATTATACGACGTGCATACAGTTAATTACAATCATCCAATTGGAGAAACACTATTTGTCACGAACTTATAAGCAATTCAAACATAAACTGCTGTAATTTACGGGAAAATGTGCAACAGTTAGAGACTACGAGTGTTGCATGTAGCACAACGTTAGCTAACATTTCGCATCATTAAATACATAAGGAATGAACACATGCAGGGCTTTCAAACTGCACACAGCTGAAGATCATATAATTCTAGGTGCATTTGACGTTCTCTTAACAACAATAATTTGCTTAGTTACATGCAAGGAAAATTGTAGTACACAGTTCCCATTGCTTCCATTACCTTGCTACTAAACCAGAAGCTGGTAATGCATAACCATACGCCGGTGGCGTGCCCTATGACAAATGAAAGATCGAAAGAAAATGTAAGCTGTATAGGAGCCCGGAACAAGGCGATACAATTTTCTACACTACTGAAAATAGAAAAATACCCTTTTTAATAATGAATAATAATTTTGGGGGTCAGGTAGTAATAGATGTTACCCACCCACTATCCCTTTTTAGATCACGACTTTTAGAGTAAAATTGGAGGTTTGTCCGCTATTACACGTGTAAATTATGGGACAAATACAGTATTGCTAACCCCGCGCATTCGGTACTGACAGCCTTCCTGTGACTTTGCCCCGCTTTTCCTCTCCGCAACCCACGGTCGCCGCATAACAAGACCCTACGTTCAACCGCCACACGGCAAGAATTCTGAGCATGCTTATCACTTACACCCTGTGTTTCGAAGAAAACAACGCGAAGGATATATCGGGAGCTTGGAACAGCTGAGCTGTGTTGTTAAGTTTTTAGTGTTCTTGTAACTCAACTGATTCGAATAATCCACAGCGCTACACTTCAGACATTTCTGTACAATTATACTTAATATATTTTAAAAACGATCCTGAGTCAACGCCGAGGACATTCAAACAGAGAAATAGGATACTTTTAGAAGAATAAATAAATTACACACCGAAGCTGATACCTTTATCATCGGTATTCAATTCAATAAATTCGACAAAGAGGGCAAACACTCTACAGCTAATGAATATAAAACACTCTGGACTCATCATGCAATGATTATCCTTTAACGTGAAACAAGAGTTTGAGTGGAGGTAGTTCACAGCTTACTACAGTAGTCGACGGATAACACCATGCACACTCACTGAATCGCGACTCTCTACGGTTAATATTAGCTTTCGTGATAACACAAAAGTAAAGTTAAGGTAAAGACATAATTAGCACTGAGCACTCAAACAAGCCGCTCTGTGGCGATATTATTGCCGTGGTTTTATATTGTCGAGTTGTAGGCTATTGAATGACAGACGGTATTTTGAACACTATGATGGGAAACAATAGCCTTTGCTCTATTATCAATTGACGCAAGCGAACTGACACCAATAAATACATTATACTCAGTTACTTGGCAAGGGTTTCGTGACACCCTCCATCCCTTCACTGTCCCAATCATCATCACCACCATCATTGTCTTCGTCAGAGCGTGAGGAATTGCCAAGGTTAATAATCATTTCATCCACCGCGATATCCAGACCGCCTACAGTATTTATTTCCCTACATGCTGTAGCCTACAGGATGTGTCCAGTCCTCGGGTCGAACTTCGGGGAAGTAAAATTAACGAAATAATGACAACGAAAGGAAATCCGACACAGACAGTGGTTAACAAGCGACTGAAACAATGCCTGCCCATACGAGAAGAATTCTGTCACTTGTGTGGTGTATTTTGTAGCCATATGTTGGTGACGGGTGTTTTATAGTAAAATATCGAGAGCTGTAAGATATTGTTTGTAGTTTTTGAAATGT
Organism: Meconema thalassinum; assembly: GCA_946902985.2. Classification (NCBI taxonomy): domain Eukaryota; kingdom Metazoa; phylum Arthropoda; class Insecta; order Orthoptera; family Tettigoniidae; genus Meconema; species Meconema thalassinum. The sequence continues at coordinate 385,881,094 of OX336389.2, forward strand.
ATGCATGTTTGACGCATTTGCATTGAATGTTTGCACGGACTTTAAAACAATTTGGTATGTTCTTCTACCCTGCGAAAGAAGACCATGGAAAGGCTAAAAACAGTAAAATTCCTCACGCGACACGCCGCAAATACTTTTTAATTTAGATTTATTTTATCAAAGTAGATAATAGAAAATAGAATAATGCAAAACGAAATTAAATAAGTCACTCTGACAAATACAAGATTGTTACTAGGAACTTCAGTTATACACAGCACAAAATTAAGTTCTTTTGACAGTACTAATTTCTGAATAGGAACTGTAAGCTAGTCATACACAAAATAAGATAAAACAAAAATTAATCAAGGATTTAATAATTTAAATCTTCACTAGGGAACTCATCTTCTCTTTAATTTTCTCTGCTTCAGAACGGGCGTCGTTCAATATCTTTTTTTTTTTTCCAATTCCTGGAGATCTTTCGTGGCTTTTCTATCGACTGCCACCTTAGCCGTCGCTTCGCACCTGTTTTGCTTCCTTGAATACGGCGTAGGAGTTTCGTGCAGTATGGACTCTTGCTCACGGTTATCTTTTCTACTCCACCAGCTGCCATCACAGCGTCCTGAACAGTATGCATGCCAAACAGACTGGCTTCTTTGTGATTGACGAGCATGCACTCGTTGTTCAGGGAGAAACATCTGTCTAGAGCTGCATTGTTGTGATACAAAATCAGTATCATTTTAACGAAGCTTGTGAGATCGTTTTTGGCAGGAACAGAGGAAGGTGCTGAAGCCAATAATTTAGACCACAGCACGTCGAGCCGTGGCTCTTTTCCGTCGAACTGCTTCATACGCAAAGTGACGGAGGGCAGTCTCAGAAGTGCGGAGTAGCAGCTCTTGATGCGGTCAGCCATTGCGCCAGAAAGCAAATTCTTCTGATTACAAAGAATTTCCAGGGCAATGACGATCCTAACTTCTCCCAACTTAGGAGTTACAGCGACCCCTATAGGGTCCAGGCAGGAAATAGCACGGGTCATCTTGAGAGCAAGAGGTGACCTCTCTTTGATTTTTTCAGCCATAGGATATGAATGTACAATTTTCGGCAGTTGGTGCGAAATTGCAGCACATCCGCGACTGGAATTTTCTGAGATCTTGAGCTGTTAGCTTCTTTAAGGGCTGCTCTTGTCGAGAAACCCAGGTCTCCTCTGTGAATAATAATGCAGACTGATTCCTGTATGTCATTGTCAGCAACGAGCGCGGCACGCGTAGCCCCGCGCGGAGTGGGTATGGCCGCGGTCGGCTAGGTAAAGCATGCATTCGACGTTGGCTGGGTTCTCATCCCGCTTAGCGCTCTATCGGTGGCGCAGAGTGCGGGTGTCAGCGCGGTCTGCAGGCGAAATAGAAGACTGAGCGTTCTGGGACTAAGAAGTCAGGCATTATGAGACTTTTCAAGATTTCCCGTATCAAGTTCGAATTTCCCGTATTTTTCCCGGGTCACTAAAATTCCCGTATTTCCCATATCGCTCGACACCCTGTCTAGGTATTAGAAAGTCATTATTGAAAGCCTTTTTCTGGAGCGTGGCATTCTATGGAAGTGAAACTTGGACTGTTGGTGCAGCAGAAAAAAGGAGAATAGAAGCATTCAAAATGTGGTGTTACAGGAGAATGATGAAGGTCAGATGGGTAGATAGAGTAACAGATGAAGAGGTATTAAGAGGATTGGGCGAGGAGAGATGTTTCTGGCGCCTGCTAATGAAGAGAAGAGATAGGTTGGTAGTACACATACTAGGACACCCAGGAATAGCAAACTTAGCTATGGAAGGAAGGATTGAGGATAAGAACTATAGGGGTAGACCAAGGTTAGAATAAGTAAAACAGATTGCCTCAGATGTAGGATGTGGTAGTTATGTACAAATGAAACGATTAGCGCAGGATAGGGAGGCATGGAGAGCTGAATCAAACCATTTAAAACACTGAAGACTCAAACAACACCAACCCCAACAAGAACAAGCACAACAACAACAACAACAAAATCAACAACAACATTCTCAGTATTTTGGGTTCAGTGATGAGAAGAGATGAATAATAACAGTGTTATTTGTTTTACATCCCTTTTAACTACTGCGGCTCTTAGAGACACCGGGGTACCGGAATTTTGCCCCAGAGGGGCTCTTTAACGTGCCAGTAAATATACTGACACGGCTCCCTCGCATTTGCACACCCTCAAATGCTAACTGACTGTGCCAGGATTCGATCCTGCAACCTAGGGCACAGCAAGCGAGCACGCCACGTAGCCAGCCAAGAGAAGAGATGAGTTTCTTTAACCATGCAGTGAATGGCTTTTATGGCCAGATGCCCTTCCTGATGTAAACCTCAACAGAGGAGGGAATATGAGATGAAATGAATGAAGATGAATAGAAATGGGCAAGGAGTTGATAGGAAGCAGCTTTCTTTACCTGGAGATGAAAATGGAATATCATCGAGAAGAAAACCATTTCAAAGATGGCCAATGGTGGGGTTTGAACCCACTAATCTTCAAAGTCTGGAAATAGTCTGCCTCCATGATCTTACACCTTAACACATGTCCATGGTTGGTATTCAATAAAATTAATTTTGAACCCCTTATGCTTTTGTTTATTATTCAATATTGTGTTTTTCCTTGGTTGCTTATACTAACTTATTATTTTAACATGATTATAGATGCACACTTTATTTTCTTATTATATCTAAGTTTAAATATCAAATCTTATATTTCTTTGTTGTATTTTAAATTTTAGTTTATATACACTGAAGAAAATGGAAATTGCAACACCCAGAAGGAGTGGTGCTACATTGCTGCAATTGAACATGCAGGACGAGTGTTTGGTTGTGATTCGATGATTACACTTTCAGGTCCCTCTGACCGCAAGTTTGGACAACAATCAATACAGGATGTGCCCACCACGAGCTGCAATACATTGATGAATACGTCGAGGCATGGAGTCAATAAGGCCCTGGATCGCTTCCTGAGGAATTGTGGCCCATGCTTGCTGCACTTCATGGGTCAGTTGTTCCAGAGTTGTGGGTGGCTGAGGACGGTTGGCCAGTTGTCGACCCATCATGTCCCACACATGCTCAATAGGACTGAGGTCCGGGGATCTGGCGGGCCATTCTAAGGTTGTGACGTCATGGAGAGCTTCTCAGGAGATGCGTGCAGTGTGAACCCGGGCATTGTCCTGATGAAACATCCCATTAGCAATGTTCGCCATCATAGGGACAACCACTGGATTGAGTACCCTATCAACGTACTGTCGAGCAGTCATAGTGCCCTCAACAAGCACTAATTGTGATTTCACATTAAAACCAAGAGCTCCCCAGACCATAATGCTTGGTGTTGACCCTGTGTGCCTCTCGACGATAAGGTCTGGGCGGCCCCTCTCCCCGGTACGTCGGCACACACGATTCTGGCGATCACTGCGGGAAGACAGAAGCGTGATTCATCACTAAAGATGACCCTATGCCATTCGTCGACCCACGTCAATCGTTCTCGACACCACGCCAGCCTTACACGTCGCTGTTGTGGGGTCAATGGAACACCTTCTGCAGGGACACGGGATCGTAAGCCAGCTGCACGCAGGCGATTACCAACCGTTTGTTGTGTAACGTGGGGTGCCACAGCTGCTGTTGCATGGGGTTCCATCCGGGCCATCCGAATGATGCGGCGATCCTCTCTCACAGTTGTCTGTCGCCCTGGGCCTGTGCCAGGTCTACGAGTGTGGGTACCTTCATTTGACCACTGCTGCAATACATGTTGTACCGTAGATGCCTGTCGGCGAACACGTGCAGCGACGGTCCTTAGCGATAATTCAGCCTCACACAGCCCAATTATCCGAGCCCTCTCAAACGGTGACAGTAGTTGATGGCGTGCTCTTCTCTGAAGTCGAGGCATGTTTGACGGGGAACACTTCACTGCACAGACTGCAGGTCAACTACACTACACCAGAGTCCGTATACTGGAGTTGATTCCTCCGCAACCAATCACGTGGGGAGACCTGTAGTAACAATCCAATGGGTCTGAAACTTTGATCGTTTACATACCTACATGGCATCGTTCCATACCTTGAAAATCAACACAAACGACCAATGCCTTAATGGTGTTGTAATTTCCATTTTCTTCAATGCATTTAGCAAAATTATAGTACTCTAATTGGAGTATTGCTGTGTTGTAAGATGAATGAATGAATGAATTAATTAATTAATACAAATCACAAACTTCATCAAAAGTAATGTGGAATACTGATATTTTATTCTAACCTTCATTAGGTGGAGAGCATAATTAACCACATGTACTTCCGTATCTATTTGATGCCTCTCAGCAAGTTCCAAGCACTCTCCCCATTTCTGCATTTTTCCAAGGTCATCAAGTTTAGCTATAAGCTCAACGAGTGCCTGCTTGTGTTCTCTAAGTTTCTCAACTCCTCCATGGCTCATTGCCTCTGCATAACTTCTTTCTACATAGGGCACATAGCTGGAACAGAAAGTATATTATCAGAACACCATATCATACAAACCTCATAATCCATAACCTATGAACCAATCAATCAATGTTCACAATACTTGGCATTCAGATAGTTTTATATCTGTTACTAAATTGATGAGTACATGAGAGTAGCTGCCATCTTGAAATTATAAAATATAAAAATAAGTAACTTTAAACACCTAAGAACTACACAAACAAAAATTAGTGACAAGGTAGGACCATATATGTGGCCTCGTATGGCCAAGATGAAAGAACACTCTCTCCATATATCCCAGATGGTGGGGGCGGAAAATATTAGAACATTAAAATTAAAACATTATTTATTCCAGATCAAACATTCAAATGAGTGAAAAAATGACAAGATGATTACAAAAATTTAGTGAGACGAATATGAGATGATTATTTGTGGAATAGGCAAAACAAAGAGACATTGGTTAATTAATGTAATGTAAGTGAATTTCTTGTAAATTTCTATACATATTCTTGTGTGAGAAATATAATGGTTTAACAGGGCCACGTTTAACTAGATGTCGGTCATATTACAGAATAATATATATAGTTGGGAAAGTTTAAACCAAAAAGGTATTGGAGAAGAAATAATACAAATGATATATGTGATGTACAGTAATTGTTGCAGCTGTGTCAAGACTCAAGTACATAGGTAAAACAGGAAGGTTTGAAATTGAACATGGATTAAAACAAGGGAGTGTACTCTCACCATTGCTATTATATGGATGATGGATGATATACTCAAGGCAACAAAGGAAGTGTACACAGGTACAAAAATGAACAAAATCCTATTTGATGATGATGTTTTGATTTGGGGAGAGAATGCGAAAGTGGTTCAAGAATAGCTGGATGTACTGTGCCCGTTTGGACCGAGCTCCAAAGACCACATTTTGTAAAATACCGAAATCAGATTAGCATGAGAAAATCTATCTCAGGGTCTATCTAGGTGAATATTAGGTCTATATCTGGCATCCCTGATCTCGGTAATCCACATGTAAGGTAAGGAAAGAAATTATTTTGAAAATAGCACATTTCTTAAAAATCTCAATTTATTTATAGTTAAAATATTAAATTGACTGGCAATAACCTCAAAACACAAAGAAAACAATCACACATAAAAAATCAACAGTCCCTAAAAATACCCTTGAACTCTGCAAAATTGATATTCAGAAAAATTATTAGTCCATTCTGATACCAAAAACGAAAATTTCTAATTATTTACACTGGGTAATCACTATTCAATGAAGAGTTCGAGTGATCCCTCTATTTACATATTTGTAGTTTCACTTCATGAAGAATTGCTTTGATTGTTCAAGTACACGTTGTAAAGATATTTCGAAAAATTGTCACTTGATTAATTCGATGATGTTCCAAAATAAAATTTCATTGAAGTATAATAACAACCTCATATCAATATTCGGCTAACATAAAGTCGAATGTTAATATTTTTGTGTTTGTAAAATTTTGTTTCCATAAACAAAATTTGTTTATAAATTTTTCATTATCATAATAATTTGAAAAATAAATCTTTTTCTTTTCTCATAATCATTTGTTTCAATGTAAACAAAACCTAAATTCACTCATTTCAAAATTTGTTATGAACATTAGCAAAAATTGTTGTTATCCACTATCAGTGGATTAAATCATTATCTCTTTCATAAAAACTTTTCTCATTCAGAAAATTTACATATTATCTCACACAAAATAAATATTAATCATAGAATTTATTATTATTATTATTAATTTCAAAATTTCTTATCAATTTATTTACAATAAGTTTTCTCACCCTCTCATATTGTGAATATTTAATGCTCATTTCCACTGTTATTTTTATTTTGTGCTTGGAATAATAATAATAGTATCTTCAATTATTTATTTTTGCATTTGCAACTATTTATTTGATTTTATTTTTTTCTAGGTCAGGTTCATCAAATCTAAACTCATGTTCTTCAATTATTTAGGCATACTATTGGAAATTCAAGTTGATCCAGAGAAATATTAAAAATTTGAATTGACAGTTAAATGGAATTTGACTAGAATATGGGGCGGTCTACTTGCCTAACCCTTCTTTTACAATTGAGCCTACATCAGGGACCCGGAACAGAACGTAACGCGGAACGGAACTCTTGTCTATGTGGAACGGAGAAATTCCGTTATCTCCAAGTTGTAACGTTACCGCTGTCTGTTCCAAGCGTAACGTTACCGTCCTGGAACGGAACTGATTCTGAAACCGTACCTGGTATCTGGAACAGTGGAACGTTAGACGAGCCTGTACCGGTACAGCGTATTGGAGACACGTGGAACGTTACGTTGTCCCGTACCGAAATGAACAGAGGAATATTTGATACGTTACAGTTCGGAACGTTCTACTTATAATAACGGAACAAACAGATGGAACGGAACGTTACAAATTTAACGGGATTGTATTGTTACAAGGCTGCATTATGACATCTCAAGGTCAAGCAGAAGGCGTGCGATATAGCTGTTATTTTTATTGGGACGACGTGCATGCATTTACTCACTCAATCCCATTTTCCCGCTCACCTCATAGCACGCCAGCCTTCTGTTTCAGCTAATGTAGAGATCCTATACTCCAAAAGAAGCTGCGCGACTCCGTCCCCTCGTTGTGATCGGTTGATCAAAATATCTTTGGGATACCGTGCACGATTTGTGAGGTAGGGCAATGGGCAAAGCACAGTGCTATCAAGCGGTTCCGTGGCACCTTTTTCGTAGAAGGAACACTGAATTCGTGCAAGTACCTCAACCTCCTAACAGACCATCTTCCACAGATGTTAGAAGACGTTCCGCTTCAGACTAGGAGGAACCTGTGGTATCAACATGATGGCTGTCCGGCCCATAGTGCACGAACTACTACAGATTATCTTCACGGATTGTTTCCAAATCGTTGGATTGGACGAAGGGGACCTGTACTTTGGCCGGCCCGTTCACCAGATTTGACTCCTTTAGACTTTTTTCTGTGGGGGAAGCTAAAAGACACGGTCTACAAGGACATACCAACTACACCAGATGATATGAAACGGCGTATTACTGCTGCCTGCGCTGAAATTTCCTCTGAAATGCTAGAACGTGTGCAGCAATCTTTACATAGCAGACTGGAAGCTTGTATTGAGGCTGGTGGTCGTCATTTTGAACACAAGCTTTGAGGGTACACTGTACTTGTCAGAAACCTCAGAATTACTTCATTCACATTTGTTTTTCTTTAGTTTGTCCTAGGCATTGTCCCATTGTGTACAAATAACAATATCTCGTAAACTACTTGCACTAGAATCGTGCAAAAGACACCATTGGAATTCTAATGTGTTCTACTTTTACTTTTTTAATGTCAATGAGTATTGTTCCATTTAAAAAATTGTAATTGTTGTAAATAAAACCACTTTCTAAAAATTATAAAAATCAGTGTATCAGCTACAAATACGAGCCCTTGGTTACAATTTCATTAGGTTAAAACCGCATATCAATATCACCTTCCATTTCAGAAATATTTACAGTGCAAGTTTTAGGTGAATCACCCGGTATATTATTGTTTGCTTATTTACCGAGAGGAAATAGCGAATAAATCTCTTATTATTCCCAAGAATCCAATATTGTAAAGAAACAAAATTATTTGAACGAGATAGAGTGTGAAAATCATCTCTGACATCCTTGGCTTTATTGCAATCCCTAAAAGTGTAAAGTTATCGGTGATAATTTGATTACGCATCATTATGTAAAATATTTACACTCTCGTTGCAATCAGATTGTCTACTAACAATGAGGTATTAATTTTAAGCCTTATGTAATGTATGTCAACTTTCGCTACCCTTTAAACATAAGAACCTATTGTAAAAACCCATTCTACCTAATGAAAACCTAAAAAGAACAATTTTATGTTTTTGAAAACCTAAAATGTCAATTTAAAAAACCACCAAAATCCGGCCCCTATTATTTATATGCTGATGGTTGGGTGGTAGAGCAGCGGACTTTGTACTGGGATAAACGCCAGGAAAGAAGAAGATGGTTGGGTGGTTTCATAGAGGAATAAGGCAAACTTCAAGCTGCGACACGTTTTCACGAGGACCTCGGCCCTTGGGTTTGATCACAGATTCTGCGCAGAGAGAGGATTCCACACCTGCACCATATGTGGACACAGTATCATATACTGTACTCACCTGCCAAGCTAGGACAAACTCACTAACTTTCTATTCTCAGAATGAAAACTTGTAACATTCACCCTAATGTTAACATCTGAACGCATTGTGTTTAAGAAATATTGTTATAACTCAGCAAAAAAATTGTATTAATTGTCCGCTTTGGAACGATTTTACCACATTTTCCAAAATGAGGGAATGGAATGAAACCTGGCAAATTTATTCGCGGAAACGCACCCATACAATTTGGCAAATTTTTAAGATCTTCTACCCTAATTAAATTACGTCATAATTGACACCCTCTAAACGTAGGAAAAATGAAAGGTTGTGGTAAATGAGATAGTACTGCGGAGTTTCGGCTAAGGAGTGTTGGAACTTCATGGACTTGCTATTGTATATAGTTACACCTCCGAACGGAGGCACCCGTATTCACCTTAGGACCTCCGTGTAGATCTAACCGAATTTCCTGACGCGGGACTTGCCACGGAGGCACCTCGCTAGTTGTCCGGATCATACAGGACCCACAGCCACTCCTATTTCAGTACACGAGCTAACGAGTCTAATACCAACCGGCCGAGTGGTTCGAGGCTGTTTGGCGTACCTCTAGTCGTATTGGGTACTGACGAGCGCTCGATAGTTCGGATATTGCGGCATTTGATGCAGATTGGTAGTAAATGCTAAAAGCATAAGTTGGCGTCGATAATTTAGAGGTGGAACACCCGATTCGGCGAGTCGGCTGGGTATCGGGCTGGTCCGGAAGGCACCAGTAGCCAGCCTAACGCCACTATGGTGGATACTGTCCAGCATTTTCAAGGTTGCTGGCCTTTCTGAACCGTAAGCCGCAGAACCATAGTCTAGCCGGGACACGACGAGGGCTTGGTTGAACCGTAGCAGCACCACTCCGTCAGCCCCCCATGGAGTGCTACTAAGAAACTTGAGCATGTTCAGTTTCCTGAGACACGTCGTTCTTAGTTGCCGTATATGGTGCTGCCACGTTAATGTGCTGTCAAAATGGAGCCCCAGGAAGCGATAAGTGTCAACCAACGGCAACGCAGCATACCTAAGATGTAGTTCAGGGTATAAGTGTAGCCTTCGGAGCCAACAAAAATGGACGACGGAGGATTTCGCTGATGAAAACCGGTCGTGAGCCCGCCTGTCGACCCGGTTAATAGCTATCTGCAATTGCCGTTCCACGATTGACATACTTCCAGAGCTGTAAAGCAGAGCTAAATACATACAGCTACATACAGCGATGGAACTATCGTGGGCCCGGTGGCGGTAACAATGCCGTTTGTGGCAACCTCGAACAAGGTGACAGAACAGAACCCTGAGGAACTCAGTTTTCTTGCGTATAATATTGCGATATGTTCTACCGACCCATACACGGAAGAGTCGGACTACATGAAATTCGCAATGAAAGTCGGTAGATTACCACGGAGTCCCCACTCATGAAGGGTGGAAAGGATCTCGTAGCGCCATATGGTGTCATAGGCAATTCGGAGAAATGCCTCCTGTATGGCGCTCACAAGTCGCACCAGATGGGCGGTGGTGGACATATGGGAGCAAAATCTAGACTGGTACCCTGACAGTAAGCCTCTCTCTTCCAGGAACCACACCAGTCGACGGTTCACCATCTTCACTCGCAGCTTACATAGGGCATTTGAGAGGCAAATGGGCCTATAGCTGCTGACAAATTTGGGATCCTTTCCAGCCTTGGGAACCGGTATCACGATCCACTCTCGCCATTGAGATGGAAACTGCCCATCAATCCATATACGATTGAAGAGGACCAACAATTGCTTTATACTGGATTCGCACAGATGTTTTAACATTTGATTCTGTATGTTATCCGGTCCGGGAGCTGTATCCCTACACAGTGAAAGCGCACTGCGCAGTTCCCAATCAGAGAATGGTACTTTGTAGGACTCCAAAGCAGCAGTGACAAAGGACAAGGGGTGAGCCTCCGCCTCCCGCTTCAGAGTCAGAAACGTAGGATCGTAACTCCCAGAACAGGATACATCATTGAAGTGCGATCCAATACTGTTGGCAATGGCGAGTTGGTCCGTGATAATGTCTCCGATGATGGAGACTCCGTGTGCCATCAATGATATCGGGAGTCCGGAGATCCGACGAAGCTTAGTCCACACTTGAGATGAAGGAGTATGTGTCGTCATAAACAACACATACTTTTCCCACGTCGTTTTATACTCTCCCGAAACAGATATCGGGCTCTAGCACGCATCCTTTTGAAGGTGATAAGGTTGGCCATAGTGTTTTGCCTCCGATAGCATTTGAAAGCACGTCGACGATCTTTAAAGGCTGCTGCAATCTCGGCTGTCCACCAAGGGACAAGTTTCCGGTGGGAGTTGCCGGATGAGGAAGGAATTGTTTCCTCAGCAGCAGCCAAAATACCATGCGTTTTGTGAATGGTATGATCATAGACACTCTCAAAGGTATCTTCGGCAAAATCCGCACGTGCTGTGAATGTTGTCCAATCAGCCCGACAGAGAAGCCATCGACTTGGTAATCCGATGGCTCTCCGGTTCGGAAGAGTAACGATAATCGGGAAATGGTCACTAATACAAAGGTCGCCGTGTACACCACACTGTAGCAGGGGAACCAGCGCACGACAGCACAAGGTGATATCGACACCTGAATAAGTGCCGTGTGCAATAGAGAAGTGCGTAGGTTCCCCTGTGTTCAACAAACACAGCTCCAGCCGCCTGATCAGTTTCTCAAAATCTCTCCTTCCATCACTAGTGGTAGCGGAGCCCTAGATGGTGTTGTGGGCATTAACATATCCCAGAACGAGAAAAGGAGGGGGGGGGGAGCTGAGAGACATGATCCACCAGTTGGTTTCAATCCAGTTGAGAATCAGGTGGAATGTACACGTTACATACTGTTGCCATTACTGGCAACGAAGTACGAACTGCAACTGCTTCTAGCTGAGTACCCAACGGCACCTCTTCACTAAAGAGGCTAGAGTGGACGAGAATGCAGACGCCACCGACGGCCACAGCTCCATCCACCGGGTCTTGAGAGAAGAGTTTGAAGTAACGCATTATTGTCTCATGTCCAGGACGAAACCTGGATTCCTGAAGACAGACAATGGTTGCCGAAAACGAAGATATTAATTGACGTAACTCATTGAGATGACCAGAATAACTATTACAGTTCCATTGTAAGTAGAAGTGGGTCTTCTACTTACGCTTGACCGTTTGCCACCATTCCCCATCTCTAGTTGGAGATGATGGGGCAGGAGAGCGCACCTCAATCTCCACATCTCCGTCCGAAGACGAAGAAAATGGAGCGGGCAGTCCCCTGGATGGCGAGCGGTCCTCGTCGGACTTCACGAGTCTCGCTCTTGGGGAAGAGCGAGAGCGGTGTCGAGGGACTTTCTCCCGGTCCGAAGACTGGGTGTCTGTCCCCACACGTCCCGAAGAGATTTCTTTCTTGATCGGCGCTGACATCTATTTGGGGAAGTAGATGGTCGCTTCCCCACAGACGCCAGTTCCTTACAAAACATGGCCGCTCCTGCTGACACCGCTCAACTGGTGGTGGTGGGAGTGGAATGGCCAGCAGATACCTGAGCAGCCCTGTCTCTAGGAGAGGAAGAGAAACGGCGCTGAACCGTTCCTCTCTCCTCCGCCGATGTATTTTCCTATTTGTAGGGGAGTTCTTCCATACGGACGAGTTTGGCTTCAGCCGGCTTCGCTCCCTTGATGGTTGTGGGAGCGGGAAGGCCAGCAGAGTCAGTAGCCACTCCGTCAGGAAGAGGGCGAGAGAGACGGCGACGTACCTTCTCTCTCATCTCCACTACTACTTTTGTCATATCGGGTGGACTGGAAGAAGGACCAGCCCTGGTCGGCAAACTCTTCTTTCCCCTGTTAACTGGGGAAGACATGTTAGCCGACAGGTTCGAAGAAGGAGAGGACTTCTCCGATTTCGCCGGTTTAGATGGTATAACTGTCGCCTTCTTTTCCTTGCCCGAAGAAGGTTGTGGGACCTCCTTCGGGCAGACAGTTTTCGCTGGTACAGCGAGGGGTGATTTCAAATCTGCTGAATTACCGGACGTCGAGGGTACTACACTGGGAACTGTGACAGCAGGGGTGAATGAGGGCGTCGCTGCGGCCACAAACGTCACTCGAAATTCGGGGGCATCCATATCACTGTACCTCTTGCGAGCATTGTGATATGAAAGCCGATGCAATGTTCTGATTTCTTGGATTGTGGCTTCTTTACAGAACTCAGGGCACTGCTTCGATCGTGGTGAGTGACTTCCTTGGCAGTTAGGACATGTCGGGGGAGGCGTACTTCTCTCACCCTCATGTGTCCCCGTGTCACACTCTCTACACACGGCCTTGGCAGTGCACCTGGCAGAAACATGCCCAATTTTCTGGCATTGATGACATCACATAGGTGGAGGGATGTACGGTCGAACATCGCAGTGGTTCGATGTGACCTACATTTGCTTAGGTAAAACATCACCCTCAAAATGGAGAATAAAAGCGCCGGTATCGACGCTGTTCTCTCCAATCTTTCGGGTGATGCGCCCAATCTTGGTGACGCCTATCTTCCCCAGATTCTGCAACAATTCCGCATCGCTATTCAAAATGAGGTTACGATGGAAAATAACTCCACGGACCTCATTCAGCGTTTCGTGTTTTGAGACCTTAACGGGAATTTTGCTGAAATGCATGCATTCCAGCAACGTTTCGGTTTGCTGTCGGCTAATTGTATGCAGTAGGAACTGTCCGTTCCGGAGCTTGGAAATCCCGTTTAGATCTCCAAATTCCTCGGAAAAGATCATTGATTTCACCACTTTGAAATAATCCCCGTCTCTCCTGGTAGCTACCAGGTAGCGAGGTGACTTGTCAACAGGGAAACGTGCATTGAAAGTTTTATCCCTGATCCGACACTCAAGAGATGGCTATTTAAGGGGGCCACCCTCTGATGATTTATTGGGCCGCTTTCGCATCATTCCGGAAATCATCCTCCCCGAATACAACCTACTCCGAACGAGGGTCATCACTGTGGGCGCCACCCACCCAAGGCAATACCTACCTGGCATAGCAGGTATTGCCTGGGGTCCCAGTGCCTTGAATAGGCACTTCCCCCTCGGCAGTGATATGTTTGGCGCAATTATTCAGCCATGCAGGGACCTCCGTTGTGAGGCAGATACCACTGCAAGGGTACATGGCGCACCCACCTGACGGGATGGGGAATACCGTCCAGGCTTTCTGGCCAAGTTGGTGGTCCTTCCCCAGGCAGCATGACGTTTATTTCTAAAGGTCAAACCAAAAATGGGACCGGAGGTCGAAAAAGACCTTTTACGACAGGCAGGGGATACCGTAGATGAATTTTCTCTTCCCATCCACAGTGAGTCTTCAAAATCAAAGTCAGTCATGTCAGTCTGTCTTGTCGGCCCTATCAGTGGTCTCCTACGACAAGCAGAGCATACCGTGTGTGTATTCTAACCCGCAACCCACACGGGGGTGTACCTAAAAGGATGTCTGTCGCACCCAATGGGGATTATCCACACTCCAGTAATGCATATTATGGCGATAAACGGTTCCATTGTTGTGGAATCGTGCTTCGTCCGTAAATAAGATGGTCACTAGAAAAGCTGGATCGTTTCCACAGAACGCCACCCGGGCTTCGAAATCATGACCATGTATCTCCAGGTGTAAGTGCAGATGGTACGGGTGAAACCAGAGTGTATTCATTATCCGCATAACAGACGCTCGGCTGATGTTCGTCCCCAGTGCAATGGCCCGTGTGGTAGTATGAGGGTAACGCCGGATAGCGTCAAACACAACCTCTTCATTGTGAGCAGACGTCACGCAATGATCTCAAACAGGCCGTGTTTTTTCCAGGGATCCAGTATCTCCCAGGCGTCTTTCCACACTCCAAAATACCATGCCTGTAGGTCGTTGTCTATCCGGATAGAGTTCTTGGCACAGGCGATGCGCCTGGTATGCATTCTGTCGAGCTCCTCCATAAATATAACATATTCGTATACTCATCGCTGGAATACATCTCGAGGCAGTGAATACGCTTCGTGTTGTGAATTACTTCGAAGGAGCGAGTTCGCGCAACTACATACTGACTTGCCATCGCATGTTGTTATCGTTCCAATGGGGCACACTTTGCCCTAACAGTGGTCTACGAAGCTTGGAACATGTACGACGTAGCTAACTGGTTGCCTCTGCCCTAGCCAGAGACAATCACCTCCTCATCCTCGTCCAATCCAGCACCATAGCTTATGCAACGATACACACGGTCTTCTTTTCTTTTTCTTTTTATTTGATCGCTTACCCTCAAAGCTCGGCTTTACCCTCGGACTTTGCGAGGGATCAGTCCTCTACCGTCGAATTCCAGGACAGTGTCTCGGAGCTGAACACACCTTGACAGCAGATACAACTGGGGATGGTGACAAGCCAATCGCCTAGGTGACCACGAACTTGGGTCTAATGAAGGAAAGGGCAGCGAAGGGAGTGGGAAAAAAGATGCGGTGGTCCTGTCGAAAGGAACCATCCCAGCAATCGCCTGGAGGAGAAGTGGGAAACCACGGAAAACCACTTCTAGGATGGCTGAGGCAGGGAGCGAACCTGCCTCTACTAAGTTTGCGTGCCCCACGAGGTTGGGTGAACCCCGTTCCAGGCCTCAGACCAGGAACAAAATTTCGTGGCAGAGCCGAGATTTGAACCCGGGCCTCCGCAATGACATGGTCGTTTACAGAGCCAAATAAACAAATCGTGTCGCCTCCATGGTGTAGTGGTCAGCGTGCATAGATGCCACCCTGGAGGTCTGAGGTTCGATACCCGGCTCTAACAAGAAATTTGACAAGTGGTATGAGGGCTGAATCGGGGTCTAAGTTACTCAGCCTCGGGGAGAAGATTAGAGTGGGTTCGATTCCCACCTCCGCCATCTTCGAGTGGTGTTCCGTGGTTTCCCACTTCGTCTTCGGGCAAATGCTGGAATGGTACAGTACCTAACCAAAGGCCACGACCGCCTCCTTCCCTCTTCCTTGCCTATCCCTCTCACTCTTCCCATCCCCTCATCAGGCCCCTGTTCACTTTGCAGGTGAGGCCGCCTGGGCGAATTGCTAGTCACACTCCCCAGTTGCATCCCCCGATTCAGAGCCTCAAGCTGCAGGACACTGTCCTTCGCTTAGTCCGTGGGAAAAGTCAACCTAGGAGGGTAAAACGATAACGAAAGAAAAATGAAATAACAAATCAGTCTGTGAAAACTAATAAGTATACAACCCTGCCACTTGCCAGGCAACTCCAATCGCGCGCTTGCCATGTGAGCTAATGCGACATTTGACCTGCAGCGCGCACCTCCCGGTCTATACAATACCTGCTCTCGGTGTGTGCGTGCACCTCTTGTTTTCAAGTGTGTGTTCTGCGTATCTGTGCTCGTTTAACGGGTTCATTTCGAGGTACCCATACTGAATTAATAGTGGCGCTCACAATTCCTGCTGTCTTCTAGCCCGTAAACACACATCTCGTTATATTACCCCGGTTTAGGGAGAGGGACCTATGTCTTTCAGAATTGTAGTACATGTGACAGAATGCATAAAACTGATTCGTATGTAGGCCATAGAGTTCTGTAGACTACTATTACCTGAAGATACCGGTTGAGTTAACCGTGCTCGTTACGCAACCTTGAAGATGGTTTTCTGTAGTTTCCTATATTCCTTCCAGGCAAATGCCGGGGTTAGTCCCCAACTATAGGTCACAGCCGCTACCTTCCAATTCATCGTCCTTACATTCACACTTTCCTCGCCAGACAACCACCACACGTGACGGTACTTGTAGCCCTCCCCATGGGTGTCCGCATAGAAATAGCTGCAAACTTGAGCGAGCCGAACATGTACTCGAACACTCCCGGCACTAAAAGCCATACGCTTAAAAAAATATAATATAAAAACATGAAGATTATTGCGTAAATGTATTATTCAAACTTCAATCACATAATTAGGACTCAAGAAATAACAAGTATTTCCGTGAAGAAATGTATAGCCCATTTTCATTTATCCTGCTTATGTTAATTGCCTCTATCACATATAAAATTTCAGTTTGATTGCTGTAATAGATTCGTAGATATTGAGAACCGTCTAAATATATCGGATAGTCGACATGTTGGTTTGTTATATATGTAGGGCTTAGAGTTATGTACTATTACATGAAGATTATTGTGTAAGTGTATTATTCAAACTTCAATTGCATGATTAGGACACAAGAAATTGTAAAAACGAAATTTTAAAATTTTGCACAGCCTCCATCTATTGGTTCTGAAAAAAATTGAAATAAATTAGATGCCAGTGGATTAAAATTTGTATAAGCATATACCATAACAAGTTTCACTGTGCTCGTCCTTTTAAATATTCGCATTTCGCGTCGCCGGCAGGTTGGATTTGTGATCACCAGTTTATGAAAGTTCCATAGGTTGCCTGCTGTCTGATTATCAGATTTTGTGATCCGTCTAAATATTTTGGATGCTCGCCATCTTGGATTGTAACATATGTAGGCCATAGAGTTATGTACTATTAGATGACTATTATTGCGTAGGTTCATTATTCAAACGTTGATTTCGATCGCATGATTGCGACACAAAAAATTAAAAATTAATTTTAAAAATTTGCACAGCTGCCATCTTGAGGTTATGTAAACAATTTGACAAAAATATATGTCAGTGCATTGCAAAGTGTATAAACAATTGCTGTACCAAGTTTCACTGCGTTGGGATTATTAACTCGCCAGAAAAGTCTATTTAAATGTTTCAAATTCGCATGGCCGCCATGTTCGTTTTGTAGTTAACAGGTTTCTGAAAGTCCCTTGAACGATTTTGTAGTAGTGGATTTTATCACCGTACAAAATTTCAGGTTGATATGAGTAATAGATTCGGAGTTGTAGAATGCCAGTGAAATATTTCGCACAGCCGCCACGTTGGATTGTTGAAACGTAATAAAATTTGTAGGGCACGGTCGGGGTCGGCCAGAATAGTACTATGACCTCACCGAAATTAATTGATATCTATCCAGCCACTTAGATTTTATTAGTGGGGGGGTGGGGGCACACACACACACGGACACACACACTCGGACACACACACACGGAAAAAAGGTGATCTCATAAGCCTATTTTTTCACAAATAGAAATAGGCTAAAAGCGAGATTTTAAAATTTGACACTGGCGCCATCTCGTGGTTAAAAAACAATTAAGTTTGATTGCTGTCACAGATTAGTTGACATTGAGAATCGTCTAAATATTTCGGATGGTCACCATATTGGATTTTTATATACTTTGTATGCCATACAGTTATGTACTATTAGATGATGATTATTGCGTAGGTGCATTGTTCAAACGTTGTTTTCGATCGCATGATTAGAACACAATAAATTAAAGCTTAATTATAAAATTTCGCACAGCCGCCATCTTGAAGTTATGTAAACAATTCAGCTGAATAGGATGTCAGTGCATTACAAGGTGTATACCATTTGCTGTACCATGTGTGACGGAGCTCGGACGGTTTAAATGCGAGAAAAGTCTATTTAAATACAACAACTTCGCTTGGCCACTATGTTAGTTTTGTAAAGAGATTTTTGAGAGTCCCAACGTTACACTTCTATTAGTGCTTTTTTCCACCATACAAAACGTCAGGGTGATATCTGTAATAGTTTCGGAGATATGGAATGCCGGTGAAATATTTCGCACAGTCGCCATGTTGGATTGGTGAGATGTAATAAAATTTGAAGAGTACAGTCGGGTCGGACAAAATAGTACTATGACCTTACCGAGTATCGTTGAAATCGCTCCAGCAGTTTAGATTTTATTAGGGAGGGGAGCGAGGCGACGGACACATGCAAACACACACATACGTACACACACATGGACTATATGTGATGCCATAGGCCTATCTTTCATAAATGTAGATAATAAAGGAAGCATTTCAGTCGGTCAACACAACTGAATAGCTTTCATTATTAGAATTAAGCATCACTGAAAAATGGCTTCTATCACTACTAAATGAAAATAGGCCAACAAGTAAACGAAAATCAAGAACGGGAGGTTTAATTTAGAAAAGAAATACTATTATTAGTTCCGCTAACACGTAGCCTACCTTGATGCTCGGTATAGTTGGGAGTCGAGTTCCGACTGTAACGTTCCAGGGCTGTAACGTTCAACATGGTCGTACCGAGTTTCAAGTTTCAGTTACGGAACGATACCGCAAGCCAGCTCGGGGCCGCGGTATGGCATACGTTACGTAACGTGGAACACAGCGGTACGTAACGCATTTCAGTTCTGTTCCGGGTCCCTGATGATTAGTTTAGTCGTTTATTAATGTTAAGTTTTGACCAATTGAGTAGCCACAATTGAGATTTGGTAAAGATGGCGGCAAAATAAACATGACACTGAGGTGCCCTTTTCTAGTGCTACCTCTGTACAAAATTTCGTGTTTCAATTGATAGGGGTGAGCAGACATATATACACACACAGACACACAATGTTTCTTGAAAATAGTCCCTTAATACTAGCCACGTTCTTCCACTGGCAGTGAACTGTAAAAAAATCAGGCATTTTTAGAGTTTTAATATGTGTATGAAATTTGTTGCAAATTATTATTTTATCATATTTTCATACAACATGTTACGGTATGTTGTTTAGGCGTTCAATTTTCCATCCTTCTTTATGGTGCACCATATAAGGTTTAATACCAAGTGACTTTTTAGTGTTACGCTATACATTTATCTTGTGTCATTGATATTTATCAATTCATTCATATCGGCTGATGTTGTTAGAGTCTTCAGTCTTTTGACTGGTTTTCTCCCGCTCTCCATGCCTCCCTATCCTGAGCCAAGCTTTTCATCTCTACATAGCTACCACACTCTACATTCGAGGCAAACTGTTTAACATATTCTAATCTCGGTCTACCCCTACAGTTCTTGTCCTCGACCCTTCCTTCCATAACTAAGTTTGCTATTCCTGGGTGTCTTAGTATGTGTCCTACCATCCTATCTCTTCTCTTCATTAGCAGTCGCCAGAAACATCTCTCCTCTCCCACTCGTCTTAATACCTCTTCGTTTGTAACCCTATCTACCCATCTGATCTTCATCATTCTCCTGTAACACCACATTTCAAACGATTCAATTCTCCTCTTTTCTGCTGCACCAATAGTCCAATTTTCACTTCCATAGAGCACCACGCTCGGAGCCAACAGATTTATTTTCTGTAGAAATGCTTTCCTTACCTGATCCAACCTACTTTTTATATCCTCTTTCCTCCGTCCATCACTGGTTATTTTGCTTCCAAAATAGCAGAAGTCTTCTGAGATTCGGATATATAGAATGCCAGTGAAATATTTCGCACAGCCGCCATGTTGGATTGTTGAAACGTAATAAAATGTGTATGGCACGGTCGGGATCGGCCAGAATAATACTATGACCTTAACGAATTTAATTGAAATCTATCCAGCCACTTATATTATATTAGTGGCAGGTGGGGGCACACACTCGGGCGCACACACAAGACAAAAGTGATCTCATCAGCCTATTTTTCATAAATTGAATTAGGCAAAAGAATAGATTTTAGAATTGACACTGGCGCCATCTCGTGGTTAAGAAAACAATTAAGTTTGATTGCTGTCACAGATTAGTTGACATTGAGAATCGTCTAAATATTTTG
Source organism: Meconema thalassinum (assembly GCA_946902985.2). NCBI lineage: Eukaryota > Metazoa > Arthropoda > Insecta > Orthoptera > Tettigoniidae > Meconema > Meconema thalassinum. The sequence goes on from OX336389.2 coordinate 385,901,435, forward strand.
GATGGTCACCATATTGGATTTTTATATACTTTGTAGGCCATACAGCTATGTACTATTACATGATGACAATTGCGTAGGTTCATTGTTCAAACGTTGGTTTCGATCGCATGATTAGGACACAAGAAATAAAACCTTAATTTTAAAATTTTGCACAGCCGCCATCTTGAAGTTAAGTAAACAATTGAGCTGAATAAAATGTCAGTGCATTACAAGGTGTATACCATTTGCTGTACCATGTGTTTCGGCTCTCGGATGGTTTAAATGCGAGAAAAGTCTATTTAAATACAAAAACTTCGCTTGTCCGCCATGTTCGTTTAGTAAAGAGGTTTTTGAGAGTCCCATCGTTACACTTCTATTAGTGCTTTCTTCCACCATACAAAACGTCAGGGTGATATCTGTAATAGTTTCGGAGGTATGGAATGCCGGTGAAATATTTTGCACAGTTGCCATGTTGGATTGGTGCGATGTAATAAAATTTGAAGAGCACAGTCAGGGTCGGACCAAATAGTACTATGACCTTACCGAGTTTCGTTGAAATCGCTCCAGCAGTTTAGATGTTATTAGGGAGAGGAGCGAGGCGACGGACACATGCAAACACACATATACGTACACACACACACGGGACTATACGTGATGTCATAGGCCTATCTTTCATAAATGTAAATAATAAAGGAAGCTTTTCAGTCGGTCAACACGACTGAATAGCTTTCATTATTGGAATTAAGCATCACGGAAAAATGGCTTCTATCACTACTAAATGAATATAGGCCAACATGTAAACGAAATGCAAGAACAGGAGGTTTAATTTAGAAAAGAAATACTATTATTGGTCACAAAGGAGCTCAAGTTTCGCTAACACGTAGCCTACCTTGATGCTCAGTACAGTTGGGAGTCGAGTTCCGACTGTAACGTTCCACAGGCTCGTACCGAGTTCCAAGTTACAGTTCCGGAACGATACCGCAAGCCAGCTCGGGGCCGCGGTATGGCATTCGTTACGTAACGTGGAACACAGCGGTACGTAACGCATCTCAGTTCTGTTCAGGGTCCCTGATGATTTGTTTAGTCGTTTATTAATGTAAGTTTTGACCAATTGTGTAGCTACAATTGAGATTTGGTAAAGATGGCGGCAAAATAAACATGACACTGAGGTGCCCTCTTCTCGTGCTACTTCTGTACAAAATGTCGTGTTTCAATTGATAGGGGGGAGCAGACATATACACACTCAGACACACAATGTTTCTTGAAAAAAGTCCCTTAATACTAGCCACGTTCTTCCACTGGCAGTGGATCTGTAAGAAAATCAGGCAGTTTTAGTCTACTTTTCACATTTTGCAAAAATGAGGAAAAAGTAGACTTATGAGATCGATCCGGGAAAATGTGTGTCTGTCTGGGTGTGTGTGTGTCCCTCCCCCCTATCAACTCATAAACGGCTGCAGCAATCGAAACCAATTTTTAGTATGAGCAAAGATGTATACCGGAATATCTCAAGCCCTTATTTGAAAACGATGTCAGTGCTACCAACTGCTGAAAAAACGCACTAGAATTTAAGCTCCATGTTGGATATCTTGCAAGGTATGCATGGGAGCTATTCCAAAATTGGCACACATGTAGATAATGCTATAGTCCAGGACACCTTAAATAAGTTACTAGAAAACCAACATGGCCACCACATTTGGTGTTGCCAACTTACATCATTTAACACCAAAAAGTCAGCACACACATCCATGTAACACGTATCGCAAATGATCCAAACTAAGTAAAGGCTCTTTTACGAAAATACGTTTTACATGAAGTTGTGAAGCAGTCCTTGCTCAAGTTAGGGACATCTTGGTCATCAGTCCTCGACAGTAACTCTTAAGCAGTATTATGGTAGTGAAGTTAACTTAAATTATCTCTTCTAGATTGATTTTTAAAGCATCATATAAAATGCATAAGAACAGAAACATTAATACTTACTCAATTATTTTCGCCAGGGAGCTAAAGATGAGCATGTTCATTTCTTCTTATAGGCTATATTTTTATAATTAGTCCAAAAATGCAGAACATTCTGTTTTAAGATGAGTGTTCAGAGAAGGATTTAGGAGTAGGAGAGAAATATAATAGTAGGGTACATATTAGCTTATTATTTCTTTATTTTTGATAAGTACCGTACTCATTTCTTGCATGTATTGGCAACTCAAACTAACACTTGGGGCGCTGGATCTAGATAAGTAGGGTAAAAATACTCAATAACACGCATTTGATATGGAGCACTTTTTATTTTTCGGTTATAATCAGTAAATGTGGTCCCTAAAATAATGACAGTGTTATTTTTGATTGTATATATGTATAACTGTGCGATACACGTGATCTAATTTGTGTGTTCCACTGGATTTTATGTGTCAATTACATATTATCAAGCATCGGTTGTCTGCTTGTATCTGTTTTTGAGCAGTTCGATTCATGGCGCTGTTACTTTAAAAGCTATATTTGAGTTTGCTCACTGTACCATAGACTGTAGAAATTATTTGCTGCTTGGTAGGGCGAAGGGATGAGTTTAACTTGTATTAAAGCTCGGGGGACACAGGAATTGCTTGATTTAGATGGTTAGCTGGTGGGTAAGGTGTAGAATATCGGACTGGTAGCAGGTTCTCGCAGAGTAGATATTTACCCTGCGAAGTCAAATTAGGCCTATATGACTCGTAGTGGAATGGCTCGGATATCGCAGAGCGAGGTGATGGCGATTGGTAGGGTAATTGGAAATGAACTAGGGAGGGGGAAGGATACCTGACTGATGAAGCTTAGCTGTAGTCGGCTGGTGTAGGCCTAGCTGTCTTGGTACGGCTTGGCTCGGCGTAAACAGTGAACAACCCGTCCTGTCGTCAGTGAGTGTAGTGGTGAGTGGTCCAACCCGCTCCTGTTGCCCGTATTTATTTGGTATCGTCACCTTTTGGCTATTGCTATTTACATCTTTTGGAAAGTGATGAAAACTTATATCCGCAGCCCTCTTTTATGCATCGACTTACAGCCGTAAACTGAGCAATATACGTTGCTTTTACTCATTTTACACTCCATCAACGAGTAAAACTTATTACTTATGTATAAAGACACGAAGAAATTACCTCGATCTGCTTACGAATACAAGAAACCATATACAAACAGTCACCACGTGACAAATGTACCCTACTTGGTAAGTTTCTAATTTTTACCGCTAGATGTCATATCAGATAGCTGGAGTTGCCAATAGGCCTACATATATGAAGGCAGAATTGAGACAAGCTGTTGAAAGCCTGTTGGCAAATCCCTATTGAGATGCAAGAAGATGGTTGATCCAATGCTTAGGCCTAAAACCATTCGAACTAGTCGTGGATTTTAGGGGCATTATACTAATGGCAACTCGAAGATTTCGTCTTGGAATGGTAGAAAGCAGCAGTTGGTTGATTTTGGGGCTTTGTGACATCATGGTCATGTAGATCTGTGTACTTGGGCATGTGGAATTTGTCTGATAACCTGTGTTGTTGTGATGGCTGGATTAGTGTGTGCATTTATTATTCAGATGAGGATTGGGAACGAGGTGGCCATGGCCTTAATTTAGGAACCATCCCGGCATTTGCCAGGAGTAGAAGCGTGGAAACCACTTCCAAGATGGCTAAGATAGGAATCGAACCCTCCTTTTCTCAGTTTTGCCTCATGAGACTGAGTGTGCCTTGTTCCATCCCTCAGACCAAAATTAAAATTTCTTGGCAGAGCTGGAAATTGAACCTGGACCAACTGCCAAAAAATGCTAGCCGCACAACGCGAGATGGTTGGTAGAATAGTCTCCTGACCTCTCATCAACCGGCACATTAAAAGCCTCTTGTAGAAAATTCAATGAATTCACTGAGAAATTGACGAGTTAAGTACAGGCGTTGAAAGGCAAGCTTTATCGACGGAGTAATATCTTGAAAATTATAATTATAAGATACCAACACAAAACAATTTACTGTGGAGAGCTGAGTTATTTAAATTGTGAGAGCGGAATATATGAGAGGGAATTGAACTGAGGCAGCGTTGTCGCGAATGGGTACGTCCTCTACACTTCCACTCATTTCTACATGATCATAATAATAGCATTCTCATGACGAATACAATACATAGTGTTATCACTGACCGAGTTCAAGTGCGCCCCGCTGTTGGCCAGCGCTAGTGGTGCAGACCCCCAACGCTACAGTCAACCGCAGACAGCTGTTCAAAAATGGGATACGCGCTGGCCTGCGTAAACCTCTTTACGAAGGCTGCGGTTACGCTGATTACATCAAATTTTCAGTGCATATTCTAAAATAAAATAATAGCCTGCCTTCAACCAAAAATGTTCAAGGCAAAACGACATACGTAATAGAGGTAACACTTCAGGAGTGATGAACCAAGTAGAATACTTAACTTAGCCTAAATACCTTGTGTAATGATGAATAATAATTATGGAAGTGATGTCCTAATAGATGCTTTCTCCTTAGCTGTCTGTAACCCACCCGCTATGCCCTTTTATAAAACAACATATACTGTAGTGAAATTTCAGATTAATTCTGTACCATGTAGCACTCTTTTTTCTTTTTGCTTTCACTTTGATAATATATCATTTTCATACCTTATTTCATCTTCTGGCGGGAGGGGGGACATTATCAATTGTAACTACTAACCTTGATCACTTCTGCACCGGATATATGTGCTAAATCACTTAAACATGTGTTTTTATTTATTGTATATTTAACAACCGCAGCCATGTTCGACAGCATATTTGGTATGTGAAACTGCCGCAGTGAGTGATCACATTGACGTCATTAGTTACCAACATATCCGATACTAAATAGGCCTAAATTAGACGACACATGTAATGTTGTAATTATGTGAGAAAAAGAAATAAACGAGCTCTTCTTGGTTAGACGACTGACTGGACGAAACCATTGGTCGCTACTTGTTTAGACGACTGTCTGGATGAAAATTACCGATTGCACTACAAGCAAGGAGGTCTGGGCATAAGCCCCAAGTTAGGTTTGTTTTGTATGTAGAACAGTATTTACCACTCTAATGAACGCTGATCGCAAGAATTTCATGTTTCGACTAATCGGGGAAAAACCAGCGCCTCACTGCCTAAAAGTTATTGGTCTAGGCACAAACCATGGGTTTGGATGAAAATTATTGATGCGTGTCTACCCCCACTGTGCGTGACAAAATCCAGGGGTGTTTGTATGGCCTAATGAATTAACAATTATTGGTTTAGACAAAAACAGCTTTCACAATCCATTGCGAACTGGTTCAAACTTAGCGCTATTTTGTTTCATGGTACCGCGCTTATACAAAGTAGTTCCGTAAGTGTGGGATTGGCAATACTGTACTTGTGCATAATTAACAGCGAAAATGGCAGACTCAGCTGGAATTCCATCTATATAAGTCGTGATCCTATTTGGGACATCCTGAGATCTGAAAAATGCACACTTTGTCATGAACCTGGAAGTAAAATGGATAAGGGGCACCTGCCACATTGCAACAAACTTGATGTGACTGCTATAACTTCAGGAAACCTCACACAACTCTATTGGAATGCAAGAAAGCTGATGGATTGGAATCTGGGCTAGCCATAAGAAACAGCAACAATGCTTTAATATGAAAAATTGAGGTAACGCAGGCCACGTTAGCTAATATATAACACCCCCGGTTTTTGTCATGCACAGTGGAGCATCAATAATCTTTATCCAGACCAATGGTTTTGCCTTTTATTTCATTATTCACGTCCAATGTCCAAGCTGTGTAGTATAGGCCTACAAGATCTATGAAATTTTTAGTTTTCTATTACCGTATAATGTATAGCCTACAAATATCGTCACCTGTGTGCTACTAATTCTAGCGCAGCCATCACAGCATACAGTCACAATCATGTCCGATGCAGGTGTATAAGCCACTTTCTACTTTCATTCAGAATTAATAATACAAGTAGGCTATAGCTGCGACCAATATTTATAACTTATTGCAACCAGTGGCTTCGCCCAAACCGTGTCATCTAACCAAGTAGCGAACAATGACTTTGTCTCACCCAACATTAGTACATCAGTAATTTTCACCCAGACATTCAGTGGCGCAGTAACTTATGTCGAGAACTAAAAGAGAGCTATGAGATTTTGTTGGTATTCTCTGAAAATTTGCATATGTGACTCTAGCGCAGTGCATATACCATGCACATGTGAATATATGGCTCTTCAGAATGATGATTGATTCATGTTGCACAACCCTTGAAGTTCGTTGAAGGGCATCACACTACTCTGTCGCAACCATGACTGAAACAAATAAAAATAGGCCTAATATAAATATTTTATCTGCCTACTACTAAGTAGGCTATAGGTCAGTAGCCAAGTACATAAGTTATAAGCTTCATAAATAATCACCAATACATTCACTACCACCAACCGAGTGCGAATCATAGACTAGGCCTACTTCCAAGCTTAAGAGTTACATGTGCAATGTATTATAATATTATGGCTGACGGCATTTGGAAGTCGAGAATAATATACATTACTATATTAGAAGGCGAATTGAACCTAAGAATACATTCCCGAGAGAGAACTTACATAGGCTATATTTTAGGTTATGTTTGAATTAGGCCTATACGGAAAATGCAGTCGGAAGACTATTTCAAAATTTCCAAAGACCATTAAGGTTTTTTATTACGTTATTTGTGCTCTGACTGAATATAAAAATAAATAAAACAACGATTAAATAACTCTGTACTTTAAATTGTGTAGGTCTAGGCTAGGCCTACTTACTTAAATTGTAGTGATCTTTGTAGAGTTACTCCAATCCATCTCCAATCTTGTTCTCGTATTTTTTAGGCGTCATGATGAAATCTAAATAAGAATTTATCCAAAAATTAATTAAATAAAAGCTTCGAAACATCTCAGACAAGTGGATTTGACACACACATATCAAGAGTCTATAATAACTGTATAAACTGTTTTAATCGATGTATATTACTAGTACTTACCTTGTACAACTTGTTACAACTTCATTAGACTTGAATATCCAAAGAAAACTGTGAAATTATTTAAATAATAAGTCATTAGTTACAGTCGTAATTATAATGTTGGCTGACTTTGTGAAAAATGCATTCTGGGAGTTATTGCCAGAAACATGTCGGCAACTGTGTGGTACGGAATTTTACTGGCATTATGGTCTTTGGAGATGGCGGGATTTTAAGCAGGGTTGGCGACAATGTGCTCGCACCTGAAAACAACTTACCTTCAAGAAATGCAACCATAAACCAACATTTACGTAGGCATAGGGGACGGCTGTAAATGTTGCCTACCCTGTCTTGATCTAGTAACTCATTTAAGCTGTCCCAGACTATATTTCTGTTTAATTTCCAGGAGGCCATACATGACAGTGTTGACAAAATAATTTTAAGCTTTCTGATAGGTCAAGTTTTTAAATGCATATAACTTCTGCACTATCAATTGGATTTCAACCAAATATTGTACGTAATATGTGGACATAAACAGATATGACTGAGCGTATTCTTAAGAACCACCAGGGCTGCCAACTGTTAATAATTGCTCTCTCTATTTTTTATCCAAATACCAATATATCAGAAAGTATGCAAGCCGACAGCTTTAAACTATGCACATGTATAGTACCTTAAATTTTAGATTAATTTGGAGTAACTTATATAGTCAGTTCTACCAATATGATTCTAAGCCTGCTTATAGCACCAATTTTTAAATACATGTAACTCCTATAGTATCAGTTGAATTTCAACCAAATGTCGTATGTGCTATGTGTACCATAACAGATATGACTATGTTTATTCTTAAGAGCAAGCAGGGCTGCCAACTGTTAATAAATGCTGTCTATAATTTTTCCCCTAATATCAATAAATCAAAAAATATGCAAGCCAACAGCTCCATACTTTGCACACGTATAGCATCTGGCATTCTAGATAAATTTGGAGTAATCAATATAAGTCAGAGCTGCCAACATGATTCTATGCCTGCAGATAGATCCAATTTTAAAAATCATGTAACTTCTATTCTAACAAATGGATTTCATCCATAATTGGCACAACCAGATATCATAATATTTCAGATAACTTCTGACCAGCACAGGCATGGCATTGTTGCCAAATTTGCTTTTACGCGTGCTGATAAATCCAGAGTCTAACTGCATGTAAAGTTCATTGGACTTCAACCAAATTGTGTATTCTGTACCTTAAGAGATGGAACGAAGGCGTATATATTAAGTCGCCAGGGCTGCCAACAGTACTGCTCTATTAGGCTACATTATACCAGGTATATTTCGAACTAATTAGATATTTTGATATTACCAACATAATTTCGTCATTATTCTAGATAGGTTCATATACTGTAGATTAATCATTGGCATGAATCTTAATTTTAGAAAAAGTAGGCTCTTTAGTTCGTCACGGAACTTCTTGTTAGAGTTTTAGTATGTGTTTGAAATTTGTTGCAAATGATTATTTTATCATATTTTCATACAACATGTTACGGTATGTTGATTTAGGCGCTCAATTTTCCATCCTTCTTTATGGTGCACCATATAAGGTTTAATACCAAGGGACTTTTTAGTGTTACGCTACACATTTATCTTGTGTCTTTGATATTTATCAATTCATTTATATCGGCTGATGTTGTTGTTTGAGTCATCAGTCTTTTGACTGGTTTTATCCCGCTCTCCATGCCTCCCTGTCCTGAGCTAAGCGTTTCATCTCTACATAGCTACCACACCCTACATTCGAGGCAAACTATTTAACATATTCTAATCTCGGTCTACCCCTACAGTTCTTTTCCTCGACCCTTCCTTCCATAACTAAGTTTGCTATTCCTGGGTGTCTTAGTATGTGTCCTACCAACCTATCTCTTCTCTTCATTAGCAGTCGCCAGAAACATCTCTCCTCTCCCACTCGTCTTAATACCTCTTCGTTTGTAACCCTCTCTTCCCATCTGATCATCATTCTCCTGTAACACCACATTTCAAACGCTTCAAATCTCCTCTTTTCTGTGGCACCAATAGTCCAATTTTCACTTCCTTAGAGTGCCACGCTCGATGTCAACAGATTCCTTTTCTGTAGAAATGCCTTCCTTGCCTGAGCCAACCTACTTTTTATATCCTCTTTCCTCCATCCATCACTGGTTATTTTGCTTCCTAGGTAACAGAAGTCTTCTGAGATTCGGAGATATAGAATGCCAGTGAAATATATCGCACAGCCCCCATGTTGGACTATTAAAACGTAATAAAATTTGTAGGGCACGGTCGGGGTCGGCCTGAATAGTACTATGACCTTACCGAATTTAATTGAAATCTATCCAGCCACTTAGATTTTATTAGTGGGGGATGGGGGCACACACACGGACAAAAGGTGATCTCATAAGCCTATTTTTTTTTCATAAATAGAAATAGGCTAAAAACGAGATTTTAAAATTTGACACTGGCGCCATCTGGTGGTTAAGAAAACAATTAAGTTTGATTGCTGTCACAGATTAGTTGACATTGAGAATCGTCTAAATATTTCGGATGGTCACCATATTTGATTTTTATATACATTGTAGGCCATAGAGCTATGCACTATTACACGATGATTATTGCGTAGGTGCATTGTTCAAACGTTGGTTTCGATCGCATGATTAGGACACAAGAAATTAAACCTTAATTTTAAAATTTCGCACAGCCGCCATCTTGAAGTTATGTAAACAACTGAGCTGAATAGGATGTCAGCGCATTACAAGGTGTATACCATTTGCTGT